>JALMQS010000225.1:4641280-4784307 GCA_024734495.1 Forficula auricularia
TTATATTTGTTAGGGGGTTCCAGAAAATGATGTGACGCAGCGTGACGGGGGGGGGGGGGTAAAATATGCCAAATTTTGTATGGCGTATTTTATGAATGGCCTCTTTGTTTATTTCAATTCTAAAAAAAATATAAGTATGTGAGTTAAAAAAAAAGTAATCATTGTAAAATTGAAGAAAATTGCTTAAGTATGATCTAAAAAAAGAAAATGAAAAAAAATTGGCTTTTTTGGGTCGCGATATGAACATATTTCTCAAATTTGGGTCGCAGCTTAAAAAGGATAAGAATCACTGGCTTAAATCATAGCTATAGGGATGAAAAACGATCTTCAATTGATTTAAAAGAAAATTTGTTACGTTCTTTGATATTAAATTTATAACTCTGCAAGTTATAATAGTCAATAAATTACGTTTAACGTGATGATATTTAATACAAGCTTAAAATTTATCTAGTTGTTCTTATTTTATACTACAAACAATTTAGTTGGATATAAAACTTGCCAAGTTATAAATTTAATATCAATCGTTTTTCATCCCTATAGCTATGATTTAAGCAACTGCTATGGAACTTGGTACCCGTTTAGATCTCAACTCATTTGTCGGCGAAGTTTGTACCGAACTTGGCCCCTTTTTCATATTTTTGTTTTTGGTCAGATATCATTAATTTTTGAAAAGTTTTATCCTTTAATTTATCTAAATAATTACATTTAAACATTTATATTAATAATAATTAAATATTTCTCATAAAATATCTGTTAAAAACCCGGTCGGTTTTTCATAAATTTCACCCCTTCATTTCGGACCCCGAAGAAGGGAAAGTTTCGGTTTTTCAATTTCCTCCTTTATTAATGTTCCAAGCTTTACCAGTATGCCAAATTTCAGAATTCTAGCTTGATTGTATTTTCACTATATGTTAATTAAGCCTATAATCAATTTCACCCCTTCATTTTAGGTCCTGAAAAAGGGAAAGTTTCGCTTTTTCGATTTTTCCCTTTAATTGTAGCCCAAACTCTACCAGTATGCCAAATTTCAGCATTCTAGGATCAGCGGAAGTACTTTAGGTTTTTGATATGTCAGTGAGTGAGTCAGTGTTAAAAATGGCACTTTTCAGAGCTTAATAACTCAAGAACTATATTAGATTTATTCATGAAATTTGGGATTCTAGGTGTTCTAGTGGGTCTTATTAGGCATGCAAAATTTCAAGTGTCTAAGTATAATAGATTTTGAGTTATTGGGGGATTTAAAGCTATAGCTCGAAATGGTTCGTGTAAATATACACATGGCCCGTTTTTCCGAACTTGGCTGACACACTGCAGTATGTCTAGAATTTTTAACTCCCCTATCCCCATTTTGTCCCGAAAGAAATAATGACTCTTTTTTTTATCATAGGACCCTTCTATAGAAAGTTTGATTATTTTTTAGCTCGAAAATTTTTATAATTTTATTTTTTTAAGAACTCCCCTTCTTTAATTTTGGGTTCGATTTCAACCAAAATCTAATCAGCGTTTAATCTCAATACAAAATAAATTGACATGTTCTGATGTGGCCAACCACTTGACTTTACCATACACTTCTGGTTGAGTTTGGTACAAGGGCCTAGATTTTTTATTTTTTGACCCTACATCACCCCCCCCCCCCCATTTTGGGAGCTTAGTTTTTGAATTTTTAGACTTCTGGTGGCCACTGATTATGTATACAAAATTTGGTTGTGTTTGCTACAAGGGCCTAGCTAACAGACTAACAGCCATTTTGACAAAACAATTATTATCTCGAAAAATATAATTTTTTCGATGTTCACTTATTAGGGCTTTTTTGTAGACCAAAATGTCATGGTTTTGAGATATTTCGAAAAAAAGAAGCAAAAAACCACTTTTTTCATGCAGGATTACAATACTTGACCAGGATATATAATAAAGTAAAACGAAATGCAAAATTTCGTTTTGATATTCCCACTATTTTTTGACACAAAACTTAATAACGTAGTAGTAACTTAGAGATATTTTGAAAAAATAATTAATATTCTGAAAAATATAATTTTTTCGATGTTCTATAAGTCTTTATTTGTAGACCAAAAGGCCATGATTTCGATTACTTTTTTATATTTGACCCGATTTTTGAAATTTCGAAAAAAACAAAGTACAAAAAAACTTTTTCATGTACGATTACAATAGTAAAATAAGCTGACGTGTTCTGATGTGGCCATCCACTTGACTTTACCATACAACTTAGCCTCTCACTTATATTTAATATTTAATAAAATTATTTATAATCATGTAGGGGGGTGGGTTAGTTTTTGCATTTTTAGATTACTGTGTACCCACTGATTATGTATACAAAATTTGGATGAGTTTGTTACAAGAGCCTATATTTTCATTTTTTGGCCCCCCTCCCCCCACCAATTTTGGGCGGTTAGTTTTTGCATTTTTAGACTTCTGGGGTCCCACTAATTATGTATACAAAATTTGGTTGAGTTTGCTCAAATAGCCTAGATTTTTATTTTTTAACCCCCCTCTCCACCCCCCTTAATTTTGGGTCGATATGCACCAAAATCTAATCAGCTCTTGATCTCAATGAACCAAAACTACGTGTGAAATTTGGTTTTGATATTCACACTAGTTTTTGAGCTAGCTCGTCCACAAGAATTTGGTAACGCACAGACTAACGGACAACCAAACAGACTAACTAACTAACGACATTTTGACAAAATAATTATTATCTCGAAAAATATAATTTTTTCGATGTTCACTTATTAGAGCTTTTTGAAGAGCGAAATGCCATGGCTTCGTCTCAATTTTTTAAATAAAAATAGTTTGAGCCGCTTTTGAGATACTTCGAAAAAGAAGGAAAAAAACCTCTTTTTTCATGCACGATTACAATACTTGACCATACCCTGTATGGTAAAGTAAAAATTATATTTTTTTATAGGTATGTTTATTTTTAAATCTTTCCATTTTTATCTTGTCTTGTTGCATAAGTGTAATTTCTTTTAGGGGAGTTAAATGAGATAAACTGTAGATTATTACATCAACATACTTTCCCCTACACATTCTTCTGATATAATCTTACTATAATAAAAAAGAAACATTCAATGACCAGATGCACTTGAAAAAAATCTAAGTAAGTTAATAGAACAGAACAGAAATACAGGATCAATTTGTTTGTAATTAGAACTATAATTTACTAAATAATTATACAATTGATCAACCTTAGTACTTGACTAATTATAAAGTTTGATGAAAGGATAATTTTTTTAATCATTTGTAAGTAAGAAGTATTATTAGCAACATGTTTAGTAACGTTTAATGATTTTTTAAAGAGAGGTAAATCATGTATCTAAGTATTCCTTAAATGTCACCAATTCTAGTTCAAGGACATTTTCAAAATGAAATACTTTCTATTTATTTTGGATCTTACAGTCAAGGTTGAGTTGTGATTTGGATATTTATATGATGAAGAGGCTTTAATTTTTATCAATGAGGAAAGTCACGCGATTGAAATTCGATCGCTGGACGCTAAGCTTGTTAGACCACCTATGGGGAAATTAGGAATTTGATTAATTTGATAAATATAGATTCGCAGTTTATTTAGATTTCGAGCTAATAAAAAAATATTAATTTAATTGGAACATTTCCTTTTTCGAGCTTTAATAGTCAGTCTAATAACCAGTCGACTTAAGGTTGCTCGGACATAAAGACAATGTTGGAATAAAAATCTGAATTTTAATCTACTCTTATTAAACGAGGAAAAATTGTATATTTATTTGTTTGTTTGATATATATATATATTTGTATCTTAGTTCTATTTTGAAAACGGCTTTGCCGATTTTGATGAAAATCACGCGTTAGGGGTTTTTTGGGGTGACAATTCCATCTGTCACGGTCTCATCTTCGACAAAATTGTTTTTGATGGGTTTTTTCGTAATCAAATAATTATTCTCAGGTAGACAAATCCCATTCTTAGGGTTTTAAAAAAGGTTTCCCTTTTCCTTTTGTACCACGCAGACAATGGGTTGCCTTAATCCATTGTTCTAAAAGGCCTTGAAGAAGTATTGTGATTGTGGATTTTAACATATTTTGTTCAACCTAAACGTTAGAAATATTAACAAACGTTTTATAATTGTTTTTATAAAGAACTTTATTTATTTAATAGAATAAAAAATAATCAAGAATTTATTTAAAAATATATTTCGCATAAGAAGGCCTCAATTTTCTGAAAAAACAACACATTTTTAACCGACTTCAAAAAAGGAGAAGGTTCTCTATTCGATTGAATTTTTTTTTTTTTTTTTTGTGCCTATGTTACCTCATATCTCCGCCAATTCTCAACCGATTTTGAAAATTTTTTTTGCATTGGGTCCAGTCTTGCTTCCGATTGGTCCCATTTTTTTCGTATTTTTCTCATAGGTATTAGACCTTTTTTATTAGGTTTGTTTAGACCTAACCTCTTTGTTTATGAACCGATTTCGATGGTTCTTTTTTTATATGAAAGGGGGTGTCTTAGGGATGGTGTCATATTAATTTGGTCAAGTTCTGATGATATGATCACTATTAATAACATCACTAAAAAGAGAAAAATAAAAATAATTTTTAAGAAAAAAATAAAAACCGACTTCAAAAAATTAAATGCAACAAATAAAATACACTAAAAGGTATAAAATAATTATTATCTTATTTAGTTACAACTAAACGACGAAATATTAACATGAAATTACTTTTTGAAGTTGGTGCCAAACATATACCTTTTATGCATAGAGTATATAGAGAGGAAAGCTTGCGTATTTGGAAAAAGCACTCTCTAGCGGGTCATGCTCAAACTCTTAGTCCTTAAGAGCCATTCATAGAGCATATTGTCACATGACATTCAGTCTGACATTTTGTTTTTGTCATAGATAAAAGATTCCATAGGCTTTGTTTTTATCAAACATTCATTTAGAAAATTTTCCAACGTACACATTTATCGATTAAAATATCATTAAATATGGCTAGTTCTCGACGTCAATGTTGTGTGAAAGGTTGCTTTCGCGACACAAAATCAGATAAAGAACATACTTTTTTTCGACGCCCTAAAAACAATGAAATGTAAGTAACCTATTTAAAATTAACTAATAATTTATTTCTTTGATTTTTATGTGTTAATTCTTGAATAATTTAATTATAGAGCTAAACGCTGGTGTCAATTTGCTGATATCAATGAAAATAATAAATATTTCTTTATATGTTCTGACAATTTTTAATCAAAAACAATTTATAAAAAATATCCACGACGTCTGCAGCGAGATTCTCCAGAATGAAGTGATTTCGTATCCACATTAAAGCCGTCCGTCCACAGGTCTCCAAACACCGGCTCTTGATTAGATTTTGTGCCAGAAGCCGACAACATATATATACATATTTTTATTAAAATAAAGAATAGCCTATATTTTATAGGTAAATAGATATATCTTATTTTAATTTAATAAAAAAAAAGATCATTTCAATTAGAAAATAAAGTAAAAATATTGTTTATCTTTTTAAGTGTCTAGGTGATTCTTTGAAGGTTTTCCTCAAATAACTAATGTTGGCGAATGCGAATCACAAAAATTCCATTGAAAAGATTGTATTTATTTATTAAAATATTTGTAATGTCATTTTTTGGTCTAAATAAAAAAATGGTTAATTTTAAATTATTTTCAAGTATTTATTTTATATATGAATTTCCTCCTAGTCCCTCAAAGTCCCTGAATCTTAATTAAATTATTTTCAAAAAAGAAACTCAAAAAAGATACTTAAATCTTTACATTAATTATTTGCCAAAGTTTTTTTTTTAATAAAAGTACGATTTTATTATATATATATTTTAAAGATTTGTATTTATTTTAATTACAAAACAATTAATAATTTTTTCTTTAATATACAGGGTGATTCACGGTCGATGGGACGTTATCCGTTTTATGTAAAACAGAAAGTCGGATTTTTCTGAAAATTTACCACCTTACATTTTCTTACCTGTTCTATCTATCTAAAAAATATAGTTGCTGTGACTTTTCAATGGAAGCCGAAACGTCGCAAGGCTGAAAATATTTTAGATCGATAGAACAGATAAGAAAATATAAGGTGCTAAATTTTCAGAAAAATCCGACTTTCCGTTTTACATAAAACGGATAACGTCCCATCGACCGTGAATCACCCTGTATATAAGCTCATGATAAATTATTTTGAATCATCCGCTGTGTGACGTCACCAAAATTTTTCTCGATGAGATGCGGTTCCCGCCATTTTGCTTCAGTATACGACCCGCCAGAGAGCTCTGTAACTCGTATACGCTAAAATACATAGGGCCCTTATGGAGCCTTCCTCTCTATATACTCTATGCTTTTATGAATCGCACTCGACGGATCTTACTTAGTACGTTTGGAGGGTATGCTCGCTTATAGGTATAGTTTGTTTGGCACCGACTTCAAAAAGTAATTTCATGTTAATATTTCGTCGTTTAGTTGTAACTAAATAAGATAATTAATTATTTTATACCTTTTAATGTATTTTATTTGTTGCATTTAATTTTTTGAAGTCGGTTTTTATTTTTTCTTAAAAATTATTTTTGATAGGTTTTATTTATTAATTGGATGAATAAAAATGAATCATATGTTTGATTCAAAACAGGTGCAGAAGGTGGGGTGCGGTGGTGGGGAATCCGGGGGTAGGGAGAGGTTTCGGGGGTGTGGTCGAGAGGGATGGAGGTGGGGGGGGGGGGGCTACATTGGGCGACTATTATATATTTTTGTATTTTTTTAATTTGAAAGCGGCTCTCAAATAAAAATCGACCTTTTTATCAGAATTTTAAATTAAAAATAATATTAAAATAAAGCTTTTAACTGATGGAAGAAGCGTACCGAGCATCGCTCGGTGCCTCCAGGTACTATGTTATTAATCGATAACAAATACGTATAAAATAACTTTTTGAATAGGATCTGACCAAGGGTTTTCGTGTAATTAATTATTAAAAATCGGACTTTTAACAAGTAGTGAATAGGGAATGTTGGCTGAAAGCATATATTTCGATTAATCTAGCCAAATCGTATGATGAGAAAAAAACAAAAAACTTTTATTTATATAGATAAATTATCGTAGGTAACGTTAAAAAAAACTTTCTGACCCAGGGTTTTGTAAATATTCAAATCTAAATGATCGAAAATATCAGTCCGCTTCACTTAAAAATAAATAAATCACGTGACTCGAGTCAAAAGACATTTATTTATTATATTTATTAATTAAATTATTTCATATTTCCGATTAAAAATGATGTTAGCTAACATCTAAATTAAAATAATTAATTTATGTGTTAAAATTTATAATTTTAGTCGAAAAAAGATTTAGATTTTATTTTGACTTGGTGGGTACTGTCCGAACAACCTTAAAATGATAAATTGGAGAAAAAAATTAAACTTTTTCAAGACTCGCTTTTGCAGTTTCGAAGGAATTTTTTTTTGACTTTTCGGCATTTCTAGGCATAAGCCAATTTATGATACTAATTAATATTTTTTAAAAATTTGTCTTTACCCAGGGATCAGATTTTTTGGCCAGATGCCTCGAGTCGGATTCGAACCCGAGTCCACTTCTTTAGCAGGCTGGTACTCTAACCCCTAGCCTATCCGGACCCTATTTCAAAGAATTAATAATGATAAATATTTAAATCTGAAATTAATTACGATTTAATATTTTATCTAGAACCAAAAGACCTCGTTCTATTATAAAAGAAATTAAAAAATTAAAGTTGACAATTTTCTAAATAGGTCTGTACTTATGTTTGACTTCCTTGCAAAGTTTTGGCTCTAAAGGAAAGAGATCATTATATCCGCACCCTTTTTAGTCAATTTTCCTCTCAATTTGATTCTAATGAAAGAGTCGCACCACCAACACATTGCCGAAATGATAAAAAAAGTTAAAACTTATTTACGCTTCAGAAGCCCTTAAACGTAATTAATAATCAAATAAAATACAAATTATTCATTTATGCCTATATTATAAGTACATCGTCTTAAAATCTCAGTAAAAATGTTTTCTGCATTTTTTGAAACACAAGATCTAAAGCTAAAAAGCCCCATATAATCTAATCTATAATCAGTTCTCTGCATTGGAAATGCTAATATTTTACCACAAGAACGAACTTTCTACGACTCTTCACTCTTAGTTTATCGTGAGTATCTGAATCCAGACACACAGTCCGAAAAATCATTCTTGAAAATGATAAAAGTAATATTTAATTTCAAAAATTGTATAGCTTAAACTATAATTATAAATGAGCCGAACAGACCGCCCTTCATCTGTACCGCATTTTTATTTTCAAATTAGGAGCAAGTTTTTTCAAAATTTCTCAAAAAAGAATTAAATGATGATAAATTTTTTTTTAGAGATCTCAAGGTTATTGTAACTATAAAAAAAACCTCTTCTAATGATAAAGAATGTAGAAATTATTTTTTCCCGAGGTACTAATTATACCTATCATGTTCGGAATAAGTAATTAGTATCTCAAAAAAATCTTCTAATGATAACTAGGAAATTTTTTTTTTTTAGTGATATAAATTATTTATCATGGCCGAGATAAAAAAGTGTAATAATTATTAGGGTGGTCCTTATTTTGTGTATTTTCGAATTTTTACGGGTTTTACGGAATTTTAAGGGCTCATATGGTTCGAAATAAATAAAAACAAATTTCCCTCCAAGTTTCAAGTCTCTATCTCAATTATAATCTATGCCCCAGCGATGTAAATTTCTCATCTAAATAATATGGGGTTTTTGGCATTAAAATATCAATTTTTTATTCCGGCCAAAGTAATGGGTCAAAAAATTTCAAACTCTGTAGACTTTATCCTTATAATACTAGCTATCCATAAGAATTATTACAGATTTTAAGCTATTATAATTTTGGAGTTACAGCTAGATAAATTACTGCTATATCTTAGTGTTACTAAGTTATAGACTCCAAAATTATAATAGCTAAAAATCTGTAAAAATTCTGATGGATAGCTAGTATTATAAGGATTAAATCTACAGAGTTTCATATTTTTTGAACAATTACTTTGCCCAGAATAAAAAATTGATCTTTCAATGGCAAAAACCCCCATGTTATTTAGATGGGAGAAACTTATATCTCTAGGTGCACAAGTTATAATTGAGATAGAGACTTGAAACTTGGGGGATACTTTTTTTTATTTATTTCTAACCATACCTTGTCCGCGTAAAAATTTGAAACTACCCAAAATAAGGACCAACTAGTGCAGTGGTTCTTAACCTTTTTAAGCCGCGACCCAAATTTGAGAAATATGTTTATGTTGCGACCCAAAAAAACAAATTTTTTTTCATATCATTTCTTTTATGATTATTCTTAAACAATTTTCTTCAATTTTACAATGATTACCTTTTTTTAAGTCACTTTTATCAATTAAGATAAACAAAGGTACCTACAATAACTTTATAGGTGTTTGTTCAAGGTGAAACATTTTTTTATTATTAAAGGTACCTACCTTTAGATCCAAGGAAAATTTAATGAAAAATCCCATGTGTTTTTAATTTTTACTTATATTAGTATTAAAAAAATTAAAATATATATTATATTTCATTATTCGTGTCCATGATTAATAATTAAAGGAATCGTAGGGAGTTGGACAAGACTTTAAATTAAATTAAATACAAGTTTTCGATTAAACATGCCATACGTTTCGTTGTGCTGTTTTGCAACTTCTTCAGTGGCTCATTTATTAAACTTATTTGTCAGGATTTTTTACTACGAGAAAAAACATTTTCAAACAATAATTCTTTTTCTATCACAATTCATTCAACTGATCAACCAACATAAAATATAAACTATTTAAACAAATTAATTGTTTTTTGTCAAAAAACTAAAAGAATCCATTTGAACAAAGAAATTTTATTTATTTTATTTATTTTAACATACATCTTAAAATAAATAAAATTTCTTTGTTCAATTAGGTTCTTTAGTTTTTTGACAAAACATGAATTTGTTTAAATAGTTTATATTTTATGTTGGTTGATCAGTTGAATGAATTGTGATAGAAAAAAGAATATTGTTTGAAATGTTTTTTCTCGTAGTAAAAAACTCTGACAAATAAGTTTAATAAATGAGCCACTGAAGAAGTTGCAAAACAGCAACTGAAGCGTTATTGGCATATTTAATCAAAAACTTGTTTATTTAATTTAATTTAAAGTCTTGTCCAACTCCCTACGATTCCTTTAATTAAAAATATATTTTTAAACTTATTGAAAATAAATGTTAGTAAAATATTTTTTTAACGACACTGCGTGACCCAAAGAATATGCTTAGCAACCCAATTTTGGGTCGCGACCCATAGGTTAAGAACCACTGACCTAGTGTAATATAGGAAAATATATTTTTAAGACATTTATCATTAGATGATTTTTTACAGATCTTGTAGCTAGACTTTGTAGCCATGTGTTCATTCATTCATTCAATTTTTTTTATCAAAATCTTTATAAATCGTTTGTGAGAAATTTTATTTACTCTCTAATTTGAGCATCCACCAACGCCAAACACACCGCGGGATGGCTTGTAGGCGTTCAGGTCATTAACTCACAATTTTGAAAGGAAAATGTACATAAGAAGTAGTTAATCGAACAAAATAATATAAACACTTTAATTAGTTATCGCCAAGTACTGTCTATCCTAGACAAATCTTCTAGAACAGTGATTTTCAACTACCGGTGTCTGCCCGGAATTTCCTGCCGGTTCAAGAAAAAGTGATCACCGCTCATTTAATTCATTATTTCTGGTATGCCTGGATGGAAAATTTAAATTTAAAATATTTAATTGACGAAATATTATATACATATTTTTCATAGATTGTTGTAAAAAAGATTGAAACCTTCTACTGACCTAAAGTTTGAAAATTTTTATTTTTCTCTTGTAGTAATAAATATTGTATAGTTTTAAAAACAATAAGATAAACTTGTGAGTGGAATAATTAATGTATATTTGTATATTTTTGTGTAAATCGTTCTGATCCATGGAAATAGATCAAATCTTAGTAGAATTATTTCGTCCTATATTTTAATAACATTAATAAATAATCTATCTATCATAAAATGTGTAAATTAATAAAGTAAAGGGTGTGTAGTTTCACAGTGAATGAAATAAAACTCAAAGAGGCTTATACAAACTCAATATATTTCGGATTATTAGTCCATCATCAGGAATTTACAAGTTAAAACTAACTAAGTTTTATTTCATTCACTGTGAAACTACACACCCTTTACTTTATTAATTAATATCATGTTTCACCTAAAACCTACACCACTTTCCCTAAGTAAAAAAAAAACATAAAATGTGTCTTTGAAATAACAAATTTCAATTTTCAATTACCTTTTCACAACATTCTTCACGTTATAAATGATAAAAAAATAAAGAGACTTGAACGCGTTGTGTTCCGAATTTTTTAGCTAAGGTAGTTGTTTCACCATCCAGCATTTTCCATGACAGGAAATGATCCATTTATAGATATAGGTTTTTCGGACAGGCTATGATCCGAATCCTTAAAAGTGTCATGGAAAATGTTAGATATCTATAAATTTAAAAGTTTTATCAAAACGTGGTCCAAGTAAACGTTCAACTTAACAAAATTTCCTAGAGAATGAGATAGGAATCAAGTTTCTAGGATGAGTAGTTTTCATTTTATGAAGCAAAACTGCGATTTTTTGCAAAAATTGCATTTTTCAAAACTTCAATCTCATTGCGGCACGGGTTACCATTATCCAATTAAGATGAAACTTTGTATCAATTGTAGAAAATGTAATCTAGTTTAAAAGTGTAAAGGGTTATCCTTGTCAAAAACGTGCTCCTTCATGGTCAAAATGGGAAAAAAGTCGGAGTTTTTGGGATAGGTATTCAAAAGTGATCCGGGGGGGGGGGGGCTGTTTTTTGAATCCTCATAGAAAATCGAACTATTAGACTATTAGGCTATGATCCGAATCCTTAAAAGTGTCATGGAAAATGTTAGATATCTATAAATTTAAAAGTTTTATCAAAACGTGGTCCAAGTAAACGTTCAACTTAACAAAATTTCCTAGAGAATGAGATAGGAATCAAGTTTCTAGGATGAGTAGTTTTCATTTTATGAAGCAAAACTGCGATTTTTTGCAAAAATTGCATTTTCAAAACTTCAATCTCATTGCGGCACGGGTTACCATTATCCAATTAAGATGAAACTTTGTATCAATTGTAGAAAATTTAATCTAGTTTAAAAGTGTAAAAGGGTTATCCTTGTCAAAAACGTGCTCCTTCATGGTCAAAATGGGAAAAAGTCGGAGTTTTTGGGATAGGTATTCAAAAGTGATCCGGGGGGGGGGGGGGGGGGGGGGGGGGGGGCTGTTTTTTGAATCCTCATAGAAAATCGAACTATTAGACTATTAGGCTATGATCCGAATCCTTAAAAGTGTCATGGAAAATGTTAGATATCTATAAATTTAAAAGTTTTATCAAAACGTGGTCCAAGTAAACGTTCAACTTAACAAAATTTCCTAGAGAATGAGATAGGAATCAAGTTTCTAAGATGAGTAGTTTTCATTTTATGAAGCAAAACTGCGATTTTTTGCAAAAATTGCATTTTTCAAAACTTCAATCTCATTGCGGCACGAGGTTACCATTATCCAATTAAGATGAAACTTTGTATCAATTGTAGAAAATGTAATCTAGTTTAAAAGTGTAAAGGGTTATCCTTGTCAAAAACGTGCTCCTTCATGGTCAAAATGGGAAAAAAGTCGGAGTTTTTGGGATAGGTATTCAAAAGTGATCCGGGGGGGGGGGGGGGCTGTTTTTTGAATCCTCATAGAAAATCGAACTATTAGACTATTAGGCTATGATCCGAATCCTTAAAAGTGTCATGGAAAATGTTAGATATCTATAAATTTAAAGAGTTTTATCAAAACGTGGTCCAAGTAAACGTTCAACTTAACAAAATTTCCTAGAGAATGAGATAGGAATCAAGTTTCTAGGATGAGTAGTTTTCATTTTATGAAGCAAAACTGCGATTTTTTGCAAAAATTGCATTTTTCAAAACTTCAATCTCATTGCGGCACGGGTTACCATTATCCAATTAAGATGAAACTTTGTATCAATTGTAGAAAATTTAATCTAGTTTAAAAGTGTAAAGGGTTATCCTTGTCAAAAACGTGCTCCTTCATGGTCAAAATGGGAAAAAAGTCGGAGTTTTTGGGATAGGTATTCAAAAGTGATCCGGGGGGGGGGGGGGGGGGCTGTTTTTTGAATCCTCATAGAAAATCGAACTATTAGACTATTAGGCTATGATCCGAATCCTTAAAAGTGTCATGGAAAATGTTAGATATCTATAAATTTAAAAGTTTTATCAAAACGTGGTCCAAGTAAACGTTCAACTTAACAAAATTTCCTAGAGAATGAGATAGGAATCAAGTTTCTAAGATGAGTAGTTTCATTTTATGAAGCAAAACTGCGATTTTTTGGCAAAAATTGCATTTTTCAAAACTTCAATCTCATTGCAGCACGGGTTACCATTATCCAATTAAGATGAAACTTTGTATCAATTGTAGAAAATGTAATCTAGTTTAAAAGTGTAAAGGGTTATCCTTGTCAAAAACGTGCTCCTTCATGGTCAAAATGGGAAAAAAGTCGGAGTTTTTGGGATAGGTATTCAAAAGTGATCCGGGGGGGGGGGGGGCTGTTTTTTGAATCCTCATAGAAAATCGAACTATTAGACTATTGAGGCTATGATCCGAATCCTTAAAAGTGTCATGGAAAATGTTAGATATCTATAAATTTAAAAGTTTTATCAAAACGTGGTCCAAGTAAACGTTCAACTAACAAAATTTCCTAGAGAATGAGATAGGAATCAAGTTTCTAGGATGAGTAGTTTTCATTTTATGAAGCAAAACTGCGATTTTTTGCAAAAAATTGCATTTTTCAAAACTTCAATCTCATTGCGGCACGGGTTACCATTATCCAATTAAGATGAAACTTTGTATCAATTGTAGAAAATTTAATCTAGTTTAAAAGTGTAAAGGGTTATCCTTGTCAAAAACGTGCTCCTTCATGGTCAAAATGGGAAAAAAGTCGGAGTTTTTGGGATAGGTATTCAAAAGTGATCCGGGGGGGGGGGGGGGCTGTTTTTTGAATCCTCATAGAAAATCGAACTATTAGACTATTAGGCTATGATCCGAATCCTTAAAAGTGTCATGGAAAATGTTAGATATCTATAAATTTAAAAGTTTTATCAAAACGTGGTCCAAGTAAACGTTCAACTAACAAAATTTCCTAGAGAATGAGATAGGAATCAAGTTTCTAGGATGAGTAGTTTTCATTTTATGAAGCAAAACTGCGATTTTTTGCAAAAATTGCATTTTTCAAAACTTCAATCTCATTGCGGCACGGGTTACCATTATCCAATTAAGATGAAACTTTGTATCAATTGTAGAAAATTTAATCTAGTTTAAAAGTGTAAAGGGTTATCCTTGTCAAAAACGTGCTCCTTCATGGTCAAAATGGGAAAAAAGTCGGAGTTTTTGGGATAGGTATTCAAAAGTGATCCGGGAGGGGGGGGGGGGGGCTGTTTTTGAATCCTCATAGAAAATCGAACTATTAGACCAATTTTCTCTATTTTTTTTAATCGACTCGAAATTTTGTCCTCTTTAATTTGCTATAGCACGGTTATTTAGAAAATTTGGATCGTTTTCGGGTTATAAACGAAAAACTGGAAAAAGTCCGAAAATTTCGAGGTTTCTAGGATTAGTGGTTTTCATTTTATGAAGGAAAAACTGCAATTTTTTGAAACAATGGATCATTTCCTGTCATGGAAAATGCTGGATATCTATAAATTTAAGAGTTTTAACAAAAAAGTAGTCCAAGTAAACGTTCAAGTCAACAAAATCTCCTAGAGAATGAGTTAAAAATCAAGTTTCTAGGATGAATGGTTTTCATTTTATGAAGGAAAAACTGCGATTTTTTGCAAAAAATTCCAGTTTTTCAAAACTTCAACCACATTGCGGCACGAGTTACCACCATCTAATTAAGATGAAACATTTATTTCAATTGTAGAAAATGTAATCTAGTTTAAAAGTGTAAAGAGTTATCTTTGTCGAAAACGTGCTCCTTCATGGTCAAAATGGGAAAAAATCGTAAAAAGTCCGAGTTGTTGGGATAGGTATTGTGTTCCGTGGGGCTGATTTTTGAATCCTCATAAAAAATTGAACTACTGGACCAATTTTGTATTTTTTTTTCTTTAATCGACGCGAAATTTTTGTCCTATTTAATTTACTATAGCACGGTTATTTACAAAATATGGACCATTTTCGAGTTATAAGCTAAAAACTTTCTAGGATGAGTGGTTTTCATTTTATGAAGGAAAAACTGCGATTTTTTGAAAAAAATGGGTATAGGAAGATACAGTAATCGATTTACTTCTTTTAAATTAAATTCAAATAACCTTACCTTTTTTTGGTTTAGTATTGAGTTGTGTATCCGTTTTGTTTTCGTCCTCGCCCTTATCTGGAATTTCATTTTCTTTTGGTTGGCTGTTCGATTTGACAAATAACAAAAGAAACAATAGAAAAACAAACAGAGGATTAGCGGACATGTGAACTGGACAAGATACCTAAAAGAAAACAACTGAATTACAATCTTTGCGTTTACTATAAGTTACTTTCACTCTTTTACCGAGACCCCGCTCTAATCCCCTCCTGACTCAAGTCAAACGTCTCAGTATGAACCCACCGAACAACAAACAACCAAGATGACCTCAAAATACAAAAATTACACACTTGCTAAGATGATAAAAAATAAGCGTTCATTTATTTAATTGATATCTAATTAGTTTTTAACCATTCAAAATTATTGTTCATTTCTTTAATTTATAATAATTTATTTAAGATTGCTAAATCATAAATAAATGCAAAAATCATTATATCAGAAATGTAATGTAATTAAAACCAGTTTTTGTAATCCATTCTTTTGGCTCTATTAATATTAAGATAATATATATATTATAAATTCGCAGAGGCGTTCATTTCTAGTGAGTGTTATAGCGAGCACGGGTTCCTTCTTCTCCAGTGTGGCAAATCTGGAGCGGGTCCAGAATTTTCTTTCAAGCAAAAAACCCAGATTTTCACCGGTATGTTCATCTGCAATATTATATCTATTCAATTTCAAACGGAGATTGATCATTTTCAATTTGGGAATACAGTTTAGTTCTTTATTAATCTCATTTGATCAATTTGAAGTTTGATTTGAGGAAAAAGGGTATGTTCAAGTATTTTATTGTAATCGTGCATGAAAAAAAGTGTTTTTATTGATTCATTTTTTTGAAATATCTCAAAAACGGCTGAAACTATTTTGATTAAAAAAATTGGGCGAAACCATGGCATTTCGGTCTACAAAAAATCCCTAATAAGTGAACATCGAAAATATTATATTTTTCGAGATAATAACTGCTTTGTCAAATTGTCTGTTAGTACGTTTTACGTTAGTTAGTCCGCGTTACTAAATTTTTGTGAGACGAGCTAGCTCAAAAACTAGAATGTGAATATCAAAACCAAATTTCATGTATAGTTTTGGTGCATTGAGATTAAGACCTGATTAGATTTTGGTGCATATCGACCCAAAATTAAAGGAGGGGAAGGTTACTAGGCTTGCTTACGAGACCAGTTTCTTATTAAAAGTGCAATTAAATATATTTATTTAATAAGCCGGACAAGTACGAGATGGACTCGCATACCGAAGATTCCTAATCTCATTACAAATATATGTTGAACTTTTTAATAAGAACGGGTTCTTACTAGTTTAAACGCGTTTCACTGAATACCTTTGTGGCAACTAGAATTTACTGATGTTGGTTGAGTTTGGTCCAAAGGTCTAGAATCTTCATTTTTGACCTTACGCCTCATTTTGGATGTTTATTTTCAAAATTTTTTAAACAAAAATGTCAAAATTTACATCTTCTACAACTTTGCTTCTAATGAAGATGTAATTGTAATAAAACAAAGACGCAAAATGAGGCGGAAGGTCAGGATTTTTGGACCAAACTCAACCAACATCAGTAAAATCTAGTTGCCACAAAGGTATTCAGTGAAACGCGTTTTAACAAGTAAGAACTCGTTCTTAATAAAAACGGGGATTTTTACTGCAACATTACTAACATAGCTCGGGTCGCTCGGGTCGCTCAGAGGCCAGCAGGGAATAAATGAATTTGTGGAATTTTTTCATAATTTTAGATCACTTTTTGGAGCTTTCTCAAACCTTGATTTTACATCGAAATAAATTAAAAAAAAAAAATTAAACCTAATTCTACTCAAATCAAAGAGATCTTTACAGGGATACCTCACATTCAATGGTAAAAAAAAACATTTTCTATTTTTAACTCCAGATATTCAATTTTTTATTTGGCCGGAAACGAATACAAATAACTTCAAAATTTCAAGTTTTTATTCTAATTATTATATGACGATTCACAATCCTATGACAGACAGGCATTGTGTTTTCTTTTTTAAACGGAATTAATGATAAAAAAATTGATTAGTAAAACCATGAATAATATTAATAATAAAAAAAAATAATGAAGTGTGAAAGATTTCAATCAATTACGAAATTTAATTTCCTTCTCTTTGATTTCGTAAAAGAAGTAATTCCGTGTCAGTGTGGATTTCTATCGATATTTCCATGAGTATTATTCACAAATGCCAGTCAGAATTCAATTGTGTATTGTTTTGTCAGTTTTTAATTTTTTTGACTTCGAAAAACTTGACACTTGTTACAGGAAGAGATTGATAAAGTAACTCAAATAATGTATTTATTATATTTAATATAATAATTAGATTATAAAAGAAAATATTTTGGAGACGCAAGATGTTTATTTTTCTTGTTAATGGAAATGTATTTTCGAGAGCAAAATCTTTTTAAACTGCCTAAACCTTTGTGTTTGTGAAAATAAAAATGATTTTTCAATTATATTTTCAATTTCGGGTAAGGGGTTGTTTCATTTAATATTCCAAATATTTTTAGCGAAATTTAGTAATTTATTATTATTTAATTATTTATTTAGCGAAATTTAGTAATTTTTAGCGAAATAGCGAATATTTTTAGCGAAATTTTTAGCGAAATTCCACATTTTTCGGAAAAATTATTTTCATTGGGCTTGAATTTTCAGACTAAATTTTATCAACTACACTTAATAACTTTTTAATTATTCATCGTAGAGCTTTGACTCTTATAGACATTTTTGTTTATAATTGAATTTACTTTAACAAAGGTCATTCTACAAAGTTGTGTATTTCAAAGGGTTAGGCAAAAATGATTAAATATATGTTTCATTTCAAATTTGATCTCTTATACAAGCAAAAGTAAGTCACCTACAAAAAAAGTTACATGAAACAATTTTTAGGGATTTAAATGTACTACAAAAAATCTTATATAATTAATTTGTCTACGACCAATAATTTAGAAGATAGACGAAGATTTTAAATTTATATTCACGAATTTTTTTTTGTGAAAATAAAAATATTTTTTCAAAAATATTCACTTTTTCTGGTAAAGGGTTGTTTCCTTTAATATACTAAAAAATTTAGCGAGATCCATGATATTCAACCGAATTCCACTTTTATTCCATCTCATGGCGAGAGGTTGCGTCGAAGAGCTCTTGTTGATATTATGGTATTGGAAAAGGATTATAAATGAGAAATAAATCGATGTTATTTTATCGATTTAATCAATCTGAAGGTTCACGGTAGGTCTATTATATAAGAAAATAGCACTTTGATTAAGAATTTTGTAGTTTAAAAGAAATTGCATGAAAGGATTCAATTTCTTCTCCCCAGGAGCGAATCAACTAGAAATGGCAGAAAGTTTTATTTTATTTCTCATTAAATATTTATTCAAATCTATTGAAATTTCATATCTATGTGTTATTTTCATTTATCTTTTATATAAAAAAATTATTATTAGAAAATTTTTATTTTAAAAGGTAGTTTATTTGAAGTCCAATTTTAAAAAACGCTAATAACTCCGTTTAAAATTTTTTTAAAAATATGAAATTAATAGATCTTATAAAACAATTAATTATCAATAATTTAATTCAATTTTGAACGAAATCGATTCAGTACTTTTTGAGAAAATGGTCTAAAATCCGAAAACTGCCATGAAAGGCCGTTTTAGAAACATTTTAAAAATCCACCTCCATGTCACAAGTCAATATTTCGTTTCATATGACTTTTTAAACTTTTTCAAGGCATCTCTTGCTTTCAAAAAACGGCCTTTCATAGACGGTTTTCGTTGTTTTTCCCATTTTCTCAAAAAGTACTGAATCGATTTCGTTCAAAATTGAAGTAAATTATTAATAATTAATTGTTTTATAATGATCTATTAATTTCATATTTTTAAAAAAATTTAAACGGAGTTATTAGCGTTTTTCAAATTGGACTTCAAATAAACTACCCTTTAAAATAAAAATTTCCTAATAATAATTTTTTATATAAAAGATAAATGACAATAACACACAGATATGAAATTTCAATAGATTTGAATTAATATCTAATTAGAAAAAAATAAAACTTTTTCCCATTTCTAGATTGATTCGCTCCGAAGAAGAAAATGGAATCTTTTCCTACAATTTCTTTTAAACTCCAAAATTCTTGATCAGAAATGCTATTTTCTTATATAATAGACATACTGTGAACCTTCAGATTGATTAAATCGATAAAATAAAATAAATTTCTTTCTCATTTATAATTCTTTGACTGTGTTTTATGGTGAAGCTGTGACCCAAGCCTCTCGGCATGAGAATGATTTCACCAAGTCCAACATTCCGTCTACTCTAGTAAAATACCTTTTTTAATATAATTAAATGTGCCTATTTTTTAATATAATAAATAAATAAATAAAATAATTTTAATCTATGATTATATGTATAATATACATAAACATCCCTGAGCTAGGCAATCAACGACCCAAGACTCAGCGGGCAGAGGAACCTATTTTCATATACATTAGCATTAGATAATTAAGTGAATGTATTTTGTAATATAAATTGATTCTTATTGAAGCCATGTGTGATTGCGAATATATGTATTTTGTAATACATTGGCAACAAAAGAAGGAAGAATAGGTAATAAATGCTCTATTGTGTGTGTTTTATAAATCTAATTTTTTTCAGTGAAAGTAATGGATTTTACGTTCTGTGAATATCGAATTTTTTAATAGACATTTTTATATGTATATAGCAGACAGGTAGATCACAAGACTTGATCATTTCCATCAGATTCCTATTAGCCTATTTAGATAAAGATAGATTTTTTCACAATATATTTTTGGAATCATTTCTTAATTTTGATATCATATTATAATTATACAATTATGAAAATAAAAATATTTGTTGGATCCAAAAACATTTGAATTATTTAACTGAAGAATTGTACTTTGGAAAAAATATAATTATTTTAGTAAAAGTGATATTTTACAAGTCGAAAAGGATAGTTCAGGGACGCGAATCTTTAATAAATTAGTTAAAAATGAATGAAATTGATTAGGTTTTGTGGGGATTTCCGATCTAATCAAAGGGATGATTCTATAGCACAGCATTTTCAGAACTTTTTCCCAACTCGGGACCGGTATTTTTCTGTAATATTTTTGAGTGATCCACCTAACACCCTAATAAATATAAAAAAATATGATTTATAAGTAAGAATGAAAATGTTATTTTTTAAATTATTTTAAATATTCATTCATTTTTTATGATGACGACAAACTTTTTGATCAGAAGGGCGTCGATCCTTACAAGTTAATTACCTGTAAATATGATTAATTATTCGCTTGCTATGTAATGAATTTGTTTATTAGAGGATAAACTTTATACAAATGAGTGTAATTAAATTTTACAGCTAATTAAACTTGATCAAGTTACAAATTACAATTAAAAATAAATTGACACGTTCAGGGGTTGCCACCCACTTAACTTTACCATACACTTCTGGTTGAGTTTGGTACAAGGGCCTAGATTTTCATTTTTTAACCCCATGACATTTTGGGCGGTTTTTGCATTTTTAGTGTTCTGGGGGCCCACTGATTATCTATACAAAATTTGGTTAAGTTTGCTCAAATAGCCTGGATTTTTATTTTTTGACCCCCTCCCCCCCCCTAATTTTGCCACCAGAAAAAAAATATTTTTGTTATTATAGGTTTATTTTTTATTTTATAGTATATTTCATTTTTTTCTTGTTTTTTGTAGTTTGAAAATATAAATTTAATTTTTAACACCCCCTTAATTTTGGGTCGATATGCACCAAAACTACGTGTGAAATTTGGTTTTGATACTCACACTAATTTTTAAGGTAGCTCGTCCACATAAATTTGGTAACGCACAGACTAACAGACATTTTGACAAAACAGTTATTATCACGAAAAAAATATCGCCACCTTAGAGAATAAACCTGCTAACTCACAATAAGGAAATTTTATAGGAGAGAGAAAAAACAAACAAAATTTAATATTTAAACTATTTTTCACATTTTTTTTCTACAACTTACGATCGTAATTTTAAGTAGCAGTAAAACTGCTTGAATTGGACGAAGGTGGATTTCTTTTTCTTTCGAACGGTATTAATATGTCATATATGATAAAAAATGGAGTTGGCAGGTTTACACTCTAAGCTGACGATATCATTTTTTCGATGTCCAATTATTAGAGCTTTTTGTTCACCGAAATTTCATGGTATCGCCCAATTTTTTTAATCAAAATAGTTTCAGCCGTTTTTGAGATATTTCGAAAAAAAGATACAAAAAAACACTTTTTTCATGCACGATTACAAACCAAATTCACCTTAAAGAGCAATAAATCAAATCATCCATCAATCAATCATAGCCCCTAAGAAATGCTAATTCATTGATTTGTCTCAAAGAATTAAATTTTTAACTAAAAATTAACTTGCAATAAAATCAACGATTTAGCGAATAAGAGCGTTTAAAAGATGAATTATCACCCAATTAACTTTCAAGGCCTATAACTTTGGCAATCTTTCGGCCAATATTAGGTCAAACCTTTTTTTTTTTTTTTTATTAACTCTTAGTGAAATGGTCAAACCTAAATCTTGATTTTATCATGATCCGAAGCCGATATTTTTTACTGATTCAATCTTAATTTAGCAATTCTTTTTACACGACAATTCTAATTTTCGAAGGGAGTGAAGCCAAGTTGAACCATAGATAAAGAGTAAGCCTACCACACTAGGCTTTTAAGTCGAGTGTATTTTGAGTTTTTTACTTTACCATACAGGGTATGGTCAAGTATTGTAATCGTGCATGAAAAAGTGTTTTTTCCTTCTTTTTTTCGAAATATCTCAAAAACGGCTGAAAGTATTTCGATTAAAAAAATTGAGCGAAACCATGGCATTTCGTTCTACAAAAAAGCCCAAATAAGTGAACATCGAAAAAAATTATATTTTTTCGAGATAATAATTGTTTTGTCAAAATGTCTGTTAGTCTGTCTGTTAGTTAGTCTGTACGTTACCAAATTTTGTGGACGAGTTAGCTCAAAAACTAGTGTGAATATCGAAACCAAATTTCACACTTAGTTTTGGTCCATTGAGATTAAGAGCTGATTAGATTTTAGTGCATATCGACCGAAAATTAAGGGGGATTAAAAATTAAAAATCTGAGCCATTTGACCAAACTGCAACCAAATTTTGTATACATAATCAGTGGGACCCCAGAAGACTAAAAATGGAAAAACCAACCGCCCAAAAGGGAGGGGGGGTGCTGAGTCAAAAAATTAATATCTAGGCCATTTGACCAAACTGAACCAAATTTTGTATACATAATCAGTGGGACCCCAGAAGACTAAAAATGGAAAAACTTACTGCCCAAAATGGAGGGGGGGGGTGCATGGTCAAAAAATTAAAATCTTGGCCATTTGATCAAACTCAACCAAATTTTGTATACATAATCAAGCGAGTCCAAAAATGAAAAAACTAACCCCCTCCCCTACATGATTATAAATAATTTTATTAAATATTAAATATAAGTGAGGGGCCAGGTTGTATGGTAAAGTCAAGTGGATGGCCACATCAGAACACGTCAGCTTATTTTTTTCATTTTATCCATGCGAAGCAGATAAAGTACCATATAATCGGTCTCGAACCAAACGCGACTTCAGAGGGTTCTCAGGTAGAAACTATGGAACTGATGGTCTCAACCAAAGACCACAATGGTAGTATTCATTGTAACACGTGACAGCAGGGCCGGCGCAAGGAAGATTCAGCGCGTTCGCCGGAACCCGGCCCCGCGTTTTGAGAGGCCTCAAGGTCTACGAAAATTACCCAATTAAAAAAACACGGATTTTGATTAACTTTTTACAGAATGATGATACCATTAGAATCCAGTTCGATATTTATGTTACCCCCCGCGGGAATTGGACCCGAATGCCAAAAACAATCCAGGTCAAGGCCTCTTTTGCAATTCTGCTATTACTATTGGCAATTTATTAAAAATTGTAAATTAATAAAAAAATGATAAACTGACACGTTCTGATATGGCCATCCATTTGACTTTAACATACAACCTGGCCCCTCACTTATATTTAATATTTAAATTTTTTTTTTATAATCATGTAGGGGAGGGGTGGTTAGTTTTTGCATTTTTAGACTTCTGGGGGCCCACTGAGTATGTATACAAAATTTGGTTGAGTTTTGGTAGAAGGGCCTAGATTTTCATTTTTTGACCCCCCCCTCATTTTGTGCGGTTAGTTTTTGCATTTTTAGACTTCTGGGGTCCCACTTATTATGTATACAAAAATTTGGTGGAGTTTGCTCAAATGCCCTAGATTTTTAATTTTTAACCCCCTTCCACCCCCCTTAATTTTGGGTCGATATGCACCAAAATCTCATCAGCTCCTTATCTCAATGGGCCAAAACTACCTGTGAAATTTGGTTTCGATATTCACACTAGTTTTTAAGCTAGCTCGTCCAAAAAAATCTGGTAACGCACAGACAACCAGACTAACTAACAGTTACAATCTCAACAATTATTATCTCAAAAATATAATTTTTTCGATGTTCACTTATTAGGGCTTTTTTTATAGACCGAAAAATGTTATGGTTGCGCTCAATTTTTTTAATCAAAATAATTTCAGCCGTTTTTGAGATATTTCGAAAAAAAGCAAAAAAACCACTTTTTTCATGCACGATTACAATAGTTGATCATACCCTGTATGGTAAAGTAATAAAATTACTCTTTTTTCTAAATTAAATAGTCAAAATAAATATTTGTTTATTTTTTTAAATTCAATTATTTAAAGAATTAAGAATAAAAATTTTTTTTAGATAAACCAAGAGAAATTCATAGATATTTAGAAAAATTTAAGAGGTAAATGAGATTATATGTGTTAGCAAATAGCTCCCGATGAGCTACTTAATATAAGTAAAGGTCTGCTAATTATCTCTTTATTTATTAGTATAATCATTGGGGAGTTTACCTAGAGGGCAGCCTGTCACCACATGTTTTCAATTTCGGATATTGGATTGGAGATCAACTGACTTTTTAGTAGAATTGACATATTTTGGAAGTCGTTATGTAAATAATTTAATGACAAATACAAGTCAACCCTCGTAATAAGGGAGTTTCGATTTTTTTAGGGGAACAATGAGTTTTGTAGGTAGTATTAATCTCAATTCGCACTAAAATTTCACCATTACTGCCTAACACTGTGTGTTTGTGAAAATAAAAATGAATTTTCAAATATATTTTCAGTTTCTGGTAAAGGGTTGTTTCGTTTAATATTCCATATATTTTTAGCGAAATCCTCGACATTAACAAAATTCCACTTTTTTCAATTCGGAAAAATTATTTAATCAAATCATTGGGTATTGAATTTTCAGACTAAATTGTATCAACTGCAATAACTTTTTAATTATTCATCGTAGAGCTTTGACTCTTATAGACATTTTTGTTTATAATTGAATTTACTTTAACAAAGGTCATTATACAAAGTTGTGTATTTCAAAGGGTTAGGCAAAAATGGTTAAATATATGTTTCATTTCAAATTTGATCTCTTATACAAGCAAAAGTAAGTCACCTACAAAAAAAAGTTACATGAAACAATTTTTAGGAATTTAAATGTACTACAAAAAATCTTATATAATTAATTTGTCTACGACCAATAATTTAGAAGATAGACGAAGATTTTAAATTTATATTCACGAATTTTTTTTGTGTGAAAATAAAAATATTTTTTCAAAAATATTCACTTTTTTTGGTAAAGGGTTGTTTCCTTTAATATGTTAAAAAATTTTAGCGAAATCCATGACATCAACCGAATTCCACTTTTATTCCATCTCATGGCGAGAGACTTGCGTCGCAGAGCTCTTTCGATATTATAAATCAGAAAGAAAACGATCTTATTTTATCGATTTAATCTATCTGAAGGTTCACAGTATGTCTATTATATAAGAAAATAGCATTTTGATTAAGAATTTTGTAGTTTAAAAGAAATTGTATGAAAAGATTCAATTTCTTCTCTCCGAGAACGAATCAACTAGAAATTGCAAAAAGTTTTATTTTTTTTCTCATTAGATATTTATTCAAATCTATTGAAATTTCATATCTGTGTGTTATTGTCATTTATCTTTTATATAAAAAAATTATTATTAGAAAATTTTCATTTTAAAGGGTAGTTTATTTGAAGTCCAATTTAAAAAAACGCTAATAACTCCGTTGAAATTTTTTTAAAAATATGAAATTAATAGATCTTATAAAACAATTAATTATTAATAATTTAATTCAATTTTGAACGAAATCGATTCAGTACTTTTTGAGAAAATGGTCAAAAACCCCGAAAACCGCCATGAAAGGCCGTTTTAGAAACATTTTAAAAATCCACCTCCATGTCACAAGTCAATATTTCGTTTCATATGACTTTTTAAACTTTTTTCAAAGGCATCTCTTGCTTTCAAAAAACGGCCTTTCATAGACGGTTTTCGGGGTTTTTGACCATTTTCTCAAAAAGTACTGAATCGATTTCGTTCAAAATTGAATTAAATTATTAATAATTAATTGTTTTATAATATCTATTAATTTCATATTTAAAAAAAAATTCAACGGAGTTATTAGCGTTTATTCAAATTGGACTTCAAATAAACTACCCTTTAAAATGCAAATTTCCTAATAATAATTTTTTTATATAAAAGATAAATGACAATAACACACAGAATGAAATTTCAATAGATTTAAATAAATATCTAATGAGAAAAAAAATAAAACTTTTTGCCATTTCTAATTGATTCGCTCCCGGATAGAAGAAATTGATCTTTTCATAAAATTTCTTTTAAACTACAAAATTCTTAATCAAAATGCTTTTTTTTCTTATATAATAAACATATTGAGAGCCTTCAGATAGATGAAATCTATAAAATAAAATTGTTTTCTTCCTTATTTATAATTTTTTTGGTCTATTTTATCAATAGGATACGTTGCAAGTCACCCGGCATCAGCGAGTCATTTCTTACGGTTTTCTAGCTTTTTATCATTTTCTTAAAAACTAATCAATCAATTTTCTTGTAAATTGAATATAATTATTAATAATCGATTGTTTTATAATATTTATTAATTTCATATTTTTAAAAATTATTTCAGAGTAGTAATTAACGTTTTTTTAAATTAGACTTCAAAGAAACTACCCTTTAAAATGCAAATATTCTAATAAAAACTATAAATAATAAAAATATAAAAGGATAAAACAAAATATTTCAATGGATTTAATTCAATATGTGATGAGGAAAAAATTAAACTCTTTTGCCATTTCTAATCGACTCGCTTGAAGAAACTGAATGTTTTCATAACATTTCATTTGAACTACAAAATTCTTAATTGAAATTCTATTTTCTTATATTATAATGATAATGTGAACCTTCAGATAGATAAAAATGATAAAATAAGATCGCTTTATAATTTCTTTTGGCCTGTTTTATGATAAGGTTGAGAGACATGTGCAAACATCTCGGCATAGGGATCACATCATATTTCATCAAGTCCATTCAATATACCCTAGTGAAATATCTTTTATTATATTTAAATGTGAGAATATTTAATATAATAAATAAATAAAAAAATTTAAATATTATAAAAGCACAAGATGTTGTGAATTTATTATTAATTGAAATTGATTAAATAAGTTCGCTTTCTTTCTTAGGTATCTCTCAAGACATTTGGTTGGGAAATCTCATATATTGAATTTTAAGGATTATTTTTCTGATTATTATAAATTCACTAAAAATTACTGGTACCGTCTACAGTTTGAAAATAAATTAAACTTTTCAGATATTCAAATTTAATATGCCTCTATAAATATATGACTACAGCACTATGACTGGGGTGAAGGGGTCGCTCCAGAGGTCTCAGGACTCCAAAAAAAATTATATTAGTAGTAACGAATAAATAATTTTATTATTAATTATTATAATGCTTTAGGACAACTTCATCCAAAAAGAAAACTAAGAATTTAAAAGCTTTTATTTATATGATACTATTGATTGTTTTATTATCAGATGAGAATTAAATCGAAAAAGTAATTATAGCAAACTTTTTGGATTTATTATTTTTCTACACTATAACTTTGATTTGTATTTGGCATCCTTGCATGGCTTAGCTCTTAAGGAAGTACATCATTCTATCCGGGTTTTTTAAGAAATTTTCCTTAATAAGATTCTAATGAAAGAATCACTCATCCGCATTTTTTTTAGTTTTGACATCCACAGTTTATTCAGCCAAATTAATATACATATTATGTTTATTTTTTTTTTAGATCCCCTAACATTTTGGGATCTAGCACTAATATATTACATTTAACCCACATTGCCTTGGATGACATTCGGGGTTCTTACATTCTTTATTTACATTTATTTATTCTTAGGATTTTAACAATTTTTCGTATTGTAGGAGAGATATTTACAATTCTTAATTTATTTTATTTTTGCAAGGAAAAAGCTGGGAAACCTTGCTATATTATAAAAGAAAAAAAAAGGAAGGAAGAGAAAAAGAGAAGGAGAAGGTTATATACAAAGGACAAAAGGAGCGCTTATATATACCATGTAGTTTAGTCCAGATTAATTTGCCGCAACGCTGACGTAATGCCTCCGACAGGGAGCGCCTTCCGCATATTTGAGGCAAATTTGAAATATAATCGTAATTTGGACTCGAATTTTGAAATGAAAGACTCCAATTGATTTTAAATTATGAAACATTAAATATATTGATAATTATTCCTCCTCCCCGCCCCCCTCACCAACTCAAAAATTAAATATTCAATTTGCTTTTCTTTGCGCACAGAAAGAGCGCACGCCCGAGTTTCTCATGCCAATACTGGAGCAGCCTGTCATACAAACAACACCTGATCTCTTTTAAATATTCGGAGCCTTATATCGATTATCGATCCCAAATTTAAAAAAAATGATATAATATAATTCTCCTCCTCACACGATCCCACTTATATTTAAATAAATCTACATATTTCCACACAAAAAATATCACAATGCTGTAGATTATAGAAATAAGAAATACTCCCAGATTTATATCTAGATTCTCATTTCTGTAGCTGTGTCAGGACGAAAATGAGGCGAAACTTTTAAGAGAGTATGTATTTTCGGGAGTTTACAGGTATACATTTGGAGTGTGGTTTTTTAAGAGGAATAAAATTTTTTGGACCGAGACGCCACCCGCCAGGGCACCAGCCCGGAGGGCCGAGCTTCAGGCGTGCCGAAGGCACGCACGAAAAGCTCGTTTATTAAATAATTTAAAAAGTTAAACTTTATTTACCCTAGCCTATTCTAGCACTGAAACCTTTGTATGTTTTTTTGTCAGTGTATTTTTATTCTAATTTAAATAGGGACAATTTTAGAATAATTGACAAATAATAAATCCGAAAAATTTGGGAATCGTTGCGGGGTCGTGCAGTATTATAGTTCCGCCATTGGTTCGACTGTATCCTTTATTTATGTACCTATCCAACTTTAAATTGGAGGAAAAATGAAACTTTTTCAAGATTCGCTTCGCTGTTTGCAGTTTCGTTGAAATTATTGGATAAAAAATACTTCACCAAGTACCAACACCAAATTCATTAAAAACTATCGGTGATATTATATAATAATTTGATGATGATAAATAACTAAATCTTATTTTCATTTGGATTTAACATTTTCTTATATAGATTCAAAAGCCTATAAAAATAATAGCTATCACAGGGCTACCCGCATATGTGCCCAAGCACTGCAAAGAATGCAGCCTGACATAAAATCATAAACTTCTTTAAAACATTATATGTACTTACTACAAATTGTATCTGAAACAATTTGCCATGATGATTTTTTTTCTCTAAAATGAGAAATCTGAAAATCTACTGAAAAGTTTTTGAAAAATAAAAGTGATAATTTTAAATTTTGAATCTAGAACTATATTTCAAGATTTTCGGAAAAATAATCACCATTTTGGTCTATTTTCGACTCGATTTTCATTAGATATACATTGTTTACCTGCAAACTATCTGATTGAATGTATAGAAATATAATTAAGAAACTGATCTGAAGAAAAATTTAATAATGTCTCTTTATTAGAATTTTTATAATAATTATCTACCCAGAAACAAATATTACAGGGTTCATAATATTCATGATATAACTTTTTGTAAGTAGAAATGTATTTACACGAGAAGCTATTTTCAAGAATAAAATTTCCTAATTGTAAAATTAGAAGATCATTAAGAGATAAAAAATAATCAAGTTCTTATTTTTAAATACCAATCTTTATCTCATATTTAAATTTTCTAAAATATTGATTATTTCAGTAATTAAAACTTCTACAATAAAACCTCGTATATTGAAGATTTATATTTTTAAAGATATTAATTATTTAGTCATAATGTCTGTTAGTGATTGTGTGGTTGGATAGATAAACATTCTCATTTTTTGGCGGTTTTTTGCTGATTACTCGAAACTTTTCGTAAATAACCTTCCTATTCAAAATGAAAGTTCATTAAATTTCCTACAAATTTCATCATTTAGGTTTTTTCTCGGACATGAAAAATGCTGGATAACTATAAATCTAAGAGTTTTATCAAAAAAGTGGTCCAAGTAAACGTTCAAGTCAACAAAATTTCTTAGAGAATTAGACAGAAATCAAGTTTCTAGGATGAGTGGTTTTCATTTTATGAAGGAAAAGCTACGATTTTTTGCAAAAAATTGCAGTTTTTCAAAACTTCAACCTCATTGCGGCACGGGTTACCATTATCCAATTAAGATGAAACTTTGTTTGAATTGTATCAAATTTAATCTAGTTTAAAAATGTATAGAGTGGTCTTTGTCGAAAACGTGCTCTTTCATGGTCAAAATGGAAAAAAATCGAAAAAAGTGCAAGTTTTCCGGAAACAGAAAAAATACGCCAATTTTCAACTAGCGCTTGAGTCCGAACGGTTGGTTGGAGAAAAAACCTAAATGATGAAATTTGTAGGAAATTTTATGAACTTTCATTTGAATAGGAAGGTTATTTACGAAAAGTTGATAGTTTTCGAGTTATAAGCAAAAAAACTCCAAAAAAAAATGAGAATTTTTAGCTTTTTTTTCATTTTTGACAATATTCCGGCACGAAATTTTGTAAGGAAACCTCAGATTCGGATTCAGCACACCCAAAAACATAAAGAGTCGAAGAAATTACAACTACCCCAAAAGTTACCGGGTAAAAACACAATTTAACTGGTCTATTTGTTTTAATAAACAAAATTCCAACTAAATATTTTGCTTTGTGGATTGACCCCCATAAAAAATTTCTGGCTACACCACTGGTCATAACATCTGTAGAACTGTAGATTTTATAAATTTGTGTCAGAATTTATTGCAATTAGATGATTATTTGTTATTTTATTTATTAAATATTTATTTAAACGTTTATTCCTATTAAATATTTAATTTTAATTAATTAGTAAAAGTTAAGTGAAAATCACTTGACGCACACGCAAGTTTTTTAAAAACAATCTCAACTCAATTGGGCATGTCTTGCATACTTTTTTATTTTATCTGGAATTATTTTCTTTTCTGATATCTAATCAAGTAACGGGATTCTTTTCCTTTTGCTCTGTTTTTTAAATTGAAATGCATTTATTTCATTCCGAGTCCACCACCCAGCGGGGCAAGCGCCTTAATATTTGTGTTTTATGGGTGTCACGTTTTGTGTATTTCTTTTGACACCTGCTTTTAGAGAATTGTTCAAACCTTCATGATATACAAGGTAAGCATTTAAAATACAATTTTTAAAATCTTTTGGATAATTTAATGATTCCAAAAATAATCAACTGGTATGTTTACCACACGACTTTCACATTTTCGAAATTCGAAACTTGAGCTCGATACCTATACGCTGAAGGAGTACAGAAAGCTTTTGTTTAAAATCGGAAAACGGGAAATAAACATTTACATGAAAGATTTTTCGTTTTTTTTTTGACTTTCTCAAAAACGGCTCTAACGATTTTTTAAAATTTTTTTAATGTCCACTTCCGGTTTTTCGATTTCAACCAAAAGCTTGCTGTACTCTTTCTAGCCTATATTGAGCTTAAGTTTCGAATTTCGTAGCTCTGAGACTTATGGTTGCGAAACGCAGGTGGGGGGGTACATAACTATATACGTACAGAGTGACCAATTTTTGGCCCCTCTTTTGACCCCTGAGGACGACAATTTCCGGTTTTATGTCCTAAACCCGATTTTCAACTATTAAGGCCATCGATTCCTTTCACCTAGAAGTGATAAAATGAAATTAACTTTTTTCATCTCTGAGATACAAGCTCTCAAAGAGTCAGGACCCAGACAGGCCATCGCAATTCTTCCCCATTATATTCTGTGAATATAAATGTGAAAGTCAAAAACACTTCATATCTACATAATATATTCTTTGTTATGGTGAATAACAGTATTAACGATTATTTTTTTTAAATATTAATAGTATTAGTATATTTTATCTGCCCAAATATTTTTTTTTATTTTTTATCAAAACTACGAGGTAAATAATTTCAATTTTTTTTAAGTTACTCCGAATATATTATTCTAACAAATTTTAGTTTTTCATCAAGATGGTGAAAGTCCTTTAATGAAAAAAAATAAAATAATGATAATTTTCCCACCCTTTCCCAATCTAACATATGTAAAAAATGTCATTTTAATTGCAATTAATTCATATTTGGTGTGGTAAATCGTCTTCAAATTTTAACAGTATATTTATTATGCTTTTAATGACTTAAATTCTAAGACTTCTTGAATTTTTGAATTTGTGAATGAAATACCTAAAGTATATGTCTACTTAATTTCTCTTTGACTTTTCCCTTTCAACGTGCTTTTACTTTCGACATAGCTGGATTGCTTATCTTCAAAAACATAACTGATTCTTTAATTATTTATTTCTTATTCATTATTTGTGATGGTATCAGTGAAAAGGGCTCCTATCTTCACCTACCAATTTTTTCAGGAATGGCAAAAATGTGAGTTAAATGTGGGTATAATTTTTCATTATATAGCAGCAAATTTTAATTCGGAATAGAATAATAGCGAGGGTAAGAATGGAAGAAATGCCCTATCTGCTTAAAAATTGTCAAAATTTAAACGGCTATAACTCAAAACTACGTTTTTACTTCTAAATATTCAAAAATTCATAACTGAGTCAATTTTTGGAATTTTTGGGCGGGACAAAAAGCGCTTTGTTCAGTTGTTTCCCTAGAAACAGGAGATGCCATTAGCTCGATTTTGACCAGGTGAAGATAAGGGCCCTTTTTCATGACACCTTCACATTTTATAATCTTATTATATTTATACTTTATATCTTTTTTAAGGTAAAATAAGAAAAACAACAACAACAAACTATTTAATATATGTTTAGAATTTATTGTAAAATAAACATTTAAACACATTTTAGTACTAATATACATATTATTTATTACTTTTATTATCATTCAACCGATACAAATCTATTTTTTTAATCTACTGAATTTGAAGTTTAAATAATAGAGTTTTAAGTGCACGAGCTTCGTATGAAACAGTATTCCGCCCTTGAGATAGGGGTTGTTCTTGAAGAGGAGATTCAATAACAGTCTTTACATCTTTTACCAAAACCTAGAAATAAAATAAAGAGTATTAAAAAGGAAGATGGGGCGTCCTGAAGCATTCGAGGCAGAACTTCGCAAGCACCTAACTTAATATTTTATTTCTATTTTCTATTTTTGTATCCTATATGTTGGCATTGTTATTTTTTTCTACTCTCCTTCTATATATATTGTATTTCTAATATTTATGTTTCAATTAATTATTATGTACCAAATGTTTTACCTTTTGAACTTTTCTCGCTTTTATATTGGTTTTTCCGTTTTTGTTTTGTATGTTGGCATTGTTATTTTTTTCTACTCTCCTTCTATATATATTGTATTTCTAATATTTATGTTTCAATTAATTATTATGTACCAAATGTTTTACCTTTTGAATTTTTCTCGCTTTTATATTGGTTTTTTCGTTTTTGTTTTGTATTATACTAATATTTTTGTAATTGAATTGGCCGAAAATTGTACACTAAAGGGGCTAGATGGCCCTACAGATACAATGTTTTTAATAAATAAATAAATAAATAAATAATTATTTTCTGAAGATTAATACAATAAAAAAGAATAAGGAAAATTCATCATAATGAAAGTAAAAAATAATATAAAATACTATATAATATTGGAGGAAAAATATGTAAGTTTTTCAAAACTCGGTACGGTGATTTGGGAATTTTTTTAACGATTGAAAAGTGAAATTAGGAAGAAATACAAATTAGTATGTCAAATATCAGCTCATTAACTACAACCTTTTCATAGATAACGAGTTTCTGTATTGTTTTTAACTGCAAGTTTTGAAGTTAGTTAGCTAAAAATATAATCAATTCTTTGCTTTGGCCATTTAAGGTAGTTGTTTCACCATATGGGTTTTCTTAGGATTTTTTTTTGAAATTTAGACAGATTATTATTTAAATACTTCTGCATCGATTGGTGGCAAAACGAAATTGATGAGCAATATAATTCCGGAAATATGAAATTCCAAAGATAGTTTTTCAGATTCTTATACATTGCACACTATACGGGATATCGGAAAGTTTACATACATATTTAATTATAATTAAGAAACTCTTCTTACCATTGTTATAAAAAACTAAATCATATTTTAAGAAAATTTTAATTCATAGTTACAACACAGTTTGTGAGATAATAATAAAAAATGTCTCTTCTAGGATAAAAATATACAAGCTCGGACAGTGGGGCCAGATTTGTCAAACGAGCACGGGATTGGCTAGTAGTGGTACATAACAGCAAAAAATGTATGCCTTATGAATTTTGAATCCTTATTGTCTGTACTATATACTCTAGCATTAACTTTTTGCTAGTATTGTCGCGAAACTACTACCTTAAAAAATGAAATCATTTATTTATTCAACTTTACATGGAGTTCCGAAAATCACTCAGAAAAAATAAGAAGAGCTGCACTTAAATGAAATTTTTGTTCATTTTTCTAAGCATTCATTACCTTCACAATTTTCCAAAAACTCGATTGTTTCTTTGAATACAGCATCTTTAATCACAAGCATATGTTTAGCCAGCATTTCAATTAAGGAAAGAAAACATCGTTTAGTGTAAAACCTAAAAATTTAAAATCATTATCAATTAAATGTTTCTTGAGTAAAAATAAAAATAAAATTATACCAGGTATCAGTTCCAAGTTTTTTATTATATGGTTCTAAGCTTTTTATAATTCTTGAAATTCCGAATTCATAATTCCCTTTTGCACAATATAAAGTTCTAAAAAAAAAATTTAGATAATTTGATCAAATTCCAAATAGAAGAAAATAGAATATGAAGATATTTACCCAATGACTAGATTGACGATACATAAATGAAAGACTTTTTTATTAGGCTCATCTTTGACGATCGCTTCCTCCTCTTTTTCTATTTTTCGCATCATTTCTTCAGCTTCTTCGTTTTGCGATGTCATTATGTAGGAAACACATAAATTTGCCAAAACAATTGCACTGACTTCAAGAAGCTAAAAAAATTAAATAATTCTATTATTATTCTTCAAATAAAAAATTCTTTAAGAGAAAAATCCAATAAAAGAAAAAAATGTTAATACATAATTTTATTTCTTTTATAATTATAAATAATCGATCATATAAAAAGTCTCCGCGGTTTTTGGGTACATTTTTGAACAAAGAATTTCTTTATTGAAAATCAATTTTAATCAAGTACATTTTGACCATTATTATCTATGACCTTTTGCCATTTTTTGGGTAGCTTCATAATTCCATCGGTGTAGAACTTCTCTGGTTTATCGTCGAAAAACTTGGCCAAGTGATTTCAGCGGCCCTTCGGCCGGCTAATTTTTTGCCATCAAGAGAGTTTTGCAGAGACCGAAACAAATGGTAGTCAGACGGTGGATGGATCAAAACTTTCCCAACCAAATTCCGTTAATTTGTTCCAAGTCATCAAAGATGAGTCTGACCGTGCACTCATCTTTGATGACTCGGAACAAATTAACGGAATTTGGTTGGGAAGTTTTGATCCATCCACCGTATAGCCCGGACCTTGCACCGTCTGACTACCATTTGTTTCGGTCTCTGCAAAACTCTCTTGATGGCAAAAAATTAGCAGACCGAAGGGCCGCTGAAAATCACTTGGCCAAGTTTTTCGACGATAAACCACAGAAGTTCTACACCGATGGAATTATGAAGCTACCCAAAAAATGGCAAAAGGTCATAGATAATAATGGTCAATATGTACTTGATTAAAATTGATTTTCAATAAAGAAATTCTTTATTAAAAAATGTACCAAAAACCGCGGAGACTTTTTAGATGATCTATTACATAAATAGATAGTAAAGGTGATTTTTTTATCGCTATTTTTATAAATAAAATAAATTATGATTTTAATATTATTTAATTTCAGGCAGGTTTCGAAAATTGTTAAACGAGAGTAGTTAAATTAAATTAATAGATAAATATTTTAACATTTTAAATCAAGTTAATAATAATAATTAGAGACTGGATTTTTATGCAGTAAAAACTGCCAAAATATGCAGCAAAAATGCTGAAATATGCAATTAATATGCAGAATACGTTGAAATATGCAAATACCAGTATATGCAGTAAAAGATGGAATAAATTTTTTTATGCACTAAAAAATTAAATATGTTTTAAGGAGTGCTATGAAAAAATAAAATGATAAAGTAAGCTATTGAGACCAAGTGTCAAATATGCACTTTTATTTCGTAAAAAATTGCACAAAATTCTCATTATATTAAAGTTGTTATTGGGAAATAAGGACTATATTTTATTCCCAACGTTTCATCAACTTTGATGACTTCTTCAGGGCTCAAATAGTAAACTTCCCTGCATGTTTGTCATTATTATAATTATCCTTTCTAAGTAAACATAACAAGGCAAGTCATTAACATTAAAGAATTTCAATCTGATTGATGTTAGTGACTTTGTTATGTTTACTAAGAAAGAATAATTAAAAATGACAAATATGCAGGGAAGATAACTATTTGAGCTCCTGAAGAAGTCAACAAAGTTGATGAAACGTTGGCAATAAAATATAAATTATCTGCATAAAGAATATAGTGCTTATTTCACAATAACAACTTTAATAATTCAATCGATGAACATAACTAACCAAAATAATTCTCATTATATTTAATATATTAAAAATGAGACGATTTTCTCCAAGATTTATTTATTTCTAGCTTAACTAACTGTTACACCACTAAGGGCCAGCTGTGTGTCGGTTTGTAAAGTCTTTGTTAAAGTTGACAAAGGGTAAAACTTTAGAATTCACCTTGTGCTCGGCGGGATGGCTAATCAGATCAAAGGTAGTTTCATCTGATTGGCCATCCGGCCGGGCACAAGGTGAATTCTAAAGTTTTACCCTTTGTCAACTTTAACAAAGACTTTACAAACCGACATACAACTGGCCCTTAGTTCTTCAATCAAGAGTCCTTTAATAAATTAAATACCTACATTATCATAATGTTTTTTGACGATAGGCTCATAAAATCCTGTTGCTTCCTTAAATTTATTTTCTTGCATAAAAAGTACATGGGCAACATTAAGCTTCCAGATGTCATGCTCATTACAAAATTCTACCGATTTTCTAAAGATTTTTTCAACTTGAGCATAATTTTCCATATCCCAATAAATTTTAGCTTGTGCCATTAAAACTGGAATATATCTGAAAATAAAATCAGTATAAATTTTATTCGGTTTTTAAAAATAAATATTAATTGACTAATTGAGAAAATTTTATCAGTGATTAAATTAAATAAATAAATAATAATAATATCTGGTTTATGCGACTATGAAAGTCATCGTAAAACTCTTTGATTTATAGATATCCTATATTTTCCGGACAGGATATGATCCGAATCCTCAAAAAGCATCCATCATGGAAAATGGTGGATATTTATAAATCTAAGAGTTTTATTAAAAAAGGTGGTCCAAGTAAACGTTCAAGTCAACAAAATTTCCTAGAGAATTAGACAGAAATAAAGTTTCTAGGATGAGTGGTTTTCATTTTATGAAGGAAAAACTGCGAATTTTTGAAACAATGGAACATTGGAAAATGCTAGATATCTATAAATCTAAGAGTTTTAACAAAAAAGTAGTCCCAGTAAACGTTCGTCATCAAAATTTCCTACAGGATGAGATAGGAATCAAGTTTCTAGGATGAGTGATTTTCATTTTATGAAGGAAAAACTGCGATTTTTTGCAAAAAATTACAGTTTTTCAAAACATCAACCTCATTGCGGCACGGGTTACCATTATCCAATTAAGATGAAACTTTGTAGCAAATTTAATCTAGTTTAAAAATGTATAGTGTGGTCTTTGTCGCAAACGTGCTTTTTTATGATCAAAATGAGAAAAAATCGAAAAAAGTGCGAGTTTTTGGGATAGGTATTCAAAAGTGATCCGAGGGCTGTTTTTTGAAACCCCATTAAAAATCGAACTACTGGACAAATTTTGCATATTTTTTTTAATCGACGCAAAATTTTGTCCACTTTCATTTACTATAGAACGGTTATTTACAATATATGGACCGTTTTCGAGTTATAAGCGAAAAACTGGAAAAAGTCCGAAAATTTCGAGGTTTTTCGGCCACCAAAAGTTGTCCCCCACACTATCGAGGTCACAAACTTAGATTTGGCATACCCACACCATACCAAACGATCTTAGAAAAAAAATCTTTTCCCGCAATTAATGTAAACTGAACCACTTTTTGGATCCTCTATTTACTGAGCTAAATTCTAAATTACCTATCTAGAGCTTCATCATAATCGCTGACAGCTCTCTTCGCAGCATCATCATCATGCGATGCCCGAGCTTCTTGAACTTGTTTCGTCAATTTACGTAAAGTTTCAGCATGTTTAGAGGCAATCTCATCAAATTTACGATAAGCCTCCTCAGGTGATGTCTGTTGAGTGATCAATGCATCCAAAAAACTATATAGGTACTAAAATATCAATCAATAAAATCATTAGAAATATAATCACTAATTTCTTTTATCCAACACTTTTTAGTAATTCCATCACATAAACCAGGAAAATAATTTTTTCGTCATAATTCAAAGGATGGAATTAAGCGAAGGTGTAGGCTTAAAAGTAGACATTTTACAAATAACGTTTATGAAATAAAGATAAGATTAAGTTTTTAAAAGAATCTGTACACTCTATGCGATTTTGATGATTTGGTAATTTTTTTATCAGCGAACGGTTTGAGTAAGAAAACTGAAACTTGGCAAAAAGATGCAGCTTATTAATGCAATTGCCAAATTTTAGCTCATTAGCTACCATAACTGTTCAAGAGATCCCTATAAACTATTCTATTTTTTTTTTTTTTCTGTATTTTTCGTCGAGAAGTCAGTTTTTCTATTTAGAAATACACATGTTTTAGTCCTAGATTGAGATTTCTATAAGTTGAGTTTTCGTGGGTATAGCAATCTAGACCGACATCCGAGAGTAGTAAGTAAAGTTTAGATATAGACATAAGAACTGGTCGAGAATTTGAACTCGAGTCCTGATACTTTAACCAACTAAGGGCCGGTTGTATGTCGCAAAGTAAATGCTTTTTACCACTAACAAACGGTAGATGGTAAATGGAGCCACTGGGATGGCCAATCAGATGACAGGCAATGAGCAGCTCCATTTACCATCTACCATTTGTTAGTGGTAAAAAGCATTTATTTTGCGACATACAACCGGCTCTAAGGACCAGTTGTATGTCGGTTTGTAAAGACTTTGTTAAAGTTGACAAAGGGTAAAACCTTAGAATTCACCTTGTGAAAGTGCGTGTCATCTGATTGATCATCCCGCCGGGCACAAGGTGAATTCTAAGGTTTTACCCTTTGTCAACTTTAACAAAGACTTTACAAACCGACATACAACTGGCCCTAAGATACGTGAAGACCGGAGATCGATTCCTCACCGGTCTTGGGGGCCTATATCTAAATTATTTTCTTTATTTTCTAAACGTTTTTCATAATCTCTAATGTTAATATAAAAATAAAAATATAATAATGATTAGTCGGTGATATTGGAGAAACTTCAAACTATTACACTTCTACAACCTGTGTCAATTTTAGTAAATGAGTTAATTAACCAGGGCCGTATTTCTAAATAGGCTAAGTAGGCTACAGCCTAGAGCGACAAATTTTCAGAGGCGGTAGTTTGGCAATTTATTCAAAAGTTAAAATAAAGTATTTCAGACGTTAATAATATTTTCCGTACGAATTTAGGAATACATATTTCTTAAAAATATGTTTTAGTCCTTCTACATAGCCTACTTTCTAAAACTATAACATAATACAAATTCACAGAACGTAATCTATAGTCATTAGCATTAAAATATAAAAATATGTTTAAAATAGTGATCACTTTTCTCCAAGAATAAATTAATTAATGAAGTTCGAAACACATATCATTTTTAAACGAATCTTTAAAGAAGTAAGCAAAAAAAAAAACAAATACTTACTTAACTAATTGATTTTATAATTTATTGTATAAACCATTAAAATGGTAGTTTTATCTAAACTAAATGAGCTTTATGTTTAAAAAAGATGAAAACACCAACAAACTCTATCCTTTTGTTGTATAAAACAAATGTATTAAGCAAATATGAGCTATAGAGTGGGCGGCAAATGGACTTTAGCCTATAGGCGGCATACTCTTAAATTCGGCCCAGTAATTAAGCACTTTAAGGAATTAGTGAAAGCAATAAACATATATTAAGATCTATTCTGTATCTTTTAGCCATTGGATTATCTCAAACAAACAAGATTTTATTTTAAGGAAGAAGTAGAATATTTCCAAAAGATATAGAATATACCTGAATATTGGTATTTATTATATATTTAAGAGGGAGACTAAATTTACAATTCTACAAAGAATATTATTGAATTTCTGATGCTTGTATTCAAAACGATATTTTCTTAGGATTTTTTTTTTTTTTAATGATATTGATGTGAGAAGGAGATACACCAGAAGGTGGATCCCCTAAAGGCCTGTATGGGCTGGCCCCTCCATCGTGAAAAGAACAGAGTAGAAGGAAAAGAAGCCGGGATCACGAGCCAATCTCAGAAACTTAGATACAATTCAATATCCAATTTACTAAGGTTTTAGGGGCTTCGAGCAGTGGTAAATTCTCCGCGCGATAAATTCGGTTAAATTTATTCTCACTTAATTTTTATTACCAGACCCTATACTTACAGAAAAAATGTCTGGGTATAGCCGGGAATCGAACCCGAGACCTCCGGGTTGCCAAGTCAGTTATTCTGACCATTACACCACGGAGACGGATTTCAAGAAAATATTGCCTTCGGAAAAGTAAGATAGAAGTTAAAACAGGAATAGCAGGGAATTGGATAATAAATAAAAAATTGAGTTTTTATCAAATGGGCCAGACGTTTCGACGATTTATTTCGACTTCCTCAGTGGCCCATTTTATCACTCTTTGTCAAAAGACAATTCCACTATGGCACGAAACATATTTAATCTTTTTTATTATGACTGTTCAAAATTGCCATACTTTCATTTACAATGACTACAATACATTCTTGGCCTCAATTATTCAACAATCTTGTACCTTTTTTAACCGACTTCAAAAAAAGGAGGAGGTTCTCTATTCGACTGAATTTTTTTTTTTTTGTGCCTATGTTACCTCATATCTCCGATTGTGAACCGATTTTGAAAATTTTTTTGCATTGGGTCCAGTCTACCTTCCAATTGGTCCCATTTTTTTTCATAGGTATTAGACCTTTTTAGGTTTGTTTGTTCAGGACTAACTTCTTTGTTTATGAACCGATTTCGATGATTCTTTTTTTATTGGAAAGGGGGTATCTTAGGGATGGTGCAATATTAATTTGGTCAAGCTCTGATGATAGGATCACTATTAATAACATCACTAAAAAGAGAAAAATAAAAATAATTTTTAAGAAAAAATAAAACCGACTTCAAAAAAATTAAATGCAACAAATAAAATACACTAAAAGGTATAAAATAATTATTATCTTATTTAGTTTAGTTGCAACTAAACTACGAAATATTAACATGAAATTACTTTTTGAAGTCGGTGCCAAACATATCCCTTTTATGAATCGCACTTGACGGATCTTACTTAGTACGTTTGGTGGGTACACTCGGCTTATAGGTATAGTTTGTTTGGTGCCGACTTCAAAAATAATTTCATGTTAATATTTCGTAGTTTAGTTGTAACTAAATAAGATAATAATTATTTTATACCTTTTAGTGTATTTTATTTGTTGCATTTAATTTTTTTGAAGTCGGTTTTATTTTTTTCTAAAAAATTACTTCTCCTTTTAACAATTAAAAAATCAAAATTCTTATAAAAATCCTTTATGTTGTTTTTATTTTTAAACAGACAAAGCTTTGTTTAAAAATAAAAAACAGCATAAAGGATTTTATAATGCGAGAAAAGAACCAATAATGGTTTTCGTGCCAAAATATATGGATCACATCACCGACAAACTACAATTTTGACTTCACTACCAATAGATATGATTGATGATTTTCCAGTCGGAGATTCTCTGCATTTAATTGATTTGGGTATTATGAAAATGTGCTTATTCGGGTGGAGAGATGGTGCTTTCGGAAATTATAGATCAAAGTGGTGTGCGAGAAATATTGATACCGTCTCCGAATTTTTGAAAACTTGCAAAATGCCTTCTGAGATTCATAGATCTGTTCGAGGATTGGATGTTCTATGTCACTGGAAGGGTACAGAATATCGCACTTTTTTACATTATTTGAGTATAGTGAATAGGAAGTTAAAATAAATCGACGAAACGTCTGGCCCATTTGATAAAAAACTCTGTTTTTTTATTTATTGTCCAATTCCCTGCTATTCCTGTTTTAACTAATACTTATTATGGATGCGAGTGATATACAATAAGATAGAAGGTTTAAAATTATTTTATTAAAACATATTTCTATTTGTGAACTACTCGCCTTTATTATCTTATCTGCCTAAAGTGCGAAGGAATTTGTATATTGTGCACTGTAAATAATAGAAGAGCAATGTTATACAGTGATATGGAATTTTATACAGTATTTGAAAAAAATACTTACAGGGGTTAAATACTTATATGTTAAATTAGCATTTTCGGCAAGAACATCTGCAGCCAGGTCATAATATTCATATTTGCAATAGAGAAGTAGTAGATTTCCAAAAGATTCAGGTGGAAACGGATTTTGTAAAAGTAAAAATTGCAATTTTTCAAAACCCTCTGTTGGCCTTTGATCCATGTTCATTAAAGCTTGATTGTGTAATGTTACAACATCAAGTTCTTCCTCAGATCTGGGAGGCATATCCGTTAATGCCTCTCTAGCGCTATCATCTAAAATATGAAATAGAGAATTATAGATTTTTAAAATTAATATAAGCTGTTTTCTATTTTATTTTGCTCCGTGCTAAAAAAAAGTACCCTTAAGGTGAGATTTCGATGTCAGTTTGTCTGCCCCTTTGTCACATGTCTGTAGCTCCTAAACTTGAATTTGACATCTAATTTTTTTTAAAGATCTGCAGACAAGCACGGCGGAACGATTAGGCCAGGGGGGTCAAAACTTGGAAAGTGATGTAGGCCTACCGGGGGGCCTGGGGGTTATGGAATACCCCCCCAGCCACGGGGGGACTGGGTGACTTCCCAGAAAATTTTGAAGCAAATTAGTACAATTTAACCCAAAACAAAACCTTGGTCCATAAAAAAAATGAATTAATTAAGAAACCACTGGTAACCGGTAATTAATTTTCAATTGGTCATGATTTTAAGACACTAAATTAATCTACAATCTACAATCAAGTGTTCATTGGATTTTGCCGAATATTGTAGCTCTTGTAGATGCAAGGTTTTTAGGTTTTGTTAAAGTAAACAGATAATAGTTTAACATTAATTTTAAAACCAACAATTTGGCAATAAAGTTGTTTTTGGGTAAGGTAACGGTAAAATTTCTTTCTTTAGGAGGTCCGCTGACCCCCTTTGAAACCGTAGACATTCCCAGGGGGGTCAGCTGACCCCCTGACCCCACGCTTCCCCCGTCCCTGTCTGCAGATAGTAAAAAAAAATATAGGCGCCTCTCTAAAAAACAAGTAGTGATAAAAATATACCCACATCCCATATAGTCAAATTGAAAGTTTTTGCCGAGAGTAGCAGAATTTTTATATATTGAAGGAGACAATAAAAGAGTGTGTCTTCTGCTGGAATTATAAATTTTATTTATTTATAACGAGATTCATAAATTAATTCATGTGAATACATTGTAATAGACTGATGAAGAGGGCAAAGCCCTCGAAACTATAGTCTCGTTATAAATAAATAAAATTTATAATTCCAGCAGAAGACACACTCTTTTACTGTCTCCTTCAATCCCATATAGTCTTTTGGAATTCTATTATTAATCATGCTATCTTTTATTTTGACGACCCAGCCGTGAGCTATGAGCCTTTTAAAAGTTCACTCACAACTCTTTAATTTAAAAATCTAAAAAAATGTATTAAAGTAGTTATGTGGAAGTACTTTTGATGAAAATTATTTTAGTTGTTATAAAATTAATAGATGACAATGAAAACAATATACGGACCATCATTATTGAAAAGTTTTTATTTTGCCGAGAGTAGCAGAGTTGTTGATTCAAAGAGAGAAACAAAGAGATTGTCCTCTGCTTGATGCATACACACATATAAAATATATATGTGTGTATGTTTATTTGCATCAAGCAGAGGACAACCTCTTTGTTTCTCTCTATGGACCATCATTATGCCAGTCCCATTCACAATTGGCGCATTTTAATTTGTAGAAGGGTTTCTTAGCAGCCAATTAATAATGAATCTCAGGTTGTCAAAGGATCTTTATTTTAGTCTTTTTGGCAAGAAACTCTAGTAAGTAGACATATAAGACAATAGGAGGAAAATTTATGTACTTTCTACTTGTATGTCAAATGCAGTCGGTGACTGTCATTCCCACCATTCAGATTCCCAAAAGAAAGTATATGAATAACTGAATTCAACAAATATTTAAATATGCTAACGATTATTTTAATATTAATACATGATGTGAATCTTGATAATTAAGAACAAAATGAAGAAAAAGAAAAAATCTAGCCTTGCATAATCAAAGTAAATTCTTGGAAGATTGTGATTTTTATAAAATTTTCATTAGTATTTTGTTTTCATATTTAATTTTTTATAAAGGATAAGTAAAGAGAAACAAAGAGGTTGTCCTCTTTTATGCAAATAAACATACACACATATATATCAAATATATATATTATTTATTTGTTTGAGACTATAGTTTCAGGCTTAGCCTTCATCATCATTCTTTTTAATTATAAATATTATTTTTCATGGTCAGTATCGCATGGATATTTAAAATTGTTTGATCTTTAGGTACTTGAGCCGAAAGATCAAACAATTTTAAATATCCATGCGATACTGACCCCATGAAAAATAATATTTATAATTAAAAAAAGAATGATGATGAAAGGCCAAGCTTCGAAACTATAGTCTCAAACAAATAAATAATATATATATTTTTGATATATATGTGTGTATGTTTATTTGCATCAAGCAGAGAACAACCTCTTGTTTCTCTTTATGAATCAACAACTCTGCTACTCTCGGCAAAATAAAAACTTTTCAATTATTTCAAATAAAGGATAAGTACAACTGAAATGTCATCGAAAGTAGAATCGTTAAAAAAATCGTCAAAAATGGGCATTTTGAGTAGATACTTTTAGAAAAATATAAAAGCATATTTAGATCACATTGTTAAATAGTACAGGCATAAAGTAATAAAAAAATATGCATTTCTTTAATGAGCTTTAGTGATTTTACTCTATAGTGAGGAAAAGTAATAGAATGAATTAGAAATGTAGCTTTTATTTTAAAATTAAAGATTTGAGCATCTTTTTTTGAAAATAGATGAAATGTTTTTCAAAAATCAGCTCGGGTTCAGATTAACCAAGATGTATTTTAAAAGAGAAAGAATTCAATTTTTAGGACAAATTCTAAGATTTTAGTAGAAATATTTTTAAATTGCGATATTATAGGGGATTCATAACTTTTATTTTTGTGATTAATTTTATTAAGAGTAGAAATTTTATTAAAATCTCACATAATTAATTATAATTATTTATTAAACATGAATAAATAATACAATAAACTATGACGTTTCGATTGACTGATTCTGCGATCGTTCTCAAGTATATTCAGAGTGGGTGCTCATTCTTGAGAACGATCGCAGAATAAGTCGTCGAAACGTCGTAGTTTATTGTATTATTTATTCATGTTTAATAAATAATTATAATTAATTAGTGTGGATTTTAATAAAATTTCAATTCATAATAATAGAATGAATATTTTTTATTACTTTACGTTGGTCCTATTTAACACTGTGGACTAAGTCAGACAAATAAAAGTAGTCTCTCTATTCAATTGGCCACTTTACACAAGTTTTATAATGTGATCCAGTTTGCGATGACATTTCTGATTACATGTTTTTATCCTTTTATCCTTTATAAAAATTAACATTTAAAATCTATTCAGTGATGAAAGATACAAGAGTTGTGTTTTTAATTTGCAAGCAAACTGAACCGAATCTTCCTAAGTTTTAATTTTATCCTTAATTAGATGTGACAAATCAGAGGAAAAAGGAACATGCGATCAATTGCGTCGTTTCGCCAATTTATTATGGCTTCATCAGGGTCTATATAAAAAATAAATACAAATGAATCATTCACAATCATCAAAATCAACCCAGACATAATATAATATAATTAACTTGATCAAATTTTTAAAACACTTAAGTCATTCAATTCTTTTCTTACTAATTAGAATACATATATTATAATACCAATATGAACACACTTAATTATACAACACTATTAATTATTTAGAGTAGCAATGGATTCAAACAGACCAACTGTACACCTTCGACTGATCCAAAAGGATTTAAAAAATAGCCTAAAGAGTTGTTGATTTGAATTTGATATATTCTGCTGAATCCATATAAATGAGTTTAATTTTAGATGTTAATTTTAGATTAAATATTATAATGTATTGATAAGAGATATTTTTGTATTTTTTAAATCCTTTTGAATCAGTCGAAGGTGTACAGTTGGTCTGGTAGAATCCATTGCCGCTCTAAATAATTAATAGTGTTGTATAAATGGCAAGTGTGTTCATATTGGTATGTATATATATATATGTATTCTAATTAGTAAGAAAATAAATGACGAAGTGTTTTATAAATTTGATCAAGTTAATTATATTAATTGAAAAGTTTTTGTTTTGCCGAGAGTAGCAGAGTTGTTGATTCACAAAGAGAAACAAAGAGGTTGTCCTCTGCTTGATGCAAATAAACATACACATATACCTATATCGAGATGATATATCTGTATATATATTATTTATTTGTTTGAGACTATAGTTTCGAAGACTTGGTCTTCATCATCAGTCTTTTTAATTATAAATGTTTTTCATGGAGTCAATATCGTATGGATATTGAAAATTTACACCAAATTTTCAATATCCATACGATATTGACTCCATGAAAAACATTTATAATTAAAAAAAGATGATGATGACCAAGTCTTCGAATTTATAGTCTCAAACAAATAAATAATATATATACAGATATATCATCTCGATATAGATATGATTTTATTTGCATCAAGCAGAGGACAACCTCTTTGTTTCTCTTTGTAATTATATTATATTATGTCTGAGTTGATTTTGATGATTGTGAATGATTCATTTGTATTTATTTTTTGTATAGAGCCTGATGAAGCCATAATAAATTGGCGAAACGTGGCAAATTGATCGCATGATTTAACACTGTGTTTAATTTCTTTTTCCTCTGCTGATTGTCACATCTAATTCTGATAATGGAACTGAATAACAATGAAATTTATACTTAATAATATATATTTTTTATTGAAAACTATTTCTTCTCAATATATACTCTATCTTAAAAGAGAAAGAATTCAATCAATCTTTTTCGGACAAATTCTAAGATTTTAGTAGAAATATTATTAAATTGCGATATCAGAGGGGATTCATCCCCCAGGAGTCGAACCTGAGAACTAACACGCTATCCGGGCAGTCAGCTCACACCCTCGAGACAAAAACCTCTCTCTGAATCGCAATATATGATATAAGCACAGAAATTTTTTACTCTATTCTTCTAGAAGGGAAATTAAAAAATTTAGCTTAAAATGAAAAGAAAGAATTCAGTCAATCTTTTTCGGACAAATTCTAAGATTTTAGTAGAAATATTATTAAGAGAGAGGTTTTTGTCTCGAGGGTGTGAGCTGACTGCCCGGATAGCGTGTTAGTTCTCAGGTTCGACTCCTGGGGGGATGAATCCCCTCTGATATCGCAATTTAATAATATTTCTACTAAAATCTTAGAATTTGTCCGAAAAAGATTGATTGAATTCTTTCTCTTTTAAAATACATCTTGGTTAATCTGAACCCGAGCTGATTTTTTGAAAAAACTACCAACTATTTTCAAAAAAAAAGATGCTCAAAACTTTAATTATACATTTAAATAAGAGGACTTGTATGAAAAACTTTTTTTCATTTTAAGTTAAATTTTTTAATTTCCGTTCTAGAAGAATGGAGTAAAAAATTTCTGTACTTATATCATATATTGCGATTCAGAGAGAGGTTTTTGTCTCGAGGGTGTGAGCTGACTGCCCGAATAGCGTGTTAGTTCTCAGGTTCGACTCCTGAGGGGATGAATCCCCTCTGATATCGCAATTTAATAATATTTCTGCTAAAATCTTAGAATTTGTCCGAAAAAGATTGATTGAATTCTTTCTCTTTTAAAATACATCTTGGTTAATCTGAACCCGAGCTGATTTTTTGAAAAAACTACCAACTATTTTCAAAAAAAAAAGATGCTCAAAACTTTAATTATATACTCTATCATTTAAATATATTTACAATTTTTCTCTTGATATTCAATTGCTGCTTTAAGATTGAAAGCTTCAATTAGCGCAGTATCATGTAATGTTAAAGTGTTTCCGACACTTCTCATTTCGATTCCCTCTGTCATAGTTCCAATACTCAATTCGGGATGATCTCGAATTCCACGATCAATGATATCTGAAATGTACTTGCGAGCCATCATATATTCTTTAAGTCGATAATAACAGAGAGCTACATTATATGATAAGTGAGGATTATAGTCCAAAACTTGTAGAGCTGTTGTGAATTTTTCTAAAGCATCATCATAACGTTCTTCCTATTGAAAAAATAAATGGAATATATTAATACTAGATTCTTGTGGCTATAATTTTAATAAGAAGAGGTTCCAGGACAAAGTAGTTTTTCTTAAAAATGCTAACTTAACGGTCAGATCAAGCCATCCAAGGTATAAGGAGTATACAGTCAAATAGAAAACAAATCAAACGAGACAGTAATTGGGAAAACAATAATTACATAAATAAATATAAGTTGCTTGTTCCTTCTTATACAATTAATATAGTCTAACTTCGATAATTCGAATGTCATTAAGGTAGTTGTTTCACCATATGGGTTTTCTTAGGATCTTTTTTGAAATTTAGATAGATTATTATTTAAATACTTCTGAATCGATTGGTGGTAAAACGAAATTTATGAACAATATAGTTCCGGAGATATTAAATTCCAAAGATAGAGTTTTTCAGACTCTTATACACTGCTCTATACAGAATATGGGAGAGTTTACATACATATTTAATTATAATTATGAAACTCTTCTTACTATTGGTATAAAAAACTAAACCAACATTAAACAATAACTAATACATTTTTTAAGAAAATTTTAATTCATAGTTACAACAGAGTTTCTGAGATATTAATGAATAAATAATGAAAAATTTACACTAAAAAGAAGCTGGCAACAATGCATTTATTTAATCTAAAAAGTGGGTTAACTTTAGTACTTTTTTGACATTTTTCCGCTTCAGCCATTGTCGCAACAGCTTTCAATCGCTTATTAAGAATTTTTTGTTTTATAAATCTCCCTTTATAATGTACTTTATCTGAAATTTCTATGATAAAATATATACAAGCTCGGACAGTGTTGGCAGATTTGTCAAACGAGCACGGGATTGTCTATTAGTAGTAGTGGTACATAAACAGCAAAAAGTTTTGGGCTTATGAATTATGAATCCTTATTGTCTGTTCTATATACTCTAGCATTAACTTTTTGCTAGTATTGTAGTGAAAGAACTACATTAAATCGTTCATATTTAGAAATCGAAGTCGTATGATTTGAAAAACCTCTAAATTTGGGAAAAAATATAAGATAATAATTCGAAGTTTTCTAACATGGTAAGTATTTATTTATTTGTTAAGAAAATTTTCTTAGGTAGTATGGTAGTAGAAGTATGATTATTTTACCTTTATAAATAGAATTTCTATTTCTATAAATCGAAAACATAACAGTTCTTCTTATCAACCACCCATGATTTGAGATTTTCGTTTTATAGAGGCCAAAGGGTTTCAATATTTTATGGACATAAGTAAACATGCACACATATCATGAGTACAAATGAAAAGTAAGCTGACGTGTTCTGACTTGAATTTACCATACAACCTGGCCCCTCACTTATATTTAATATTTAATAAAATTATTTATAATCATGTAGGGGGGGGGTTAGTTTTTCCATTTTTAGACTTCTGGGGGCCCACTGATTATGTGTACAAAATTTGGTTGAGTTTGGTACAAGGGCCTAGATTTTCATTTTTTGACGCCCCCCCTTCCCCATTTGGGGAGGTTAGTTTTTGCGTTTTTAGACTTCTGAGGTCCCACTGATTATGTATACAAAATTTGGTTGAGTTTGCTCAAATGGCCTATATTTTTAATTTTTAACCACCCCTCCACCCCACTTAATTTTGGGTTGATATGCACCAAAATCAAATCAGCTCTTAATCTCAATGGACCAAAACTAGGTGTGAAATTTGGTTTTGATATTCGCACTAGTTTTTGAGCTAGCTCGTCGACAAAAATTTGGTAACGCACAGACTAAAAGACAACCAACCAGACAACCAGACAGACATTTTGACAAAACAATTATTATCTCGAAAAATATAATTTTTTCGATGTTCACTTATTAGGGCTTTTTTGTAGACCGAAATGCCATGGTTTCGCTCAATTTTTTTAATCAAAATAGTTTCAGCCGTTTTTGAGATATTTAGAAAAAAAGAAGGAAAAAACCACTTTTTTCATGCACGATTACAATACTTGACCATACCCTGCATGGTAAAGTAAAAAATAATTCAAGTCTCTATAAATCGATTTTATTTCTTTACCCCTCTAAATCAAAGGACCTCTATAAATTGTTTTATTTTATATTTAGTCTCTTTCGAAAAGCTTTATAAATCTTTAATTAAAAAATTTCCTCTGATTTTCGACTGTACCTATTTGTTTTTTATATTGTTTATAATTGTTGTTCTAGAACCTTGTCGTGGAACCTTTCATTATAAATATTGATATAAATTAATTATTCTTAATTTCATTAAAATAGTTTCAAATAATTACCTTATAAAGTAAACATCCTAAATTAATTTCTGTATCCGGGTCATCGTCAGGGCTGCTATCGACCAGACTTTTAGCAGCAGCTAAATCTTCTTCACCATATTTAATAGCAGCTTTTAGTTTAATTACCTAGATATTAGATTGAAAGAAATATATAAAAAAAAATTATTTAGATGTAATTAATTGTATTAAAGGATTCTTACTTTTCCTTGATATTTAGTATCATCAATTTGTGAAGTGATTTTCATTGCTTCTTCATACATACAAGCTTGATATAAAGATTGTGCATAATATAATTTATACTCCGGATTTTCAGGAGATATAAGGGATAATTGTTCATAGCAGTTAGCAGCATTAATAAAATCTTGGTTATAAAAATAACAAAATCCAAGTAGAGAAAGTCCTGGTCTAGACTAAAAAAATAATGTTTTTGTTATTAATAAATTTATAATGTTATCTAGGTATTCTAAATATGTTCATTATTATTTATTTCCCAATGGGTAGTCTAATTATGAAATATTACTCATTTGAATATACAGTTCGTTGTACAATCTAATCTAAATATCTCATCAAAAATTCCTATTTTAGGTAGTTTCTTGAACCGAAAATACATATTACCGTAATATATTATTAAATAAGTAAAGATTGGCTCCAACTAGGAGAATTATTCAATAATGAAATCTAATATTTGGTTAATCATAAGTTTCCTGTATTTGATTCGATCGCGAATCGAAAGCAGGTGATTTTTGTCAACTTTGTTGACTTCTTCAGGGCTCTAAAAAGTGATAAGGCCTCAATTAATACAATTTATACAAAGAAAGATATTTTTAAGTTTAAAAAAAGAAAATTTTTTAAATCTTATCGATGTTGATGACTTGCCTTGATATGTTTACTAAGAAAGAATAATTATAAAAATGACAAATATGCAGGGAAGTTAATTGTTTGGTATGTAAAATGAGTTTTTTATGTGTAGTGATTTGTTTTTTGCATGTATTGAGGTGGTTTTTTGTTTTGATTTGAAAATATGTTATAAATTGTATTAATTGAGGCCTTATCACTTTTTAGAGCCCTGAAGAAGTCAACAAAGTTGACGAAACGTTAGCAATAAAATATAAATTATCTGCATAAAAGATATAGGCCTTATTACCCTATAACAACTTTAATAACATCTTTATCAAGCAAATGGCACTCTCTTTGATTTTCCCCTATAAAATTAATTATTTTCTCTTTGTTCTTATATTATCTTATGAATACATTAGTGAATAATTATACAACTTACATTAGGATTTGTTTCAATTATATATGCAAGAATATTAATAGCCTCTTGGTAACGGTGTTCTTTAATCTAAAAAAATAATAAAATAATTATAGTAGCTTAAATAAAATATATTATTGATAAATAAAAAGATACATACCATTGAATAGATTGTCTTTGTGTATTCTCCATCCTTAATATATAGATTTTGAGCATTCATTGTGAATTATAGGTAATAAAAAAAATTCCAATTGTTTGTTTATTTATTTTAACCGAATTAAGTAACTAGGAATGTCCATCGATGTCTCGCGCATGCGCGTTTTACCAAACACCTGCCTGCACCTGGCCGCACCTGGTCAATTCTTTGATCAAATGAAAAATTAGTGATTATTTAAAAATAAAAATTTAATTATAATATCAGATCATTCTATTTTGCTTCATTATATAAGATTTAAAAGCTAAAGTTATAAAAATTAATCATTGATCCGCGATCGGAAGTAGGTGTACACCTCTTTCGAAGTATTTTGGAAGTAATTGGAAATATTTGGAAGTACTTGGAATTGCTTGCAAATATTTGGAATTAATTGGAAATATTTAGAAGTACAATTGGAAGTAGGTGTACAACATATAGGTCGCGGTTCACCACTCGAGGTGGGTCTTAAGGTAAATTGATCAAGGTTTAAATGGTAACTTTGGATTTCGAAAAAATATATAAAATAGCTTAAGTGTGCTATGAAAAATATATTTAAATGTTAATAAGATTACCGGTCCGTTTCCGAGATATAATACTTTTAAATTATGTAAAATAATTGGGGGCCTCTTTTATGAGGGACAGTTAAAAATTATCCAACAAATTTAATAAAAAAAAAATGATTATTAAAATACACAGCTATTATAATTTTATTAAAATAGATTTTTTACTACGATTGAAATAGTTTTTGGAGACGGACTGGTAAGTGAATTGAATGGATTTTGATGGGGCAGTCCCATGTTTAAAAAAAAGAGAGAAAATTATATCTATCATTTATTCAAAGCCGACGTTTCGGAGGTTTATTCCCTCCTTCTTCGGAGTTTTTTACTTTTCAAAGAAATTTTTAATATATATATTATTTGCCCCCTAGGTAACACACAATATCCTCAGAATATTCTAAGAAGATTTAAATGTCCTTAGAATATCCTTAGAATATTCTTAGGATATTGTGGTTACCTGGGCCATTATTAATTTATTTATACTTCAATTAAAAATTTCTCCAAGATTGTTGAAATTTAAAGATATAAGTATTTTTCGAACCCCCAATTTACAATTTCCGCCATGATGAATTTACCATAGGGGTTGTTTTTTCATTTGGTTTTATGGGGATTATTCTAGAATATAGTTTCAATATAATTATTTATAAAGTTTAATTATAATTTCAAATTTTATGTTTTTTGTTCTTTTATGTGCGATTTTAAAGCTTAAATAAAAATTAATCAAATATGAAACGTAAACGCATGCGTGATGCGCACTTTAGGGATGTTTTTTCATTTAGTCTTACAGCTATTATTTTAAAATATAAATCTAATATAATTATTATATAATTTTAATCAAAATTTAAGATTGATTTCTGTTATTTTATGCACAATTTTAAAGTTAAAATAAAAATAAATAAAAATTGAAGTGAATAAAACGCATGCGCGATGCGCCCTAAAGGGTTGTTTTTTCATCTGCTTCTGTCATTTTACGGCTTTATTCATCATTTTCATTCATTCATTCATTTCATTACTATTTTCTTCTTACAATCTTATTTTTTCGTTGCCATTAATAGTAAATTAATAGCTAAAATGTTCAAAAACAAGAAACATCCCTTAATAACTCTTATATCCAATCAATTAACTAATTATTAATTCTTGACTCTATAATGAAGAAAGATTTGCCAAATGATGGTGAATTGATTTTTTTATGTCCTAAAAACGGAATGCGGTCGAGATCGAACCAGAATATACTGGTCGTCTCAATTATGCTTGCTGTATTTATTATTTTTTTTGTTCATCTTTTTCTTTTTCCATTATATACAAGTTTGCCAAATAAGGAGAATAAGAAGACAGTACGCGATTACGAGCAATCATTATGCAAATCGAACCTTCGGCCCCTCAAAGTACCATTTTTATGGCAACATTATTGTCCAAAGGATGGGATTGTGACGGTTGCCCAGGGCGGGCGGCTCGGCAACCAGATGTGGGAATACGCGTCTGCATGGGCGGTCGCGCGTCGAACCGGCCTTGAGCCTTTCGTTCCACGATGCATCAGGAATGTACTCGACGAAGTGTTTGAAGGTCTTCATATTCCACCTTTAGCGTATGTTTCCCAATGCCCGGCCAACTGGAGAGATGCAACCAGATCCCCAGAAGCTTGGACCCACACCGGACAGAGTATTGTTTTACCACGTTTCACTGTCCTACCCGAATTAGTGCTTACCTGGGTCGACGATATTCGACGTGAATTTCGCTTTCGACAGAAATTAATTCAAACCACTCGACGTGTTTTAGCTACAGCAGCTGGCTTACTTTCTCATACTAATACCTTTGTCGGTGTACATGTTCGTCGTACAGATTACAAGGATTATCTGTGGAGAACCGAACGGGTTCCTTTGGCTGATAAATCCTATTTTCTCGCAGCGATGAAATATTATCGTGAGAAATATGGCCCGGGTGTGGTTTTTCTGGTGGTCAGCGATGATCCTGCATGGTGCCGTCGTCATCTCGCGCAAGGTAACAAAGATGTTCTGGTCGTAAGCAAGGAGGGTTCAGGAAATCCAGGTCAAGATTTAGCAATTATGGCCCATTGCAATCATAGCATTATTGATTACGGAACATATGGGGTTTGGGGTGCTATACTTGCAGGCGGAGAAACTATCCTTTATAATGTAACAAAACAATCTTCAGTCCGCGTTTCTCAACTCTTACCAGATTGGCAAATCTTAAATTAAAGAGAAGTACACAGAAATTCTAAAATCTATTTTTTAATACGGGACAAATTATTTCAGTAGATAAATCAAATAAAAATCATTAAATCAAATATTAATATTAATTAATTTTCATTAAGGTAGTTCTTTCACAAATGCAAAAATTCAAGAAATCTTCGAAACTTGGATATAAGTCAATAAACACAGTGTTAAAATTTGAAGACGATTTACCAGACCAAACATGAAATAATTGCAATTAAAAATGAAATTTTATACATATGGTATATTGGGAAAGGGTGGGAAAATGATCATTATTTTTTTTTTTTTTTTGATTGAAGGACTTTCATCATCTTGATGAAAAACTAATATTTGTTAGAATAATATATTCGGAGTAACTTAAAAAAAATTGAAATTATTTATCTAGTAGTTTTGATAAAAAAAAAACAACATATTTGGGTGATTATTTTTAGTGGAGGGGATATAAGATCAATGGCTTGGAAACGATCCATTCATAAAGAGGATATAGTAGTGTGAGAAGTACAGTCACGTTAAAAAAACATAACCTAAAATTTTAGCACCGTTCATATGTATGTTACGAGGCTAAAACTTTTTGTGTGGATTGTCGCGAAAGAACTACCTTAAAATAAATGGATGCGTAAATTTTTTAATTTATTTAGGAATCCAACCTATCGTCTAAAAAAAAATATTAAACAATGTCGTTTCGGTCCCTACTTCTGAAATCTTTCTGAATTGTTGTTTTTAATTAATTTTCTATTTAAACCATAGGTGATCAACCCCCCAAAAAATTAAAAATCTCAATGTGACTAGGCTTAAAATGAAAAATATTTTTTCATATATAAAATTTAAACAATTTATTTTTAAAATATATAGGATTCTTTATATCAATTCGTCGCCCCATTGCAAAGACTAGGTAACTCGATTTTTCAAGTTCTTGAAAATGTTTTGTCTATTCCATACCAGGCATGTTTAAAGTGCTTATCTGAATAAACTGATTAATATGACTACAGATTATTATTATTACAATTATGAATAACAATTCATATGTATTTTTAGCTATGAAAATATCCAGGTATCTAAAAAAAGAATTTTTTAAATATATGTAGGTATAGTTCTTGCAATAGGGTGACGAATTATTCAAAAAGTAGGACCCGGAAAATTTTATATAGTTATATTAAAATTCATATGAAATCAAAAATAATGTTGAAAGTTTAGGCGATCGTTTTTTTTTTTTACAGTTGATTTGTATCGGCTGAAACACTATGATATCTCATGAGAAAATCATCAAAAATACCGATAATAAATATATAATCGAGGTCAAAAGATTATTTGGGTCAAACTAGAAAATTTTAATTTCCTAATTTTACCAAGGGAAGCGTAAATAGATAATTTATTAATAATTAAAAATACTATCTTCTAAAATAAATATGATGATTTAATGATTTTTATTCAACCCAATTGACCAATCATAGATAAAAACATACTTTAATGTTATATTAACAAACGGAAAAATAATTTTATTAAATCCGATTACTTATCAAGACATTTAGAGATATAAAAAAAATCTTTTTCTCTCAAAAATATATTTTTGTGAAAGGATATTATTGTTCATTCATATTTGAAAATATCTTATTAATGGGCCAAACTATTTTAAATTGCTGTGTACCTCTAAATTATAAAATTCTTACCTTCTTTAATCATAAATCCCATATATATTTACAAAAAAGAAAATTAAATCATAAAGATTTAATTGATATAAAGAAATAATTTTAAAAATATATGTAAATTTATAAATATAATATAATATACTTATATATATATATAAAATATCTATGATTTGGGGAATATGTTACCTTTATCAAATTTTTATTGAAAAAACTAAATGGGATATTAATTATAAAACATTATTATAGGAAAATAAAAACTTTAAAATATATTAAACATAGAATTTAAAAAATACATATAATCATCATTGTCTTAAAAAGTTCACTTTCTAAATTTCCGTTTCTTAAATACTATTAATTTATTTAATAATTCCCTGAATCTGTGTTAGCAACTTGATTATTACAATTATATATACAAATATAGATATAATAATATTATCTTTTATCTTATACTCTTATATATTTATAAATGTATATGTGATATTTTTAAGAAAGATTTAATTCATACACTTTGAAACTGTCATCAACGAAAATCTACTATTTTTAAATCTTTTTGTATCCTGTAAAAATTCTATGCCCTTATAAAGTGCCTATTTGGAGTTTTATCAATGTCTGTGCCAAAATACATAAAATAATAATGTTAACATAAAAATCACTAGTAAGTGTTTACATTTAGCTTTGAATGAAAATATATATATATATTTATTCTTAAAAGTGTAATTTAGATGAATATTAGTGGCATTCAATATATTAATTTGTATTTAATATTTATGTATTATAAAAATAATCAATCTATATTATTTATATTAAGAAATTAAGAATTATTTTCTTGAAATAATTTTGTGTAAATTCAGTGCCTATCTTGTACTGGATTAACTCTATTTATTAAATAACTGTTCAGGCCAGCGCGAAGGGAAATCTGTGCAGTACCTGAATCCCCCCAGCAATTTTTAGGACTTGACTAAAGTTAAAGATTTCACTAGTTCCGAATCTATGGCTAAAATCAAATTCTGGCAAGAAAATCCTTGATTGAAAAATTTAATCCTTAAAACAAATGTCTTTTTTTAAACCCATCGAAAAAACATGTAGCGCTGTTGATATTTTACATTGGCCTCAATCTCTAGCTATGCTATATAGATTGGGGAGGCCTAAATGGGGGGATACTCGGAGTTGCGAAAGCTATATCCTTTAAGGGAGTTGACACCGAACACTTACTACCAAAAATTTGAGACAGAACGGCCTTTATTTTTCTCCGCCTCAAAGCGAAAACTTTTGTGAGTGGCTGTCCGCGTGGACACTCACACATATGCAAAAGTCGTGTATGTGTATACGCCTCAAGTAAAAGAAACAATTGGAAACGCCCCAGTACATTTAATTGTATATTTCGGGGGGATGCTCTTTTAACAATATGCGATGTTGCCACGTTTCAACAGTGAATTTGAGGTGTTTTCGAAAGAAATCATTTTTCTTGACTTTATTAATTTTTATCGAGGAATCTAGCGCAGTAATCCCTTTGAATTTTCGTACACAGTTTCGTCAATACTTAAAGAAAGAGTACCTAAAATTTCAACGGATTTTCATTGTCATTGAATTTAATTTTTTTATAATTCGATCACAATAAGTCGAAATATAGTAATATCCCATAAGGATATGTGTTAATTTATAAATTGATTATATCCGGAAGGAGCGCTCAGAATTTCATGAAATTTTGCAAGGATTTTTTTTTCATAAATATTTATCAATTTCCAAAGTTTAAAAAAAATCTGATTGTAATCGTTTAGGGAGTCAACTCCCTTAAGGGTATAAAGCAGTCAAAAGCTGGACAATTTAAATAAATAAATCTTTTTTAATTCAAACAAGAATTAATAGTTTTTAGAATGAACAACTCTGCGATCAAGAATATTAAAAAAAATTTCTTTGAGTTAAAATGAAAATTTCCCTTTAATTCGATACTTTTACTAAGAATCTTTACATTTTTTTTAGTAATCAGTTTTTTAGGAAACTCTAATTTAACTTATTTTCAACTAAATTCATAAGAACCATTGGAAAAATTACAAATAAGATTTATTTTTATTTATGAATGCCAAATCTAGTCATGTCTCCATCATTATTATGTATATCTTTATATATATATACATTATATATGTTTAGAATAATTCATATACATATATATAATTACCTTTCTATATATATGTGTATGTACAATATATATGTATGTGAATTTAAGTGAAAAATAATTGTATTTAGTGCCAATTGTTAGTAAAATAAGTGTCATTATATATGTTATTTAGATTCTATTTTTAAATAATTATCTAATGAAGATAATTTTAATTAATATTTTTATTCTCACAAATTATTTATGTAATTATTTTTTTAAAAACATATTTTAGTTAAATATTCTCTCTATTTAAATATACATATATTTATATATATACACAACCCGTATATATCGATGTCTATTCTGTGATAACTAAATAAATATATAAAATTAAAAAAAAAATCTTAATTAGATATAATTTGCTTTTTTCAATCCCAGTCTACTCTGCCTCATAAACCAATTCCTATTTTTCTAAAATAGGGGAAGCAGCTAGCTTAAAGATAAAAATGTTAGGGATAAGTTCAAAAACTTAATATTTTATGCCTGGGGATGGAGAGATTTTTAAAACATCTTTTTTAAATTTATTTGCTCTTTATGTTTTCGAAATTTCTGTAGAATTAAAAAGAAAAAAAAATACTTTTGACTTTAAGTAAAATATAATTTGGGGTAAAATACCTCCTACTGTTCTATGATTTTTAAAAAAAAGTATTATTTTTAAAATATCTGTAGTATTCTGTGTCCACATGATTAATAGTTTATAATAGGAAAATAAGGACAAGTTTTTATGTGTGACTTTTTTATTTATCAGGCAAGGTTTTGTCGACTTTGCCGTATTATTTTTTGAAATTTGTGTTTCTGATGGTCTTCAATGGTAACGAAGATAACAAGAAAATTTAGACAAGTGTGTAGCATGACTATTTGAGGCCCTGAAGAAGTCGGCAAAGTTGACGAAACGTTGGCTGATAAATAAAAAAGTCACACATAAAAACTTGTCCTTATTTTCTTATTATAAACTTTCAAATTAATAGAAATTATGGACGGAAATGATAATAATAATGATTAATAGTGTTGGAGTAAAAAGTTCGGAGGTTTCTATACAGAAATTTATAATTTTCTCATTAATATATCAAAGAATAATTAACATATTAACGAGAATTGTATTTGATCGCGCTTTTTAAACAAGATATATATCGCGAGACTACTGCTGGTTGTGGCTATTGGAGTCTGCTGAGTCTTAGTCTAGACCAAGAGAGAATGAAAAAGATGTGATCTATTTAGCTATAATCCAGCATCATTTCGCGTTTAGCCCGCATAACGCTTTTTTATATCAAACACTGATATGGATCACCAAATGAATTTGTAATCTGAGATGTTATATATTCAATCTCCTAGTCAGCGCTCGATCTGTTAACACATGTGTTATGTGTTTGCTATTAATTAATCAAATACAGGAAACTTATGATTAATTAATAGCAAACACATAACACATGTGTTAACAGATCGAGCGCGCTGTACTGGGGGATTGAATATATAACATCTCAAATTACAAATTCAATTGGTGATCCATATCAGTGTTTGATATGAAAAAGCGTAATGCGGGCTAAACGCGAAATGATGCATGATTATAACTAAATGGATCACATCTTTTTCATTCTCTCTTGGTCCAGACTTAAGACTCAGCAGACTCCAATAGCCTCAACCAGCAGTAGTCTCGCGATATATATCTTGTTTAAAAAGCGCGATCAAAAACAATTCTCGTTAATATGTTAATTATTCTTTGATATATTAATGAGAAAATTATAAATTTATTTAACTTCATTATTTCAAGTTAGAAATATATAAATTCGGATATTATTTTCTCTTAATATTTGACAAAAATCACTTGCTTTCGATTCGCGATCGAATCAAATACAGGAAACTTACGGTTTGTATACAGGTCTAGGCTGCATAAAATGAAGTAAATTAAAATAACAAGTCTAGAAATAAAAGTTAAGACTGGCCTCTTTTTAGAACTATATAAATATAAATAAATAAAAAAGAACATTTTTATAGTACCTTGGAATTTTTCATTGACATCATTTTCATTTTATACATATGACAAAAGTATATAGACCAAAATTACATAGCTGAATAAGGATATTATAAAATAAATATATCTATAAATATATGATATTATAAAGTTTCTTTTAAATTGAATTTTATAATTCTAATGATATATCACTTCCCCAAAATGATTCTCCTTCTAAAAGTGAAGTCAAATTATATTTTTCTAATTCCGACTGGAGTTCTTCATCATCATCTTCTAATTCATTCCCTTCCCTAAGCCTTTTTAACATTCTTGCCTTTTCAAGTTCGTCTTCAGGAAGATGAGGATTTAGCCGTTTTCGATTTGAGGAACATGCTGTGGTGTCTAAATCATCGTAGTTTGAAATTAAATCGTGGATTGATTTCTTAGTTTCTATACAGTTTTTTATTTCTTTCCGTCGATTATTGATTATGGAACGACCGTTGGTTTCTTTATTAAGGCCCCCCAACTGGGGATTAATCATAAGAGGGGACCGTTGAAGACCAAATTTTCCCAAAACTTGAGAAATATAAAAATGTTTCTCATCTTGTGGTAATGTTTCCCATGCATCCGAAACATTCGATTTCAAAGCGCTTTTTGATTTATTTGGGAAAAGCCAATGAAATAATGTTCTTGTTCTCTTACTGAATAGTGATTTAGCAGCTTTAATCACATCATCGTGACGTTTCTCTGAGATCTTAAAAATATTATCATTCTCAGATTTAATATTAATTAATTGGTCACTTAGTTCAGTAGTATTTTCCGACCTCATATCATCTGGAATTCCAATAATTACATTTTCTCCATCTTCAAAAATATTAATTTCATCGAGATTAATTCCAGAGGAGAGAATATCTTCAAAGTTCGAATTATCATTTGACATAATTTGGGAGGAATTACCAGCTATATCTTGGAAATCATTTGGGGTTTCGAAATTTGTCTCTTTGCCTGAATTTTCTATATAATTAGTAGTATTTTCTGGTTGATAATTTAATGAAATTAGATTTGTATTTTCCTTGGAAAGTAATTCACAATTGTGTGTTAATTTTTTGTTCAGGATGAATAAATTCATAATTTTGAAGAGACGTTTCACCATTAAAATTTTCATTGAAAATAGAATATGACGGTTGACTAAATTCATCACTTGTTCTTGCATTATAAATTATTTCATTTTCTGTTATATCTTGAAATATATTATTTGGAAGATTAGATGTAAAAGGATTTTCTTTAAAATGTATAAATAAATCGTCTTTTATTTTATTACTTTCATTTTCAAAGTTTTCCATTATAAATAAAAATGATAAAAATAATTATTTATATGTAAATTGAAAGAATGTTTGTCAACATTCAAACAATTAAGGTTCAAAGAAATTTAGTTAACATATACAAAGGGACATAAAATGTTGTTTTAAATTAAAAAATTTCCTTGGGACTCAAATTTTCAATAAAATAAACTGCAACGGATCGTTGCTAAACTTTATCCAAATTCATTTAAAATATTAATATGTTTATTCCTTTATTATTAATCAGATATCACTTGCAATTTGCAGTTCATGTTGACTTTAATTAAAAAATAATGATCGACTCTCATTTAATACTCGAGGAATAACCATTCTACATTGGATTTTGACGTTTCGGTAATTATTAGTAACCATTGCTGAAGATATGGAGGATTCGACTTAAAATCAAAAATAGGCATCAATTCTCATCTAATACTTAAGAAATAACAATTCTACATTAGATTTTTGACGCTTCGATTATTATTGGTAACCATTGCTGAAGACATGGAGGAATCGACTTAAAATCAAAAATAACGATCGATTCTTATCTAATACTAGAGGAATAATAATTCCATTTTTAATGTTTTGACTATTAATGGCAACCTCTACTGAAAACGTGGAAGAATCGACTTAAGCTTGAGTTGTTTACCATTAAAGAATTTAGTCTTTTTGATTTTAAGTCGATTCTTCCACGTTTTCAGTAGAGGTTGCCATTAATAGTCAAAACATCAAAAATGGAATGCAATAAGGTTATTCCTCTAGTATTAAATAAGAATCGATAGTTATTTTTTATTTTAAGCCGATTCCTCCATGTCTTCAATATAATTAAGCAAATTATATATTTCCCTATAATATTTTTCTGTGCTTATTCCTTGATTCAGATCACCTAGCGGAAAAGTTGACTTTAGTTCTCAGATAACAAGTTTAATTCTTAAGGATAGATTTATCTAATTTACCAAAATAAAAATATTTATTATTATAAGTATATAAAAATTTATTTAACATATTTATACAATTTATTTTAACAAAGTGATAATTTATATGATATATAATAAATAAAAAAGATGTACGTATGTATTAGAATAATTCAAGATTTAGCCCACCAAGATAGAAGTCCTAGACCAGGTTCATTAATTGTAGCCTAAAAACATGAAATATTATTTATTAAAAAAATAATAATATTAATTCTGAATAAATTAATTTTAAAAGTGAACTTCCTATGCACTTTGAATATTCATATAATTTTATCCTTGAAATATTTAGAGTGCACGTGTAAATTCAAAAAATTAACACAAGCAATTTTGCTATACAAAAATTAAAAAGAAAAAAATATTTCTAGCTGTTATAAATGTAAAATATTATTCAAATTGACTTTAGATCATTGTAAAGTCGTTTGATAATTTTACTTTTGCAGGCAGGATGAAAGTAGACCATCATGCGAGTGGACCGAACAATCAGCATCAGTTTTATATTGAAACTAGCTAATCAATTAAAGTGTAAGTCAATTTTATTCCATCGAACAATTTTTCAAGACATTACTATGAAAAAGATTCTTCAAAATAAGTGTTAACGGTCGAGAGAAGTAGCAAAATAAATAAAGAAGAATTACTTTACTTAAGGTAGTTGTTTCACCATATGCGTTTTCTTAGGATTTTTTTGAAATTTTTAATTTTTAAATACTTCTGCATTAGTGGCAAAACGAAATTTATGACCAATATAGTTCCGGAGATATTAAATTCCAAAGATAAGAGTTTTTCAGACTCTTATACATTGCACTATTCGGGATATCGGAAAGTTTACATACATATTTAATAATAGTTTTAAGAAACTCTTCTTGCCATTGTTATAAAAAACTAAACCAAAATTAAACAATAACTAACTAACTAACTAACAACTATTTTCAAAAAAAAGATGCTCAAAACTTTAGTTATACAAATAACTAATACATTTTTTAAGAAAATTTTAATTCATAGTTACATCACAGTTTCTGAGATAATAATGGATAAATAATGAAAAATTTACACTAAAAACAAGCTGGCAACAACGCATGTATTTAACCTAAAAAGTGTTTTAACTTTAATACTTTTTTGACGTTTTTTCGCTTCAGTCATTGTTGCAACAGCTTTCAATCGCTTATTAAGAACTTTTGGTTTTATAAATCGACCTTTATAATGTACTTTATCTGACATTTCTATGATAAAATATATACAAGCTCGGACAGTGTTGCCAAACGAGCACGGGATTGGGTAGAAGTCGTACATTAACAGCAAAAAGTTTTGGGCTTATGAATTATGAATTCTTATTGTCTGTTCTATATACTCTAGCATTAACTTTTTCCTAGTATTGTCGCGAAACAACTACCTTAAAATCTATACAAAATAAAGTTCCAGAAAAACGACTACTTACAAAATAGTTTTTTTTTGTATCAAATCATACTATACTAGATACTATATTTTTGCATATTATTCAGATATATATAATTTGATTTAAAAATTTTTCTTTATAAATATTGAGGATATTAATTTATAATTTACCTTCAATTTATAAGGTACTTTATTAGACGTTTCTTTCAAATCATCTAATTTAGTAATCTCTTTTCCATCTGGAAGAACTGGAGATGTCTCCTCAAAGTGTTCTGAAGTTATTTTGATACGAATTTTTTCACCTGTAATTTATAAATCAATTAAAAATAAAAAAAATTAATGTGTAAATCACCCACCATTCGCTTTCAACTTTTTTATATAAATCATCATTACAATATTGAAATAATTATAAATAAAAAAAAAAAATGTAACTTTCTCACTGAGTTTGTCCTACTAAAAACAAAACGAAAAACATCCAATCGGGTATTTGAACCCATGGAATATAACAGATAAAATATTTCTAATTAAAAAGACTTATGATGAAGGTCAAACGTTCGAGACTATAAGTCCCTAAAAAATAAATTATATATATATATACATATTTATATTCATTATATGTATATGTTTATCGAGCAGAGGACAACCTCATTGATTAACTATTTGTTATTAAAAACAAATAAGAGTATAGCCGGATATGCATGGGAAATCTACCCCCGTGGCGATTTCTATTAGCACTTTGGGGGCGTTTTGGTACCAAATAAAAATAATTCAGCCAAATTTTCAGCTCTTAATCTTAAGCAGGTTTCGAGTAATTTGAAAAAAAACCTATTTTTTTTTTCAATAACAAAATTGAAAATTAACAAATGACGATTTTTTCCAATATGTACTTTGGGAGTAAAAGCATGAACAACTCTTTAGTTATGATTCGCAGATGGAAAGCCGTTTTTTAAGAATCCATCACCAAATTTTGTCAGAAAATGACTTTTATACTCTTTTATATTCAAGAATTTTTGGAAGTGGTGGAACATTATGAAAAAAATTAAAATCCATTTTTTTATAACCTTGCTTTTAAACGAACTAATACCTACTCTTTTTCTGGTAGAAAAATATATAAAAAATAATGTTTTAACCATAAATACATACCGCACTACAGAAATACTAAGAAAATTAAGAAATACACTACTCCTGTAATTCCTGAATATAAAGGAGTATAAAAGGCAGTTTCTGATAAAATTTGGCGATGCACACTTTTCAAAAAAGCGGTCAAAAAATGATTTTAATTTTATTTCTTTTCATCTGGGAATTATAACGAAAGTGTTATTTCATGCCTTTCACTCGCAAGTATTGGGGAAAAAATCGTCATTTGTTAATTTTCAATTTTACTACTGAAAAAAAATCGAAAAAATATATTTTTTTCAAATAACTCGAAAACTGCTAAGATTAAGAGCTGAAAATTTTTAATTGGTAACAAAATGATCCCCAAAGTGCTAATAGAAATCGCTGCGGGGGCAGATTTCCCAAGCATATCCGGCTATACCCTTTGGTCTATTCAAAATTCAAGCCCTAGGTCGTTTTTTTTTTTTAAATGAAAATGATGAAAGAAGGAGTTACACCAAAAGGTGCAACCCCTAAAGGCCTGGGTTGGCCCCTCCATCGTGAAAAGAAGAAGAAAGAATTTTATGGGCTAGCCGGAGGTCGAAGGTATCTGTGGATACGGGTCTTAAATAGCTGAAGGTTATAAGTCGCGGGAAAGATGGTGGGTGGGAGCGAGTTCCAGTCTCTGGAGGTCATAGGGATAAAAGAGTTGGCGAAAGCGCTTGTTCGATTTTTATCCAATTTGACAGCGAAGGGGTGCTGAGCGTTCGAAAACCGCGTGTTTCTCGTAAAGAGTGCATTAGGGGGGATAATTGATTTAATTTTATGGGCTGGCTCGACTGAACAGACACCGTGATAGTATCTGTAGTACAGGGAAAGGGCACAAATGGTTCTTCAGTGAGCCAGGGAATCGAGTGAGTTGGTTAGAGCCGGGTCTCCTATTAGTTTAATTGCTCGCTTCTGAATCGCATCCAGTGTAGCAAGAGAATGCTTGGAGGCACCCTTCCACAGATGAGAGCCATATTCGAGACAGGGACGAATTTGAGCCTTATACAGTATAAGAAGTTTTACTTATGGAAAGTGGTGTAGGTTTTAGGTGAAACATGATGTTAGTTAATAGAGTAAAGGGTGTGTAGTTTCACTGTGAAACTACACACCCTTTACTCTATTAACTAGTATAAGAAGTTGACTGCGAGTATTACAGCGTTTAGACCTAAATAGGAGACCAAGCTTGCGCGCTGCAGCTTTAGCAGTGGTTGAGATATGGTCATTCCATGAAAGGTCAGACCCTAGAGTTACGCCTAGCATTGAAATTTTATCCCGTTTGTATAATTTTTAGTTTACAGCTCCTCACAGACATACAATTTGGTTAAAATTATACACATTTAAAAAAACTACAAATACTCTCTGCTTTACGAAAATGCAGACCCCTAGATGATCACGACACAATAGATGTGGGGTGTGCATCATAAAAAGTTCGAGTAGGACACATAGCGAGAATTTAGTATTATTTCGTTTGATTAAACCAATTATTTTAAACGAACCAAAATAATTTTCATCTAAAATATTTATTCAAGAATTTTTACAGATTTTCCAATAAAGGGGTTGAAAAATCTTAGAGGAGAAACAGGACTAGCAATTTTGAAGATTATTCAAACACCATTCAACGGTGCCTCAAATTTTTCTACAAATGAGACATCACGAATATAGAGCAGCAGATTTGTAGATCAAACAGTTTTATTGAATTCAAAAGACTTTCAAATTTGCATTTAAAGCTTTTTTTTTTTTATTTTTTAATATTGATGTGAAAAGGAGTTACACCAAAAGGTGCATCCTCTAAAGCCCCGGGTTGGCCCCTCCATTGTGAAAAGAAGAAGAGGGTATTTTATGGGCTGGAGCAGAGGTCGAAGGTATCTGTGGATACGGGTCTTAAAGCTGAAGGTTATAAGTCGCGGGAAAGATGGTGGCTAGGAGCCAATTCCATCATATTTTTTCATATTTGATCATAGGGATAAAAGAGTAGGCGAAAGCGCTTGTTCGATTTTTATCAAATTTTACAGCGAAGGGGTGCTGAGTTTTCGAAAACCGCGTGTTTCTAGCAAAGAGAGCTCTAGGGGGGATAATTGATCAGCTCTACTGAACAGACACCATTATAGTATCTGTAGTACAGGGAAAGGGCAGAAACGGTTCTTTGGTGAGCCAGGAAGTCGAATGTGTTAGGGCCGGGTCTCCTATTAGTTTAATTGCTAAATTACTCTTGTTGATGGCTTTTAAATCATTCCAATTTAAATTCACCACCGATTAATTTTCTATTTATTTAATGGGTACTTACGTATTAACGCCACCGCAGCTACAGATTTGGCGGTTTTTAAGCGCCGCTACTGACGACGGATTCTTTTAGAAAATGAATATTAATTAAAAAATAATTAGTAAATACCCAAAAAAATTCGAATATGTAAAAGTCGTTGCCGGTTCGGTTAAGATATATTCAGTTCGGCTCAGTATATCTTCATTTCGGGTCAGGTATATTCAGGCATTCGGTTGGCTCGAGCCGAACCGAGCCGAGCTGAATATATATATAACCGAACCTTCCAAAGTTTATTCGGGAACCCATTTTTTTATCTAAATGAACCGAGATGATGAATAGAACCGAACCTATGAAAAGTTCTAAAAGTGAAAATTGCCAACGCCCACTGGCGCTCACTTGAGACAATTTGAGACATCACAGTCCATAAACTCAATTTCAGTTCAAATTTGTAGTTTAAAATTTTATTTGTAGCTGCGGTGGCGTTAATACGTAAGTACCATTTAATGTTTCTGTAATCAACGGATCGATTATATTGAATAAATTGGTTAGTGAGTTTGTTCAAGTTGGTATTACAATAGTGTACTAAGCTATTTTATATTTTGATTTACATTAGTTTAATTAATTAAAAAAGCTTTACGAAATATTTCTAAATGTCATAAAAATTAGAAAATAAATAAAACAGCCATAGAATCATTCACACGCGAGTCGGAGCGTGGAATGTTAAGACGCTAAGGGAGACGATAAACTAGTGAATTTAAAGCGGGAAATGGATAGACACAAATTGGACATTATTGGGATTAGTGAAATGAGATATCCAGAAGAGGGAGATTTCTTGGTTCGAAAACAAGCCATAGAATCATTCACACGGGGGGCAGAATGGGAGGGCAGAGTGGGCATTATTATGAATAAAAATAGGGCAAAGGGTAAAGAATTATCTACAGGTAAGCGAAAGGATTGGTTAGATTACAGTGGATTCGAAACCGAAAGATACTGTGATAATCCAGGTATACATGCCTACTACATCATATGAGGACCAAGATATAGAAGAAATGTACGAACAAATTGAAAACCTGATGAAGCGCGTTAAAGGGGATGAAAATTTAATAATTATGGGGGATTGGAATGCAAGAGTAGGAAAAGGCAAAGAAGGAAAAGTGGTGGGCGAACACGGTCTAGGAAATAGGAATGAAAGGGGCGAAAGATTAATTGAATTTTGCAGTAAGCACAGTCTAGTAGTAGCAAACACACTCTTCCAACACCATCCAAGAAGGATCTACACGTGGAAAATGCCGTTAGACAAGGGGAGATTTCAAATAGATTACATATTAGTCAGACAAAGATTCAGAAATCAATTAAAGGACTGCAAAAGTTATCCTGGGGCTGATATAGCTAGTGATCACAATCTAATTGCGATGAAATGCCAACTAAAATTTAAAAAACTAATAAAAAACGGGCGGTCGCGAAAAAACTGGGATATATCTAAATTAAAAAATAAGGAAACCCAAAAAACTCTTCGAAAACGTAATGAATAAGAAACTGGAAGAAAAAACACACACAAATAATAAAGAAGATGAAATCGAACAAGAATGGAATGACATGAAATCAAGCCTGACCGAAACAGCTAACGAAGTCCTTCAATCAAAGAAAAACGAAATTAAAAAGCCATGGGTAACAGACGAAATACGGCAACTGATTGACGAACGAAGACAATTTAAGAACAGAAAAGACGAAGAAGGGAAAGAAACATATAAAAAATTAAGATGGAAAGTTATAAGAGAATGTAGAAAAGCAAAAGAAAAAATGATTCAAGAAAAATGTAAAGAAGTCAACGAAAATCTAGTATTGGGAAAAGTTGATGTAGCCTATAGGACAATAAAAAGAAATTTTCAAGAAGACAAGCCAAAAAGCAAGAACATAAGAGATAAAGGAGGCCACATTATTCTAAACGAAAACGAACAGGCAAATAGATGGAAGGAACACCTAGAAGAACTCTATGGAGAAGAAAAAACAATGAACCCAATAGAAGAAGAAGAATCTGTGGACGAAAACGAATTAGGAGACCCCATACTCAGGTCAGAATTCGAGACAGCTTTGAAGGAACTAAAAAATAATAGAGCACCCGGAATAGACAATATACAAGCTGAAATCCTAAAGAACTCTGGAGAAAAGGCACGTGACAAACTTTTTGAACTAATTAGCAAAATCTATAAATTGGGAATCATCCCAAAAGATTTCGAAAAAAACAAAATAGTCACACTTCCCAAAAAGACAGGCGCGGATAAATGTGAAAATTTCAGGACCATTAGCCTAACCTCACATGCCTCCAAAATCCTAACCAAAATAATCCAAAGAAGAATAGAACAAAGAGTTGAAGAAAATCTGGGGGAAGACCAGTTCGGCTTTAGAAGAAACAGAGGCACCCGAGAAGCAATTCTCTCTCTTAGACTAATAATAGAAAGGGCTTTTATCAGGGAAGAATCTGTCTACATCGGATTCATAGACCTAGAAAAAGCATTCGATAACGTCAATTGGGAAATTATGTTTAAAATATTAAAACAGGCGGGAATAAAATTCAGAGAGAGAAGACTAATCTACAATCTATATCAAAACCAGACGGCAATTATAAATATTGGTGATGAACAAAGAGAAGCCAAAATAAAAAAAGGTGTAAGACAAGGATGTGTGCTGTCACCCATGATTTTCAACTTATACATAGAAGAAGCGATTAAAGAATTCAAAGACAAAATTGATACAGGTATAGAAATCCAAGGTCAAAAGATCGCTATGTTAAGATTTGCCGATGACATTGCCCTTCTAGGAAGCAATAAAAAAGAATTAGAGGACGCCTTGAATGGAATTAACCAAATCCTAATAGAAGAAATCAAAATGAAAATAAACAAGAATAAAACCAAGGTCCTAGTATGTACAAAAAAAGAACAAACGAGACAGGAATGCATCAAAATTAACCAAGAAAACCTAGAAGGAGTTAAGGAATTCCGCTACCTAGGAAGTAAAATAACATGGGATGGGAGGAGCAAAAACGAAATTAAATCAAGAATTGCCCAAGCAAAAATGGGGTTTAATTCAAAACAAAAACTACTATGCTCCTCCTCAATCAGCTTAGCAAACAGGAAGTTGCTATTGAAGACATATGTATGGAGCATAGCCATGTACGGGTGTGAAACCTGGACAATTGGAAAAGCGGAGAGAAAGAGATTGGAGGCTTTCGAAATGTGGTGCTACAGAAGAATGATGAATATCAAATGGATGGATAAAATCACAAATGAAGAAGTTCTTGGAAAAATCGGAGAAAGAAGAACCTTGTGGAAGAGTCTGAAGAAGAGAAGAGGTCAGATGATGGGGCACACACTGAGACATGGGGGACTGCTTAGGGATATCTTGGAGGGGGAGGTGGGAAAGAAAAGGGGAAGGGGAAGACCCAGATTAGAATATTTCAACCAAATAATTGGGGATATGGGATGCCAGACATTTAGAGAGGTTAAACAGCTGGCGGAGGACAGAGTCGAGTGGAGACGGATTGTTGCATCAAACCAGTCTTAGGACTGTATACTCAATGATGATGATGATGGCTGTGGCAATACTCTACTTAGAGAAAGTAAAGGGACAATTTGTGAAATTATTTTAAATCCACTAAAGAAAAACTGTTTTCTAAAATATTTACCAGGATCCATAAACAAATCATGCTTTTCTCCTTCTCCGACATCATATTCCCAAACCCATGCTTGTTCAGTATCATCAAATCTTGAAGGATGTTGAAGTGCTTCAGGAGGAATTAAAATGTCGTCAAAAAATTCAAGAGTAACTAAAATAATATAATAATTATTAGTAATATTTTTAAATGTTAATTAAATAAACAAAATACCTTGTACTCCTTCTCGACTGCAGCTCCTAATTTTTCCAATAAATACTTCATCAATAAATGGACGAAAAACAATATAACGAAATTCTACTTTTGTATGTGAAGAACCATCTCCAGGAACAATATAAGAATCGCCAAGTTTGGTGACATCGTATAAAGAGATACACAATCCAACATGTAAAAATACCTAGGATAGAGATTTAATTTATGATTAGTAAAAAACGAGAGGTAATTTTTAGTTAATTTGAAGATAGGTTTGATTCAACTGAGACAATTGAGACAACTACAGTATGTTGTCACATTTACACTTTGTTAGATAAGCTAACTGTACTTCTTTGTTAATTTTTCAACTAATTATGTAAAATAAGGTTATAATGTGGAATATATACATAATTGTTTATATGAATAAATAAATAAGTTTCTCTTTCCGGGATATCACTGTATTAGCATCTATTTTTGTTAAGGGTGAAACATTTTAAATAAAGTAACTAAAAATTTTAAAAAATTTTAGAAACATTTAAAATATAAAATACTAGGTAGGTTTCACAAAAATAAAAGATCAGATGCTTGTTTAGCACGACTTTATATATATTTTGGGGTATAAGTCCATCTTCAAGGCTCACAGAGGAAAAATATTTCACACACATAATATATCCTTCATTACCTGAGGAAATTTTCTCTTTTCCCTTTTTTTCCTTAAGTCAACCTCTAAAATACTCCCAAGATGTCTCAGCCCTGTGCCCTATCATCTGATTTCTTTTCTTACTAGAATCGTCCGCTAAGTTCCTTTTTCTCTAATCTTATTAAAAATTTACTCATTTGTAATTCTATCCTCCAATTTAATCTTTAATATATATATATATATATATATATATATATATATTTTGATGATAATGATGTGAGAAGGAGATACACCAGAAGGTGTATCCCCTAAAGGCCTGTATGGGATAGCCCCTCCATCGTGAAAAGAACAGAGTAGAAGGAAAGAAGCCGGGATCACGAGCCAAATCTCAGAAAGTTAGATACAATATAATATCCAATTTACTAAATTTTTAAGGGCTTCGAGCAGTGGTAAATTCTCCGTGCGATATTTTTTTCTGTAGAAAGGAATTTCAAAGGCCTCCTGTCTTCTCCTATCACCAAGTTTTCCATATATTTTTTATTCTCAGCAATATCTTCGTTTTTTAGGATAATTGAGGAGGAGGATAATTTTTCATAAGGAGAAATTAGTGAGGTTGTCCTCTGCTTGATGCAAATAAACATATAAATAATTAATATATATAAATTATATATATCAAAAGAAAATAGTTTCACATTTGTCGGGCATGGGTTCCACGCACACATTTTTTTTACTTTACCATATTTTTTATTTAATTCTAAATCCAAAATAAAAATCGACCTTTTTAACAGAATTTTAAATTAAAAATAATATTAATATATAGTTGAGTGGATGTTGATGAGGCAGTCTAAAGAAAGAAGATAATTTATACTATCTTTTTATTTTTATTCAAAAACAGACGTTTTGGAGGCTATTCTCTCCTTCTTCAGGGTTTTGAAGTCAGTGAAAAAACCCTGAAGAAGGAGGGAATAGCCTCCGAAACGTAGGTTTATGAATAAAAATAAAAAGATAGTATAAATTATCTTCTTTCTTTGGACTGCCTCATCAATATCCACTCAACTTCACTTATCAGTCCGTCTCCAAAAATTTCTTCAATCTTATTAATATATAGGTAGGTAGCTTTTCACTGAAGCAAAAAGTTACCAAGCTCAGTGCTCCGGTACTAAATATTTAAATAATAAGTAGGTTATAATGAAAGGCAGTCCATCGATTATTTAAATTTTATTCAAATTCTGACGTTTCGGAGACTTTTTCTCTCCTTCTTCATAGTAAGCCTCGAAACGTCGGAATTTGAATAAAATTTAAATAATTTATGGACTGCCTTTCATTATACCCTACTTATTTCGCTTACCAGTCTGTCTTTCTATGAAAATAAATAAAATTAATTTAAATAATAAGTATAAAATGACATTTTCATATACCTTATTAGCTAATTTATCATTTAATTCATCTTCAATTGCTTCATTTAGAGTTATATGAAATTTCCAAGGAGGAACACGAACAACATTGCACATTTCAGCTAAAACAAACATTTTAATATTTTAATATCTAGAATTATTAAAATTTCATTGATATTTTTAGTTGACATGAGGTCTAAATTGAAAAAGGTGCCAAAGTCAAAAAAAGTGCCAACATAACAAACAAAAAAAATATTTATTTTTAAGTTGGTATGACTTAAGTTTTGATATTTTATATTTTTTCCAATTAATTATCTCCATCAACTGTTTCAAATTAATCAGGGTATTAAATAAATTATTTAAAACATGATTGCTTATAAAATTGCAATTTTTTGATTAAAAAGATTTTTTTTTGTTAAATCTAGATGGCGCTGGCTTGAGATTCTCGAGCTGATGTGGAGGTGGCGTGAGATGACGTCACGTCACGTGAGGGGATAAATGGGCGGAGCCAACAACTCACGGAGGCCTCATTCTTTCTACTGTAAATTAAATCGGCCATTTATTTCTTCCCACAGCTCAATAGAACTACCAATTGAAGGTAAACATATTTAAGAAGATATTATATACATTTATACAACCTAGAGGAAACATCTTTTTCATTTTATCATTTCTTTTTTCGCCTTCTATTTTGCTAACCTTGATTTATTTATTTTCTTTGCCGGATTTCTATAATTAATCTATTTAATAGTATTCTTTGGTTTTTTTTTCTTTAATTCTATTTAATAACAACACACTTTCTTTTATGATTTAAAATTGAAATTTTTTTAAGCGAATTGTTTGATTGCTTTTTTTCTTATTTCGAATCCGAATACTAAGCTCAACATGTTTTTTCAGGCATGTTAAATATTCCAATTCATACTGAATCTCCTCACGAGTCGGCCGGATAAGGTAGAGCTCACTTCCGTTTTCCGTTTATATACTTAAAAGAAATGAAAAAAATTCACGTTCAAATTATGATGATAGAATTTTAGTCTCGTTCGTATGAACATAATGATTTTTACTATTCATACTGAAATTGAACAATTCCATTTCATTCAAGTTTATTATCTTGTAATCAACAACACTAAAAAAAAACCTTTTTTCTTTTTTTAGATTGAGGAATGGAGAAAACGATTTGTTCCTCATTCTTACAAGGTGAGCTAATACATATCAACTAATTCCATATTATTAAATATTTCTCTAAATATAAATAAATTAAATCTTTTCTGTAAAACAATCTTAAAACGTTTATTAAAAATCCCAACGTTTTGGGAGAATTTCTCTATGAATTAAATTTTAAGAAATTAAAAAAAATAGTTGATTTAAAAAATGAATATAAAATAACTATAAACAAATAATAATTTTGAAAATAGATAATGATACAAATTTTTCTTGGAGAGGAAACAACCTTGAAAAAAAATACTATTTTTTTCAATTCAAAAATTCCTTTTCAATAATCAATTATGTGTGATTTAAATGAAAATTCAAACTTTAATCAAATTAATCACAGAAATAAAAGCTTTAACAGCTTCATTATTAATACTTTAAGGTAGTTATTTCGCGACAATACTAGCAAAAAGTCAATGCCAGAGTATTTAGAACAGATAATAAGGATTCATAAGAGCAAAACTTTTTGCTGTTTATGTACCACTACTATCCAATCCCGTGCTCGTTTGATAAATCAGGCAACATTGTCCGATCTTGAATATTTTTATCATAGAAAATCACAGATAAAATACATTATAAAGGTCGATTTATAAAATAAAAAGTTCTTAATAAGCGATTGAAAGCTGTTCCGACAATGGCTCAAGCGAAAAAAGTACTATAGTTAACCCACTTTTTAGGTTAACTACATGCGTTGTTGTCAGCTTGTTTTTAGTGTAAATTTTTAATTATTTATTATTATCTCGGAAACTGAACTATGAATTAAAATTTTCTTAAAAAATGTATTAGTTATTGTTTACTGTTGGTTTAGTTTTTTATAACAATCATAAGAAGAGTTTCTTAATTATAATTATAAATGTATGTAAACTTTCCGATATCTCGTATAGTGCAATGTATAAGCGTCTGAATCTTTGGAATTTAATATCTCCTGAACTATATTGTTCATAAATTTCCTTTTCCCACCAATCGATGCAGAAGTATTTAAATAATAATCTATCTAAATTTCAAAAATATCGTAAGAAAACTCATATGGTGAAACAACTACCTTAAAACATTTTTAATCTTACTTTTATTCATTTTAATAACTCTCTTGAATATTGATTTTAAATTTTATAAAATTTTCTTTATTAGGTACACGTTCCGCTAATTTTGTCCATGAGTGTATAAACAAATAAATATTTTGAAAGTAGACAATGATACAGATTTGTTTAGGAGATGAAACAACCTGAAAAAAAAAAATACTTTGAGAAATTTTAAATAACAATTCCTTTAAAAAATGTATATAAAGCAACTATAAACAAATAAATATTTTGAAAATAGACAATGTACAGATTGTCTTGGAGATGATATTAAAGTGATTAAACTTAAAAAATATAAATATTAACGAAAAATGATTTTTCTCCAAAAAATTTTGATAAACATATATGAATTTTTTTGTTGCTTAAAATTTTCATCATTTATAAAATTAATATTTTTTCAAAATTCCACTCTTTACCTTAATGATCGAAATAAAAAAAAAAAAAAAAAAAATTCAATTAACTTAAGGTCAGATCTGGACTGTTTTTCTAATATTTATCAAAAACATGTCTAGAGAAAAATGTTAAGTTAATATTTATATTTTTTATGTTTATTCACGGTAATATCATCTCCAAGACACAGTAGTTTCAAAATATTTATTTGTTTATAGTTGCTTTATATACATTTTTTAAAGTGTCCTTTAAAATTCCATTCATTAAAGGGAGAAATTCTTCCTAAAAACGTTGGATTTTAAATAAATGTTTTAAGATTGTTTTCTATAAAAGATTTAATATTTATTTAATTTTATAAAACAATCAATAAATTTTTTTCAATATTTCTCTAAATCAAAATAAATAATTAAGGATTTCTTTATTGTTCTTAATTTTCAATTTGGCTAACGAGCAACATTTTATAAACCGTTGAATCTAAATGCTTATTATTCTAACCTTCGGGAATTCTGCCCAGTTACTAAATCTTATTTCTATTTACAATTTCGCTTTCCAAACGATTTATTTTTAAAATGAATAGCATTGTTTATAAATTTTAATTTTTAAAACGCCAATTATGTTGGCTTTAAAATATATTTTATTTAGTAATTAAATAATAATTTCCCTAAGGAAAGGTTTTCTTAAGGATCTTTTGGTATTGATTATTACTGATGTTTTGTGATTATAATTTTATTTTTCACTTTATCGATTTAATACCATGCTATTTAGTGTTCTAATTAATATATTTATTCGTATACACGTGATATTATTTTATTAAATTTCGTTTTAGTTCTGTTTAGAAAAAAATATTTAATTTACTTGTAACCTCAAACTGAATCGAATTGAACCAAACACATGGGTGTGTATCAGACTTTTAAGAGAATCAATGAGAGTGTCTTCTGCTTGCTGAGATCCTCTCTTAAATCAAAATAATTTAGTTTACCATCAAGCAGTGAAGACTCATTAATTTCCTCTTAAAAATAAACAACTCTGTTGCTCTTGGCAAAGCAAGAAAATATTTTCAAATGTATCCAACTTGTCTTTGAAACTTGGAATATAAGTCATTAAAAGCATAATAAACACACTGTTAAAATTTGAAAACGATTTACCACACCAAACATGAAATAATTGCAATTAAAAATGATATTTTTTGCAAATGGTAGATTGGGAAAATGATCATTATTTTATTTTTTTCATTGAAGGACTTTCACCATCTTGATGAAAAACTAATATTTGTTAAAATAATATATTCAGAGTAACTTAAAAAAAATTGAAATTATTTACCTCATAGTTTTGAAAAAAATAAAAAAAAACATATTTGGGCGATCAATGACTTGGAAACGATCCATTCATAAAGAGGATATAGTAGTGTGAAAAGTACAGTCACCTTAAAAAAACATAACCTAAAATTCAAATTTTAATCAAATTAATCACAAAAATAATAGCTTCATTACTAATAACCTAAAATTTTAGCACCGTTCATATGTATAGAGTGGTTACGAGGCTAAAACTATTTATGTGGATTGTTGCAAAAGAACTTCCTTAAAATGAAACTTTTTTTTAACTACTAAACAGAACTGAAACTAATTTACGAAATTAAATGATAAATCATATTCTTATTATAAAAATTCACTTATGAAAATCCAAGATTAATAAAAAAACCCTAACATCAATTCAAAAAGTTCCTAAGCTATTTCTTTGCTTTTTCTATAAATGCACGTGTACAATATAAAACGGTTAACTCTATTTATAATGACATGTTTTCAAATACGAAAAAAAACTGGTTTCCGGTTAATAAATGGGGCTGAAACAGATGTTTTAAAGCTTGTTTCTATTTAGAGAGCAACATATGTTAGATCAAAAAAGTTTTTTATCTTTATAAACGACTTAAAACTTTGGTGGTTTTCAGATTTTTGACAAAAAAAATTTCTGGAAAAACCACATTCTATAATTTTTTAATATTTATTTATTATAAAAATAAACACCATACACAACGTTTCAATCACCACATCTGTGATGGGCAAGTGAGGTGAGCAGCTCAAGAGCAAATGCACAACACTATTGTGCACACATCTATTGTGTTTAATTTTTTATTTAATTTATAAATTTGATTATTTCTTTATCAAAATCTGCTTTTTTTTAAAAAATTTTTTTTTGCTTGTTGCGAATTTGTTGGACAGGATTTAGAATATTCCTTTGGGTTGTTTCCGCGGTTATCCTGATAGTAGAGAGGTTCCCAAACTTTTCCAAACAGTGGCGCTTTTTTTTAATTAAAATTTTTTCATGGCGCCCTACCCTAATGAAAAGTATATCTAATCGTAAGTAAGAGATTAAATTAAATAATAAATAAATTTTTAGCTTCTCACTTTGTTTTTTGTCTAGTTAGGTTATGTCTTGCTTTTAATTGCTTGCAATTAATTATGAGTCTTCATGGCGTTGGGAACCTCTCAGGGCCTGTTGTATGTCGGTTGCTAAAGTCTTTGTAAAAGTTGACTAAGGGCTAGTTGTATGTCGGTTGGTAATGTCTTTGTAAAAGTTGACAAAGGGTAAAACCTTTGTCAACTTTTACAAAGACTTTACCAACCGACATACAACTATCCGCTTAGGGTAAAACCCGAGGGGTGATCCGCGATTAGAAGTAGGTGTACACCTCTTTGGAAGTACTTGGGAATATCTGAAAGTGCTTGGAAATATTTGGAAGTATGTGTACATCATATTAGGTCGCGGTTCACCCTTCGGTAAAACCTTACAATTCACCATGTGCCCGGTCCGATGGCCAATCAGATGACTAGCACTTTCATCTGATTGGCCATCCCGCCGGCCACAAGTTGAATTCTAAGACTTTACCAATCGACATACAACTGGCCCTTAGATGGTAGATAACCATAAATGGACCACTCATCGTGAAATTAAAAAAAATTATACTTTTCTAGTTTATTCATACCTCTGGTTTTAAGAGATCAATGAGGATGAAATGGCTGGAATAGAAACCGAAAGATTATACCATTTTTCTAATTTCACCATGTGTTAGTTATCTTACTCTAAAGAATTCGCTAGCTCATATATTTAATTATTTATGGTTTGATAAAAATAGTGAAAGTCGTGAAGTGTGCACACTAGTTTATTTCCTACATTAAATAAATGGAAAAATCTACACCAATTAATTTTCTTAATAATTAGGGAAAAAAATAACTATTACATAAGAACCATCAATTAGTAAGTTCTTATCTATTGAAAAAAATGTTTATCTTACTTTCATTGGACCCAACTTTAATCTCGGTTTTCCCTATAATTTTCCTCTATAAATGTATATAAGGTTGGTAAAACAGATTGGATTCGATTATGTTTTGGAAAATGTAGCTATTGATTATTATTTTTTTTTGTAATTTAGTAAAGAACTAAATTCAATTCGGTGCTTGGTAGTCAAGCACGCTTTCACTCTGCTAGTTAACAATCACATTCAACTGAATAAAGTAAAAAGTAGATGTAGAAATTGAGGAAATATATACCTTTTAAATACTTTATTAATTTTGTTTGATACCTATAAAAACAATTTTAAAAACTAATTTAATTAAATGTTTTTATGATAAATTTAAAATTCTTGTTAAGATAATCAGGGTGGAAATTTGAACTTAGGCTTCGAATACCCTAAGTTAGCTATTTGTTCATACATTTTTTAAGGTAGTTCTTTCACAAATCCAAAAAGTCTTCTAAACTTGGAATATAAGTCATTAAAAACATACAAACACACTGTCAAAATTTGAAGACGATTTACCACACCAAACATGAAATAATTGTAATTAAAAATGAAATTTTTACATATGGTAGATTGGGGGAAAGGGTGGGCAAATGAACATTATTTCTTTTTTTTTTTTACATTAAAGAACTTTCACCATCTTGATGAAAAACTAATATTTGTTAGAATAATATATTCGGAGTAACTTAAAAAAAAATTGAAATTATTTACCTCCTCTAAAAAAAACATTTGGGCGATTATTTTTAGTGGAGGGGATATAAGATCAATGACTTGGAAACTATCCAGAAGTACAGTCACGTTAAAAAAACATAACCTAAAATTTTAGCACCGTTCATATGTATAGAGTGGTTACGAGGCTAAAACATTTTGTGTGAATTGTCGCCAAAGAACTACCTTAAATGATGCTTTTCATAACATCCTGAGTCAATATTTTGAAATTTAAATGTATTTTTCTTGAAAATTGGTTATTTTATATATTTTTTCTAACCCCTAAGCTCAATTTTTTTACCATAATAGTATTATCTTTAATTAAATTTATTTTACTTTAATTCTTAAAATCTATAATATGTTTTATAATAAAGAGTATTAATAAAAAATGTGTTTTCATTATAAACATCATTAGATAATTTTATATTTATCTTTATTTTAGATCGCAAAGGCTTGGAATGTCGTTATAAAGAACCTATAATGTCAAGAAAGCGAACCTACGAGACAACAGAGTCTCCTATTGAAAACCATAAACATATTCAAGTTATTATGTCCAACTCTAAACCAGCACCATTTAGCGATGAACCCGACGCAATCGCGGAACGAGAAAGCTGCAATTATTCCGAACGTTATACATTACAACAAGCCAGATCTGGCCGTACTACCAGACCTTTAAGAGTTTATGCCGATGGTATTTATGATTTATTCCACCAAGGCCATTCAAGGCAATTAATGCAAGCAAAAAATCTCTTTCCAAATATTTATTTAATAGTCGGAGTATGTTCAGATAAACTAACTCATTCACGAAAAGGTAGAACGGTTATGACAGATTCGGAACGTTATGAAGCAGTTCGTCATTGTCGCTATGTTGACGAAGTTGTCAGGAATGCACCTTGGGAACTCGATGACACATTTATTGAATTTCACAAAATCGATTTTGTTGCTCATGATGAAATTCCATACGAATCTGAGGAGTGTAATGATATTTATGCTTTTTTAAAAGCCCGAGGCATGTTCGTTGCAACCGAACGAACAGAAGGTGTCTCAACGAGCGATATTGTGGCTCGTATAGTGCGTGATTATGATATTTATGTGCGTCGAAATCTTGCTCGAGGATATAGTGCTAAAGAACTCAATGTATCATTCCTAAGTGAAAAAAAGTTTCGCCTTCAAAATAAAATCGATGATTTAAAAGACAAAGGTAAAAGAGTGATGGAAAATGTAGGAGAAAAACGAGTGAATTTAATTCAAAAATGGGAAGAAAAGTCTCGAGATTTCATTGAAGCATTTTTATTAATGTTTGGAAGGGATTGGCCAATGAGACAAATGACCCAAATTTGGAATGAAAGTAAAGGGAAAATTCGGCAAGCCCTGTCGCCACCTGCATCCCCTCAAAGGGTAGACAGCAGGGCTTCTTGCAGTAGTAGTGGCATTCCAGATACTGAAGAGAGTGCCAGCCCGCCGCCAAACAAAGCTGCGCGACTCGATGATGAGGACGACGACGATGATGAGGATGATGATTGTTATTATGAAGAAGATGAGGAGGAGGATGATGATAACCAACTCAGTCTTTCAAGACATTAATATGCTTCGATTGCTGCCTTTTTAAGATAGAAATAGGTATTTCTTCAAAATATCTTATATTAATTATATTCAAACGCCTCTCAATCGATCACAAACCCAAAGGTCGAAAATAATTTTTCTTTGCCCCGGGGGCATTCACAACGAGGCCGCGTCGAAAGACGAAAGAAATTAAATTAGGGAACGAAGAAAAGATATCTATAATAAAAAAATCTTTTCTTCATTCCATAATTTAATTTATAATTGTCTTTCGACGCGGCCTCGTTGTGAATGCGCCCTGGCGGTAAAGAAAAATTATTTTATACCCGACATTAGTGTTAGGAGTATTCTACTCTTGATAAGATATTGTATTTTTATAATCTTTCACTTTCAGAGAGGAAATATTTTATCAAAATTGGAATGTTGATTCGATTAATTTATTTTTAAGCCACGGCCCAGCTCCATATAGAACTAATTTGTGTCTAGTATGGCGTTCTTAACCGTGGAAAGTAAATGCTTTGCTCGCTATGTTTTTTTGGAAATCATTCCTTGGAAACACGAAGCAAATCTACACATTATTTAATATTACCAAAATCTGGCGTCTATTGACCATATATTATATATTATAAAATTAAATTATTACTTATTTTAAATGATGATTCAAAGGTCGAAAAATAATTTTTTCTTTACCTCTGGGGCGCATTCACAACAAGGCCGCCTCGAAAGACAATTATAAATTAAATTAGGGAACGAAGAAAAGATATCTATAATAAAATATCTTTTCTTCGTTCCCTAATTTAATTTAATTTAATTTATAATTGTCTTTCGATGCGGCCTCGTTGTGACGCGTCGTAAGACGTTATATATATAATAATTATAAATTAAATTAGGGAACGAAGAAAAGATATCTATAATAAAAAATCTTTTCTTCGTTCCCTAATTTAATTTAATTTATAATTGTCTTTCGACGCGGCCTCGTTGTGATTGCGCCCCGGGGTAAAGAAAAAATTATTTTCGACCTTTGGGTTTGTGATCGATTGGGAGGCGTTTGAATATAGTTTAATAATAGTCCGGCCACTACAGAGCTGCAAAAATGAACGAGGAAGAGATTAAAAGATTAAATAAAAATGAAATTCCAAATTCATATAGACATTAGGTATTAGCTTGAGTTCGGGGATCAGTGGCCAAGAGGATAAGAGCTAAGGCTCTTATGAAGGCATCGCAGCGCACATGCGAAGATCCCGGGTTCGAATCCCAGCTGATCCTTTTGTCTATAATAAAAAAATCTTTTTTTCGTTCCCTAATTTAATCTTATATTAATATTCTCTTTTATAGAAATACATTTTTTAAAAATTCAAAAATGTATGAAATCTTTGGATTTTTAAAATTTTAAAATATCTTGAAACATGATATTTTTCTCTCAATCTTTTCTTTCTTCTCTTTTAATTGTTTTAAGTCCAAACCACAGACTAGATGTGAGTCTTTTTATGCGGTACATATATTCCACAAGCAGTCGCCAGGACCGGAATGGCCCTGAAATTTTTGTGTGGTAAAAATTATTACCTGCCTATAAATAAACAAAATGTTTTTTTTTCTACTTATTATTACTTATAATTTAAAAAAAACGGCCCAAATTGTGGAATTTTCCACATGGCCAGTCCGCCCCAGACAGCCTCACAAAAAATCCTACCTTATTGTCTAATTGCGCACTGAAAAAGTGAAAATAAATAAATTAAAAGAGAAAGAATTTAATCTTTAGGACAAATTCTAAGATTTTACTAGAAATATTATTAAATTGCGATATCAGAGGGGATTAGGATTTGAACCTGAGAACTAACATCCTTTCAGTCAGCTCACACCCTCGAGAAAAAAAATTTTTCTTTTAAAATACATTGGTTAATCTGAACCCTAGTTTTTTTTTTGAAAAACATTCAAACTATCTAAAAAAAAGATGCTCAATCAATCTTTAGTTTTATATTTAAATAAGATGTCTTGTATGAATTTTTTTTTCCTTTCAAGCTAAATTTTTTAATTTCCGTTATAGAATGTAGTAAAAAATTTCTGTGCTTATATAAAATCTTATGATTCAGAGAGAGGTTTTATTTCTGTGCTTATATATATATTGTGATTCAGAGAGAGGTTTTATGTCTCGAGGGTGTGAGCTGACTGTCTGGAAAGCATGTTAGTTCTCAGGTTCGACTCCTGAGGGGCTGATTCCCCTCTGATATCGCAATTTAATAATATCTTTCTACTACTCTTAGAATTTGTCCTAAAGATTAAATTCTTTCTCTTTTAAAATATATTGGTTAATCTCGAGGGGTGAACCGCGACCAAAAGTCGTGTACACCTACTTTCACTTCCAAGTGGAAGACAAAAAAAAAGATGGTTAAATCTTTAGTTTTATAAATAAATTAAATCTAATTCAAATTAAATACAGAAGAAACACACTTTAGAACATTTTTATTTTTAAAACCATTGTACCGCATAAAATGACCCACGATTGTATTGTATTTTATTTTGTAAAGTTGCTCTTTTTATGTTAACTGAATTGATGATTTTTTTTTTATTTCAGATATGCTGTGATATTCTTGGCATCTCTTTTAATTTTTTATCTTGATTTGGTAAGTCTATTTTCATCTATTCAATGAATTTTATCGATTGACGTCAATAATTCAGAAATGATTATTTATACCTCAAGAGATAGATTCTTATTTTGTAAATTTTAAAAAGCGTTAAATAAATAAATTATCTATACAATGTTAATTTTTTTTTTATTTTAATTTAAAAATCTTTAATTTAGTTGATGATTCCTAACATAGTTCTGAGCAAGTTTTATAACTTGCCCTTGCTAATTTATGTATTATGACAATAATTATCCTTCCTCCGTTTAAGCAATTGATTGACCACCTCTCTTGATTTTCTATAGAAATCTTTACTGATATCGGCTTTGTTTTATATTCTCTTCAATTCTCTTACCTTCTTTTTACTTTTACAAGTATTTAATTTTTTTCTCTATTTTTTATTTTTTTTAGATTTCTCAATATTTATACTATATTTTAATCATAGAGTAAGTTTCATATCTAGTTTTTATTACTAATTAGAGCATGAACATTATTAATTTTATAGTACAATCAAATTAAACAAATTTTACTAAACAAACTAATTTAAAATATTTTTTTTTTAATAAGTATGATTTTATTTAAAAAGAGCAACCATATTTTTCCAATCGGCATAAATCTACATTTCAAATAAAATTGAAAATAAATCGACGTCCTTGAAACTTCAACCATATAAATTGAAAGTTTTTTGCCGAGAGTAGCAGAATTTTTATAAATTGAAGGAGACAATAAAAGAGTGTCTTCTGCTGAAATTATAAATTTTTAATTTATTTATAACGAGACTATAGTTTCGAGAGCTTTTCTCTTTTCATCGTTATAAATAAATTAAAAATTCATAATTCCAGCTGAAGACACTCTTTTATTGTCTCCTTCAACTCAACCATATATTTTTAATTTTTACTGAGCTGAAATTAATGAGAGAGAAAACAAATCATTTGATGAAGCAATCTCGACCACCAAATAAATACTGTATTTATTGATTTGTTATTGCTATTAACGTAGTTACGGTAGGGGTGGGATGGGAACGGGGTGGAGGTGGCGGGCGAGGTGTGAGTGTGGGGTTCGGGCGGGTCCAGGGGGCGTGTACTATATATATAGCTTTTAACTTGAAGTAAAAAGTTACCGAGCATCGCTCGGTGGCCAGGTACTTATACTAATATGATCATTATACTGATAATCAAGTAGAAAATACTAGATGCGATTTTATCCTCTTACTTCAAAGCTTGCAAAAATTCCTCTATTTGTTGTTTATAATTATTATTCAGATAAATACAATAACAGTGTCAAGCATACAAATATTTACTATCAATGTCTATATCACAAGTGTCCTGTGAACGTTAAAATTCTATAAAAACAGACTAATAGTGTCTCGCAATAAAATCTTGAAGCCTGTTAATCTCACTGTAGAAGAATATTTTAAATGAAATAGATTCTGATGATGTCATTAATATTAGTGCTAAACAAAGCAAACTTCTAAATGAAAAATCTTATAGACAGACATGTGCTTATTGGAATTTTGTTTTATTTTGAATATATTTAAAAAGAGTCAGTGGTCAGTGTCGCGCCTCTGTCCTGAAGTATGCTGGTTCGAGACTGAGTCTCGGCAGATATTTGCAGTCGCCTCCTCTTGGAAAGCAATGGCAAACTACCAAGAGTATAATTGCCTAGACAACCTCTCCAAACTAGCGGTTCGGAACCGGCGTTAAAAAGTAGGTCCCGTATATCTGTGTAAAACAACTAAACACACTCAGCACAGGTATATGTGGAAAGGTGCCGACGCCCGTTCGGGCATGGCACTATAAGAAGAAGAAATAGAAGTAGAAATTTTTTTTTTATTTATGTGATGGGCCGGTAATAATTTTTTCCATACAACAATTCTAGGGCCAATCCACCCCCGACTTCTCCATAAAAACCTGAAATTCTACTTCTTTGATAGAAGTTCATTTAGGCAAATGTTGATCAAATGGCGATCGGATCATATATGGTTGTTCATAAATCTTTTTACATGATGTTAAACAATGGATACTCCTGATCTAAATGATTATAACTTGCCCTCACTGAATTAACAAAAATTGAATTTACTTTTTTCTTTTTTTTCTTTTTTTAATTTGACAAAGATATTTTTTTATTTTTTTGCAGATTTCTCGAATTTATTAATCAACTTGAATCTTTTAATTTAAAAAGTAAGTTTCATTTCTATTTTTGATTATTAGAGTATTATTAATTTTAAAATAGATTATAAATAAATTTTATGATTTATCCGCATATTTACTGCCGTAACTAGCATTTGAAACGCCCTGTTAACTTCGGACACCCTACATTTTCTTATATAAATAAATATTATTAAAACAAGTAGTGTATTGTTTTTTTGCGAGACATTAATTTTATTTTAGAATTTTTTTACCATTTTTACTATGCGTTTTTACTTGCTTGGTTACGGCACTGTCTTGAATACTAGTATAATTTTATATGATGTTAAAACAATGGATACTCCTGATCTATATGATTATAAACTTGCCCTCACTGAATTAAGAAAAATTAATTTTAGTTTTTTTTTTTATTTAGTACAATTATATTAATATTTTTATTTTTTACTTTTTTGTAGATTTCTCGAATTTCTTAATCAACTCGAATATTTTAATTTAAAAAAGTAAGTTTCATTTTTTTTTTTATTAAAATTATATAATTTTTTATGTACTATAATTATCTGCTTTGTGTGGATACGACTATAAATTTTACATGATGTTAAAACAATGGATACTCCTGATCTTATATGATTATAAACTTGCCCTCACTGAATTAAAAAAAACATTAAATTCACTTTTTTTTTTATTTATAAAATTATATTTCACAATGATATTAACATTTTTTTTTTTTTTTTTTAGAATTTCCGAATTTTTTATTCAACTCGAATTTTTTAATTTAAAAAGTAAGTTTCATTTCTATTTTTTTTTTTTTATTTATAAGTACATGATAATTTTATTAATTTTAAAGTAGTTGTTTCGCGACAATACTAGCAAAATGTTAAGAGAACAGACAATAATAATTCATAATCCCAAAACTTTTTGCTGTTTATGTACCACTCCTATCCAATCCTGTGCTCGTTTGATATATCTGGCAACACTGTCCGAGCTTGTATATATTTTATCATAAAAATTTAAGATAAAGTACATTATAAAGGGAGATTTATAAAACAAAAAGTTCTTAAAAATCAATTGAAAGCTGTTGCGATAATGGCTGAAGCGAAAAAAAGGCAAAAAAAATACTAAAGTTAACCCACTTTTTAGGTTAAATAAATGCCTTGTTGCCAACCCACTTTTTACGTTAAATAAATGCCTTGTTGCCAACTTGTTTTTAGTGTAAATTTTTTATTTACATATTTCATTATTTATTCATTATTATCTCAGAAACTGTGTTGTAACTATTAATTAAAATTTTCTTAAAAAATGTATTAGTTAATTTTTTAATGTTTGTTATGGTTTAGTTTTTTATAACTTTTTACAACCCGTATAGTGCAATGTATAAGAGTCTGAAAAACTCTATTTTTGGAATTTAATATCTCCGGAACTATATTGTTCATAAATTTCGTTTTGCCACCAATCGATGCAGAAATATTTAAATAATGTCTAAATTTCAAAAAAATCCTAAGGAAACCCATATGGTGAAACAACTACCTTAAAATAAATTATAAATTTGAAAAAACAAAATTCTTATGTATTTATTATCCTCTTGGTGTGGATGGACTAAGAATTTTACATGATGTTAAACAATGGATACTCCTGATCTTATATGATTATAACTTGCCCTCACTGAATTAAAAAAATTTAAATCCACTTTTTTTTATATTTAATTTAATTTTATAATTTTAATTTTTTTTTCTTTTATTTTTTGTAGGTTTCTCGAATTTTTTAATCAACTCGAATCTTTTAATTTATAAAAAGTAAGTTTTTTTTTATTTGATTTTTATAAATACATCAACATTAAAATAGATAATTTGAACAAACAAAATTTTATAATTCTTATATATTATCCTCTTGGTGTGGATGGACTAAGAATTTTACATGATGTTAAAACAATGGATACTCCTGATCTTATATGATTATAAACTTGCCCTCACTGAATTAAAACAATAATATAAACTTGATTTTACTTGACTATAGTAATTTTTCTTTCACTAAATCATGAATTTTTTTATCTTACAGATTTCTTCATAGATCTTCAAATATACTTGTGATTTAAATTAAGTTAATGGTAAGTACTTATCTTTTATTTAGATAATCTAATATTAATTGAATATGGTTTAATTTTTCAATAAATGAAATTTTGCTGAATCGTCAGAGATAAAAAATATAGTATATTTTTATATATCTAATGTAATAAATATTGCATTTGTTTTTAAAGTCAATATTTTTCTAAATTTAATATTCTAATGATGACAAGAATTACCGCCCCAGTCTGAAAACTGTGATGATAGGTTTTTTCTGAAAACATATTTATTTAATTCCTTAATACTCGAATTTTGTTATTTTTCTTAAACTAAATCATAAATTTTATTTTACAGATTTCTTCAGAGATCTTCTAATCTTCTTACGATTCAAATTAAATTATTGGTAAGTACTTTATTTTATGTAGAGAATTAATCATATTAATATATTATATTTATATATATCTGAATCTCATTAAGGACGTTCCATAATATAGCTCAAATGGAGTTGGCTCTTTCCCCTACTCTCACATGCGCAGAAAGGCAAAAACATTTTCACTGCGTCGTTTCTCGGATCTGGCAACATTACATTCTTACTGACGCTAAAAGACAAAGAATAAAAAAAAAACACTTCATCAAACAGCTCAATGCAAAATTCCAGATGAGAACAGTATAGTTAGGTTGAGAGAATTAACTAAAAATCTCAAATGCACCAGCTGCAGAAGTTTTTTAGATATTGAAAAATTGAGGGATTTTTGTACGACGTTGCCAAGTGACCATCTCTCAAATATCATGCCATGAGAGAAAAAATGAAAACCATCAAATTTCAAGAAAATTACGATTCTTATTTAATGAAACAGTAGTTTTTGAACATCAATTGGAACGGGGCTCGAGTGTTAAATATGCAAATTTCAATAGTCAATATTTATAAATTTAGTGCCGCAAGGACTATTGAAAAAAATTTCCACGTATAAAGGACACTTATAAATATGTACTATATATTCAAAGTTTTAAAAGGATTGCAAGAAATCGATTTATTAGGGAACGTCCTCAAATTGTTTAATAAATGAGATCTTTTTGAACCATCAGAATAAGTTTTTTTTTGTGTATAATTTTTTTTTTTTAACTCACTAGTTTTCTAAACATAATGTTCTAATGATGACTAAATTACCGCCCCAGTCTGAACACTGTGACTGATTGGTTTTTTTCTGATATTACATATTTAATTGATAGCTGACTTTTGTTATTTTTCTTCTCTATTAAAATATGAATATTAATTTTTCAGATTTCTTTGGATATCAATCAACTCATGATCTAGATTAATTTAATGGTGAGTTCTTCTATTATATTTTTTTTTAAATATATTTGTTTGGGACAATCACATTCTATAAAAATTAGTTGATGTTAGTAGTATTGAAACCATGTGATATTTATTAATGAGATTTTGTTGCCAAGTTGCCATCTCTCACTTGCCATGGCATGAGAGAAAAAATGAAATCCATCAAAATTACCTAACTTTTAACATTTTTCATACAAAACTAATAGCGCTTGATACAATTATTTTAACAGGAAAATATTTGTTATATTTTCAGTAAATGATTCTCAGTTTTTCAAAATAATATGAAGAAAATTACGATTGTTATTTAATGAAACAGTCGCTTTAACATCTATCAGGATAGGGCTGGCATGTTAAATATGCAAATTTCAATGGTCAATATTTATAAATTTAGTGCTGCAAGGACTATTGAAAAAAATTATACGTGTAAAGGACACTTATAAATATGTGTATTCAAAGTTTTAAAAGGATTGCAAGAAAATTGATTTTTTAGGGGACGTCCTTAAAGTGTTTAATAAATGTGATCTTTTTGAATCATCAGAATAAGTTTTTTTTGTGTATAATTTATTGTTTTTTTAACTTTCTAAACATAATATTCTAATGATGACTAAATTACCGCCCCAGTCTGAACACTGTGATTGATTGGTTTTTTTCTGATATTACATATTTAATTGATAGCTGACTTTTGTTATTTTTCTTCTCTATTAAAATATGAATATTTATTTTTCAGATTTCTTTGGATATCAATCAACTGAATGATCTAGATTAATTTAATGGTAAGTTCTTCTATTATATTTTTTTAAATATATTTGTTTGTGATCATTAAAGTGGACAACCACATTCTATAAATTATTGTATTGGAACCATCAAAACATCTCGTAATATTTATTAATGAAATTAAATAATATAAAACAATTTTTAAATACAAAATTTTTTTAACTAATACTTAACGGACTTTATTTAATTTATGGGTATTTTTACATACTATTTATACGTACTTACATTCTAAATGATGACATAAATACCGCCCCAGTCTGAAAACCGTGACTGATAGGTTTTTTCTGATTTAAATAATAAATTATTTGATGGGTACCGATCTTATTATTTTTATACTAAATCATGAATTTTATTTTTCAGATTTTTTGGGGATCTACAAGATCTGCTTATGATTTTAATTAAATAATTGGTAAGTACTTTTATTTTATTACATTAATCTTGAAAATATCGTGTAAGAGTTGAAATTTGGGATTAGGATCTAATCTCATAAATTTTGAACCTTGTACCTTATTACATGAGTAATATAGAGTGGAAGGCTCCATAAGGAGCCAATGTATTTTAGCGTATACTAGTTACAGAGCTCTCTGGCGAGACCAGGGCGAAACCGCAATAAAATGGCGGAAACCGGTATCTTTGCGGCAAATTTTGGTGACATTATCAAGAGTAAAAAATACGCTTATAAATATATACATAAGATAAGATGAAGGATATGTTCTTTTATCTATGATAAAGGCTTTGAATGTTCTATGATCTTTGAATAGCTCTTAAGAACTATGAGTTTTCGCCCTGCAGTCGGTAGAGAGCGCTTTTTCTATATACGGTAGCCTTCCACTCTGTATTACTCTATGATTATTATTTCATGATGAATACCTTGACAAGCATATATCTGAATAATATTGAAGTTATATTTTTCTGAAAATTCATTTCAACAATTTTAACTAATGATGATTTTAAATGGCAAGAACCAAAGATCATAATACAAGGAATTTTATTTTTTAGATTTCTTTTGGGATCTACAGATATCTACTTATGATTTGAATTAAATTATTGGTAAGTACTTTTATTCTTTTATTATATTAAATTATTCTTGTAAAATCTTGATTTTGTTTAAACATGGGAATAAAACCCTATCTCATAAATTAGAACATGTAATGTAAAATTTCATGATGAATACATTAGACAAGCATATATCTGAATAATATTGAAGCTATATTTTTCTGAAAATTCATTTAAAAATTTAAACTAACGATGAATTCAAAGGTCAAGATAATAATACAATAAATTTTATTTTTCAGATTTCTTTTGGGATCCACAGATATCTACTTGTGAATTAAATTATTGGTAAGTACTTTTATTCATTTATTATATATTAAATTATTCTTATAAAATTTAATGATGAATACATTAGACAAGCATATATCTGAATAATTTTGATGCTATATTTTTTCTGAAAATTTACCCTAAATTTAAATTAATTTGGATATAAATTTTCTATTATTTTCAAATTTTCTAATCCCTTTTTTTTGTTTTTAGGCTTTAAATCTTTGTTTTTAATGAATATGAAAATTGAAATATTCTACATACAATAAGGTAAATTAACATTCTTTATATTTTTGTAATTTGTTATAAATTATAATAATAATTCTAAAAATGATGAATAATTATACCGCCCCAGTCTGAAAACTGTGAATGATTGGTTTTATACTGATTTAGAAAAATTTAAATTATTTTATTTTCATATTTTGTATATTATTTTTATTTTACTCTAATTAAATTTTATTTTTTCAGATATCTTGAAGAAATTTTATGATTCTAAAGGAATTAAATATGATCTAGGTGAGTTTACCTATTTAATAAGCCTAATAAAAATGATTATTTTTTAAATTAGTTTAAAAATCTATTTTTGTGATAAATATAAAAGAAATTTTATGACCTCTGGTCAATAAATCTGATAATTGAATGCTTCACTTGCCAAATCGATTAACTCCACTTTCTGAATTTTATTAAATTAATAATATAAAATTAAATTTATTTAATCGGCCCTTTACTATTTCTCTTATTTATTAATGACTTGGCCCTTGTAAATCTTTATAGCATTATTTGCTGATGATATTAAATTGTTCTTTGAAATCTGTGATGTTCAAGATTGAATAAACTGATTTGAATAAACTAATTAACTGGTGCAAGGAATACTTATTCTTTCTCAATTTTGATAAATATTTCTCGATTACATTTTCCAGAAAAGACGATTTTATTTCTTTTGAGTACCAGCTGAATACCAATTCATCCTGTATCCGAGTCACTTCCATCAAAGACCTCGGGGTCACATTTGACGCTAAACTAACGTTCAATGAACATATAACCAAAGTGGTTAGTAAGGCAAACCGAATTTGTGGATTCATCATTCGCAACACTAAATTCTTCACAAACACGACTAGTATCAAACACTTGTACATAAGCTTGGTTAAATCCGTATTGATGTAGGCATCAACCTTTTGGAGACCTAATTTGAAAATGAATATAGCAAAGCTTAAGAAAGTTCAGCATAAGGCGTTGAGGCATCTTTCGTATCTATCTGGCAACCCTATGTCCAGATTTGACCACGATTATACAGCAATTAGTGAAACCTTTAGTCTTCCAACAATTCTATCATCCATGGTTGCTTCTGACAATGTTAACTTACAAAATTATATCGAACAAAATTCATTGTCCAGAACTAAAGTCTCTTTTTCCTTTAAATAATCCAACACAACCAGCCTTTCTATCCTAAAGTACTAATCACGCGTCACGCTGAGAACAATCCAATCTATAGACTCTGTGTTTGCTATAACGCTCTTTCCTTAAGAATTACTGTAATAGATTTGGCTTCTCATTCTAATAGTGACTAAAGCAATAAAGAAAATACGCTATCTTATGATTAAGCTTTAAAATTTAAAATTCATTTATTTGTTATTTACAGAATTTAACTTCACTTAACATATTACCTATTATATCTCTCTGTCTTTCTACATTATGTGTATAATATTATGTTTAAATGTAACCAATTTGTAAAGGCCTCTTGCCGTCGAAAATAAATAAATAAATTTTAATCTCAAAGCACTTGATTGACTCCTAACTGTATATGCTTATTGATTATTTCATCCCGAAACTTTCATGGAGTTAATCGATTTGGCAAGTGAAGCAAACATTCAATTATTGATGCTAATTTTTCTCTATTTTTTACTATATCCTAGATAATATTTTTTTATCTCTAATATAATATGTATTGTTTTAGGCTTTTTATACCTGACATTAGTGTAGGAGTATTCTACTCTTGATAAGGTATTGTATTTTTATAATCTTTCGCTTTCAGATAGAAAATATTATATCAAAATTGCAATGTTGATTCAATTAATTTATTTTTAAGCCACGGCCCAGCTCCATATAGAACTAATTTGTGTCTAGTATGGCGTTCTTAACCGTGGAAAGTAAATGCTTTGCTCGCTATGTTTTTTTGGAAATCATTCCTTGGAAACACGAAGCAAATCTACACATTATTTAATATATCCAAAATCTGGCGTCTATTGATCCTATATTATATATTATAAAATTAAATTATTGCTTATTTTAAATGATGATTCTTAGTTATCCCTGTCATATGTTGTCGTGACGATAATTTTTTTCTACTGAAAAATCGCAATAATTATTTTTTAATATAAAAAAAATGTTTGATCATCGTAACCCCTGCGCCTTAGACTCATCTAGTCTGTCTGGAGGAACAAATTCATGAGCACGGAGGCAAAGGTGAAAATCTATAAAGCAGCTGTAAGACCACTTAACGCTGTTGAGACCCGAGTCAAAAATAGTCCGGGATGGAAGCCCAGCATCCAAGAGACCTAGTGTCAGACCGCTGAAGAGGTGGAAAAAAACCTGGGCGTCCTCTTCCTCTGAGACGTGAAGCGTGTGTAGAAAAACAGACGATAGCCTATAATAAAGAAGAAGAAGAAAAAAATCGATCGAAATTCGTAAGGACTGCAGTATAGAATTCATAAATTTTTTTTTTCTTAATTATCTGAAACATGAAACTGAAAACACCTTTAATATAATATTAAAGCCACGGCCCAGCTCCATATAGAACTAATTTGTGTCTAGTATGGCGTTCTTAACCGTGGATAATAAATGCTCTGCTCGCTATGTTTTTTTGGAAATCATTCCTTGGAAACACGAAGCAAAACTACACACTATTTAATTTTACCAACATTATATCTTTGAATTAAAAAGCATGAAAAAACAAAACTATCAGCTACTAGCTATCAATATCAATGTAAACAATATTTCACATTTTTTATCTCTGAAATAAATCCATTTGGCCAGTTTCTATCTTTTTAATTATATAAATTTAAGCCTGCTTCATTAATGGCGTCTATTGATATTATATTATATATATTAAAAAATTAAATTATTGCTTATTTCAAATGATGATTTATAGTTATCCCTGTCATATGTAGTCATGATGAAAGTTTTTTTCTACTGATGAATAGCAATATTTCTTTTTTAATATTAAGAAAATGTTTGATCGAAATTCGTCTTCCGTGAGGCTGCAGTATAAAATACTCAATTTTCATTTCTTTCTTGGAATCACGGAGAAATTTTTTTTCCTTCAATATATTATAAAAGCCACGGCCCAGCTCCATATAGAATTAATTTGTGTCTAGTATGGCGTTCTTAACCGTGGATAGCAAAGGCTTTGCTCGCTATGTTTTTTTGGAAATCATTCCATAAAAACACGAAGCATAGCTACATAAATATATATATATGTTAACTAGATGTACGCGAAAGTTAAAACTTTTATCCGGTCACTGCACTATTTTGGTGCAAATGGGACCAGACTCGTTTTGATACTGAACCAAGATCCATCGCTTAAATGGAAAAGGCATCTTCGGGCTTAACGCAGAAGATATCGGATCATACCCGGCTGGGTTCTGTATCTTTTTTCAACTCTTGGTTCAGTATCAAAACGAGCCTGATCCCATTTGCACCAAAATAGGCCAGTGACCGGATAAAAGTTTTAACTTTCGCGTTCATCTAGTGAACATATAAACATTCTAAATAAAATATCTGAACAAAATTCATCTGTTTCGATTCCCCAAAGAATCAGACAGATGGGCATTATATAAATATATAAATTTAGCTGCAAAAATCTCAAATAAAGACTTAAATTTTCAAAGGCAAAAAATTAACAATGTTTTATTAAATATCTCTCCAAGCAAAATCTGCCTCAGGACTAAAGCCTTTTTATGCCCTCTCCCACATTATCTTGTCCATATTCCGAACCCTCTGGGTCCTCAACAATTCTATCGGCATTCTAGATGCAAATCGAAAACGAGCCAAAAAATTTAGTATAACGTTCTATTTCTATATTTTCCTTTATTACCCAGCATTTGAAACTCGCTCCCTGCCAACGTCTTCCCCGCGACTTATAACCTTAAATTGTTTAAGACCTGCATCCACAGACACCTTCGTAACCAGACCATTTCTTCCTCTTTTCCCGATGGGGCCTTTAGGTGCTGCACCTTATTGGTGAAACTCGTACTTGCATTAAAAAAAAAGCTGCATTTGCACCAAAACTTCAAATATACAAACATATTTTCGTTAATAAATAAAAATAAAATTAACAAACTCATTTGCCAATTCATTTATCCTTAAAGATTAAATCTTCCTTGCCACTTACATATTATCCTTGTCATATAATCTCCACAAAAATCGACTCTGAACAAATCCATAACGATAGGATGAAAAAGTATAGTACTAAAATAAGAAATAATTTGTATCTAGAATGGCGTTCTAACCCGTGGATGCTCTGCTGGCTATGTTTCTTTGGAAATCATTTCATAGTAACATGAAGCATATTACATTATAAAAATAATTTTAGACAAAATGAACGATTCTCGAAGGCAAAACATATTTATTCATAAAAGCCATTAATTATTATATTTAATTATTAATAAACCCATGGCCCACCTCCACATAGAACTTATTTGTGTCAAGTATGGCGTTCATAACCGTGGATAGTAAATGCTCTGCTCGCCCTTTGGAAATCATTCCATAGTAACACGAAGCATATCTACACAATCATTTGAATAGTTAAAACAAAAGCTTGTTTCTTTTGTATAAAATTTCAAAATGAACCAATCTATTTAAATATAAAGAATATTCTTTTTAATTCGAGATAATTTATTATATTAAATTAAATTGTTGCTGATTTTAAATGATGTTTTTTAGTTATCCCTGTCATATGTAGACATGATGACAATCCTCTTCAACTGATAATAATCGCAACAATTTAATTTTAATATTCAGAAAATATTTATTCAAACGCCATTCAGCCTGAGTTAATTCTATAAAAAATAAAAGATTTTATTTATTATAATTTCTATTATTTGCTTATAAGAATTATAGATTTACGTTATTTCGTCATTGATAATATCATCAGAACTTGACCAAATTAATATGGGACCACCCCTAAGGAACACCCTTTCTAATAAAAAAAGAATCATCGAAATCGGTCTACGAGGCAAAAAGAACATACATAAAATAAATAAATAAAAAATCAAACAAAGTCCTTATAAAGGACAAATACTCTAGAATATCGATCTATTACTATACTACGATAGTTGGTACTATATTACTATATATACGATAGTTAGTATAATAAAAAGCCACGGTCCAGCTCCATATAGAACTAATTTTTGTCTAGTGTGGCGTTCTAATCCGTGGAAAGTAAATGCTCTGCTCGCTATGTTTCTTTGGAAATCATTCCATAGTAACACGAAGCATATCTACACAACATTTAATTATAAAAAATTCGGGACATCCCGATTATAAAATAAAAACATTTCCTATTTTTTAATAAAAGAACCTGCAAAATTTTTGTTTAAAATTTTGAAGTAATTATTTGTATAAAAAACTTTTTATAATTAGAGCCTCTATAAGATGAGATCGCATTTTTATTTTAAAATTAAGAATCTTTGCTGCATAAAGTAATATTATCCAAAGATCATAGATCATTCAAATCCTTTGTCATAGATAAAAGATACATACCCTTTATGTTATATATACCATATATAAGCACATTTTTTACTCTTGATAATGTTTAATTTAAATGATGTTTCTTAGTTATCCCTGTCATATGTAGCCATGATGACACTTTCTTTACTGATAAATTGCATTAATTTAATTTATACTTTCTGGAACTCGAATTGATTATATATTCAAAATCAAGAAGTAGTTAATTACTGATCTAAGGACAAAACCTCTAAAACTATCACCAAGGGTAGTAAATAAAACCATTTATTTATACAACAGCCACGGCCCAGCTCCATATAGAACTTATTTGTATCTAGTATGGCGTTCTTAACCGTGGAAAGTAAATGCTCTGCTCGCTATGTTTCTTTGGAAATCATTTCATAGTAACACGAAGCTTATCTACACAATCATGAAAAACAAATACTAGCTTCTTTTGTATAAAATTTCAACAATAATTTAATTTTAATATTCAGAAAATATTTGATCAAAATGACAATACCTACTGATTTTGTAACCATATGCAGTCCCAATCCCAATATTGCTATATGTAAAAAAAGGTAGTTAAGTACTCAGGCTAATAGGTAATTTGTATTTTTAGTAAAAAAAGCCACGGTCCAGCTCCATATAGAACTTATTTGTGTCTAGTATGGCGTTCTTAACCGTGGAAAGTAAATGCTCTGTCATAATGCTTCTATGGAAATCATTCCATAGGATCAAAAGCATATCTACACAATCATTCCATTATGAAAAAACTTTTTCCTTGTTTGAAATAAATTTTTTTATATAAATATAATGATTTTTCTTAACTGATAATCACAATAATTTAATTTTAATTATAATGCCTCAGTAATTAATTCTCTATATAGGAACCAAAAAACTGCTTATAAAGGACAAACTCTACAATGCATATGTAGTTAGTATTTTTAATCAAAAAAAGCCACGGCCCAGCTCCATATAGAACTTATTTGTGTCTAGTATGGCGTTCTTAACCGTGGAGAGTAAATGCTCTGCTCGCTATGTTTCTTTGGAAATCATTCCATAGTAACACGAAGCATATCTACACAATATTCAATTTACCTAGCATCCGAATTTTCAAAGAAAAACATTTTCTATTAAAAAAAAAGAACTAGCAAAACTCTCTAATTAAAATTTCTAAAAAACGATTTCATTTCTATATAAGTATTTTTTTTTATTTAGTTTCTCCACTAGTCACTAGATAAGATTCAATTTTTATTATATAATTAAATTAATGTTTAATTTAAATGATGTTTCTTAGTTATCCCTGTCATATGTAGCCATGATGACACTTGCTTTACTGATAAATTGCATTAATTTAATTTACACTTTCTGGAACTCGAATTGATTATATATTCAAAATCAAGAAGTAGTTAATTATTCATCTAAGGACAAAACCTCTAAAACCAAAGGTAGTAAATAAAACCATTTATTTATACAACAGCCACGGCCCAGCTCCATATAGAACTAATTTCTATCTAGTATGGCGTTCTTAACCGTGGAAAGTAAATTCTATGTCATAATGCTCCTCTGGAAATCATTCCATAAGATCAAAAGCATATCTACACAATAATTCAATTATGAAAAAAAAACTTGTTTTCCTTGTTTGAAATAATTTTTTTTATATAAATATAATGATTTTTCTTAAGTGATAATCACAATAATTTAATTTTAATTATAATGCCTGAGTAATTAATTCTCTATATAGAAACAAAAAACTGCTTATAAAGGACAAACTCTACAATGCATATGTAGTTAGTATTTTTAATCAAAAAAAAGCCACGGCCCAGCTCCATATAGAACTTATTTGTGTCTAGTATGGCGTTCTTAACCGTGGAGAGTAAATGCTCTGCTCGCTATGTTTCTTTGGAAATCATTCCATAGTAACACGAAGCATATCTACACAATATTCAATTTTACTAGCATCCAAATTTTCAAAGAAAAACATTTCCTATTAAAAAAAAACAAGCAAAACTTAATTAAAATTTCTAAAAAACGATTTCATTTCTATATAAGTAATTTTTTTTTAGTTAGTTTCTCGACTAGTCACTAGATAAGATTCAATTTTATTATATAATTAAATTAATGTTTAATTTAAATGATGTTTCTTAGTTATCCCTGTCATATGTAGCCATGATGACACTTGCTTTACTGATAAATTGCATTAATTTAATTTACACTTTCTGGAACTCGAATTGATTATATATTCAAAATCAAGATTTAGTTAATTATTCATCTAAGGACAAAACCTCTAAAACTATCACCAAAGGTAGTAAATAAAACCATTTATTTATACAACAGCCACGGCCCAGCTCCATATAGAACTAATTTCTATCTAGTATGGCGTTCTTAACCGTGGAAAGTAAATGCTCTGCTCGCTATGTTTCTTTGGAAATCATTCCTTAGTAACACGAAGCTTATCTACACAATCATGAAAAACAAATACTAGCTTCTCTTTAAAATGCCAACAATAATTTAATGATTTTAATATTCTGAAAATATTTGATCAAAATGACAATACCTACTGATACCATATGCAGTCCCAGTCCCAATATTTCTATATGTACAATATTTCCATATGTAAAAACAAAGGTAGTTAATTACTGAGGAAATCTCTCAGGCTAATAGGTAATTAGTATTTTTAGTAAAAAAGCCACGGTCCAGCTCCATATAGAACTAATTTGTGTCTGGTATGGCGTTCTTAACTGTGGAAAGTAAATGCTCTGTCATAATGCTTCTATGGAAATCATTCCATAGGATCAAAAGCATATCTACACAACCATTTCAATTATGAAAAAATAACTTGTTTTCCTTTGTTTGAAAATAATGATTTTTCTTAACTGATAATCACAATAATTTAATTTTAATTGCAATGCCTGAGTAATTAATTCTCTATATAGATACAAAAAACTGCTTATAAAGGACAAAACTCTAGAATGTCAATAGCTACTAAGGCTAGTTTGTATTTTTAATAAAAAAAACCCACGGCCCAGCTCCATATAGAACTTATTTGTGTCTAGTATGGCGTTCTTAACCGTGGAGAGTAAATGCTCTGCTCGCTATGTTTCTTTGGAAATCATTCTATAGTAACACGAAGTATATCTACACAATCATGAAAACAAAAGCTTGTTTCTCCTGTTTAAAATTTCAAAATAAATCAATCTATGCTTTTTAATTCAAGATAATTTATTATATAAAATTAAATTGTTGCTCATTTTAAATGATGTTTTTTAGTTATCCCTGTCATATGTAGACATGATGACAATCCTCCTCAACTGATAATAATCGCAACAATTTAATTTTAATATTCATAAAATATTTATTCATTTAATTTATAACAAACGTCATTCAGCCTGAGTTAATTCTATAAAAAAAATCAAACAAAGTGCTTATAAAGGACAAATACTCTAGAATGTCGATCGGTACCATATATACGATACTTGGTATAATAAAAAGCCACGGTCCAGCTCCATATAGAACTAAATTTTGTCTAGTGTGGCGTTCTTATCCGTGGAAAGTAAATGCTCTGCTCGCTATGTTTCTTTGGAAATCATTCCATAGTAACACGAAGCCTATCTACACAATATTTATTTTACCTACATTTTGAATTTAAATTAGACTTAAGAATTATAAATATTTCTAGCTCTATATTTTGAAAAACTATTCAATAAAAACATAAGAACAAGTGTCCACTTCAAAGAAAAAAATTCAGATTAGACTTATGAAGCTTTATCATAATTTTTTTTTTCTGATGTAAAATATAATATTATATAGGTAACTAATAATATAATTATAAGATCAATTACGAATGAATATACCCATAGAATTAGATCAATTATTTGAGACTACTACAATAAACGAAAAGTTCAGGGTAAATGGGGTAAAGTGCAATAAAGTTTTTTTCGCCATTCAATAAAGTTTTGAAGATTGAAAATAACAAAAAAAATTAAATATTGATAAATATATTTACACACAATGGAGTATTTTCCGCTTCCAAATCATTCTTGAAAATTTTTTACTGCCTTTTCCCTCCCTGTAACCTTTTAATTGTGTAATTTCATAATAATTAAGGAGTTAACAAACAAAATTAATACAGAGATTAAATAAAAGTTGAATGTCTGCCTCCCTGATTGTATTATTCAAAAATAATTTATATAAATAACTCTTTTATATTTATTATTTTATTTTTTAGATATTATTGATACAAGAAGATGCACCCCATGGTCAGTATTTCGCATCGTGAAAAGAAGGGCAAAATTTCAGGGTAGATTTGTTATTTCTGAAACGTTTACATAAGAAACTTTACAATATACCAAACTTGGAAAAAATTAAATAGAAATAAAATTTACTGCAATTATCATAAGCTTTTTTGTTGATCTTGTAACTTTGTGTTATCACAAATTTTTTTAAGAAAATCATTTCCTTTTTGAGAAATACTTAAATAAAGATATACTTATAAAAAAAAAATCATCCATTATTTTTCCCAATATCGTTATTACCTCTAAATTTAAGATTTCCCTAAAACACATGGTTGTAAAGTGTGTTGTCTAATGGAAATGCCTGGTCTGATGGGTTAGAAGCCAGAATGATTTTTTTGAAGAGTAGATTTTTATATTTTTGGTTCCACTGCGGCTAGTTCTAAATTTGCTTGAAACATGTTACAACCATCCTGCATTGCGGCAGTTACCTAAGAACAGGCTCCTTTTGATTTAATATTTTATACTATTTGAATGCTCCGGTTCTTGATCAAAAATAATAAGGAAACCTAGAACGCATAGAGATTAATTATTTTTAATTCACACTAATACAACACATACATTTTCAAATTATTTATTTCTAATTAATAATTACAATAATAAAAATAGCATACACATAAACACATTAAACTAATAAGACGCACCCTACTACTCACATTGGTCATTTACAGATCCTTTTAAACAAAAGCCTCTTCCCTAATAAATTTCATCCTTCCTTTTCTGAATATTAAGATATAATCATTTTAATCTGTTGATTCCCACCTAATTCCTAGATTGGTGAATATTCGAAAAATATTTTAGATAAGTCCTCCTTCCCCTCTATATTCCTATATTCTGAGCTTTAAATCTATTTTAAACTTCTTCCCAATTTCTATGGGCTACTTACACTCTCTTTCAAATAAAGGCCACTTAGTCAATAACTTTGAGCTCTCCTTGTTTTCTCGCGATCAAGATTCAGGTGTGTCGCAGAAAAATTATCTTCTACTAACAAGTTCGCCTATAAGGAAAGGCTAAATATATGGACAAGATATGTAAAAGAACTTAAATTATAAATTTGGTGTTTGATGAGTCTCTTGAAAACCTTGGAAACAGGTGGAATGTCATCGTTAGGAAAAAGAAATATAAGATTTCCTTATAGTCTAACCATTTATTCTCCAGAAAAACTTTTGAGACAGACATTTTAGCGGAAATCCTCACGCCATCCTCAGTCTACAAGGGAAACATAATCTTAATTATTACAGTCAAGAAATTTAACAATCTCATGTCATCTTCAAGATACAAAGAGACAAAATAAGAAAACAAAAGAAGAGAAAACTCACCCTGGCTTTTCATAATATAGTACAATTTTTTATGCAGAAATTCATTCCTTTTCCACAGTCAACACATTATAATATGTATTTTTATCAAAGCTTGTAATAAGAATAACTAACTAATACTAAAACAAAATATTTATTTAAATATGGTAAATCAAATAAAAATTTTTTTATCTTCGTTATTTAGTACCCTATCCAATAAATTATAAATATATACCTTGACTGCAAAAGCAAATTATAAGGATATAATTAATTTAATAAGTGAAACATTAGAGCTGCTAAAAACAAAAATTGAACATTATTTCCCGTCACTTGATAGAAAAATTTATTTGTGTCTAAGAAATCCATTTGCGACAAAAAATTGTCAATTTAAACCTACAAGAGGAAGAAAAAAGCTGGCGGAAATCCGAAGCAATTAATCAGGAAATTCAGTTTAAGAATAGTAATAATCTTGGTCAATTTTGGATAAAAATAAAAAATGATTTTTCGAACAGCTATAAGAATTCTGTTACACTTCTCCACCTCTTACTTGTGCGAAGCAGGATTTTCAGCATTGAACGAAATTAAACAAAAATAAAAGAGAATGACTAAAATCAGTAGAAGTGGAATTAAGAGTGATCCTGGCATCGAGAAGTCTCCGAATAAAAATACTTTGTTCTGTACATCAATCCCACCCATCACATTAAAAATTATAATTTTGTTATGTAATACATATACAGATTATTAAACTTACTTAAAACAAATAAAAAGTGTATTATTTTTTGCTGCTTTCAGATATATTACATTTATAAACCATAGATCTATAGGTACTATATGGAAGTATTTTTAGGTACTTGTCATTTTTAGTGTTTCGCGAAATTTTAGACTTACTAAAAGTGTGTCGCAGCTACAAATAGTTTGAGAAACACTGCCCTAGTACCTAGGACATACAGTAGGTAGAGACCAATGGTGTGCTGTCCATGGATGTGTGGATGCGGCGCATCCCTAAAATTTCAAACATTAAGGGCCGGTTGTATGTCGGTTTGTAAAGTCTTTGTAAAAGTTGACAAAGGGTAAAACCTTAAAATTCACCTTGTACCGGCGGAATGGCCAATCAGATAAAAGTGCGTGTCATCCGATTGGCCATCCAGCCAGGCACAAGGTGAATTCTAATGTTTTACCCTTTGTCAACTTTTACAAAGACTTTACCAACCGACATACAACTGGCCCTAAGAGTATTTTCATACAGTATCATAAAACTAATGTTAAATGAGAAAAATAACGAAAATGATGCCATATTCGATAAAATTTGAAAAAAAAGCGAAGATTAAAATAAAATTTCAAAAAATGAAGACTACTTTTATGGACAGGATCCCCTGGTTGAAAAGTCACCAAGCGCCACTGGTAGGGTCTCAGTCCCAAATGCTCTTTAGTAGTATGAGATTGCTAGTTGCGCCCGATATATTAACTAAACAGAGTTCACACTAGCGAAAAACTATTCAGGTCCTAGTGATCGCAATCGCTAAGCTCAAGCCGTCCATATGGAGAACTTCGTCAGAAAGTATTCAGTAAAGTAAATTAAAAATTAGAAAAACCATTTCTAGGATTTTTTTGAAAAATCTCACCATAAAACATCTAAATATGAAATTTCCTTTAATTAGCTATGAGATAAGTATCCCTGAAAATATTATTTTTTTTATAATGATACTGATACAAGAAGTTGCACCAAAGAGGTACAAAAAACAACCGCTTGAATGCATTTTCGTGCCACAGTTGTGTCCCCTCTCATTTTACTGTTGCAGAGTCCTTACCCCCACTCATCAATCAATCCTAGTCAAGTTTATGGCTGCGAGAGCATCAAAATGGCAGTTTTTACCTAATTTTTGTACTTGTCGGTGTTCAGAAGTGGCTTGACTTAAAATTAGGAAGAAAATTCACATATTGCCTTATTCTCTTCTTATCAGGGACGGCGGAATCGTGTCCTCCTAAAGAAAAAGAAAATTGCTAAGAAGTTCATCAAGAATGTATCTACAAGAGCTACAATATTCCGCAAAATCCAATGAACACTTGATTTTAGATTAATTTAGTGTCTTAAGATCATGTTCAATTTATTGAACGTTAATTACCAGTTACCGGTAGTTTCTTAATTAATTCTATTTTTTGATGAACAATGGTTTTGATTTCCTAGTTACATAAGTTTATTACTCATATTTGCTAAGAATAATACAAGTATATATTGCTAATTAATTTTATTACCTTTTGAACCTAAACTCAAGCATTATAACTACAAACAAAAATTTGAACTCTTTTTTCTTTCAGTTTTCAATAAAACTACAGCTACAAAGTGCTTAAAAATGGGTTAAATAGTACCAATTTGCTTCCGTTTTCTGTGGAGGGGGGTATTCCATATCCCCATGACCCCCCTGTAGGTCTACATCACTTTCCAAGTTTTGACCCCCCTGGCCTAAGATCGTTCCTCCGTACCTGCTTCTTATAACCGCGAAAAATAAGAACAAATTTAATATCTCATGTGTTTTGGAATATAGAAGGCATGTAACCCACGGTATCTGAGTCCGGCAATATATTCTATAAGAATAACATATTTTTACTTTATGCGCAAATGGGTAAAAGTATTGTAATCAGTCGCGGCTTAAAAGGGTCCTGAAGTAAAGAATACGGAACCGAGATGGTCTCAACCAAACTCACAGATTGTAGTATTCAATCAGGTTGAATTTTAGGACGTGGCGGTTTTGCCAAAAATTACACGGTGTCTCGTCCAGAGACCAAAAAGTGCGATTTTTTCATTTAGGGCCGGTTGTATGTATACAACCGGCCCTTAGTCTGTGGGCATGGATGTATGAATTGCTTTTTTACGTCCATGATTTTTTCCACATCAACTAATTGAAATGAATAACTTTTAAGGAGATAGGTGTTGGCTCTAGGGGAAACCTTTTTTTAAAATAATAAAAAATTGCGAGGTAGGTTTTTTTTTTCTGAAACCTACCTCCCAATTTTACCCAGTATTTTATTATTATGATTGAAATGAAGTTGAAAACCTAGCATTACTTTAACAAAATAAAGCGCTGATTAATTTTTGTAACATATCAGCCCACAAACAGTAGTACTTTATTTCAGTACTTTTTTAGTTTTTTCAAAATATCTTGAAAATGGCTTAATCAATTTTTATCAAATTTAATATTCTATTTAAGTTCCTAAAGGACCTCAAAAAAGAATATATAAAGTTTTTCAGAAAATTACATTTTAAAGTACATTGCAATTAATTTACAAAAAGACCAAATTCTTTTTATTTTATTAATAATAAAGGAATAAACATATTATATTAAATGCAAGGAAATGAGTGTCTATTTGAGAAAGAAAGTTCGAATTTATTTTCAAAATCAACTCCCGATATTTAATCAATTTTATTAACGAAAATGAATTTAGGTCCAATCAAAGATATTAATAGATATGTTTATATTGCAGGTAGGAGGGTCTTGTCCCCTCGGATGTCGAACCCAAGCACTAGTTGCCCGGAAATCGTACTAGTGCTTGGGTTCGACTCCCGAAGGGACAAGACCCTCCTACCTGCAATATAAACATATCTATTAAAATCTTTGATTTGACCTAATATTCGTTAATATTATATTATATTTCAAATGCGGTTATGGATGGTCTAGCAGTTGCAGTTTATTTCAATAAATATGGATGAGAACCTTTCTAAGACAGAAAGTCCTATTGATCTTTTATTTTATAAGAAATAATTCTTGCTAATTTTAAATTATATCTATTATCTCAATCATTGGCAATTTTGATAATTTTTCTACTGATATATTAAAGTAATTAATTTTATTATACCTATTCATTTTGTTCTATATTGGTGATTTTCTTTTAATTTCAGGAAGCAATTGAAGCAACCTCGGATCCAATTTTATTATTTTTGTAAGTGCAATTTATTAAGTATATAATAAAATTTTATTATAAATTTTTACTAAATTAAATAAATTAAGTTAAAATAAATTATACAATACATAATTTTGACTATTGTTTTATTTTATCTATACATATTACATTATTATGTACATTTTAAATTACCATGCAGGGTATGTTAAAAAAAAACTAAGAAAAATGAAATTTACTATAAAAGAGATCTATAATAAAAAAGAGAGGTATTATTTTTTTAGGGGGGAAATTCCAGCTAGCACAAGAGATTCTACGAATATACACCAAATATATTAAAAGTACATATATATTTCAACTATCCTCAGGATATTCCTAGAATATTTGCACCAGAAAAATTCTTGGATGAATCTTTTGGGAATATCCTTTGGTGGATAATCTATTAATGTTCAACTAAGAATATTCTAGTAAATTGAATTAAATGTCCTACAGGAATATTTTAGTTCTAAGAAAATTCCCAGAATATCTATGAAGATTGAAAGATTGATTATTCACAGGATATTCCAATGTCCAGAAAAGATATTATCAGACTATTTATAGATTATTCTTGTGCTACCTGGGAAATTGTGGGCTTGCGGGTTCAAAAAATAAAACTATCAATATAACTCCAAGACCTTTTGATCGATTTGTACAAAATTTCGCATAATATGCACCCTATATGACTTTATGAAAATGATTCTCCTTGTGGAATTGATAGTGATCCATAAAAGGGGGAGGTCAAAAATAATTTTAAATAATAAAATTTCCAAACAAAAATTGAAGAAAGCTGATATTCACAATAGAAGATTCTCATTTATAAGGAGATATCATACCATTGCTAATGAGTCCAAAATTCAGAGGGAGTTCTTTCGTTATACATAGTTTGGTCGAAAGGGCTAGAATTTTCATTTTTGACTCTCCCCCCATTTTGGGTGGTTAGTTTTTGCATTTCTAGCCTTTTTGGGGCCCACCGAATATGTATACAAAATTTGGATGAGTTTGGTCAAAAGGGCTAGAATCTTCGTTTTTGACCCTCCCTCCCCTATTTTGGGTGGTTAGTTTTTGCATTTGTAGCCTTTTTGGGTCCCACAGAATATGTATACAAAATGTGGTTGAGTTTGGTCGAAAGGGCTAGAATTTTCATTTTTGACCCCCCCCCCCCTTTTTTTTTTGTCTGATAATGTTTAAAACACATTTAAAAAAATTCATTTTATGTTCTTTTCAAAAATATATTCAGTTTTTTTGGGTTAAATTTTTTCATTTTTTATACCTCTTCAAAATGTGGTAGATCTTTAAGCTCCAACCTTTATAAGAGAGGGACAGGTGTATGGTAAAGTCATGTGGATGGCCACATCAGTTAATTTTCTTATTTTAAATGATGATTCTAAGTTATCCCTGTCATATGTAACTTTGATGACAATTTTTATCTACTGATAAATTGCAAACTTTATCGTTTAATTACAATTTATTCTATTTTTTTGTTCTAATAACTTTCTTTTTATTCCAGTTTTCGGGATTATCTAGTCTAAGTCTCAACATTTTATCCTAATTTATGTAAGTATTACAAATGAAATTTTTTACTAATAAATACTAATACTTAAATTTAAGAAAACAATCATTTAAAGATGGATTTATGTACCATTTATAATTTATTATTTTTTGGTCCAGTTCAAGGCTGTTCAACATTATGATGTACAGGCCATAATCCATCAGTGATTGTTTCGAGCCGAGAAATTAACAATTACTTTAGTACCTAATCCCAATAACAAAAATGCTTTTTACTAACAAAAAGTTGAAGTTCATTAATATATCTTTAAAATATTTCATTTAATGCTTCTATTCATTAATATGTTAAAACTTTTTTGATTTCTGTATCGATTTAATATCAAAATTATTATATTAAGGGCCAGTTTCATAAAAATAGGATGACCCTATGCTAGGGAAGACCCTGGAGTTAGCTCTCGAAATGTGTCATAAAAAAAAAAGAGATGGTGATCTCAAACTTAACCCCCCAATATTTTACTCTCCGAAATTGATGGGTTAATCTTTATCCTGGGGATAATCCTGTGTTTATTTACATTAGAAAAACATTTTATAGTTTTGAGTTTCAAATCAAAATAATTCAAAACAAATCGTTATACTTATTAATTATTTTTATAATATTATTATTATTTTTATATAATATTAAATATAGCCAAATATACCTATATGCATGTATATTAAGGTGACCAGACGTCCCGCTTTTGGCGGGACAGTCCCGATTTTTAACAATTTGTCCCGCGGCGTTTTAAGAAAGTCCTGATTTTTGGAAAGAATTCGCACCGACAAATTGTTCACAATTAAGTGTTGAGACTTTGACAAGCCATATATATTATACATATATAATTTAACAACTTCTTGCGATAAATTTCATGACGTTTTAAACAACGACATCAATCTAATCTATTAAAAATAAAGTAAAAATCACTCAAATGATAAATATGCGAAAGAATAAAGGGTTTTTAAAATACCATACTTATTATTTACCTATATTATATTTGTAAAAAAAATAAATTACAATACAATTTTTACGTTCTATGATAATAAATTTTTGTTGCTCTAGACAAAATTTTTTAAACAAGACCTCCCCCCTCGTCAATGGTGTCCCGCTTCACCAATGTTAAAATCTGGTCACCTTAATGTATATAGAATTTTAATTTATATTAACACGAAACTAGAATAAAAGAAAACAATTTATTATATATATTTTTTAAAAATTGAGGACAAAAAATCGAGCCACCTATACTCCCTTTTTCTAAAACTTGACTTAATTCAGGTTCTCGGCATTGGATTGGAATAAAAAAGGAGTCATAATTTAGGGAATTTTATTACAGTTTAATAATAAATAAATTGTTACATTTTGTACACACATTTTTTGATATATGGAAAAAAATACTAACAAAAGCAAACTTTGGAATTTTAAGATAAAGAATAATTTCATTATTTTTCAAATTTATCTTACATTTTATTTTTATTTTTCTCAATAAATTTAATTTAATTTAATACAAAAATTTATAATGAAACATTAGGTACACTTTATTTCAAATATCTTAAAATTACAAAGTTGGTTATGTTCTTATTTTCTTTTTCATAAATCAAAAAATGTATGTACAAAATGTAACAATTTATTTGTTATTAAACTGTAATAAATTCCCTAACTTATGACACCTTTTTTATTCCAATCCGATGCCTAGAACCTGAAATAAGTCAAGTTTTAGTAAAAGAGAGTAGGTGCTAGGTGGCTCGAATTTTTGTTCGTAAGAGATCTAATAAATTAAATTAAAAAAATTTCAAACTAAAATCGAAGAAAGCAGATATTTCTAATAAAATACATAGTTTCATAATTAAAAGGAGATATTATTAATTGCTAAAGGTCCCAAAATTAAGAGGGGGGTCTTTCGTATATAATTACAAATTATTTTATTAAATATTAAATATAAGAAAGGGGCCAGGTGAATGGTAAAGTCATGTGTATCCCCACATCAGTTAATTTTGAATCAATTTTAATTATACGGTAAGTATATTGTTTAAAAGTAATTATCTAATATCAAAATCTTAAGTAATACTTACAAAATAACCTTAACGTCAATTTAATATTAATCTTTAATTATTCCCATTTCTACAGATAAATTCGTTTTTGGAAAAAAAATACGTTTTTTTTATAAAAATAACTAAAATGCAGGGAATTTCGCCGTAGCCAACCTATTTTCCAACCCTTGACTCCAGGTGAGGTAATTCTGCCCCTATTTTTCAAAAAAGGAGGAGGTTCTCAATTCGACTGATTTTTTTGTGTGTCTATGTTACCTGATTTCTTCGCCAATTGTGAACCGATTTTTATGATTTTTTTTGCATTGGGTTCAGTAAGTATAGGTTCCGATTGGTACCATATAAATTTCATTAGTATTGGACCTTTTTTGTTATGTATGTTCACGCATAACTTCTTTGTTTATGAACCGATATTAATGATTCTTTCTGCGTTTTGATCAGTATAATTTCAAGGTAGTCAAGATACCTAACTATTTTTTATTTATTTATTTTATGTATGTTCAGCGAGAACTTTTTGCCACGTGGACCGATTTCGATGATTCTTTTTTTATTGGAAAGGGGGTACCTTAGGGGTGGTCCCATATTAATTTGGTCAAGTTCTGATGATATGATCAATGACGAAATAACCTAAACCTCCAATTCTTATGAGCAAATAATCGAAATTGTAATAAATTAAATCTTTTATAAAAAAACACTCTTAAAATGTTCATTTAATGTTTTATGAAAACCATATTGTTTGGAACTCCAGGGTTACTCTCAACGCAGAGTTGAGTAAGCCGCGGATAATTTTTTTATGAAACTGGCCCTTTAGTGTTCAATTAATTCTAATATAAATGTAAATATAATACTAACATTAAAAGTATTCTTCATCTCTCATAATATTCAACTCATTAACTCATCAAGACTTATTGGAGATTGATCAGTAGCGAACTGGCGGACTGCCGGCCCTGGAATTTATTTTTTCGGGTGGGAATCCACTCGTCCGCTAAAAATTACTCGGCCCTAATAAAACCGGTCTCTAGCCGGCCCAGTCCCCCACTGGCACTGATTCAGCCTTGTATCATCATCTTGAATTGAACAGCGTCCTGGTCAATTAAAAATTTTCAATGCCATGATTATTAAAATGAACTGCCCTAGTCAATATGAAGGATGATGATTCATGTTCTCCGATGAGCCTAATAATACTAACAATTATATATTTACTTTTTACCATTGCTATCATTTCTAATTTGTTTTATTCATTTTGCTTTACAGATTATACGCTTTTCAAATTTAGTGCTAAAAGCATAAAAAGTAAGTACCATTTTTTTTAAGGGGGTTCGTGACTGCTTATCATTTTAAAAGAAAATTCTCAAATTTTTACCATCGAATCATTGATGCATTAAATATATATACCTGAAATTTGAAGTTGATCGTCTGTCCCATTGCCGAGAGATAAATTATTGAAAATTGTCCTTTTAATATGGAAGTAAATTGGACCGAGCTTTTAAAAGGGCTACAACTTCTATACAAATTATACCATTTTCAAAAAATTTATCCAGATCTATAATTCAACTTTTATGAATCGAATGATACATTTTTCAATAGATTTGACAGTCTAGTTAATTAGTTATTAATAAATGTAAAAATAAAAAAGTTATTTGCAGCCAACAGAATATATCAAAAGCACTAGTGTAGAATTCCAACTCTATTTCTTGAAATCGTTTTTGTGTTAAATAAATGTTTTTATAATGAGAACAAATTTATCTCAATAATCTTTTTATTAATATTATCAAAACAAAGATTTTTAATCGAAATTAACCTCATTATTAACAATTTTTTTATTAAAAAATTTAGTAGTCAGAAGTTGTCATTCTGCAGAAAACAAAAGATTTTTTCGAAGATCAACCAGATAGATAAGCTGTCCCGAACCTCTTTAATCAAAGAACCATTTATTTATATATCTAAATGAAAATACTAATAAAAAAATATATTAATTTTCTTTTTGATTTTAGGTAATCACGTACAACACTGAAAATACTTTTATTATTAAGAAAACTTTTTATATACGTTTGAATGAATTTGATTTTATTATGTGAGTGTTAAATTTTTTACGAAACATGTAAAACTGAAATTATAGACTGAATTATATTCTACATAATAATAAGTTACTCTCGTTAAACGAGTAGCTTTAAAAGTTCTTGTTTATTTATTCAAAGTTTATTTTTGTTGATAATTTTATCTAATATTATTTAAAATAAATATTAAAAAGAATAATATATATTTCTTTTAAAATATATCTTTTTTTAATGAATATTTCCCGGATTTTTATCCCTTCATTTTTATTCCCATTTTATCCCCTATATTTTAATTTTAGATATTTACATCACAAGATAGAATCAAGGCATTCTTTCTCCTTTATTAATTTTCAAAAGAAATTGAAAGAAAAAGTGAAATATTTTCAAGACTCGCTATGATGCTGTTTTGGGGAATAACTGCAAAACACACCTGTTCTATTGTTGAATATTTTTTACTATAACAATGGATTAAAATATCAAAAAATTATATAAGGTAATGCCCAAAATCTAATCAGGTCTTCATTTTAAATACAAAAATTTTAACACCAAAATGAACTTTCTACAACCTTTCGTACTTGAATTAAGCTGGAATCCAGACAGACAAAAAATCATGCTTGAAAATGATTTTTATTCACGTTTAAAATATTTCTCAGCACAAAAAAATTCAATATTCTCGCCGTTTCGGATATTGCTTCGAACCAGAGCCGTAGCGTGGGTGGTGCGAGTGGTGTCCCGGCACCAGGCGCCGATTTATAAAGGCGCCGAACGATAAAGATGCCGCATGATAAAGAAAGAACGAAAGAGAAAGGCGCCGAACGATAAGAGTGGTGAACAATAGAGATGCCGTTTTAATCTTGAAAAACATTTTAGTAATGCAGTAATGCACTTAATTTTGTTTAATTTTATAATTTTCCAATATATTTCAAAGATGAATTTTCAGTAGAGCCTAGTACTCATATCAGTAGTCACACACATGAGAATACAATTTTGTTACATTTTACATTCCTTTTTATGAGAATATTTAAGTGTGTGTATAGTGAGTGGTTAAAGTGTAGAAGTAATATATTCGTAGTTGTATAAAAATATATATCTACTAAGATTGGAGTAATTTTTGGAGACGGACTGATAAGTCATCGATATCCACTCAATATATATCTACATTTATTTCAAGTAAGTATCATTCTAATTTATTTCAATAATGTTTATTACTTATAAACTTGCAATGTATTATTATAAAGATAAACTTTTTGATAGAGATTTTCTTTGAGGAGACGGACTGGTGTAAATATGCAATTGGATGTTGATGAAAGCAGTTCACGGTGGTTGTAAAAAATAAGACTATAGAGGTTTTATTATTTTACATTTATTTGTTAAACCGACGTTTCGGAGATTTATTCTCTCGCTACCCCAGGTTAACATATGGAATCATCAATTGCTTTTTACTTTGTTTTCCTATTCGAGGTGAAAAAAAATGTTTATATAATGACTTTTTTGGCATTGTCAAAGGAGACAGAAAGTAACTATTTTTTGAACTCCTTTCATTGACTTTTATGTTACCCTGAAAGGAAGGAGGAGAGAATAAATCATCCGAAACGTCGGTTTAACAAATAAATGTAAAATAATAAAACCTCCTATAGTCTTATTTTTTACAACCACCGTGGACTGCTAACATCATCAACATCCAATTGCATAAAGATAAACGTTCATTCACAATTTTTTATTATTGCAATAAAAAATGTAAGACGGGGGGGGGGGGGGGGGGGGGGGCTATTAACCTGCCGCACCGTGGCACCGTGGCGCCGTATATCTTTACGCTACGGCTCTCCTTCGAACTCTATGAATTCTTAGGTTTTATAGATATCCAGCATTTTCCATGACTTTTTTGAGATTCGTTTCATTTCCTGTCATGGATATCTATAATTCGAATAATTTTAACAAAAAAGTGGTTCAAGTAAACGTTCAACTCAACAAAATTTCCTAGACAATGAGATAGGAATCAAGTTTCTAGAATTAGTGGTTTTCATTTTATGAAGGAAAAATTGCATTTTTTCAAAACTTCAACCTCATGTTACCATTATCCAATTAAGATGAAACTTTGTTTAAATTGTAGCAAATTTAATCTAGTTTAAAAATGTATAGAGTCGTCTTTGTCGAAAACGTGCTCCTTCATGGTCAAAATGGGGAAAAATCGAAAAAAAGTTTTAGGGATATTCAAAAGTGATCCGGGGGCTGTTTTTTGACAGGGGCTAGTAGCGGTTCTACTGAGCCTAAATAGATGAAATTTTTATCATTTTACGCGTACTCTAAAGAGCTTTAATTTATCTAATAAATATCTTTTTGATTTGATAAGCAGTCTTAGAGTTATTCAAGAATAACTGAAAAAACTTCGAAATTTTCTCATTTTGAGGCGCGTAGAAAAATTTCCACAACAGAGATTTGTTGGAAAACTTAGGGTAGTAATATTGGAGTACCAATAAAGGTATTCCAGCAATAAAATCTTTACCGGGAATTATTTCCTGTTAAAATTGTAATTTGCCTGGACTAAATATAAAGCAATACTTTTTTCTTTTTTGAAATTTAATTAAATTGCATTGATAAAGAGCGAAATTCTTCCGAAACGTTTGATGTTTTTAAATAAACGTTTGAAGATTGTTTTTTAATATAAAATAAGCTGATGTAGCCATCCACATGACTTTCCCTACATCTGGCCCCTCTCTTATATTTAATACTAGCTGACGACCCTCCCCCCTCCTGCCCATTTTGGATGGTTAGTTTTTGCATTTTTAGTTTTCTGGGTCGCACTGATTATGTATACAAAATTTGGTTGAGTTTGATGCAAGGGCATAGATTTTCATTTTTATACCCTCCTCCCCATTTCGGGTGGTTAGTTTTTTGAATTTCTACTTTCCTTTATTATTTTTAATTGCAATTAAGTTCAACACTGGGGGTCGGGTAGGCTAGGCGGTAGCATGTCAGCCAGCTAACCAAGAGGACCCGAGTTCGAATCCGCTCGAGGCATCCGGCTAAAATCTGACCCCGAGGTAGAGACAAATTTAAAAATAAAAATAAATAGTATCGTAAATGGCTTATGGCTACCATGGCCGAAAAGCCAAAAAACAAAAAAAAAAAAAAAAAAAAAAAAGTTCAACACTTTGTGCACATCGATACCATGATGATGGCCGGAGCGGGTCAAAAAGTTGGCGAAAAATAAATTAAATTTTATTTCAATTTTAATTAATTCTGACCGTAAATAAAAATCGACCTTTTTACCTGAATTTAAAATTAAAAATAATATTAAAACATTACTTTTAACTAAAACAAACACACGCTTGGTCCGCCAGGTACTTAAATAACACTGCTCGACACAAATTAGACAAAAATTTCCCCCCGTAAACCTAACAATGGATTGCAGTAAAGTTTTATACGCTGATTATCATGCAATTTTCGATTTTTTACAACACGTCAGAGTTTTGAGATATTATCGGTCAAAATGACTAAAAGGGCCATTTTAGCCTCTTTTCGAGTCCCATTAAATAATATACAACAATTTTGAAACCAAAATATTTTGTTGGCGTAATAGAAAACAGTTTCCTCTTTGATTTTCAAATTACCACATGTTTTTAGCTCAATTAGAACTTGAGTTATAACTAAAAAACTAGGACCTTATGTTTTTATCTATGTTTATTATCCTTTATAATCACGTAGTTATAGTTTTTTAGTTATAAATCGAGTTCTAATTGAGCTAGAAACAAGTGGTAATTTGAAAATCAAAAGAGGAAGCTGTTTTCTATTATGTCAATAAGAATTTTTGTGGTCGAGCTAAGCTCAAAAACTAGTGAGAATATCAAAACCAAATTTCACATGTAGTTATGGTGCATTGAGATTAAGAGCTGATTAGATTTTGGTGCATATCGACACTAAATTAAGGGGAGCGAAGGGGGTTAAAAATTAAAAATCTAGGCCATTTGAGCAAACTCAACCAAATTTTGTATACATAATCAGTGGACCCCCAGAAGTCTAAAAATGAAAAACTAACCCCCCGACTTAATGCCAACCCCTTCCATTTGATGGAAGAGGCCTATATTCAGCAGTGGATATGTCGCTATCGACAGGCTGATGATGATGATGAACCCCCCTACATGATTATAAATAATTTTATTAAATATTAAATATAAGGGACCAGGTTGTATTTTAAAGTCAGGTGGATGGCCACATCAGAACGTGTCAGTTTATCTAGTTATAACTCGAGTTTTAATTGAGCTAGAAACAAGTGGTAATTTGAAAATCAAAGAGGAAGTTGTTTTCTATTACGTCAACAAAATATTTTGATTTCAAATATTACTGTTTAATATTTAATGGGGGGGGGGTCAGATAGGCTAGGCGGTAGCGTGACAGCGAGCTAACCAGGGGACCCGGGTTCGAATCCGACTCGAGGCATCCAGCTAAAATCTGACTCCCGGGGGTAGAGACAAATTTAAATAAAAATATAACCAGTATCGTAATTGGGCTTATGGCTAGAAAGGCCGAAAAGCCAAAAAAAAAAAAAATATTTAATGGGATTCAAAAATAGGTCAAAATGGCCTTTTTCGTCATTTTGACCGATAATATCTCAAAACTCTGACGTGTTGTAAAAAAATCGGAAAATTTCATAATAATCAGCGTATAAAACTCTACTGGAATCCATTATTAGGTTTACGGGAAGAAATTTTTGTTTATTAGTGTAATTAAACATACTCAAGTAAATTCATAATAAATAAATAATTGAATAATGAAATTTAGAAGGGAGAAATAGCCCACCTTACCCCTCGTATGAGCCTCTATGGATTTACTTGATATAATATTTAACAACTTAAGATAGAGTTGTTATAGAGCGAGTGACAATTGCTCGCCAAACATGGCCCAATAGTTAGTTGTTTGATTCACACTATACTCTCTATTATAAATATAGATTGACTTCACTGGAGGGCTGGACGCCCGGATACTAGAATCCTGTTTGTCCATTGATTTCAGGTTCTCTGGGGGTGTATTATTCGGTAGTCCAGTAATCAAACATGGATGAATGTTCACCCGCATTGGAGAGAAACCCCATTTCAAATTTACGATCGATTAAACATTTCTTGACCCTTAATCCATTAATTACACCACTAGCTTTTGAGTGTTTATTTATTTTTATTGCCGAGACTATACTATTATAAGAATTAAATTAAAAATTGTGTCTTTTGTTTAATATACAGTAGGAAAAAGTGATGACTTAATTGAAAAGTTTTTATTTTGCCGAGAGTAGCAGAGTTTTTGATTCATAAAGAGAAACAAAGAGATTGTCTTCTGCTTGATGCAAATAAACATACACACATATATATCAAAAATATATATCTGTATATATATATTATTTATTTGTTTGGGACTATAGTGTCGAAGACTTGGTTCATCATCAGCCTTTTTTAATTATAAATATTTTTTTTCATGGGGTCAGTATCGCGTGGATATTGAAAATTTTTTGATCTTTACTTAGCCGAGAGCCAGTTAAAATCAGCTTCTAACTGACCCTTGGCTAAGAATAGATCAAAAAATAGATAATAAGATTGTCCTTGTATTTTAATAAGTATTAAAATAAGTTTCTTCTTTTAATTTAATAAATATTAATACTTAATTTATCTATTTGACTATGTATTTATTTAGAAATATCTAATCATAACTAGCCTAATCCAACTCCTAACTATATTATAAATGTGAAAGTAACTCTGTCTGTCTGTTACGTTGTCACGGCTAAACCGCTGAACCGATTTTGATGAAATCGGCTGCTTTTTGTCGCGAAAATAAAACTGAAGGGAGTGAAATATGGGATGAAAGTTTGTATGGAGAACCAATTATATTTCTCAAGTTAAGAATATAAAAATTCATCATAACTATACTTTTGATAAGAAATAAAGAATATTTCTGCATTTAATTACCAGCTAAGCTTAGTTTGGGGTCAAATTGTCCGAAAATTATTTTTATACATTTTTTTTTATTTATATGCAAAATTCGGTAAGCGTCCCGCTTTGACACAAAAAAATTGCTCATGTTATATATGGTATATGTGTGTATGTTTATTTGCATCAAGCAGAGGACAACCTCTTTGTTTCTCTTTATGAAAATGTGATGACCTTCGCTCTCCGTAAATTTTGATTATTTGAAATTTTTTTGTCAGTGATTGATTGGTTAAAGATAAAATTCTGAAACTTGGGATGATATTGCAGATTATTAAATCAAATTGAAAGTAATGGAAGGCAGCCCAGAGATAGTGAGGAAAGAAAAAAATTAACACATATAAAATAAGGTGTAATTTATTGGAATCCTTCCTCCTTTCCTTTCAAACCGACGTTTCGGAGGATTTTTCCCTCCTTCTTCAGGGTTTCAAAGGGTCAATGAATGAAACAAATAAAATGTTTTCCTTCTTCTCTCCACAGTAGTGTTCAAAAACTTTCTTCATTTGTAACAAAAGGCATAGAAAGACAAAAAAATTTTTTTTTCCTTCTTTTTCTTAATTAATAAATTACACCTTATTTTATATGTGTTAATTTTTTCTTTCCTCACTACCTCTGGGCTGCCTTCCATTACTTTCAATTAAAATTTCTACCAGTCCGTCTCTCTCCAGAGAAAATTTCGTTGCAATTAAATCAAATATATATGCCAAATAACAGCTCATTATCTTCAATCATTTGATCGCTCCTCATTCAAAATAACGACTAATTTTTTTCTCCATTTTTCATTAGAAAGTTCTGATAGGTACTAGAAAATTCAAAATTTCGTCTGTTCTCCTTTTAGAAATACAAACAAGTTGGCACTAAAACTAACTTTTTAAGATCTTACCGCCAAGCGAACCGATTAATATTTATTTGCGACTATATTTTAAAGACCAAGTGGGTATAGAAATTTAGACAGAGATAGAAAAAACTCAAGTTAAAAAATTATTATTATTTTTATTTTTAAATTTCAATCATTTCTGTATACAATTAAGCAGAACAATTGAAATATTTTGAGTAAAATAAATTCACAGGTTCGAGCTAAATTCGCTCTGGACCTAACGAGTATATATTATGAATATATCTACTCTTATTAAACGAGCAAAAATTGTATATTTATTTGTATTAATAACATACACTTTTCACTTACCTCGAATAATAGACTAAGTGGAGCTCTTGTTTTCTGTAAGTAATGAAATATATTATAAAGAATTTCCTTAGCTAGACAATCTTATTTCCCTTCTTCCACTAGCAAATAATCTGAAGAGATTATAGCTATTCATATCTAATCAGGTTACTTAGAATTAATTGCAGTCCATTCAGCTATTTCAGTACCAAGAGGCAAAGGGGAAATTAGAGATGATGATCTAATTAACTAAAAGTTACTCGACTACGATAAACAACTCTATTAAAATTTATAGGCTATGAATTGGATCGATCCATTATCATAATTCTGGAGATATTATGATTATGAGTGTTGAGCGTTTTTAAAACGTATTTTTAGCGATATGAAGATTTGGCTTAACCATGGAACAATCTCTAAAAAAGAAAAGGATACATTTTTCAAACTAAATAACATTTAAATTGAAAGTTTATTTTTGCTGAGAGTAGTAGAATTTTTATAAATTAAAGGAGACAATAAAAGAGTGTGTCTTCTGCTGGAAAAATACATTTATTTATTACGAGGCTATAGTTTCGAGGGCTTTGTCCCCTTCATCAGTCTATTATAATTGATTCACAGGAATTGATGTGTTATAATTATAATATATTTCATTACTTACATAAAACAAGAGCTCCACTCTATTATTCGAGGTAAGTGAAAAGTGTAAGTTATTAATAATAAAAATAATAAAAATAATAAATCTCTGGCTCGACAACCCTTTATGGGTCTTGGCCTACTGAATTGGTTGCTGTCCTAATTGGAAACAGTACCGAGGGGTCACAGTCAAGTGGTTACCTCAACGCAATCTCTACAACCTTCGTTTCAGTGTTCTTAACCGAGATTCGCTGCTTCTCAATCAAGCAGCTACTCATTTATCCTCCCGAGGCCGGGGTTCACCGTTCCAGACCCTATTCTTACAGAAAAATTTCTGACTAAAGCCGGGAATCGAACCCGGGACCTCCTTGTTAGCATCCAGCCATGCTAACCACTACACCAATGAGGCGGTAAGTTATTAATTAAAGAGTAAAAAAAGTTACTTATTTTATAATATTTCAACGCAAAATAGTCCAACGCATATAAGTTGTCTCTTAAATCCACCCCCCCCCTCCCCCGAATATTTTTGATCACATTTCTTGAAACATTATTATAACATTATTTATTATTAACGTTTAGGGAAAGCGGTGTTGGTTTATAGTGGAACATATTAAACATAGGAATTATTTGAAGGATTATAGTGGTGTTTCACAAAGACGGAACGTGTTTCCTTTGTTTCAACAATGTTTCCTCTTTGTGAAACACCACTATAATCCGTCAAAATTTATCATTTCTGAGTTATTTTAGATAGTTTGTAAAATCTACCAATTTAGCCAATTTTAGCCAATTTTGAACTTTGACATATTTATGTTTTGGAATAAGCTCTTTTTAAATAAATTATTAATAACATTTTTGGACACTTTCTGGTTTGCCGCAATCGCTATCAACTTTCTTATTTTCTAATGGAACTCCCCAAATATTTTTGCATCATTAGATTAAGTGTTAAAAACTAACATGATATTGCACATGATGTCTAAAATTTATAATTTCTGAGTTATTTTAGATAGTTTGTTGATCATATTAATTCTACAAACAATGGTTTAATTATTATTAATTTTTGAAGATGAACGCTAAATTGGTAGATTTTACAAACTATCTAAAATAACTCAGAAATGATAAATTTTGGACATCAAGTGCATTATACAAAATCATCTTAGTTTTTAACACTTAATCTAATGATGCAAAAATATTTGGGGAGTTTTTAGAAAATAAGAAAGTTGATAGCGATTGCGGCAAAGCAGAAAGTGTCAAAAAATGTTATGAATAATTTATTTAAAAAGAGCATATTCCAAAACATAAATATGTCAAAGTTCAAAATTTTCTCTCAACTCCTTCCATGGAAAATAAACGAGTTCTGTGGAACACCCTGTATATCTACCTCATCTTTTTCGCTCCAAAAACCAATTGCCTTTAGAATTTTCATTTCGGCGACATTTAAGATGAATTTGATTTTTGCTAGAAACCGCAAATTCTAATACAATTTAATTAAATAATCCATGATGAATATTGTAAAAATTCATAAAATCTTTAAAAGTCGACCCCATCCTCGATTCTTAAAGGTTTTACTAATTCGAAATCAAATGAAAAAAATACTTTAAAAAATAAAATCTATATCTTAAATTTTCGTCAGCTCTTTGTATTTTATAGGGTAGAGATAGAGAGATAAAAGCACGGAATACATTTTCGACATTCCATTGCATATTCATATCAATTTATCAGAGTGAATGTATAATTGGAATTATCAAAATCGAATCTGATTGAGCGAGTGGATTTCCCGGACTCAATGGGCCGGCGTCGGCGTCGGATGTCCGTCCGGCTATCCCTTCAGAGATCACTTACACGTCCTTTTTCAATTAACAAATGAATATTTTACAGATCTATAAAAATAGGAAAAAAAGATTAAACACAGTACAAAATGAATGAAATGAAATAAGCTGACATGTTCTAATGTGGCCATCCACTTGACTTTACCATACAACCTGGCCCCTCACTTACATTAATATTTAATAAAATTATTTATAATCTTGTAGGGGAGGGGGTTAGTTTGCATTTTTAGACTCCTAGGGGCACACTGATTATGTATACAAAATTTGGTTGAGTTTGGTAAATGGCCAAGATTTTCATTTTTTAACCCTCCGCCCCCCTCCCCCATTTTGGGCCGTAAGTTTTTGCATTTTAGACTTCTGGGTACCCACTGATTATGTTTACAAAATTTGGTTGAGTTTGGTAAATGGCCAAGATTTTCATTTTTTGACCCTTCGCCCTTCCACCCATTTTGGGCAGTTATTTTTGCATTTTTAGACTTCTGGGGACCCACTAATTATGTATACAAAATTTGTTTGAGTTTGGTAAATGGCCAAGATTTTCATTTTTTGACCTTCCGCCTCCCCCTCCCCCATTTTGGGCCGTTAGTTTTTGCATTTTTAGACTTCTGGGGACCCACTGATTATGTTTACAAAATTTGTTTGAGTTTGGTAAATGGCCAAGATTTTCATTTTTGATCCTCCCCCCCTCCCCCCCATTTTGGGCGGTTAATTTTTACATTTTTAGATTTCTGAGGGTCCACTGATTATGTATATAAAATTTGGTTAAGTTTGCTCAAACGACATGGATTTTTAATTTTTAACCCCCCTTCACCCCTAATTTTGATCGATACGCACCAAAATCTAATCAGCTCTTAATATCAATGGACCAAAACTACGTGTGAAATCTGGTTTCGATATTCACACTAGTTTTTGAGCTAGCTCGTCCACAAAAATTTGGTAACGAACAGACTAACAGACATTTTGATAAAACAATTATTATCTTGAAAAATATAATTTTTTCGATGTTCACTTATAAGAGCTTTTTTGTAGAGCGAAATGCCATGGTTTCGCTCAATTTTTTTTAATCGAAATAGTTTCAGCCGTTTTTTGAGATATTTCGAAAAAAAGAAGGAAAAAAACATTTTTTCATGCACGATTACAATACTTGACCATACCCTGTATGGTAAAGTAAAAATATTAATTTTTTCTGGCCAAAGTAGCCATATCTGATATAAATTTTATACCGATTAAATTAAATCTATTTTCAAAACTCTGATAACTCTGTCATTTTAGTTATTTTTTAAAAATCTTAATGATGTAACATTCTTCATTTATCAGATTACAAATGAAATAACTTTAAGGTAGTTGTTTCACCATATTTATAAGTTTACTTAGGATTTTTTTGAGATTTAAACAGATTAATATTTAAATACTTCTGAATCGATTGGTGTCAAAACGAAATTAGTTCCAGAGATATTAAATTCCAAAGATAGAGTTTTTCAGACTCTTATACATTACTCTATACAGGACATCGAAAAGTTTACATACATATCTCTATATATAAAAGCCATTGTCAGAAAGTACCCGTGGCGCAGCAAGGTGAACATGTGGGAGAAAAAGCAACTAATATTCAATGACAGTTGTTATATTGTCAAATTTTACAAATAAAACATCTCTATTCTCTATATTATATATCTATAATATCTCTATATATTAATATATTCCTCTATATATCTTAGAATATTAGATTTACGGCGTGTCTCATTTGAAATTTTAAACATTATCAGACAAAAGCGGGCGGGGGGGGGGGTTCAAAATTGAAAATTCTAGCCCTTTCGACCAAACTCAAACAAATTTTGGTTACGTATCCTGTGGGCCCCAAAAGGATAGAAATGCAAAAACTAACCACCCAAAATGGGGGGGGGGGGAGCGAAGGTCAAAAATGAAAATTCTAGCCCTTTTGTTAATAGGTGAATTTGAATTTTAAAATATTTATTTTTATTTTAAATACTAATTGTTTTTAATAATTCATCATATTATAATTTCCATCGATTGCTTCCTTTCACTATCAAAAACAATTGAAAAGTTCTAAATGCTGTTAATTACACGTTGAATGCTGTTTTATATCAAGGGAACCTTCAAACCCCCTCGAACCTAATTTATATTCTTGGAAATAATAATCGTTCATTTACTCATATACAATGCATGTCAAAAACCATTAAACGTTTACTAAAATCTACAATGGTTTTTATATATCCACCTAAGCCAATTAGAGTATATATAAGAAAGACATTATAATATGCGTTGTTGGGGTTGTTAATAGAGGCCAGGGGATCTCGATATGTCCACTAGTCACGTCAAGTGTCCTCAAAAAAAAAAAATAAAAAATAATACAAATATGGATATGGGAAATGTTTGGAATTATTTTAAAACTATAAAAATCATATGAGTCAGAGAAAAAATCAATATCTGACAAAATGTATTTAAAAGTTAGCTTAGGGATTTCTAATCATCTTTATTATAATTCTAATAAAGTTGATATTTTCTCTAAATGAGACACAACTTTGGACAGTTGTCTGTATCTTAAGTTTTCGTGTATCTTTTTAAGACATTTTTTGACGTAAAAATTGTATCAGAATCTCTTAACTGCAAAAATTACTTGATTAATCACTCGGGGGAAAATTTTTAAATAATTCGAATCGATCTTGGATTTATGTATATTGATAATTCTATTTTATTGACCCCCCCCCACCGGTAAAAAGAATAATTCTCTTTTATAGTAAATTCCATTTTAACAATGAGCAAAAATCGAAAATCAAATATGATTCTGAATTAATATCTATTTTTGATATTTTGATATGTTTTTATGCGCTATTGGTAAGTGGTTCTTGGTACCACGCAGTCTCGTGGCCAAAAATATAACTAAACTACTCGGGTCAGCTGCACAACTATCATGCCGAGGATAATTTTTCAAAATTGAGATGCCGAAGAATATTTAAATTAAGCACTCAATATTGCATTAGATAGTAAACAACAAACTATAATCTGTTTTGTTTTTGTTTTTAATAATTTTCTTTATACAATAAAAATAAATATGACCCGATTGTGTTAGTTTTTATTTTGACCACCAGTCAGCGCTGTTTACCAACGGACAGATACCAATACCTAGTAGCATAATGTTTCAAACTATATAGTAACTATATCGTGCCTATATAGATTCTCAAAATCTATATAGCCACTATGTAGTTACTATATAGTTTAAAACTATTGTACGACTAGAGGTCGTTATAGTTTGTATATCAAAACGCAGATAAAACGCTAAAAACGCTGGCAGAATAATTATTTAAATACAATTTTTATCAAAATAAAACAGGTAAGGAAATACGGTGTTGATGAATACTGTTGAGACAAGGGGTGAACCGCGATTGGAATTAGGTGTACACGTCTTTGGAATTATTTTAAAATTCATTAAATAATGCCCCTTCATCTATTGGTAATGTCCACTTGGTAATGAAATTGGAAGTGGAAGTAAGTGTACACGTAATTAGGTCGCGGTTCACCCCTCGTGTTGAGATAAAAAAAATTTAAGATTTTTTTTTTGATTTCTGAAAATATCTTTAATGTTATTGTTAAATAAGTATTAAAGAGTGCTAGACGAGATTTCTAATAGATTTCTAGAGTATTCCCAAGTGACAAGTTCTAACGAAAGTGAACGAAAACCTTGTTACTAGTTGGTAATGAGATTAGCATAAATTATCACCCTTTACCGACCGTTCTATGTGGTGATATCAGTGTAATCCATTGGAGCCAAGTCTGAAAGCAAACCGATGCGAGGGAGGCAGCCAGCCAAAATTTAATAGGCGGAGATTTTTAATTGCACCCAGCATACGGGTCTCGAGGATTTTTTCTGAACACAAATTCCGACAGACAATTTCTGTCCAATAATGAAAAAGTATTTGTGAAATACAGGGTGGGGCATAAAGATCTACCAAATTTCAAAATGAAAAAATTTAACTAGAAAAAAACTGAATAAATTTTTGAAAAGAACTAAAAATATATTAATTTTTTTCAACGAGTTTTAAACATTATATCAGACGCCTTAATTATCAAATAATAATGATCAAATTGAGTGGATATTGATGAGGCATTCCAAAAAAAGAAGATAATTTATACTATCTTTTTATTCATAAACCGACGTTTCGGAGGCTATTCCCTCCTTCTTCAGGGCCTGTAATCAATTAAAATGGGATTTGCCTATCATTACAATCAAGATCATCACAATTTTTTACTTTACCATACAGGGTATGGTCAAGTATTGTAATCGTGCATGAAAAAAGTTGGGTTTTTTCCTACTTTTTTTCAAAATATCTAAAAAACGGCTGAAACTATTTCGATTAAAAAAATTGAGCGAAACCATGGCATTTAGGTCTACAAAAAAGCTCTAATAAGTGAACATCGAAAAAATTATATTTTTCGAGATAATAATTGTTTTATCAAAATGTCTGTTAGTAAGTTAGTTAGTCTGTGCGTTACCAAATTTGTGGACGAGCTAGCTCAAAAACTAGAGTGAATATCGAAACCAAATTTCACACGTAGTTTTGGTCCATTGAGATTAAGAGCTGATTAGATTTTGGTGCATATCGACCCATAATTAAGGAGGGTCGAGGGGGGGGAGTTAAAAATTAAAAATCTAGGTCGTTTGAGCAAACTCAACCAAATTTTGTATACATAATCAGTGGACCCCCAGAAGTCTAAAAATGCAAAATCTAACCGCCCGAAATGGGGGGGGGGGGGGCGGAGGGTCAACAAATGAAAATCTTGGCCATTTACCAAACTAAACCAAATTTTGTATACATAATCAGTGGGACCCAAGAAGTCTAAAAATGCAAAAACTAACCTCCCGCTACATGATTATAAATAATTTTATTAAATATTAAATATAAGTGAGGGCCAGGTTGTATGGTAAAGTCAAGTGGATGACCACATCAGAACACGTCAGCTTATTTTTTTATAAATACAATTAATAGAAAGTTTTTTGTAATTATTGCTGATATTCTTAAAGGTCACTGATACCTTCTTCCCGTATAGACGTAAGATTTCATTGTAAGTTAGTTGTGTACGTCACGGCCATCTTCAGGAGTGTTTAATAAGATTGGAGTAATTTTTGGCCGGTTTATGAATAAAAAGATAGTATAAATTATCTTCTTTTTTTGGGACTGCCTCATCAATATCCACTCAATTTCACTCATCAGTCCGTCTCCAAAAATTACTCCAATCTTATTAAAACAGTCCTGAAGATGGCCGTGAGTATACAACTAACTTGCAATGAAATCTTACGTCTATACGGGAAGAAGGCATCAGTGACCTTTAAGAATATCAACAATAATTACAAAAAACTTTCTAAAGTGATTAGTAGATATAAATAAATAATTTGTGATGATCTTGATTGTAATGATGGCCAAATCCCATTTTAATTAATTACAGACCCTGAAGAAGGAGAGAATAGCCTCCGAAACGTCGGTTTTATGAATAAAAAGATAGTGTAAATTATCTTCTTCTTTTTTGGACTGCCTCATCGATATCCACTCAATTTCACTTATCAGTCCGTCTCCAAAAATTACTCCAATCTTATAATGATCAAATATTTAATTATTAAATAAATAATTTAATAATAATTAATAATTTTTCGACACTCTTCTGAGACATTCCAGAGTGTATGAGTGTATCGCAAGCCTTCTGGATATATGGTATTCCAGTTCCAATTTCGTTATTTTAACCTTTTTAAGTTAAGACTTCGTGTCCTTTACATTTACATTTTTTTTTTAATAGATTACAACACGATAAAATGAAACTCCTGAGGGAAAAATTATTAAATTATTAATTATTATTAAATTATTTATTTAGTAATTAAATATTTGGTCATTAAGTTGAATGATTGTTAAAAATAATTATTAGGATATTTATTTGAGATCTAATTGATTTAATATTTTTGTTTAATTTGATGTCATATAAAAAAATAGTTCTAATGAAAGTTGTTCAGCTTTTTTCTAGATTAAGAATATGTACAGAAACTATTATCTATTTAAAAAACTGAACTTGAATACTTGAATGCTTGTTCTAGTCGACATTGAATGCTTGAATGCTTGTTCTAGATCGACAAACGATAACGTAGTTTAGTTTCCCCCCTGACATAAATGAACTTTTTTTCATAATGCATTGTTTTTGAGTTATAAGACTGTCTTAAGATAAAAAAACTCACCCGGTATATATAAATAACTCTGTAGAAACGCTATACGATAAATAAATAAATAAAATTAAAACTTAATGTAATCCACAAATGTTAGGTACTTAGATTGATTGACAAGGACATACAAAGCAAGTCAGAAATTAAAAAAAAGCATTAAATAGCACAATATTTATTTATCTATAGCTACTTTATATTACTTTTTTAAAGTAACTATTTTTCAAATTTCTTAAAAATTCTATTGATAAAAGGAGACTTTTTTTCGAAACGGTTTGGTAATTTATTAAACGTTTGTATTTATTTATATACCTGTATATTTATTTACATTAGGCAAAGGAGACCCTCATTGATTTCTATTAAAAATTAATTCTTGTACGTGTTGTTTTATCGCTAGATAATTGGTTATTTTAAAATATTTATTTATCTATTATTTTTAAATTGAAAGGTTTTTTAGCCACAAACTAAATTCATCTATAGCTGATTTATATTACTTTCTTAAAGTAATTAGTAGAGATTGTGGAGTTGGTGCAAGGTTAAACATCTTTAATAAAGATAAAAGTAAATAAATATTATATTTAATATTCATTTACTATGAGTTAAGGATTCTTGGTCACTTATTTCACATTAAAATTAAAAAATTAAAAGATGTAAAAAAAAAATTTCCTTTTTTCCAATATATATATTTCGGGCTATCAACCCATCTTCAGGAAGTACAGAAAGTAACTAATTCAACTTATTGAATAACAGGTTATATATGTTGTTAGGGCTCTCGTGAGGTGAGTGCTGTGTGGCGCTTTGTGCCGCGCCCCCCATCAAGTCGATGGGGTCCTAACAATCTGTTGAGTGCAGGTTGTAGGTTGCGTGTCCTCATATAGGGTGTGTGCAGGGAAGGGCCTGCTGCATGGCGGTGGCCCCTCCAGATCCGAATGTTCGAATCGGTTCGCTTCTCCAGTCGAGATCGAGTCGCTTTAATTGTAGCATGGCTGATAATATTTCACTCATGCAAAAGCGACGCAACGATCCGACTGGGTCATCTAGCCGGCCGTGTCTCAAGGCTCGTCGCCAGGAGCGAGAGCGGGCCGCTACATATATATGTTTATTGAACAGAGGGAAAGAATGTTTGCATTATTTTAAAGGACACTTTCTTTTAGGCTATTGTTAATTGAAAATATCAGGTTGGGTAGGGGTTTGTTAACATAGGTATGTATAGATAAAAGAAAAAGTTAGAAGTTCATTGACTTGTGTCTCTACGCTGGGAATAAATTTTTGGCTTTGTTATTAATAGGTCAATTATTATTATTTTTTTAAATAAGTGACCAAGCATCCTTAACTCATAGTAAATCAATATTAAATATAATATTTATTTACTCTTATCTTTACTTTCTTAAAGTAACTATTTTTTCAAATTTCTTAAAAATTCTATCGATAAAAGGAGACTTTCTATAGAAACGGTTTGGTATTTTATTAAACGTTTGTATTTATTTATATACGTATATATTTATTTGCATTAGGCAGAGGAGACCCTCATTGATTTCCTCTTAATAATTAATTCTTGTACGTGTTGTTTTATCGTTCTACTTTGCGACATTTTTATCGATATGTTCCGACTTTTTGTATTTGTACGACTAATAAAAGGCTCACGCACTTGCTCTAACACTATATCTTCTAAGATAACTGCACTTGGAGCTGATAGGAGCACAAGGCGAGTGCTACAACATGATAAGGGAACACCATCGAGGGTTGTATATAGTTTTATGTCTACACGTAGGCCATCGCTTCTTCCTTTGAAATTCGCCCTCGAAATGGCTATTCTTGAAATGCGACAGATTCTGCCCTCGGCCCAGGCCATTTTCATCCATGTGTGCTGTCTTTGAGTAGAGAGACTACAATTTTCCACCCACACGAACACACTTTTCCACTCACACACCCTCGTGCTTAACTCAATCCGTGCCAAGTTTGCGAGGGTCGCTTTTGTCGATGGAAGGGATGCTCCTGCAGGCTAATGCAACCCTCCAAGGGGGAGACTTACGTGTCGCAAAGGGGATGATACTCTGGGGTTCCTTTTTTTGAGAGGTGGGGTGTGCGGGGGTGTTTGTACAATGGCCTGAGGGAACTACCAGAAAAACTCGAAGATTTGGGGGGTACGAGAAGGTAGTATTCGAAGCACATTTAGATCCGGGGAAAAATATTCTAATTATCCCTGGTCTTTTGTTTTATGGAACTTTCTACTCGAGAATTGTTAGTTCACCTTCGCATTTTTATTATTTCTTTCATTAAAACTTGGAAAAAAGAATAAAACATGAAATGACATTCCAATCCAGCTTGCTGCTTGAAGAACTAGGGGATAGTTTTCATTTTCAAATTATTTTATAAGATCAGGAACGAGGCTTAATGAATCCGGTGGAAGATGGAATCCTTTGAGAATGATGGTTATTTTTCAAAATAAAAAAATCTTCATCATGGTTGTTAATTTATTTTGATCATGAAACGTTTCGGCTTCAACTCGACGCCATCTTCAGTCTGCAATTGCATTCAACATTACCTTACATTAAATTTGATAATTTATATCTTATAATTCACAAACATTATAAATATCATGACATGAATGTTGATAAATTACATGATTACATAATACATTTCAATGAAGTATGGTTATTTTTTAACATGCTTATATAAATGTCATGACATTCAAATGATATTCGATAATTGGATTTTTTCTTACCCATGTCAAATATTTAAGCACTTTTACATATTAGAAAACAATCGAATTCGCTTTAGGTTATTCACCAATTTGACGTGACAACAATAATACAAAGTTGATATACTATATGAGTTAAGGCGAGACGCAGGAAAGAACCGGCAAAAATCTTATAAAATAATATAGGAATCAATTAAGTACTTGTCCTAAATTTAAATTATTAGTTTCATTTTGTATCAAAAAATTTATTGTATTTGTTAAAGGGCCAATTTGATCGATTAACAACATACATTTACACAAAGTTATTCTTGTGAGAATTCATATAACAAAGGTTTCGTATTTTTTCGAATTTCTCATCTAAGGTTATCAAAATATGTTTTATTGAAACTACTAAGTTGCTTTTGTGAAATTTAACAGATTTTTATGTCAAAAAGGTGAAAAATTAAACGGGGGACTGGAGCCTCAAAATAAAATATTACAAAATATCATGTTTAACAGGATTTTTAAACGACTAATCAAGAGTTCGTGAATTTTGACTCTAGTATATATCTAAGGAGAGGTGGCTAAAATATTTTTTTTTGCACTTTAACGATTTAGAAGTATGCGTATATCATACTCTAACTATATGCTAAATTTCAAGTCACTAGCTTTAATAACTTAGAAGCTATTCACAGTGACAGAGGAGCTGACGCCAGCCACCAGAGTCACTACAAAAGGGTTCCGTTTTTTTTACTATACTTTTTTTACTAACCAAACAATTTGGGGATATGGGATGTCAGACATTTAGAGAGGTCAAACAGCTGGCGGGGGACAGAGTCGAGTGGGAGACGGATTGTTGCATCAAACCAGTTTGAGGATCTGTATACTCAATGATGATGATTTTACTTTATTGGTAAGAGATTCTAAAAAAATCAAACGTGTGCTGTCGGGGGATCCCCGTCAGGAACGAGTTCCTTACTTATTTTAAAAATATTAGAGTTAATAAAATACGGCCAAAAATTTTATCCCCCTTAAAAAATCACACTCCATAAATTATTAATAATTGTATAACTCTATTATTTTCTTGAATATATTAAATATTGAAAATCAAAATGTGTATAAAATTACTATCTTTAGATTTTAAAGTTGAGAATTATTTAAATAACGCTATATGAAATTAATATTATTTAAAATTTTTACATTATCTAATCAAAATAAATCAATAACTACTTTATTTATGATTAAAATGCATTTTTTTTAGTTTTTTTTTTCAAGATTTTGGATTTAAATATATTTTTTTATTTCAGGTTTGGCCGAATGGCATTTCCGTTACGTGACGATTTCTGCCAGTTAGCTCCTACCGCAAGCCCCGTAAAGGAACTTCGTTCCAAAAATTTATTGAATTTGTTGAAGGAATAAATTGATCGATCAACAATATACATTTACACAAAAGTTATTCTTACAATTTTATATTTGAAAAACGCTGACATGAGAATTCATATAACAAAGGTTTCGTATTTTTCGAATTTCTCATCTAAGGTTATTAAAATATGTTTTATTGAAACTACTAACCTACTTTTGTGAAATTTAACAGATTTTTATGTCAAAAAGGTGAAAAATTAAACGTTGGACTGGAGAGTCAAAATAAAAATTACAAAACATCATGTTTAACAAGATTTTTAAACAACTAATCAAGTATCTCAGTCACTGGGGGTTCGTGAATTTTGACTCTCAGTATATGTCTATGGTATAGGTCTACATGTGACCGATTTCGCTTCTGAAATAAAAATTTAAAGAAAAACGAATCGATTTTTTTCTTTGCATTTGGCATTTATTTTGGTCCAAATAAATATGTCAGCTACTTTTCGAATATAATTTATAGGAGATCAAAGACAAAAGTGAAGATTTCTTAAGACTCGGTATACGGTAATTTGGAATATTTTTTTTTGCCTATTAGCTACTAGAAAGCTGAAAATTAACGTATTAACACAAAAACGTATTGGCAGGGTGCATGGTGGGGACAACTGAATCGATCGCAGCGATCGTTGTGGTCAAATTTTCGTTAAATCATGCTCACGTTCAGGATAAACAAATAAAAAGTAATATTAAAAATTGTGCATAATAGTTGCTGTGTAGTTAATTTTAAAAATACAGGCAGAAATAGTGACTGGAAATTTTATACATTTCCAGTTGTTAGTTGGAAATTAGAAAAACGGAAAAAATGGAGGATGGAAAAATAGCAGTTAAGAGAAAAAAGTAAGTAACAATAACCCACCTTAACATTTACCAAATTTTAAACCCAAGGCTAATAAAAGAACAATTTATAAATTGAAAATAAATTATTATTTCAAAAATTCAGTTGACTATGCTGAATTCTTTTTTTATTTTTAATTATTACACCTCTCATGTTATTACAACCATCATTTGCATTGGTATCGGGGGATAACCTTATTCCAATAAGAAACTTTACTACTTATTAACACTTCCATACTTACTTTTTGTATGTTTCAATATCTTTTATTCACTACCGGTATTACACTTTTCCTTTGAGGTTCTTAAAATTTTTTTTACATTATTTATTAATGCAAAATAAATTAATTTTATAAACATTTAGCACCTCTTTCACGGCTCTAGAGCATGATTTAATGCAGCCGTCAGATGTCGTCAATACCAAATTTTTGCCCATGTATCAAATTACTTCAAAACGAGGGGTGAACCGCGACCTAATATGCTGTACACCTACTTCCACTTGTACTTCCAAATATTTCCAAGTACTTCCAAATATTTACAAGTAATTGCAAATATTTCCAAGTAATTCCAAATATTTCCAAGTACTTCCAAAATACTTCCAAAGAGGTGTACACCTACTTCCAATCGCGGATCACCCCTCGCTTCAAAAGCTTCCCAAATAACAATTGAATTTTTTTAAATTTATTTTTTATTTTACGAATTTTTTATTTGCAAGTTCTGAAATAAGAAAGCCCAAAAATCTGATAGATATTTATTTTGCTAATGTGAATATTTCACCTCAAAAAGAATTTTAAGTTCTTGAGTCATCATGGGTATCGCGATTTGGATAGACACATAGAGAGACAGACAGGCAGAAAGAAAATAAATTTTCACGATTTAGGTATTTCTAAACACGAATAACCAAAAAAACGTATTTTTTATCACATGAACTGTTCTTTAATGTTTTCTTATATTCCAGAGATGTACCCTAGTTGAGACAATTTACCCTCAAAATTTGTTTTGAATTTTCATTTCATAAGCCATTTAATCGTTTTCAGCATGATTAACCCCTTTTTCCAAGTTTCTTAAGATCTCTAACCCTAATGAAATGAACGATTATCGGCTTTTCTACTTGTCAACTGCATCTTTTCTATTTGTCTAAACAATTAGAACATCTTTTTGAAGATGATTTACTAATGCTCTTCACATTCAGGATGTGATTAGAAAGGGAGAGATTTTGTAGATGGGAAGGAAAGTCGGCGGAAGGGCGACTCCCCAGACCGAAACATTTTCAATTGAATTGAAGAAGCTCAGGGTAAATAAAATTAACATCAAGGTTTTCTCCTCGGTAACCGCTGATGTCTATCCTGAGGTAGCAAATTCTATTTGACGCCTTCTCTGGTCAGGGGATATTTTATTCTTAGAATAAACTCTTATTTTATTGCCTAAAGTCAAATAAATCGATTTTTTTACACCAATGCGTTTGATATCTTTCATTCATTTCCCCTGGGTGGGGGAAAGCCCCCGGGGGTGAGAAACAAATAATAGATAAGTCAAGTTGTTTTCAGAGACACTCTCTCGAACAAGGCATTAGGAGGCATCGAAATGTGATTAAATTATCTTTTATATAATAATATTCAATTCCTGTCGTTTCACCAACCAAAAAAATATCGTAACCCAAAAGAACTAGATATACCTATGTATATGTTGCAGTAAAAACCAGTTTTTTAGTAAAAACGGGTTCTTACTAGGGAAAAAGCTTTTCAGTGAATACCTTTGTGCCAACTAGAATTTATTGATGTTGGTTGAGTTTGGTCCAAAGGTCTAGAACAGGGCTGTCCAATCCGTGGCCCGCGGGCCGCATGCTGCCCAGCACTGCAACGGGCGTGGCCCAACATAAATCATAAACTTCCTTAAAACATTGAGATTTATATGTAGAGATATATTTATTCCCTTTTCGAAATATGAATGTACATTTGTAAAATATGTGAAGCTTTTTCCAAAAATAAAATTCACTAAAAGCAAAATTATAAGGTCAACTATATAAGATAGAAAAAATAATGAAGTTTCTAATAAAAAAAATCTTCTTCTCATATTTTCATTTTCTAAAATATTTATTATTTCAGTAATTTATAGGGTATGACACTAACCAAGTTTATAGTTATATCATTCTAGTACAAGGAGACAAGGGATTGGGATTTTCTAGAACAATCACAATTAATTGATAATTTCTCTCCTGGATTAAAACTTGCCAGGACTTGTCTTTTAGATCTTTGCACGTTCTTACATGTCAATAGATAATGGATAGTCAAGGATTATATATCCGTGACTCTTTTAAAAAATAAATTATCATAAAAGAACAATATTTAGTTAAGGAAGGTTGAATTCAGATTCGATTAAGCTTTGTATATAAAAAAGAAGAAAAAATGTAAATTTCCCTAGGGTTAAAACTGTCGTTTCTATTCTTACCTATTTCTGAAATCATAATTAGTTTTGCCTTTAAAAAAAGGGAATGAAATGAGGAAATTATTTTAATTAGGTAGATGGGAATCAGGTGAGAATTTGGTATTTCTATAATGAACTCCGAAAAAAATTATATTAAGTAAATCTTATTTGAATTCTAGAATTATATTTCTTGTTTTATTTTTAAAATTAAATTATTCCTTTTAGTAAAAAAATGTATTATTATTTTTTTTAAGGTTGGATGTATAGTTAGTTATTTAGTAAGCAACGTTCCGGATTGGAGCTCCAGTAATCTGGCTTTCTTAAAGGTATAAAAAGAAGGGTTGTATTTTTCCTTAGACCAATAATTACCATCGTAAACTGGCGGAATTTATCCCGTGACAAGTCTGAGCTAGCCGAGCCCTTCTGGAAATTATGATTTTTTTATTCATAAAATAGTAAGTACAGGCGGTGGCGTTGGGGGCGGCAAAAGGGGCGGCTGGCTCATCGCTGACGAGTTATTTGACTTCAGTTGACTTTACAAGTGAACTTAAGTTTTTAATAAAAATGAACGCATTTTTCTTTCGAAACTTTTACATTAAAATAAAACAGGGTGTCGCATAAACTGTACCGCCTATATTACCATAAAGAAAACTACTTAATTTTAATTGCAACTTTCATCTTTATTAATATAAATTTGATCTTAAGAAGTAAAATTGAAAACAAATATTATTTTTTTACTTTATCCAATGCGAAGCTTGGGGAAGTATTATAATCGGTCTCGCGGCAAGCGCGACTTCGAAGGGTCCTCAGGTAAATACTACGGAACCCATGAACTCAATTAAAATCACAAATTGTAGTATTCAATTAGGTTGAATTTTAGCACGTGACAGTTTTGCCAAAAATTACATGGGGTCTCGTCCAGAGGCCAAAAAGTGTGATTTTTTCAATTAGTCTATGCGGATGGATGGAATGGATGGATGTATGAGGTCATTTTTTTCGTCGACGATTTTTTCCACATCGCTTGAGTTGTTTACCAAAAATGAATTTAGTCTTTTTGATTTTAAGTCGATTCTTCCACATTTTCAGTAGAGGTTGCCATTAATAGTCAAAACATCAAAAATGGAATGCAATAAGGTTATTCCTCTAGTATTAGATAAGAATCGATCGTTATTTTGATTTTAAGTCGATTCCTCCATGTCTTCAGCAATGGTTACCAATAATAACCGAAACGTCAAAAATCCAATGTAGAATTGTGATTCCTCAAGTATTAGATGAAAATCAATCGCTATTTTTGATTTTAACTCGATTCCTTCATGTCTTCAGCACTGGTTACCAATAATAACCGAAACGTTTAAAATCTAATGTAGAATGGTTATTTCTCGAGTATTAAATGAGAATCGATGGCTATTTTAGAATTTAAGTCAACATTGACTTCAAATAGCAAGTGATATCTGATTAATAATAAAGGAATAAACATATTAATATTTCAAATGACTTTGGATAAAGTTTAGCAACGATCCGTTGCAGTTTATTTTTCTTAGATACAAGAATAATTTTCTATTCCTGTTATATTTTTTGGATTAAATATTCTTTCTTTTCGTACACAAACACATTCACTTTTACTTTATTTCCAATTTGATTATAAATCTAAAAGCTTCAAAATTGAATAAAAACAATTGGATGTTGATGAAGGCAGTCCAAGGTGGTTGTAAAAAAATAAGACTATATCAGTTTTATTATTTTACATTTATTCGATAACCGACGTTTCGGAGATTTACTCTCTCCTTCTTCAGGGTCTATATAATTGAGGGGAAGACGAACATCAATTAGTATTGGGATCTTCATATGTCATACATAATATATAAAAAATAAAACAATATATATATACAAAATAAAATAAGATAAGATTTTTATATATTATGTATAATAACTCGAAACGTCGGTTATCGAATAAATGTAAAATAACTGATATAGTCTTATTTTTTTACAACCACCTTGGACTGCCTTCATCAACATCCAATTGTATATTTATACCAGTCCGTCTCCTATAGAAAAACTCTATCAATTGAATAAAAAGTTCAATTTTTTTTAAAGAATTGGTGAAGAAAAAAGATAACAATCCCAGAAATTTCATAACGATCTTAAGAATATTCAGTGGAGAAACAAATTCATTTCTAACAAAATTAAGAGGCGATATATCGTATTTGAGGGGAGGTGCAATGTTTCACAAGTATTCGTGTTAAAACACAAAGCCAAATATAATTCTTATATGAAATTGATGTAAAATTTGAATTTGAATGCAGCATTTCAATATTTGAAACCTCTTTCTGAGTTGTTTAACTTGAAATGTCGATAGATAGATATTTTTGTATATTTCTCATTTTGACAATAATACTACATATATAATTAAAATTTATTCGAATTTAACCCAATATAAAAAAAATGAAAACAGCCGTTTCGGTAGGTAACTCAAGTATTTGTAATGTTATTCAAATTTGAATGTACGTACGTACTTTTGCCTATCTACTACCTATTGACAAAGAAAAACAAAGAGGTTGTCCTCTAGCGTGATGAAAATAAACATACACACATATATATCGAGATGATATATCTGAATATATATATGTGTGTATGTTTTATTTGCATCAACGAAGGACAACCTCTTTGTTTCTCTTTATTGAATCAACAACTCTGCTACTCTCGGCAAAACAAAAACTTTTCAATTAATACCTATTGGTTTAGGTATTTTGAACGAATAAACTATAGTCAACAGTGTAACGTACAATATATTCACTTGATTTATTAACTAATCCTAATTAATATTTAACCATTAAAATAACTTTTAATGTCCGATTTCAATGTTTATTATAATATAGTTGGTTTCAAGAGATTGAAATAAGACTTGAAAAAATTGTATAAATGAAGAAATGTTGAAGGAGACAATAAAAGAGTGTGTCTTCTGCTTGAATTATAAATTTTATTTATTTATAACGAGACTATAGTTTCGAGGGCTTTGCCCTCTTCGTCAGTCTATTACAATGGATTCACAGGAATTAATTTATAGAAACTATAGTCTCGTTATAAATAAATAAAATTTTCCAGCGAAAGATACCTCTTTGCTCATTCAATATATAAAAATTCCGCTACTCTCGGCAAAAACTTTCAATTTAATAACGGGTGTTTTTTTAGAGGTATAGAACTTTAAGTTGGCATCACTTTCTTAACTGGCGGCCATTTTGTCAGCTGTCAAGTGATTAATATTTGGTTTGGTTTTGCCATTTCATCATGAACAGGTTGACAAAAGAGACAACACTTGCAAATCGTGCAAATTTATTTCGAAAATAATGGTTCAGTTCGCAGAAGTTTACCGCGAGCTCCGTCCATTTTATGGTCGACATAATCGTCCATCAGAGCAATTAATTCGGTTAACCGCTGGATCGTTTTCGCACTACGTTTACTCTATGTGATAATACGCATCCGCGCAGGAGACGTCGAACGGTGCGCGCCGAAGAAACAATTGCCGCTGTAGAGCAAAGTGTTGAAGAAGGACCAGAATGAATCGATTCGCCACCGTGCACAGCAATTGGAGCTTTGTCCATCAACTTTATGGAAGATTTTGCGCAAAGATCTTGGCTTGCGACCTTACAAGATCCAGCTTGTGCAAGAATTAAAGCCGCGAGACCATGCAATGCGTCGTGATTTTGGTGTATGGGCCGAAAATGAGATTGATCTCGATGCTGATTTTCATCGCAAAATTTTGTTCAGTTATGAAGGCTCATTTTTGGTTGAATCGCTACGTCAACAAGCAAAATTGCCGCATTTGGAGTGAAGAGAATCCACATGAGACCCTTGAGACGCCATTACATCCACAAAAACGACTGTTTGGTGCTGCTCTATGGGCTGGTGGAGTCATTGGGCATACTTCTTCCGAAATAATGCTGGAGAGTCAGTTACCGTTAATGGAGACCGGTATAGAGCCATGATAACCGACTATTTTGTTCCCGAATTGGATGGCATGAATGTGGATGAGTTGTGGTTCCAACAAGACGGCGCTACATGCCACACAGCGCACGTCATAATCGATTTATTGAAGGAAACATTCGATGAGCGCATAGTTTCGCGGAATGGACCTGTCAATTGGCCACCAAGATCGTGTGATTTGACACCATTGGATTATTTTCTTTGGGGATATGTGAAGTCGCTCGTCTGCGCCAGCAAACCAGAAGCGATTAGGGGACTTGGAAGTCAACATTCGTGGCGTTATTGCCAACATACGGCCCCATATGCTCGAAAAAAGTGGTTGAAAAAGTGGACCTGTAGAATTGGATTTATTCGAGCTAGCCAGCCGCGGCGGCCACATGCCCGAAATCATATTTAAACATTAATGGCATAAAATTATCCTTCCAATAAAGCCAAATTGATGGACATTAAAACGATTAGTCCCATTTTTTACTTAGAGATTAGACCTTTTTTATTAGGTTTGTTCAGGACTAACTTCTTTGTTTATGAACCGATTTCGATGATTCTTTTTTATTGGAAAGGGGTATTTTAGGGATGGTGCAATATTAATTTGGCCAAGTTCTGATGATAGGATCATTATTTTTTCGAGCCCCGGCTGATCCTTTTGTCTGTAATAAAAATAAAACTTTTCTTCGTTCCCTAAATTTAAATTTGTTACATTATTAATAACATCACTAAAAAGAGAAAAATAAAAATAATTTTTAAGAAAAAAATAAAACCGACTTCAAAAAATTAAATGCTACAAATAAAATACACTAAAAGGTATAAAAAATAATTATTATCTTATTTAGTTACAACTAAACTACGAAATATTGACATGAAATTACTTTTTAAGTCGGTGCCAAACTTATACCTTTTATGAATCGCACTCTCGACAGATCTTACTTAGTACCGCTCGGTGGGTGCGCTCGCTTTATAGGTATAGTTTGTTTGGCACCGACTTCGGCAAAAAGTAATTACGATCGTAAAATCTAGAAAAAAAAATGTGAAAAAATAAAAAAAATTCCATAACAACAATATTAAATTTTGTTTGTTTTTTCTCTGCACTGTAAAATTTCCTTGTTGTGAGTTAGCAGGTTTACTCTCTAAAGTGACGTTATATGTCATTTTGAAAAATCTCACATATGACGCTAGTAGATAGAAGACAATGAAAAAATTATTTACCGTTAATATTTATATTTTTTATTTTTATTCAGAGGCAAATTTCAACTCCAAGACAATCTGTATCATTGTTTATTTTCACAAAATATTTTTTTGTTTTTAATTGCTTTATATTTTCTTTTAATGTAAGAATATCTTCCGAAACGTTTGGATTTTTAATAAACCTTTTGATAAAATAATTTATTGTAGTTATTTACGACAAGATATATATCGCGAGACTGCTGCTGGTTGAAGCATTATATATCTTATTTAAAAAGCGCGATCAAAAACAATTCTCATTAATATGTTAATTATTCTTTGATATATTAATGAGAAAATTATAAATTTATTTAACTTCATTATTTCAAGTTAGAAATATATAAATTCAGATATTATTTTTACTTAATATTTGACAAAAATCACCTGCTTTCGATTCACGATCGAATCAAATACAGGAAACTTATGATTAATCAATAATGAGAATGATAGTTTAGTATTTATAGAGACGTTTAAGCATTCTTAACATGGCCAAAGCACGGCCGAATTTTATCCATTCACATTAATTATGAGACTATTTTATTAGAAATATCAGTTTTCTTCAATTCTTATTTGAAAATTTTTTAACCCCCTCCCCGCCCACTCTTTTTGGTCACTATCAATTTCACATATTGGTGAGTCATTTTCATAAGGTCAGATAGGGTGCATATACGGAATTTCGTACAAATCGATTAAAGGGTCTACAACTTATATTGATAGTTTTATTTTTTGAACCCCCCAATTTTGGCACTCCGGAGAAAATAATAACTCTTTTTTTTTATTATAGATTCATTTTATAGTATATCTCATTATCCTAGTTTGAAAATCTTTTTAAATAATTTTAATTTTTAGCCCCCCTCCCCCCTTCACGCCCTCTTAATTTTGAGTTCGATTTCAGCCAAAATCTAATCAGGCCTTAATTTCAATGCACCAAAACTACATGAGAATTTCGTTTTGATATTCACACTAATTTTTGAGCTAGAGCGTACAAACAAATTTGGTAACGTATTAACGGACATTTTGGCAAAACAGTTAATAACTCGAAAAATATAACTTTTTTGATGTTCACTTATTAGAGCTTTTTTGTAGACCGAAACGCCATGGTTTTGTTCAATTTTTTTAATCAAAATAGTTTAAGCCGTTTTTGAGATATTTCGAAAA
>JALMQS010000225.1:4784407-4964677 GCA_024734495.1 Forficula auricularia
CTCTTTGTGAATCAACAACTCTGCTACTCTCGAGCAAAACAAAAACTTTTCAATTAAATATAATACAATATAACTACAACTGTAGTAGTAGTTATTATTGATTAAACACGAACAAATAATACAATATAACCACAACTGTAGTAGTATTATTTGTTCGTGTTTATTAAATAATAATAATTAATTATGTGTGATTTAAATAAAAATTCAAATTTTAATTATGTTCTTTTTTAATTTCTTGAAGTACCTTTTTAGTCCAGTTAAATTGTTCCCTAAAGGGCCCCTCGCGGGAAAGTTTTGGATTAGTTTTGATTTCTTGATACTATATGTTTTTGGGTGTGCTCAATCCGAATCTGAGGGTTTGATAACTAAATTTCGTGAAAAAAGAGGTCAAAAATCTCATTTTTTGGCGGTTGGTAAATGTTGAATATTTATAAAGAGTTTTAGCAAAAAAGTGGTCCAAGTCAACACAATTTCCTAAAGAATGAGATAGATATCAAGTTTCTAGGATGAGTGGTTTTTATTTTATCAAGGAAAAACTGCGATTTTTTGCAAAAAATTGCAGTTTTTTCAAAACTTCAACCTCATTGCGCACGGGTTACCATTATCCAATTAAGATGAAACTTTGTTTGATTTCATGGTCAAAATGGGAACAAAATCGAAAAAAGTGCGAGTTTTGGGGATTTTTGGAAACATAAAAAATACGTCAATTTTCAAGTAGCGGTTGAGCCCGAATGGTTGGTTGGAGATAAAAACCTAAATCATAAAATTGTAGGAATGTTTATGAATTTTTATTTTGAATAGTGAGATTATTTACGAAAAGTTTATAGTTTTTGAGTTATAAGCAAAAAAAAACGAGATTTATTTTGACCTTTTTTTGCATTTTTGACAATGTTCCGTCACGAAATTTTGTTAGCAAACCTCAGATTCGGATTTAGCACACCCAAAAACATAATGGGTCGAAGAAATTACAACTACCCTAAGACTTTCCGGGTAAAAACACAATTTAACTGGACTATTTGTTTTAATAAAAAAATTCCCACTAAATATTTTGCTTTGTGGATTGACCCCCCCCCACTCATGAAAATTTTCTGGCTACGCCACTGCCTGGGCATTTGACCCATTGGAGCTTTCTCTAGAATCCATTGCTAGTCTTACAGCTAAACATTTTTGTTGGGCAGTGTAATTAATCAAGATGTCTTTATAATAAATTCCACACTTAAAAATCCATGAATTTTATTATATAAATAGTCAATTAATATAATTACTCTTAATACTTGCAATTTTAAATAATTTTCCTGTGCATATTTATTAAAATTAAAAACAAAATATGTCAGAATTAGAACCAAATAAAGTAAATTAAAAACAATAGTAACCCTTAGAGATGGAAACACATAGAGATAAGATAGAAACAAATGTCTTAGTTTGTGCAGTGGTTATGATTAAAAGGGAGAAAGGACCTTTGGGGTGTTTTTGCCGGCCGTTATGTGAGTCGCGTGCACAAACACACGCGATTAAAGGCAACGCTGCATGCAAATGGGCCTCCTTAACGTGGTTAGACTGGGGGTTCAGGGGGCTTAGCACCTTGAGAAGGGCCCTTTGTGAAATGGGATAATTTTAACCCGGCGATTCAGCCACAATGACATCGAATCCAATTGCAGCTACCAGATTCAATTGTACTATAAACTAGTTATATACGAAACAGACAAACAATACATTGCGGAAAATTATTTTCCTCCACAATAGTTGACTTTTTCGTCTAATTACCGAAACGACAAGTGGATAATTCCATGAAGTGGGGTTTTTAAAATTTTTTATCATAAAATGATTCCAAATATGAGGACGTTGTTGTTTATAAGTACTTGAAGAGAAGTGATTCATTCGATGCTCACAATTGTATTATAAAGTGTTCTCATACACATTAATGTAATATTTTAACTTCTTCGAGTGTCATACACGATTCTGATCGTTGACGATTACTATAGAGAGAATAATACATTTACTTCCACGATAGGCGTGACAACTTTTCGAGAGATGTGGAATTAATAATCTCAACCAAAACATTCTGTGAAAAAACAATCCAAGTTCGAAAAAGTAGTGAAATCTAGTGTGTAACCAAGTTAAATTCGTCAAGAATAATTAAGTTGAGAAAATAGTAGATGTCTCTTGGCGAATTTAGCTTAGGCTACACACTAGATTTCACTACTTTTTCGAACTTGGTCTGTTTTTTCACAGAATGTTTTGGTTGAGTTTCTCTTCTTTTGGTAAGCTATGAGGAACCCGTTGGTCCAAAGGGCTGGGTATTTTTTGACCCCCATTTTGAGTGGTTAGTTTTTGAATTTCTAGCCTTCTGGGTGCTCGCAGAATATGTATACAAAATTTGGTTGAGTTTGGTCCAACGGCTAGAATTTTTATTTTTGACGCTCCCCCATTTTGAAGGGGTTGAAAGATAGAAAGATTTTGGATTTTGGAATTTTTGGGCCTCCTTAACTTGGTTAGACTAGAGGTTTAGGGGAGGGGGATTAGCCCTTGAGAAGGGCCCTTTGTGAAATGGGATCAATTTTAACCCGGGCGATTCAGCCACAATGATGACATCGAATCCAATTGCAGCTACCAGATTCAATTGTACTATAAACTAGTTACTATATGTTACGAAACAGTCAAACAATACATTATTATTTTCTCCACAATTGTTTGAAATAGTTGACTTTTTCGTCTGATTGCCGAAACGACAAGTGGGTAATTCCATGAAGTGGGGTTTTTAAAAATTTTTTATTATAAAATGATTCCAAATACGAAGACGTTGTTGTTCATAAGTACTTGAGGAAAAGTGATTCATTCGATGCTCACAATTGTATTAAAAAGTGTTCTCATACACATTAATGTAATATTTTAACTTCTTCGAGTATCATACTCGATTCCGATTTCGTTGGCGATTACTATAGAGAGAATAATACATTTACTTCCACGATAGGCGTGACAACTTTTCGAGAGATATGGGATTAATAATCTCAACCAAAACATTCTGTGAAAAAACAGACCAAGTTCGAAAAGTAGGGAAATCCACTGTGTAGCCAAGTTAAATAGGCCAAGAGACATCTACTATTTTCTCAACCCAATTGATTCTTGGCGAATTTTACTTGGCTACATACTAGATTTCACTACTTTTTCGAACTTGGTCTGTTTTTTCACAGAATGTTTTGGTTGAGATTTCTATTCTTTTTCTAAGATATGAAGAAGCCCATTGGTCCAAATGGCTAGATTTTTTATTTTTGACCCTCCCCCCATTTTGAGTGGTTAGTTTTAAAAATTTCTAGCCTTCTGGGTGCCCACAGAATATGTATACAAAATTAAGTTGAGTTTGGTCCAACGGCTAGAATTTTTATTTTTGACCCTCTCCCCATTTTGAAGGGGTTGAAAGATAGAAAGTTTGAATTTTTGGAATTTTTGGGCCTCCTTAACGTGGTTAGACTGGGGTTCAGGGGGAGGCTTAGCCCTTGAGAAGGGCCCTTTGTGAAATGGGATAATTTTAACCCGGAGATTCAGCCACAATGTGACATCGAATCCAATTGTAGCTAGCAGATTCAATTGTACTATAAACTAGTTATATACGAAACAGACAAACAATACATAGAGTTATTTTCTCTACAATTGTTTGAAATAGTTGACTTTTTCGTCTGATTACCGAAACGACAAGTGGATAATTCCATGAAGTGGGGTTTTTAAAATTTTTTATCATAAAATGATTCCAAATATGAGGACGTTGTTGTTTATAAGTACTTGAGGAGAAGTGATTCATTCGATGCTCACAATAAATTGTATTATAAAGTGTTCTCATACACATTAATGTAATATTTTAACTTCTTCGAGAGTGTCATACACGATTCCGATTTCGTTGGCGATTACTATAGAGAGAATAATACATTTACTTCCACGATAGGCGTGACAACTTTTCGAGAGATATCGAATTAATAATCTCAACCAAAACATTCTGTGAAAATGAAAAAACAGACCATGTTCGAAAAAAGTAGTGAAATCTAGTGTGTAGCCTAGTTAAATTCGCCAAGAGACATCTACTATTTTCTCAACTTAATTATTCTTGGTAAATTTAACTTGGCTACACACTAGATTTCACTACTTTTTCGAACTTGGTCTGTTTTTTCACAGAATGTTTTAGGTTGAGATTTCTCTTCTTTTGTAAGACATGTAGAAGCCCGTTGGTCCAAATGGCTAGATTTTTTATTTTGACCCCCCCCCATTTTGAGTGGTTGAAGTTTTTTGAATTTCTAGCCTTCTGGTGCCCGCAGAATATACTATGCAAAATTTAGTTGAGTTTGGTCCAACGGCTAGAATTTTTATTTTTGACCCTCTCCCATTTTGAGAGGCTGAAAAATAAGAAAGTTTGGATTTTAGAATTTTTGGTCCTCCTTAACTGATTAACTGGGGTTCAGGGGGGGGGGGGCTTAAGCCCTTGAGAAGGGCCCCTTTGTGAAATGGGATAATTTTAACCCAGGCGATTCAGTCACAATAACATCGAATTGTAAATTGAAAAAGTATTGAAATCTAGTGTGTAGGCATGATTAGATTCGCCAAGAATAATTAAGTTGAGAAAATAGTAGATGTCTCAACTTAATTATTCTTGGAGAATTTAACATGCCTACACACTAGATTTCACTACTTTTTCGAACTTGGTCTGTTTTTTAACAGTATGTTTTGGTTGAGATTTCTCTTCTTTTTTTAAGATATGAATAAGCCCGTTGGTCCAAAGGGCTAGATTTTTTATTTACGACCCCCACATTTTAAGTGGTTAGTTTTTGAATTTCTAGCCTTCTGGGTGCCCGCAGAATATGTATACAAAACTTGGTTGAATTTTCGTCCGACACGACAAGTTAAATTCGCCAAGAATAATTAAGTTGAGAAAATAGTAGATGTCTCTTGGCAGAATTTGACTTGGCTGTCACACTAGATTTCACTACTTTTTCGAACTTGGTCTGTTTTCACAGAATGTTTTGGTTGAGATTTCTCTTCTTTTGGTAAGCTATAAGGAAGCCCGTTGGTCGAAGGGCTAGATGATTTTGCTGACCCCCATTTTGAGTGGTTAGTTTTTGAATTTCTAGCTGCTGGGTGCTTGCAGGAATATGTCTTGAAAAATTTGGTTGAGTTTGGTCCAACGGCTAGAATTTTTATTTTTGACCCTCCCCCCATTTTGAAGGGGTTGAAAGATAGAAAGCTTGGATTTTTGGTCCTCCTTAAAGGGGTTAGACAGGGATTCAGGGAGGGCTTAGCCCTTGAGAAGGGCCCTTGGCGAAATGGGACAATTTTAACCGTGCAATTCAGCCATAATGACATCGAATCCAATTGCAGCTACTCTGGATTCAATTGTACCAGTAAACTAAGTCGGATTCGAACCTGGGTCCACTTGATTAGCAATTTTTTCAATTCAAAAACTCTATTTAAAATTATATACAATTTTTATAAACACATTATAATTCAAATAGTAAATACAATTATCTTACAAATGTAGTTTATTAATTAATTTTTATTTATGTACATGTTGTTCCTGCCTCAAAAAGTCTTACCATTATAATTTTAGTTTACATGCTGTCAGCTTTTGATATTTATTATAATTTTACAGTAAGTATATTTATAGACTTGATTAGCAGGCTTGTATGCTATCCTCTCGGCCAACCCGACCCACAAAATTTGATTTTTAATTTAATTTTATTTAATCCTGTATTTAAATTTAAAATTAAAATTTTTCCTGAATTTACACTATATTTTTAATCTCTCTTGTTTCTATTTATTTGCAATTTAATGTTAATCATATTAATGCTAAATTTCAGTAGGAAAGTTTGGTAGGGTGGTGGTTTCCCTCTAAAGCTTAAAGGTAAATGGCAGTGCAGGTTTAGAGAGAAGTTGACCAATATATATGTAAACTTTATTTCATATCTGAAGTTTAATTACATTATATTCTTTGTACTATCTCTTCTTCTCTTTGAATAGTAATTAGAAATCTAAACTCTTTCTGGAATCGATTCCATAACAACTAAAAGTTATATTTACAGTTGAGCCTGGAGTTTACTAACTAGATAAAAGACGAGACAAAACATGACGACAACAAACAACCCTTCTAATTCTATTGCTTTTAACAAAATGCATATTCATAGTTCCTTTCAACGCTCCACTGTAGAAATAAGAAATGTAAATTAAATTGTAAAAGTAGGGAGGGAGGAAAAACAATTATTCAAAATATTAATTTACAAAATAACGAAAAAAATGGTTAATTGAATTTGGTGTTTATTTCTAAATAAAAAAAAAAAAAATTAAAAATAATGAATTTATACCAAAAAATGAAATCTCAATTTTCATATATCTTTTAAGGAGGGCCTTTCGCTGGCAATGTTAAATAAAAAATATTAGATTATAACTATAACTTAATTTTTACTTTTCCATACAGGGTATGGTCAAGTAATCGTGCATGAAAAAAGTGTTTTTTCCTTCTTTTTTTCGAAATATCTCAAAAACGGCTGAAACTATTTTGATTAAAAAAATTGAGCAAAACCATGGAATTTCGGTCTACAAAAAATACCTTATAAGTGAACATCGAAAAAATTATATTTTTCGAGATAATAATTGTTTTGTCAAAATGTCTGTTAGTCTGTTAGTCTGTGCTTTAGCAAATTTTTGTGGACGAGCTAGCTCAAAAACTAGTATAAATATCGAAACCAAATTTCACACGTAGTTTTGGTCCATTGAGTTTAAGAGCTGATTAGATTTTGGTGCATATCGACCCAAAATTAAAGGGGGTGGAGAGGGGGTTAAAAATTAAAAATCTAGCCCATTTGAGTAAACTCAAACAAATTTTGTATACATAATCAGTGGAACCCCAGAAGTCTAAAAATGCACAAACTAACCGCCTAAAATGGGGGGGGGGGTCAAAAAATGAAAATCTTGGCCATTTACCAAACTCAACCAAATTTTGTATACATAATCAGTGGGACCCCAGAAGTCTAAAAATGTACAAACTAACCGCCTAAAATGGTGGGGGGGGGGGGTCAAAAAATGAAAATATAGGCTCTTGTACCAAACTCAACCAAATTTTGTATACATAATCAATCAGTGGGCCCCCAGGAGTCTAAAAATGCAAAAACTAACCCCCTCCCCTACATGATTATAAATAATTTTATTAAATATTAAATATAAGTGAGGGGCCGGGTTGTCTGGTAAAATCAAGTGGATGGCCACATCAGAACACGTCAGCTTCTTTATTTTTTAATTCTATTATTTTTCATTTGTTTTTTAACTTATTTTATTAAATATTAGATACTACACTTCTTTTGACTCAACTGGAGCGAAAGGACCTTCTTAAAGAGAGCGAAATTTTAACCTGATTATTTCCAAAGATTATGAGTCATCGCCATCAATTTAGGAAAGAAATTGGAACGAAATCTAATTGAATATGATCGAATGCCTTTTAGGAAGTGCTCATGTCGTTGTCACTTGGCTTTTGAAACCGATGACGTTAATTGCACTAGAAGTTGATAACGCAAAGACAAAAATGGAATTTTAATGTTTTTCTGGTAAGAAAATTCCTAGCAATAATATTAAAAAAAAAAAAAAAAGGAAGGGAAAATAATGGAAATTCACTTTAACATTCGCCTGGCATGCCGAAGTCGTGAATTTAATAAAATCAAAAATTTAAAGACAAATGCCGATGTTTTTTTTTTTTTTATTTATTTAATGTCACCGGGAACAAAGCCCATTTAGACAGCACATAAGTAGAGTGTTAGTAGGGTTAGTGAGGAGCCGAGTTTTCAGCCGGTAGAAATTTTTATTTGCCAGCTAGGATCGAACCCCGGACCTCCACTTCAACATCGTCATAATCGATCGATGCCGAAGCGAAGCCAGTGCGTTAGCTGACTGAGCTACCCGACTCCCCAATGCCGATGTTAGTAGCTTTAAAATATCAAGAGTGATGGTCAACTACAGTGAAGTGCAAAAAAATCGAGCCATCAATAAAAACTTTATTAAATAATAAATAATTTTTAATTTTTTTTATAAGTATCCATATATTTACTGAAATTATTGCTTATTGCAAGTGTACTTGCCACTTGTCGTTGACTTAGCCCTTGATTAATTAGGCACACTTTCAACAAACAATCCCATGCCTCACTGCGTTTCTTGTAATAAGAAGAATGAATGTACACCATCTTTTGATAGAGTTGTCCTTTATACAATACTCTGAGAGATAGATTTAAAATTCAAGGAAATTTAAAGAATATTTTGGTAGATCCGAAAGAATTTAATAATTTATTTCTATTTTTAAAAGAAACAGGGTTTTTCTCACAAATTTAATATTTTATAGTTTTCGATTTATTTTTATTATTATTCTATTTTGGTTGATTTTCTTATTACCTATTTGTATTTTTTGTAGATATTTCTTGTGTGTTTTGAATATGGTATATGATTTGTCGGAGGTTTTGTTTTTTCTGTTGTTCTCTGTTTGCCATATTGTTGATTTGATTTTTGTTGTTGTTTTCTTTGACTTTGGTTTTTGTTTTGCTCCTCTGTTTTTTTCTTCATTTCTTAATGCATGAAGAGTGAAGATGGAATTGAAGAAGAAAAAGTCAGGAACTCGATGGCACTAATGACCTTAGTAGTTGATATGCCATGTATTTTGTAAAATAAATAAATAAATAAATTAGGCACACGATTTGAACTGATTGAACTTTAGAAATATCCATTTGATATATTATTATCAATGATGCTTAATTCAAATTGACTCATGTGATCGATATTTTAAATGGAATTTGATCTTTTATTAAAACTTTATTTAAATTTAAAGTGATATTGAAAAAGTATGATAATTTGTAATTCTATCTTTTAATTTAATTTTACTTATTTTTTTTTTTTTTTTTTTATAAAACTCAACAATATTTATTGAATATGTTAGTTTAAGAGTTAATAGAACAAATTTTATAAAAACTTTTATTGGTGGCTCGATCGGAGATGTTATGGAAATCATAAATCAGGGCTGTTCAACTCCGCGTCCCACCACTATAATGAGTGCGGCCCGATATAGAATTACAAACTTACTTAAAAGCATTGAGATTTTTTATGTAATGAGTATTTACTGGAAAACATATCTGATACAATTTGATAATTTTTCAAGGGCAAAGGTCACAAAAACCGTTTTTTCTTTTTTCTATAAATATCTTGTTTTCTTTGCTCTAAATGACATTTGCAGTTATTAGAAAAGTTGTAGAGCATAAAATTCTCTACAAATATGGTCTGAAGCAATTTTTTATACAATTTAATGTTCTTGAGATAGAGCGGGAAGAGTGGGAACCGATAAGCCGTATGTAGGACAACGCTAGGTAGACTGTAAATACAAAATTTATTTTTTTAAAGTAAAATTTAAATAAGAATATGTAGATCCGAGGGGTGAACCGCGATTGGAATTAGATGTACACCGTCTTTGGAATTATTTTGAATTATTTTGGAATTCATTAGATAATCTATTGTCATCTATTGTCTTCTACTTAGAAATAAAAGTGGAAATGGAAGTATAGGATTTTAGGTCACGGTTCACCCTCGTCTAGATCATAATCATTTATATTATATGCATTAGTTACAGAACCTTCCATATGCAAGCCGGATTTGCACCTGACTGCCATATTATTCGATTCTACTCAAAATTTAGTTTAATTATATTTATTTAATCCTTATTATTCAACAACCCTTAGAATAGAAATCTTTCAGATTCTTACTTTATTTTATTTGCTTTTTCTATCTCTCTGTCAATGTATACCGAATTTCTTTTTTCCCCTCAGTAGAGCAGAATGTATTTTGTTATTTATAAGGGCTTGACGCAAGGTTTCTAAGACCATGGAGCTCTGATGCTCCCCAGCGTAAGTCGACGCTCTACTTCCCTTTTTCTTGTATGTAAAATATTGATATTTCTACACCTTTCTGCTTAAAATATACTCCATGATGGATTCTACTAAGAATTCTAGATTTTTTTGGCTTTTCTTATCACGAAAAGAAAATCAAATAAATTTTTCAACAGTATTATTGTAGTAGTAATTGTATTGCAATCGAATAAGTGATCTACAGCAAAGCGTCTTTCTTTCTTCAAGATTTATTGCTTTCCCTTTAATTATTAATTGATTTATTGATAGCAACAGATGCTATACATCTTATCTAGGAAGCAATAATTTAACAAATTCCCCTTTTAAATAAAATAATCTTTTGCCAATTTCTATTCACAAGTACGCTGGGTATATAAGTATTATTTTGTTTTTTGTTCTTTTATGGTGTTTTATTAATTTCCACTTTTATCTTAACTAATTTGTAATTAAATGTATAATTATATTTAAATAGAACCGTGTTTGGTGGCTCCTATTTTATTTTTATAAATTGACTAAGGGGTTCAGTTATGGGAAAAAGTTGAAATAAAAATTATCTCTTATTTAATCCTTTATTTTAAGCAGTCGTCATGGATGTCAAATTAACCACCTTTTAATTATGTACATAGATTTCTATATAAGACTGATTTCAGTGGCCTATAGCGTATTTTCGCTGTAAAAAATTTCACTATTGGTTCATTCTCTACTTATCAAATAAGTACAAATAGAAATTTTTAAAGGGGAACTTTCCAAGAATTGATATAGAAATGTCAAGAGATGGTCAACTACAAGATTCGAGATGTTATGGATTATTTTTATTATGCCAGAAGGGTTGTTTCACCCCTCAGGAAATGAAACCGAATCCCAAAAAAGTGCAATCCGGAAACATGGTTTGACCTCCGAGGTCGACCACATCTGGCATATAGCACACGGAAAAATTTTTTTACTCAAATAATCAAGCCAAATAAATTCCCGGATTGCACTCTGTGGCATTTGGAATCGTTCGCTTCCCGAACGGGTGAATCAACTCTTCTGACATAATAAAAATAATCCATAACTTCTCAGATCAAGTGGTAGACCATCTCTCTTGAATTTCTATAAGAATTTTTTAAAATTAATAATATTTTCATTATTGTCATCATATCCTTTAAATAATTAAAAGTGATAAGTAAAAAATAGTATGACGATTGTAAGCTGATTAAGATTATCTCGCAAGATAATCTGGACGCAAGATAAGCTTGGACTAATTGTTCTTGGGGGGTATATAAGGGGGAGAGAGATAGGGAGATAAAGGAAGGGTAATCAGGGGGATTAGATAGGGACAGTGGTTTGTGTAGGAGGGGGATAGTGAAAGGTATATAAGGGGGAGAGAGATGGTGATGATTACAGTGTGTGTCAGACAGTGACGGATGAAACATCGACTGGGAATATTATAATATGGCCTCTCCACCTTCATTCACCATCTCAGCTGACTCCACCCCTCACTAATAAACAACTTTTCATCCCTTATATTAATTATATGCATAAACTTCAATCCCTGTTTTCACAAATCCTTATTCCTTCGAAATCGAAATGTTTCGCGAGTGTACGTAGTGTGTTCCGTTCCTGTGGGGCCAGACAAAGTATTCGAGGTCCAGGCACGAGACTTTGGCTGTATAGGTAAGATATCTTTATAATACTCTATTCTTATAATTATATAAGTAAGAAATACTCTAAATTTTTTAAGAACTTTTTTCGATTTTAAAAAAACAAAACAAAATCAAATTAAAAATATAATTATTAAATATAATTTTATTTCGAATATTAATTTAAAAAACTACTTTAAATTCACAATATTATTTTAATAATAATATTTTTTTTCAGGTATGTGCTTGCCCTACTAATACTAACATCTAGATTAAGTATTTGAATTTATTATTTTCTCGAAAAACAAATCCTTTATCTTTGGATAACGGGTAGTTGTATACTTCTTGTTCATAAAGTAGTTGTATACTTCTTGTTCAGATAAGATGTACAAACCTACTTCAGGTCCTGGCCTCCCTGCCCACATGAACTCATGATTCTTTTAACAAGAGGATCATGTCCTATCCCTAATTCTAACCAACTTCAATCCGTGTTTTCACAAATCCTTATTCATTCGAAATGTTTCATGAGTATACTTTTACTTGTGCGCGAGTGTACGTAAGTGCGATCCGTTCCTGTGTGTCAGAGTATTTCAAATCAAGACACGAGACTTTGGCTACAAAGGTAAGATATCTTTATAATACTCTATTCTTATAATTATAAAAGTAAGAAAGTAAAATTTTTCAAGTGCGATCTAGCACTCAGTGAATTCTCTTTATGAATCAACGATTCGGCTACTCTGGGCAAAACAAAATTTTTTCAATTTAGATAAATTCTATATTTACTTGAGCTTTCTTTGATGTTTTTCACCGCAATTTCAAAGACTAAAAATTAAAAAATAAATACTTGTTAAAAAACTGAAAATAAAGAAAAAATTTCAATTTTTCATCAAAACACCTAAAATTTACTAACTCTCTGACTAAAAATAAAATCACTTTTATTAAATTTCAAATTAAACAAATTTTCGCTTTCATTTTTAGGTATATGAATATGTAAAGTTTTTGATAACAGAAAAATTTTTATCCATATTTTTGTATTTTGAAATAAAAGTGAATATTTAATTTTATAATTCAGTTTATTTTTATTTTTTTGTTAAATGTTTCGTGACTGTATAAGTGATTGTCCCATAGATGTAGAGGTATAAAGCTCTAGTTTAAAAGTTTTTATTTCGCTGGGAGTAACAGAGTTGTTCAATCATAAAGAGAAACAAAGAGGTTGTCCTCTGCTTGATGCAAATAAACATCCACACACATATATATTAAATATAGATGTTTCAGTAAAAATCCGTTTTAATAAGAACGGGTTCTTACTAGTTAAAATGCGTTTCACTGAATAACTTTGTGGCAACTAGAGTTTACTAGTGTTGGTTGAGTTTGGTTCAAATGTCTAAAATCTTCATTTTTGACCTTCCGCCTCACTTTGGGTGTTTATTTTCAAAAAATTTTTAAACGAAAATAACAAAAATTACATCCTCTACAACTTTGCTTCTAATTTTTGAAATTTTCGTTTAAAAAATTTTGAAAATAAACATCCAAAATGAGCGAAAGGTCAAAAATGAAGATTCTAGACCTTTGAACCAAACTCAACCAACATCAGTAAACTCTAGTTGCTACAAAGGTATTCAGTGAAACGCGTTTTCTTTCTACATGTATATGTATGTCAATACATTTAAATAAATAAATAAATAAAAGATCATTTGTTCTTTAGTTATTGTTGGAATTTCGATAAGAGGCAAAGACAGAAATTAAAAAAAAATTAAAAATTTTCTGTGTGTAGAGAGTAATTTTATTTGGTTGAAAAATACTAATTTTGAGTTTTTCTGATAGCAGCCAAACTTACAGAGATATAGTTTGATTTTCGAAGTTTTCGTAAAGTTATAAGATCTAGGTAACCAGTTCTTACAAAAAACGGGTTTTTACTCCAACATAGATATGTATTTTTTTATTTTTTTACTTAGGGAAAGTGGTGTAAGTTTTAGGTGAAACATGATATTAATTAATAAAGTAAATGGAGTGTAGTTTCACAGTTAATGAAATACAACTCAAAGAGGTTTATACAAACTCAATTTATTTCGGATTATTAGTCCATCATCAGGATTTTACAAATTAAAAACTAACTTAGTTTGTGATCTGTAAATTCCTGATGATGGACTAATATCGAAATATATTGAGTTTTATTTCATTCACTGCGAAACTACACTCCCTTTACTTTATTAATTAATAGATATGTATATAATAATATATATGTGTGTATGTTTATTTACATCAAGCAGAGGACAACATCTTTGTTTCTTTTTATGGTATAAATCTAATTTATTTCAACGATTTCTTAGAATATAGAAAAGCTATTAAAACGATGAATTAGATTAACTTTAATTTCAGAATAAAAAATTGGGGCTTAAAACTCTAATTACATTTCTACATATATTTCATTGTAATTAAAACCATTTAGCTTAATTTTAAGAGGATTTAACGGCCCATTAGTTTGGCTTTTATCAGGCACTAGAGAAGGCTTTCGATAAAACAGAAGGAGAAAAGGAAAGAAAATGTTTGAAAATTAATAGAGGGTTTCCATGAAAAAAAAAATAATACATTTAATGATTTATCTCTTTTGGATGAAATCGATGAATGAAAAGCGAGCCGCACTTGTCGAATAATTATACTGCAATTAGAATCATTATTTATCTCTTATTGATACTTTCTGCATAACACACAACATCCATCTCGAATAAAGTCATTAATTGTCGCTGATGACTTTCAGATTTCTTCCCATTTTTTTCCAGATATTTGTTGTTGTCAAAAATTAAAGAGTAATTAATATCGACCATGTCATCAAATTATATTTAAATTAACTAAATGAAAGAAAAATTCAAAAAATTTTCATAGCACTCTAGGGTTTTTGCAAATAAATATTCTTGCATTCGGTAGCATTAAAAAAATAAGGTTTACGAAAGGGGATAAAAATTCTAAACTAGGATTAAATAAATTCGATTTCGAAGGCACAAGGATTCTTGACCCTGAGATTGATTAGACCAGGGCTGTCCAACCCGCATGCGGCCCGAAACAAAATCGGATACTTCTTAAAAACTTTGAAATTTTTTGAAATATATTAACGAATTAATTCAATCTAATTATGTTACCATGGCAACAACAACGTATTTGTTTTGGCTTTTGTAGCCATAAGCCAATTTACGATATTATTTATTTTATTTAAATTTGTCCCTACCCCGGGGCTCAGATTTTAGCCGGATGCCTTGAGTCGGATTCGAACCCGGGTTCACTTGGTTAGCAGGCTGACACGCTACCACCTAGCCTATCCAACCCCCCCCCAACAACGTATTTAGTTTTATTGATATAGAAAATAAACAAACATGCTCTTCGTTCTAACATGTGTACTTCATAATTTATTTATTAGTGCCTGGAGTACCGAGCGATGCTCGGTAACTTTTTGCCTCTAAATAGCTTATTTTTCAAATTTCAAGGCTCTGCGACTTACCGAAGATGATATATGAATAATTTAAATATTTATTTTACGACACTCCTAATTTACACTCCCTTCCTTTATTTCAATCGGATTAAAATCAATAGACAACTAATAACTCATGACACTTGATAAGTATACCAATTAAAAAAAAATCCTTAGTGCCGTTTTTGATAAAGTCAAAAATAAATAAGGTGATATACAAAATTTGGTTGAGTTTGCTCAAACGGCCTAGATTTTTAATTTTTAACCCCCCCCCCTCCACCCCCCTTAATTTTGGGTCGATATGCACCAAAATCTAATCAGATCTTAATCTCAATGGACCAAAACTACGTGTGAAATTTGGTTTCGATATTCACACTAGTTTTTGAGCTAGCTCGTCCACAAAAATTTGGTAACGCACAGACTAACGGACAACCAGACAACCGGGCGGACGGACAGATTAACAGACATTTTGACAAAACAATTATTATCTCGAAAAATATAATTTTTTCGATGTTCACTTATTAGAGCTTTTTTGTAGAACGAAATGCCATGGTTTCGCTCAATTTTTTTAAACAAAATAGTTTCAGCCTTTTTTTGAGATATTTCGAAAAAAATAAGGAAAAAAACCCACTTTTTTCATGCACGATTACAATACTTGACATACCCTGTAAAAGTAAAAAACGAAAAATCTTTCATTCGACTTACTGTATTAATTCAAATTTGAATTAGTATTGTTGTAAAAGGTCGACAATGCGGGCGTGGGCTCAACAGCGCCGTCTCGTTTTAATAATTCATCTTTGTTAACAAACATGATTTCATATTTATCTCCGTTGTGTGATCACTGATCACATCAATTTTATTTATATATTTCATCTTTTATTATTAAAAACTATAACATTACTATAAATATCAAATATTGAAAAATAATAAACTTTGTGAATTACTATTATAAATAAATTAAAAATGTATTATTATTCCAGCGCAGAAGACACACTCATCTTTTATTGTCTCCTTTAATTTACTATATTCTCAATTACCTACCTAGTGATTAATAAATCTTCAAATCAATTTATTGTAAGTATTATAATAATAAAATGATTTTCTAAATAAAAGCATGATTTAGTAAATAAATATAACCCAGGATGTATATTTGAGATAACTCTATCGAGTATATGAGTGCAGAGTGAGAGAGAGAGATAATCCACCCTCACTTTCTTTCCCAGTGGGTTAGTGAATTATATACCGGGTGAGTTTTTTATCTTGAGACAGTCTTATAAATCAAAAACAATGCATTATATGAAAAAAAGTTTCAAATAAAAGTTTATATATATCAGGGGAAAACTAAACTACGCTATTGTTTGTCGACCTAGAACAAGCTTTCAAGGGTATTCGAGGTCAAGTTCTGTTTTTTAAATGGAAACCTATATTTTTCTGTACATATTTTGAAACTACAAAAAAAAAAAAAAAAAAAACAACAACTTTCTTTCATAAAAACTATTTTTTTATTCGACATCAAATAAAAAAAAAATATTAAATCAATTAGATCTCAAAAAATCCTAATAATTATTTTTAACAATCATTCAACTTAATTATCAAATAATAATGATCAAATATTTAATTATTAAATAAATAATTTAATAATAATTAATATTTTAATAATTTTCCGACTCTGTTCTTTTTTTTTTTTTTTTTTAATGCAATCGAATTCTGAGACATTCCAGAGTGTATCGAAAGTCTTCTGGATTAATTCCAGTTCCAATTTCGTTATTTTGGCCTGTTTAAGTTTCTTCGTAGCCTTTCTATTTCCTGTTTTTTTTATTTTTTTTTAAATAGATTTACAACACGATAAAATCAAGCTCCTGAGGGTAAAACTATTAAATTATTTATTTAATAATGAAATATTTGATCATTATTATTTGATAATTAATTGTTAAAAATAATTATTAGGCTTTTTGAGATATAATTGATTTAATATTTTTGTATGACGTACTATTCTAAGCCGATTAAGATTATCTCGGAAGATAAGCTAAAAATAGCTTGGACTAATTGCTCTCGAGAGGTATATTAGTGGGAGAGAGATATGGAGAGTGTGAGGGGTAAACGAGGGGGGGAGTGTTAGATAGGGACAGTGGTGGGTGTGTAAGGGGGAGATATGGAAAGGTATATAAGAGGGAGAGAGAGATGGTGATAGCGAGTGTGTGTTTCAGGCAGTGGATGAAGAAACATCGACTGGGAATATTATAATATGGCCGGAATACTACAATATACTACAATATGGCCTCTCCACCTTAAGTGTGTTCTTGTGAGGTCAGAGTATTCCAGGCCAAGGGACGAAAAGTTGGCTGTTTAGGTAAGATATCTTTATAATACTCTATTCTTATAATTAAATAAGTAAAAATGTATTATTATTCCAGCGCAAGAGACACACTCATCTTTTATTGTCTGCTTTAATTTACTATATTCACAATTACCTACCGAGAGTGATTAATAAATCTTCAAATTAATTTATTGTAAGTAATAATAAAATGATTTTCTAAATATAAGCATGATTTAGTAAATAAACTTAACCGTATTTGAGCTAACTCTATCGAGTATGTGAGTGCGAGTGAGAGAGAGAGAATAATCCACCCTCTCTTTCTTTCTCAGTGCGTTAATGAATTATATACCGGGTGAGTTTTTTTTTATCTTGAGACAGTCTTATAATTCAAAAAGAATGCATTATATGAAAAAAGTTTCAAATAAAAGTTTATTTATATCAGGGGGGAAACAAAACTATGCTATTGTTTGTCGACCTAGAACAAGCTTTCAAGGGTATTTCGAGGTCAAGTTCTGTTTTTTAAATGGAAACCTATATGTTTCTGTACATATTCTGAATCTACAAAAAAAACTGAACAACTTTTATAACAACTATTTATTTATACGACATCTAATAAAATAAAATAAATAGATCTCAAAAAATCCTAATAATTATTTTTCACAATCATTCAACTTAATTATCAAATAATAATGATCAAATATTTAATTATTAAATAAATAATTTAATAATTTTGCGACACTGTTCTGATAGATTCCAGAGTGTATTGCAAGGCTTCTGGATGAATTCCAGTTCCAATTTCGTTATTTTGGCCTGTTTAAGTTTCTTCGTAGCCTTTACATTTCCTGTTTTTTTAAATAGATTTATAACACAATAAATGAACCTCTTGAGGGCGAAAATATTAAATTATTTATTTAATAATGAAATATTTGATCATTATTATTTGATAATTTAGTTGAATGATTGCTAAAAATAATTACACTGCTCGACAAAATTAAACAAAAATTCAACACCCAAACCCAACAATGGATTCTAGTATAGTTTTATACGCTGATTATAATGAAATTTCTCGATTTTTTACAACACGTCAGAGTTTTGAAATATTATCGATCAAAATGTCGAAAAAGGTCATTTTGACCTATATTAGAGTCCCATTAAATATTAAACACCAATATTTGAAATCAAAATATTTTGTTGACGTAATGAAAACAGCTTCCTCTTTGATTTCCAAATCACCACTTGTTTTTAGCTCAATTAGTACTCGAGTTATAGCTAAAATACTAAAAACTAATGTTTTTATCTATGTTTATTATCCTTTAAAATCACGTAGTGTTAGTTTTTTAGATATAACTCGAGTTATAATTATAATTAAGGTAAAAACAAATGGTAATTTGAAAATCAAAGAGGAAGCTGTTTTCTATTATGTCAACAAAATAATTTGATTTCAAATATTGCTGTTTAATATTTAATGGGAATCGAAAATAAGTCAAAATGACCATTTTCGTAATTTTGACCGATAATATCTCAAAACTCTGACCTGTTGTAAAAAATCAAGAAATTGCATCAGAATCAGCGTAGAAAACTTTACTGCAATCCATTGTTGGATTTACGTGGAGAAATTTTTTGTCGAACAGTGTTATTAGGGTTTTAATAAGATTGGAGTAATTTTTGGAGACGGACTGATAAGTGAAATTGAGTGGATATTGATGAGGCAGTCCAAAAAAGAAGATAATTTATACTATCTGTTTATTCATAAACCGACGTTTCGTAGACTATTCCCTCCTTCTTCAGGGTCTGTAATCAATTAAAATGGGATTTACCCATAACAAGATCATCACAATTTATTTATTTTTTTTAATCAAAAATATTCTACTCACTTTGAAAAGTCAGTGAAGGAAATCCTATGCGACATTCCCCTCTGTCTCCCCTTTCAGTGGCAGTAACAATAATATATTGTATTTCATTCTCAACAGGATTATAATTTAGTAATGATTTGGAAATTTTGATATAAATATATAGTGAGTAGAATATTTTTGATTTGAAAAAAAATTGAATATAACTATATATTAATTGTATTATTATTACAGACCCTGAAGAAGGAGGGAATAGCCTCCGAAACGTCGGTTTATGAATAAAAAGATAGAAGGAGACAATAAAAGAGTGTGTCTTCTGCTGGAATTATAAATTTTATTTATTTATAACGAGACTAGTTTCGAGGGCTTTGTCCTCTTCATCAGTCTATTACAATGGATTCACAGGAATTAATTTAAGAATTAAAGGTTAAAATCTTTCATGAGTTTAGGTTTAGACTGATGAAGAGGGCAAAGCACTCGAAACTATAGTCTCGTTATAAATAAATAAAATTTATAATTCCAGCAGAAGACTCTTTTATTGTCTCGTTCATATATATAAAAATTCTGTAACTCTCGGCAAAAAAACTTTCAATTTAATAAAAAGATAGTATAAATTATCTTCTTTTTTGGACTGCCTCATCATAAATTATCTTCTTTTTTTGGACTGCCTCATCAATATCCACTGAATTATTAGGGTTTTTTTTTAGATCTAATTGATTTAATATTTTTTTTATTTGATGTATAAAAATAGTTCTAATGAAGGTTGTTCAGTTTTTTTTGTAGATTCAGAATATGTGCAGAAACATATAGGTTTCTATTTAACAAACAGAACTCGAAATACTCTTGAAAGCTTGTTCTAGGTCGACAAACAATAGTGTAGTTTAGTTTCCCCCCCCCTGATATAAATAAACTTTTATTTGCAAGTATTTTTCATTTTTTTGAGTTATAAGATTGTCTCAAGATAAAGAATCTCCCCCTGTAAATATTTTTAAATTATATAATATTTTATTCATTGGTGGGGGTGGGGGCGGTGACGTCAGAGCTTCTTGATACTTGTCTAGACTTGTCGGGCCTCCCTAATCGGTTTGCAATTAGTTCAGAGGGAAACGTCCTAATGACCAAATTTAATCAGTGAATTATTTCGTGTTATAATTCATATTTTTCACCGTTAACTAAAAGATAAGTTTATTATATTAAAAATATAGAAATATTTATCAGCAACATTGAAATATTGTCTATTTAGACCATAAAACATTGTTGGTGTCTCGTTTAAAAATTTCCAGAGAATTCTCTCTCATATATTATAAGTGATTTTGAATTATTTCAATTGAAATGTTGGAAATTAATAAATCTTTAGAAGGTTCGTAAACATCATCAGATATTAATTAAGGGATGGTTGAGAAATTCATTAGCATAAATAGGTTATATGGTCCAGTAACCTTGTCATGAAAAGCATGGGCCTAAGTTGCATCAAATGGTGATAGTAATTTTCGTTTTATTTTCTTGACTCAGTTGCACAATCCAAGTTTTTGACCTCGGCAGCCCCCCCCCCCTCACCCCAAATCACGTTTGAATATCCCAAAAACTGCAAAATTTTCGCACTCTTTTTGGTTTTTCGAAATATCTCAAAAACGGCTGAAACTATTTTGATTACAAAAATTGGGCGAAACCATGGCATGTTGGACTACAAAATAGCTCTAATAAAGTGAACATCAAAAAAATTATATTTTTCGAGATAATAATTATTTTGTCAAAATATCCGTTAGGCTGTTATTCTGTTGGTCTGTGCATTAACAAATTTGAACAACTCTAGAACTTTAGGACTTGACAAAATTTATAATTTATTTAATCATAGGAGACAGGGGAATATAATCCCAAGTAGTAATAAATAGACTATTCCACAAATCACTGCCAGATCCTACAAATGAATGCATTAGGAGTTGAATTAATATTTTCTTTCTCTTCTGAAGAATTGGTTTCATTCTGAGACTTTCTAAACCGTGAATTATCAATTTGCGAGGGATATGCTTTTTCAGTACTTTTGAAGCAGAATTTGAAGAATCGTCTTGGTTAAACAATTGATTCATATTATATATATCGTTTGATATACTCGGTTCATTAATGAAATTATCAATTATTTGATATTTTGATATATCATTCTTTTTAATTGAACAAGGTGTATTAGTCACCATTTGTGGAGATTGCATAGATTGTTTTTGCTGACTTAGAATGTCTTTTTCATTTTCTAGAAATATTAATAATGTATTAAGAAAGATAAAGTGATCCGGCCATCTACATAACATTCTCAAACCCCTAATCCTACACATTTATAGATATAGATATTTTTATTTTCAGTGGCAAATTTCTGCACAGGGGGTCTCATAATTCAAGGAAGCTTTAAATTTCAGCTCACAAAAAAATGCTTGAGATTCAAGAAAATCTCTCGTAAATATATAAAATATTGAATTATAATATATTAAATAAAACATTTTCATTCATTACTACTTTAGAGTATAAAAATCTATTCTATAACGTTATCAGTAAATCAGGGACCGAAACGTTCAAAAAGTATTTAATTATTTTATACTAATTAAAATTGTATTCGTTACTTTAAATATATGACTGTGACTTAGTGATGAATGTTACTAAGACGAGAAACCGAATGTTAACAAAGCATGACATTGAATTAAGTTATAATATGTTAAATAAAAAGTTTTCATTCATTAGCATGTTAACGAGTGCAAAAGTCTATTCTGTGATCTATTGAAGAAGGTTACCAGGAACCCAAACGATAAAAAAAGACAATAGATAAATTTAATTAAAAAGTGATAAGTAAAAATACTATGACGTACTATTCTAAGCAGATTAAGATTACCTCGGAAGAAAAGCTAAGAATAGCTTGGTTTAATTGATCTCGAGGGGTATATAAGGGGGAGAGAGAGATAGAGAGAGTAAGGAGGGGTAAATGAGGGGAGTAGATAGGGACAGTGATGTGGGTATGTAGGGGGGAGGTGAAAGGTATATAAGAGGGAGAGAGAGATGGTGATAGGAACAGTGTGTTTCAGGCAGTGACGGGTGAAACATCAACTGGGAATATTACAATATGGCCTCTCCACATTCATTCACCCTCTCGGCTGACTCCAACTCTCACTAATGAACAACCATTCATCCCTTATATTATTTTTAATAATTGGGTAACGGGTAGGTGTATTTATTTGTTCTTATAGATAAAAAATACAGACCTACTTCAGGGTTTGGCTTCCCTGCCCACATGAACTCATGATTGTTTTAACAAGAGAATCATATCCTATCCCTAATCCTAACCAACTTGAATCTCTGTTTTCACAAATCCTCATTACTTCAAAATCGAAATGTTTCGAGAGTATATTTTTGCATGTGCTCGAGTGTTAGTAAGTTCATGTGGGGTCAGATTATTCCAGATCAAGGGACGAGAAGTTGGCTTGTAAGGTAAGATATCATGATAATATTCTATTCTTATATTTAAAAAAAGTAAGAAATAGTCTAAATTTGTCAAGTAGAGTTTTCGAGTTTTTCAAAAGAAAATATCAAAAAATAAATAATATATTGAAAATAATTATTTTACAAATAATTATATGTATATATTTATAAAAAAAACAGTATATAATTTTACTAATATTTTTTCATTTTTTCAGGTATGTGCTCGTCCTACTAATACTATCATTTTGATTAAGTATTTGATTTTATGATTTACTGGAAAATCAAATCCTTTTATCTTGTTCATCTTGTGTCCAGGAACGAGACGTTGGTTGTTAAAGTAAGATATATTTATAATACCTACCATATTCTTATAATGAAATAAATAAGAAATACTCTAAATGATTTTTTTGTAAACATAATTTGATTACGAATACTTAAAGATATCTATTTAATACTCTATTCTTATAATTAAATAACTAAGAAATACTCAAAGTTTTTAAAATTAATTTTTTCAAAATTTTCTATAAAGATCATATAGATACATAATATATTAAATATAATTTTAGTGCGTATAGAAAAAATACTTTAAATTCACTATATTGTATTATTAATAATATTTTTTTATTTTTTCAGGTAGGTGCTCGTCCTACTAATCCTAACATCTAGATGAAATATTTGATTTTCTTATTTTATGGAAAATCAAATCCTTTATCTTTGGGTAATGGGTAGGTGTGTACTTCTTTGTTCTTATAGATAAAGATGTATAGATCTACTTCAGGGGTTGGTGTACCTGCCCACGTGAGCTCATGATTCTTTTATCAAGAGAATCATGTTCTATCCCTAATCCTAACCAACTTCAATCCGTGTTTTCACATATCCTTATTCCTTTGGTATGAATTTTACAAAAATTAAATACAAAATTCTTGTTTAATTTTCATAAGTAAAATCATTCAAATTTAAGTAAATAATAATATATTATATATGAAATTTGAAGTATTTATATTCGACTGAAAATATAAGGGATATTTTTATATCTAAGAGTTTAAAGTATATAATTTAACAAGTAATAATTACAATGACTAAGTGATAATTTCTTTCTAAATTAAATGGTTGTTTCGTATAGAAATTCGCACAAATTATTATGATTAAAAATTTAGAATTTTTTAATATGATTCCATTCGTAGAATAGATGTAGCATTTATTAAATTAATTTGATAACTTGAATAAAAGATAAATATCTGGGTAACGGGTAGGTGTGTACTTCTTTTTTTCTTATAGATAAAGATGTACAGACATACTTCAGGGGCTGGCTTACCTGCCCACGTGAGCTCATGATTCTTTTATCAAGAGAATCATGTCCTATCCCTAATCCTAACCAACTTCAATCCGTGTTTTAACATATCCTTATTCCTTCGAAATGTTTCGCGAGTATATTTTAACATGTGCGCGAGTGTAATTTAGTGTGATTCGTTCCTGGGGTCCAAAGTATTCGAGGTCCAGACACGAGACTTTGGCTGTAAAGGTAACATAACTTTACAATACTCTATTCTTATAATTATATCCGTAAAAAATTATTCTTATAATTATATCAGTAAAAAATACTCTAAATTTTTCAAGTACTTTTATCGATTTTTTCAAAAAAAAAAACAAACAAACATTATATTATATAATATATTAAGTATAATTTTATATATAATATTAAAAAAAAATAATACTTTCAATTCACAATATAATTTTACTAATAATATTTTTTTCTTTTTACAGGTAGGTGCTCGTTCTACTAATCCTAACATCTAGATGAAGTATTTGATTTTCTTATTTTCTGGAAAATCAAATCCTTTATCTTTGGGTAATGGGTAGGTGTGTACTTCTTTGTTCTTATAGATAAAGATGTATAGACATACTTCAGGGGTTGGCGTACCTGCCCACGTGAGCTCATGATTCTTTTATCAAGAGAATCATGTCCTATCCCTAATCCTAACCAACTTCAATCCGTGTTTTCACATATCCTTATTCCTTCGAAATGTTTCGCGAGTATATTTTAACTTGTGCGCGAGTGTAAGTAAGTGTGATTCGTTCCTAGGGCGCAGAGTATTCGAGGTCCAGACACGAGACCTTGACTGTAAAGGTAACATAACTTTAAAATACTTTATTCTTATAATTATATCAGTTAAAAATACTCTAAATTTTTCAAGTACTTTTATCGATTTTTTAAAACAAAAAAAAAAAAAAAACATTATATAAATAATATATTAAATATAATTTCATATCGAATATTTAATTAAAAAATACTTTCCATTCACAATATAATTTTACTAATAATATTTTTTTCTTTTTTCAGGTAGGTGCTCGTTCTACTAATCCTAATATCTAGATAAAGTATTTGATTTTCTTATTTTCTGGAAAATCAAATCATTTCTCTGGGTAATGGGTAGGTTTGTACTCCTTTGTTCTTTTAGATTAAGATGTACAGACCTACTTCAGGTGCTGGCGTACCTGTCCGCATGAGCTCATGATTCTTTTATCAAGAGAATCATGTCCTATCATAAATCCTTACCAACTTCAATCCGTGTCTTCACATATCCTTATTCCTTCGAAATGTTTCGCGAGTATATTTTTACTTGTGCGCGAGTGTAAGTAAGTGTGATTCGTACCGGGGTCCAGAGTATTCGAGGTCCAGACACGAGACTTTGGCTGTAAAGGTAACATAACTTTATAATACTCTATCCTTATAATTATATCGTTAAAATATACTCTAAATTTTTAAAGTACGTTTTTCGATTTTTTCAAAAAAAAAGATCATATAAAATAAATAATTTAGTAAATAAAATTATATTGCGAATAATTTAAAAAAAAATACTTTCAATTCACTATATCATTTCACTAATCATATTTTTTTCTTTTTTCAGGTAGGTGCACGTCCTACTAATTATAACATATTGATTAAGTGGAAATAAATAAATTAATTAAAATTAAAAATTAATCATATTCAAATTTGTAATCTTTTTCGTTTTTCTAAATTTAATTTGAGATATTGGTTTGCAACAATATCGCCTTTATATTTTCAGTTTAATAAATTTATTTCACATGGATAGATAATACAAAATACAATTTCAATTTTGGTTATAAAAAAACGTTTATGAATTAATAATAAATAATTCACTTTTAAAAATACTCCCTTTCTATTAAAATATTCTTGTCTAAGCTTTAATCTAATTATTTTCTGTTTCTGATTTAATGTATAAGTCTATAACTAAATTTTATCTCAATATACTCAGATCTACAAATTTTTTGTATTTGTGTCTTCAATACAAATATTTTTTGACAAAATTTTTTTACGAATGTTTAAGACTTTGATTCGAAACAAATTTCAGTATTGGAGACATTATACTGTTATTTGATTCGGAAAGGGTCTTTTAACAATTAATTATCTCAAGTGTAGATGTATTTTGTTACAAATACAATGTCTCCTATTTGTTCCAAAACACGTCTAGCCTTGAAATTTTAATTTTTTGCTACTTTAAATTTTCATTTTGTATTTCTCAGTATTTTATACATTTGAAAATAAGTGAAATATTCAAAATTTTACAATTATTTCCTTTTAATTATTATTTATTTATCTATCCATGTGGGGGTGGTGACAGCTGCCTCTCTCGTGGTGCTCCCTGTTCTCGCTAAACAGCTGTCTATGTCTCTCTATAAATTATATATCGAGACATAATCATATATAATAATTACGTTTGCATAATTTTTTACATACACCTCACATTCCATTAATGATAAAAAACATTTTCGAAAACACAGAGATTATAATATATAGGTCGTACACAATTATAATTTCACCTTTGGTATGAATTTTACAAAAATTAAATACAAAATTCTTGTTTAATTTTCATAAGTAAAATCATTCAAATTTAAGTAAATAATAATATATTATATATGAAATTTGAAGTATTTATATTCGACTGAAAATATAAGGGATATTTTTATATCTAAGAGTTTAAAGTATATAATTTAACAAGTAATAATTACAATGACTAAGTGATAATTTCTTTCTAAATTAAATGGTTGTTTCGTATAGAAATTCGCACAAATTATTATGATTAAAAATTTAGAATTTTTTAATATGATTCCATTCGTAGAATAGATGTAGCATTTATTAAATTAATTTGATAACTTGAATAAAAGATAAATATCTGGGTAACGGGTAGGTGTGTACTTCTTTTTTCTTATAGATAAAGATGTACAGACATACTTCAGGGGCTGGCTTACCTGCCCACGTGAGCTCATGATTCTTTTATCAAGAGAATCATGTCCTATCCCTAATCCTAACCAACTTCAATCCGTGTTTTAACATATCCTTATTCCTTCGAAATGTTTCGCGAGTATATTTTAACATGTGCGCGAGTGTAATTTAGTGTGATTCGTTCCTGGGGTCCAAAGTATTCGAGGTCCAGACACGAGACTTTGGCTGTAAAGGTAACATAACTTTACAATACTCTATTCTTATAATTATATCCGTAAAAAATTATTCTTATAATTATATCAGTAAAAAATACTCTAAATTTTTCAAGTACTTTTATCGATTTTTTCAAAAAAACAAACAAACAAACATTATATTATATAATATATTAAGTATAATTTTATATAAAATATTAAAAAAAATAATACTTTCAATTCACAATATAATTTTACTAATAATATTTTTTTCTTTTTACAGGTAGGTGCTCGTTCTACTAATCCTAACATCTAGATGAAGTATTTGATTTTCTTATTTTCTGGAAAATCAAATCCTTTATCTTTGGGTAATGGGTAGGTGTGTACTTCTTTGTTCTTATAGATAAAGATGTATAGACATACTTCAGGGGTTGGCGTACCTGCCCACGTGAGCTCATGATTCTTTTATCAAGAGAATCATGTCCTATCCCTAATCCTAACCAACTTCAATCCGTGTTTTCACATATCCTTATTCCTTCGAAATGTTTCGCGAGTATATTTTAACTTGTGCGCGAGTGTAAGTAAGTGTGATTCGTTCCTAGGGCGCAGAGTATTCGAGGTCCAGACACGAGACCTTGACTGTAAAGGTAACATAACTTTAAAATACTTTATTCTTATAATTATATCAGTTAAAAATACTCTAAATTTTTCAAGTACTTTTATCGATTTTTTCAAAAAAAAAAAAAAAAAAAAAACATTATATAAATAATATATTAAATATAATTTCATATCGAATATTTAATTAAAAAATACTTTCCATTCACAATATAATTTTACTAATAATATTTTTTTCTTTTTTCAGGTAGGTGCTCGTTCTACTAATCCTAATATCTAGATAAAGTATTTGATTTTCTTATTTTCTGGAAAATCAAATCATTTCTCTGGGTAATGGGTAGGTTTGTACTCCTTTGTTCTTTTAGATTAAGATGTACAGACCTACTTCAGGTGCTGGCGTACCTGTCCGCATGAGCTCATGATTCTTTTATCAAGAGAATCATGTCCTATCATAAATCCTTACCAACTTCAATCCGTGTCTTCACATATCCTTATTCCTTCGAAATGTTTCGCGAGTATATTTTTACTTGTGCGCGAGTGTAAGTAAGTGTGATTCGTACCGGGGTCCAGAGTATTCGAGGTCCAGACACGAGACTTTGGCTGTAAAGGTAACATAACTTTATAATACTCTATCCTTATAATTATATCGTTAAAATATACTCTAAATTTTTAAAGTACGTTTTTCGATTTTTTCAAAAAAAAAGATCATATAAAATAAATAATTTAGTAAATAAAATTATATTGCGAATAATTTAAAAAAAAATACTTTCAATTCACTATATCATTTCACTAATCATATTTTTTTTCTTTTTTCAGGTAGGTGCACGTCCTACTAATTATAACATATTGATTAAGTGGAAATAAATAAATTAATTAAAATTAAAAATTAATCATATTCAAATTTGTAATCTTTTTCGTTTTTCTAAATTTAATTTGAGATATTGGTTTGCAACAATATCGCCTTTATATTTTCAGTTTAATAAATTTATTTCACATGGATAGATAATACAAAATACAATTTCAATTTTGGTTATAAAAAAACGTTTATGAATTAATAATAAATAATTCACTTTTAAAAATACTCCCTTTCTATTAAAATATTCTTGTCTAAGCTTTAATCTAATTATTTTCTGTTTCTGATTTAATGTATAAGTCTATAACTAAATTTTATCTCAATATACTCAGATCTACAAATTTTTTGTATTTGTGTCTTCAATACAAATATTTTTTGACAAAATTTTTTTACGAATGTTTAAGACTTTGATTCGAAACAAATTTCAGTATTGGAGACATTATACTGTTATTTGATTCGGAAAGGGTCTTTTAACAATTAATTATCTCAAGTGTAGATGTATTTTGTTACAAATACAATGTCTCCTATTTGTTCCAAAACACGTCTAGCCTTGAAATTTTAATTTTTTGCTACTTTAAATTTTCATTTTGTATTTCTCAGTATTTTATACATTTGAAAATAAGTGAAATATTCAAAATTTTACAATTATTTCCTTTTAATTATTATTTATTTATCTATCCATGTGGGGGGTGGTGACAGCTGCCTTCTCGTGGTGCTCCCTGTTCTCGCTAAACAGCTGTCTATGTCTCTCTATAAATTATATATCGAGACATAATCATATATAATAATTACGTTTGCATAATTTTTTACATACACCTCACATTCCATTAATGATAAAAAACATTTTCGAAAACACAGAGATTATAATATATAGGTCGTACACAATTATAATTTCACCTTTGGTATGAATTTTACAAAAATTAAATACAAAATTCTTGTTTAATTTTCATAAGTAAAATCATTCAAATTTAAGTAAATAATAATATATTATATATGAAATTTGAAGTATTTATATTCGACTGAAAATATAAGGGATATTTTTATATCTAAGAGTTTAAAGTATATAATTTAACAAGTAATAATTACAATGACTAAGTGATAATTTCTTTCTAAATTAAATGGTTGTTTCGTATAGAAATTCGCACAAATTATTATGATTAAAAATTTAGAATTTTTTAATATGATTCCATTCGTAGAATAGATGTAGCATTTATTAAATTAATTTGATAACTTGAATAAAAGATAAATATCTGGGTAACGGGTAGGTGTGTACTTCTTTTTTCTTATAGATAAAGATGTACAGACATACTTCAGGGGCTGGCTTACCTGCCCACGTGAGCTCATGATTCTTTTATCAAGAGAATCATGTCCTATCCCTAATCCTAACCAACTTCAATCCGTGTTTTAACATATCCTTATTCCTTCGAAATGTTTCGCGAGTATATTTTAACATGTGCGCGAGTGTAATTTAGTGTGATTCGTTCCTGGGGTCCAAAGTATTCGAGGTCCAGACACGAGACTTTGGCTGTAAAGGTAACATAACTTTACAATACTCTATTCTTATAATTATATCCGTAAAAAATTATTCTTATAATTATATCAGTAAAAAATACTCTAAATTTTTCAAGTACTTTTATCGATTTTTTCAAAAAAAAAACAAACAAACATTATATTATATAATATATTAAGTATAATTTTATATATAATATTAAAAAAAATAATACTTTCAATTCACAATATAATTTTACTAATAATATTTTTTTCTTTTTACAGGTAGGTGCTCGTTCTACTAATCCTAACATCTAGATGAAGTATTTGATTTTCTTATTTTCTGGAAAATCAAATCCTTTATCTTTGGGTAATGGGTAGGTGTGTACTTCTTTGTTCTTATAGATAAAGATGTATAGACATACTTCAGGAGTTGGCGTACCTGCCCACGTGAGCTCATGATTCTTTTATCAAGAGAATCATGTCCTATCCCTAATCCTAACCAACTTCAATCCGTGTTTTCACATATCCTTATTCCTTCGAAATGTTTCGCGAGTATATTTTAACTTGTGCGCGAGTGTAAGTAAGTGTGATTCGTTCCTAGGGCGCAGAGTATTCGAGGTCCAGACACGAGACCTTGACTGTAAAGGTAACATAACTTTAAAATACTTTATTCTTATAATTATATCAGTTAAAAATACTCTAAATTTTTCAAGTACTTTTATCGATTTTTTCAAAAAAAAAAAAAAAAACATTATATAAATAATATATTAAATATAATTTCATATCGAATATTTAATTAAAAAATACTTTCCATTCACAATATAATTTTACTAATAATATTTTTTTCTTTTTTCAGGTAGGTGCTCGTTCTACTAATCCTAATATCTAGATAAAGTATTTGATTTTCTTATTTTCTGGAAAATCAAATCATTTCTCTGGGTAATGGGTAGGTTTGTACTCCTTTGTTCTTTTAGATTAAGATGTACAGACCTACTTCAGGTGCTGGCGTACCTGTCCGCATGAGCTCATGATTCTTTTATCAAGAGAATCATGTCCTATCATAAATCCTTACCAACTTCAATCCGTGTCTTCACATATCCTTATTCCTTCGAAATGTTTCGCGAGTATATTTTTACTTGTGCGCGAGTGTAAGTAAGTGTGATTCGTACCGGGGTCCAGAGTATTCGAGGTCCAGACACGAGACTTTGGCTGTAAAGGTAACATAACTTTATAATACTCTATCCTTATAATTATATCGTTAAAATATACTCTAAATTTTTAAAGTACGTTTTTCGATTTTTTCAAAAAAAAAGATCATATAAAATAAATAATTTAGTAAATAAAATTATATTGCGAATAATTTAAAAAAAAATACTTTCAATTCACTATATCATTTCACTAATCATATTTTTTTTCTTTTTTCAGGTAGGTGCACGTCCTACTAATTATAACATATTGATTAAGTGGAAATAAATAAATTAATTAAAATTAAAAATTAATCATATTCAAATTTGTAATCTTTTTCGTTTTTCTAAATTTAATTTGAGATATTGGTTTGCAACAATATCGCCTTTATATTTTCAGTTTAATAAATTTATTTCACATGGATAGATAATACAAAATACAATTTCAATTTTGGTTATAAAAAAACGTTTATGAATTAATAATAAATAATTCACTTTTAAAAATACTCCCTTTCTATTAAAATATTCTTGTCTAAGCTTTAATCTAATTATTTTCTGTTTCTGATTTAATGTATAAGTCTATAACTAAATTTTATCTCAATATACTCAGATCTACAAATTTTTTGTATTTGTGTCTTCAATACAAATATTTTTTGACAAAATTTTTTTACGAATGTTTAAGACTTTGATTCGAAACAAATTTCAGTATTGGAGACATTATACTGTTATTTGATTCGGAAAGGGTCTTTTAACAATTAATTATCTCAAGTGTAGATGTATTTTGTTACAAATACAATGTCTCCTATTTGTTCCAAAACACGTCTAGCCTTGAAATTTTAATTTTTTGCTACTTTAAATTTTCATTTTGTATTTCTCAGTATTTTATACATTTGAAAATAAGTGAAATATTCAAAATTTTACAATTATTTCCTTTTAATTATTATTTATTTATCTATCCATGTGGGGGGTGGTGACAGCTGCCTTCTCGTGGTGCTCCCTGTTCTCGCTAAACAGCTGTCTATGTCTCTCTATAAATTATATATCGAGACATAATCATATATAATAATTACGTTTGCATAATTTTTTACATACACCTCACATTCCATTAATGATAAAAAACATTTTCGAAAACACAGAGATTATAATATATAGGTCGTACACAATTATAATTTCACCTTTGGTATGAATTTTACAAAAATTAAATACAAAATTCTTGTTTAATTTTCATAAGTAAAATCATTCAAATTTAAGTAAATAATAATATATTATATATGAAATTTGAAGTATTTATATTCGACTGAAAATATAAGGGATATTTTTATATCTAAGAGTTTAAAGTATATAATTTAACAAGTAATAATTACAATGACTAAGTGATAATTTCTTTCTAAATTAAATGGTTGTTTCGTATAGAAATTCGCACAAATTATTATGATTAAAAATTTAGAATTTTTTAATATGATTCCATTCGTAGAATAGATGTAGCATTTATTAAATTAATTTGATAACTTGAATAAAAGATAAATATCTGGGTAACGGGTAGGTGTGTACTTCTTTTTTCTTATAGATAAAGATGTACAGACATACTTCAGGGGCTGGCTTACCTGCCCACGTGAGCTCATGATTCTTTTATCAAGAGAATCATGTCCTATCCCTAATCCTAACCAACTTCAATCCGTGTTTTAACATATCCTTATTCCTTCGAAATGTTTCGCGAGTATATTTTAACATGTGCGCGAGTGTAATTTAGTGTGATTCGTTCCTGGGGTCCAAAGTATTCGAGGTCCAGACACGAGACTTTGGCTGTAAAGGTAACATAACTTTACAATACTCTATTCTTATAATTATATCCGTAAAAAATTATTCTTATAATTATATCAGTAAAAAATACTCTAAATTTTTCAAGTACTTTTATCGATTTTTTCAAAAAAAAAACAAACAAACATTATATTATATAATATATTAAGTATAATTTTATATATAATATTAAAAAAAATAATACTTTCAATTCACAATATAATTTTACTAATAATATTTTTTTCTTTTTACAGGTAGGTGCTCGTTCTACTAATCCTAACATCTAGATGAAGTATTTGATTTTCTTATTTTCTGGAAAATCAAATCCTTTATCTTTGGGTAATGGGTAGGTGTGTACTTCTTTGTTCTTATAGATAAAGATGTATAGACATACTTCAGGGGTTGGCGTACCTGCCCACGTGAGCTCATGATTCTTTTATCAAGAGAATCATGTCCTATCCCTAATCCTAACCAACTTCAATCCGTGTTTTCACATATCCTTATTCCTTCGAAATGTTTCGCGAGTATATTTTAACTTGTGCGCGAGTGTAAGTAAGTGTGATTCGTTCCTAGGGCGCAGAGTATTCGAGGTCCAGACACGAGACCTTGACTGTAAAGGTAACATAACTTTAAAATACTTTATTCTTATAATTATATCAGTTAAAAATACTCTAAATTTTTCAAGTACTTTTATCGATTTTTTCAAAAAAAAAAAAAAAAAAACATTATATAAATAATATATTAAATATAATTTCATATCGAATATTTAATTAAAAAATACTTTCCATTCACAATATAATTTTACTAATAATATTTTTTTCTTTTTTCAGGTAGGTGCTCGTTCTACTAATCCTAATATCTAGATAAAGTATTTGATTTTCTTATTTTCTGGAAAATCAAATCATTTCTCTGGGTAATGGGTAGGTTTGTACTCCTTTGTTCTTTTAGATTAAGATGTACAGACCTACTTCAGGTGCTGGCGTACCTGTCCGCATGAGCTCATGATTCTTTTATCAAGAGAATCATGTCCTATCATAAATCCTTACCAACTTCAATCCGTGTCTTCACATATCCTTATTCCTTCGAAATGTTTCGCGAGTATATTTTTACTTGTGCGCGAGTGTAAGTAAGTGTGATTCGTACCGGGGTCCAGAGTATTCGAGGTCCAGACACGAGACTTTGGCTGTAAAGGTAACATAACTTTATAATACTCTATCCTTATAATTATATCGTTAAAATATACTCTAAATTTTTAAAGTACGTTTTTCGATTTTTTCAAAAAAAAAGATCATATAAAATAAATAATTTAGTAAATAAAATTATATTGCGAATAATTTAAAAAAAAATACTTTCAATTCACTATATCATTTCACTAATCATATTTTTTTTCTTTTTTCAGGTAGGTGCACGTCCTACTAATTATAACATATTGATTAAGTGGAAATAAATAAATTAATTAAAATTAAAAATTAATCATATTCAAATTTGTAATCTTTTTCGTTTTTCTAAATTTAATTTGAGATATTGGTTTGCAACAATATCGCCTTTATATTTTCAGTTTAATAAATTTATTTCACATGGATAGATAATACAAAATACAATTTCAATTTTGGTTATAAAAAAACGTTTATGAATTAATAATAAATAATTCACTTTTAAAAATACTCCCTTTCTATTAAAATATTCTTGTCTAAGCTTTAATCTAATTATTTTCTGTTTCTGATTTAATGTATAAGTCTATAACTAAATTTTATCTCAATATACTCAGATCTACAAATTTTTTGTATTTGTGTCTTCAATACAAATATTTTTTGACAAAATTTTTTTACGAATGTTTAAGACTTTGATTCGAAACAAATTTCAGTATTGGAGACATTATACTGTTATTTGATTCGGAAAGGGTCTTTTAACAATTAATTATCTCAAGTGTAGATGTATTTTGTTACAAATACAATGTCTCCTATTTGTTCCAAAACACGTCTAGCCTTGAAATTTTAATTTTTTGCTACTTTAAATTTTCATTTTGTATTTCTCAGTATTTTATACATTTGAAAATAAGTGAAATATTCAAAATTTTACAATTATTTCCTTTTAATTATTATTTATTTATCTATCCATGTGGGGGGTGGTGACAGCTGCCTTCTCGTGGTGCTCCCTGTTCTCGCTAAACAGCTGTCTATGTCTCTCTATAAATTATATATCGAGACATAATCATATATAATAATTACGTTTGCATAATTTTTTACATACACCTCACATTCCATTAATGATAAAAAACATTTTCGAAAACACAGAGATTATAATATATAGGTCGTACACAATTATAATTTCACCTTTGGTATGAATTTTACAAAAATTAAATACAAAATTCTTGTTTAATTTTCATAAGTAAAATCATTCAAATTTAAGTAAATAATAATATATTATATATGAAATTTGAAGTATTTATATTCGACTGAAAATATAAGGGATATTTTTATATCTAAGAGTTTAAAGTATATAATTTAACAAGTAATAATTACAATGACTAAGTGATAATTTCTTTCTAAATTAAATGGTTGTTTCGTATAGAAATTCGCACAAATTATTATGATTAAAAATTTAGAATTTTTTAATATGATTCCATTCGTAGAATAGATGTAGCATTTATTAAATTAATTTGATAACTTGAATAAAAGATAAATATCTGGGTAACGGGTAGGTGTGTACTTCTTTTTTCTTATAGATAAAGATGTACAGACATACTTCAGGGGCTGGCTTACCTGCCCACGTGAGCTCATGATTCTTTTATCAAGAGAATCATGTCCTATCCCTAATCCTAACCAACTTCAATCCGTGTTTTAACATATCCTTATTCCTTCGAAATGTTTCGCGAGTATATTTTAACATGTGCGCGAGTGTAATTTAGTGTGATTCGTTCCTGGGGTCCAAAGTATTCGAGGTCCAGACACGAGACTTTGGCTGTAAAGGTAACATAACTTTACAATACTCTATTCTTATAATTATATCCGTAAAAAATTATTCTTATAATTATATCAGTAAAAAATACTCTAAATTTTTCAAGTACTTTTATCGATTTTTTCAAAAAAAAAACAAACAAACATTATATTATATAATATATTAAGTATAATTTTATATATAATATTAAAAAAAATAATACTTTCAATTCACAATATAATTTTACTAATAATATTTTTTTCTTTTTACAGGTAGGTGCTCGTTCTACTAATCCTAACATCTAGATGAAGTATTTGATTTTCTTATTTTCTGGAAAATCAAATCCTTTATCTTTGGGTAATGGGTAGGTGTGTACTTCTTTGTTCTTATAGATAAAGATGTATAGACATACTTCAGGAGTTGGCGTACCTGCCCACGTGAGCTCATGATTCTTTTATCAAGAGAATCATGTCCTATCCCTAATCCTAACCAACTTCAATCCGTGTTTTCACATATCCTTATTCCTTCGAAATGTTTCGCGAGTATATTTTAACTTGTGCGCGAGTGTAAGTAAGTGTGATTCGTTCCTAGGGCGCAGAGTATTCGAGGTCCAGACACGAGACCTTGACTGTAAAGGTAACATAACTTTAAAATACTTTATTCTTATAATTATATCAGTTAAAAATACTCTAAATTTTTCAAGTACTTTTATCGATTTTTTCAAAAAAAAAAAAAAAACATTATATAAATAATATATTAAATATAATTTCATATCGAATATTTAATTAAAAAATACTTTCCATTCACAATATAATTTTACTAATAATATTTTTTTCTTTTTTCAGGTAGGTGCTCGTTCTACTAATCCTAATATCTAGATAAAGTATTTGATTTTCTTATTTTCTGGAAAATCAAATCATTTCTCTGGGTAATGGGTAGGTTTGTACTCCTTTGTTCTTTTAGATTAAGATGTACAGACCTACTTCAGGTGCTGGCGTACCTGTCCGCATGAGCTCATGATTCTTTTATCAAGAGAATCATGTCCTATCATAAATCCTTACCAACTTCAATCCGTGTCTTCACATATCCTTATTCCTTCGAAATGTTTCGCGAGTATATTTTTACTTGTGCGCGAGTGTAAGTAAGTGTGATTCGTACCGGGGTCCAGAGTATTCGAGGTCCAGACACGAGACTTTGGCTGTAAAGGTAACATAACTTTATAATACTCTATCCTTATAATTATATCGTGAAAATATACTCTAAATTTTTAAAGTACGTTTTTCGATTTTTTCAAAAAAAAAGATCATATAAAATAAATAATTTAGTAAATAAAATTATATTGCGAATAATTTAAAAAAAAAATACTTTCAATTCACTATATCATTTCACTAATCATATTTTTTTTCTTTTTTCAGGTAGGTGCACGTCCTACTAATTATAACATATTGATTAAGTGGAAATAAATAAATTAATTAAAATTAAAAATTAATCATATTCAAATTTGTAATCTTTTTTCGTTTTTCTAAATTTAATTTGAGATATTGGTTTGAAACAATATCGCCTTTATATTTTCAGTTTAATAAATTTATTTCACATGGATAGATAATACAAAATACAATTTCAATTTTGGTTATAAAAAAACGTTTATGAATTAATAATAAATAATTCACTTTTAAAAATACTCCCTTTCTATTAAAATATTCTTGTCTAAGCTTTAATCTAATTATTTTCTGTTTCTGATTTAATGTATAAGTCTATAACTAAATTTTATCTCAATATACTCAGATCTACAAATTTTTTGTATTTGTGTCTTCAATACAAATATTTTTTGACAAAATTTTTTTACGAATGTTTAAGACTTTGATTCGAAACAAATTTCAGTATTGGAGACATTATACTGTTATTTGATTCGGAAAGGGTCTTTTAACAATTAATTATCTCAAGTGTAGATGTATTTTGTTACAAATACAATGTCTCCTATTTGTTCCAAAACACGTCTAGCCTTGAAATTTTAATTTTTTGCTACTTTAAATTTTCATTTTGTATTTCTCAGTATTTTATACATTTGAAAATAAGTGAAATATTCAAAATTTTACAATTATTTCCTTTTAATTATTATTTATTTATCTATCCATGTGGGGGGTGGTGACAGCTGCCTTCTCGTGGTGCTCCCTGTTCTCGCTAAACAGCTGTCTATGTCTCTCTATAAATTATATATCGAGACATAATCATATATAATAATTACGTTTGCATAATTTTTTACATACACCTCACATTCCATTAATGATAAAAAACATTTTCGAAAACACAGAGATTATAATATATAGGTCGTACACAATTATAATTTCACCTTTGGTATGAATTTTACAAAAATTAAATACAAAATTCTTGTTTAATTTTCATAAGTAAAATCATTCAAATTTAAGTAAATAATAATATATTATATATGAAATTTGAAGTATTTATATTCGACTGAAAATATAAGGGATATTTTTATATCTAAGAGTTTAAAGTATATAATTTAACAAGTAATAATTACAATGACTAAGTGATAATTTCTTTCTAAATTAAATGGTTGTTTCGTATAGAAATTCGCACAAATTATTATGATTAAAAATTTAGAATTTTTTAATATGATTCCATTCGTAGAATAGATGTAGCATTTATTAAATTAATTTGATAACTTGAATAAAAGATAAATATCTGGGTAACGGGTAGGTGTGTACTTCTTTTTTCTTATAGATAAAGATGTACAGACATACTTCAGGGGCTGGCTTACCTGCCCACGTGAGCTCATGATTCTTTTATCAAGAGAATCATGTCCTATCCCTAATCCTAACCAACTTCAATCCGTGTTTTAACATATCCTTATTCCTTCGAAATGTTTCGCGAGTATATTTTAACATGTGCGCGAGTGTAATTTAGTGTGATTCGTTCCTGGGGTCCAAAGTATTCGAGGTCCAGACACGAGACTTTGGCTGTAAAGGTAACATAACTTTACAATACTCTATTCTTATAATTATATCCGTAAAAAATTATTCTTATAATTATATCAGTAAAAAATACTCTAAATTTTTCAAGTACTTTTATCGATTTTTTCAAAAAAAAAACAAACAAACATTATATTATATAATATATTAAGTATAATTTTATATATAATATTAAAAAAAATAATACTTTCAATTCACAATATAATTTTACTAATAATATTTTTTTCTTTTTACAGGTAGGTGCTCGTTCTACTAATCCTAACATCTAGATGAAGTATTTGATTTTCTTATTTTCTGGAAAATCAAATCCTTTATCTTTGGGTAATGGGTAGGTGTGTACTTCTTTGTTCTTATAGATAAAGATGTATAGACATACTTCAGGGGTTGGCGTACCTGCCCACGTGAGCTCATGATTCTTTTATCAAGAGAATCATGTCCTATCCCTAATCCTAACCAACTTCAATCCGTGTTTTCACATATCCTTATTCCTTCGAAATGTTTCGCGAGTATATTTTAACTTGTGCGCGAGTGTAAGTAAGTGTGATTCGTTCCTAGGGCGCAGAGTATTCGAGGTCCAGACACGAGACCTTGACTGTAAAGGTAACATAACTTTAAAATACTTTATTCTTATAATTATATCAGTTAAAAATACTCTAAATTTTTCAAGTACTTTTATCGATTTTTTCAAAAACAAAAAAAAAAAAAAAACATTATATAAATAATATATTAAATATAATTTCATATCGAATATTTAATTAAAAAATACTTTCCATTCACAATATAATTTTACTAATAATATTTTTTTCTTTTTTCAGGTAGGTGCTCGTTCTACTAATCCTAATATCTAGATAAAGTATTTGATTTTCTTATTTTCTGGAAAATCAAATCATTTCTCTGGGTAATGGGTAGGTTTGTACTCCTTTGTTCTTTTAGATTAAGATGTACAGACCTACTTCAGGTGCTGGCGTACCTGTCCGCATGAGCTCATGATTCTTTTATCAAGAGAATCATGTCCTATCATAAATCCTTACCAACTTCAATCCGTGTCTTCACATATCCTTATTCCTTCGAAATGTTTCGCGAGTATATTTTTACTTGTGCGCGAGTGTAAGTAAGTGTGATTCGTACCGGGGTCCAGAGTATTCGAGGTCCAGACACGAGACTTTGGCTGTAAAGGTAACATAACTTTATAATACTCTATCCTTATAATTATATCGTTAAAATATACTCTAAATTTTTAAAGTACGTTTTTCGATTTTTTCAAAAAAAAAGATCATATAAAATAAATAATTTAGTAAATAAAATTATATTGCGAATAATTTAAAAAAAAATACTTTCAATTCACTATATCATTTCACTAATCATATTTTTTTTCTTTTTTCAGGTAGGTGCACGTCCTACTAATTATAACATATTGATTAAGTGGAAATAAATAAATTAATTAAAATTAAAAATTAATCATATTCAAATTTGTAATCTTTTTCGTTTTTCTAAATTTAATTTGAGATATTGGTTTGCAACAATATCGCCTTTATATTTTCAGTTTAATAAATTTATTTCACATGGATAGATAATACAAAATACAATTTCAATTTTGGTTATAAAAAAACGTTTATGAATTAATAATAAATAATTCACTTTTAAAAATACTCCCTTTCTATTAAAATATTCTTGTCTAAGCTTTAATCTAATTATTTTCTGTTTCTGATTTAATGTATAAGTCCATAACTAAATTTTATCTCAATATACTCAGATCTACAAATTTTTTGTATTTGTGTCTTCAATACAAATATTTTTTGACAAAATTTTTTTACGAATGTTTAAGACTTTGATTCGAAACAAATTTCAGTATTGGAGACATTATACTGTTATTTGATTCGGAAAGGGTCTTTTAACAATTAATTATCTCAAGTGTAGATGTATTTTGTTACAAATACAATGTCTCCTATTTGTTCCAAAACACGTCTAGCCTTGAAATTTTAATTTTTTGCTACTTTAAATTTTCATTTTGTATTTCTCAGTATTTTATACATTTGAAAATAAGTGAAATATTCAAAATTTTACAATTATTTCCTTTTAATTATTATTTATTTATCTATCCATGTGGGGGGTGGTGACAGCTGCCTTCTCGTGGTGCTCCCTGTTCTCGCTAAACAGCTGTCTATGTCTCTCTATAAATTATATATCGAGACATAATCATATATAATAATTACGTTTGCATAATTTTTTACATACACCTCACATTCCATTAATGATAAAAAACATTTTCGAAAACACAGAGATTATAATATATAGGTCGTACACAATTATAATTTCACCTTTGGTATGAATTTTACAAAAATTAAATACAAAATTCTTGTTTAATTTTCATAAGTAAAATCATTCAAATTTAAGTAAATAATAATATATTATATATGAAATTTGAAGTATTTATATTCGACTGAAAATATAAGGGATATTTTTATATCTAAGAGTTTAAAGTATATAATTTAACAAGTAATAATTACAATGACTAAGTGATAATTTCTTTCTAAATTAAATGGTTGTTTCGTATAGAAATTCGCACAAATTATTATGATTAAAAATTTAGAATTTTTTAATATGATTCCATTCGTAGAATAGATGTAGCATTTATTAAATTAATTTGATAACTTGAATAAAAGATAAATATCTGGGTAACGGGTAGGTGTGTACTTCTTTTTTCTTATAGATAAAGATGTACAGACATACTTCAGGGGCTGGCTTACCTGCCCACGTGAGCTCATGATTCTTTTATCAAGAGAATCATGTCCTATCCCTAATCCTAACCAACTTCAATCCGTGTTTTAACATATCCTTATTCCTTCGAAATGTTTCGCGAGTATATTTTAACATGTGCGCGAGTGTAATTTAGTGTGATTCGTTCCTGGGGTCCAAAGTATTCGAGGTCCAGACACGAGACTTTGGCTGTAAAGGTAACATAACTTTACAATACTCTATTCTTATAATTATATCCGTAAAAAATTATTCTTATAATTATATCAGTAAAAAATACTCTAAATTTTTCAAGTACTTTTATCGATTTTTTCAAAAAAAAAACAAACAAACATTATATTATATAATATATTAAGTATAATTTTATATATAATATTAAAAAAAATAATACTTTCAATTCACAATATAATTTTACTAATAATATTTTTTTCTTTTTACAGGTAGGTGCTCGTTCTACTAATCCTAACATCTAGATGAAGTATTTGATTTTCTTATTTTCTGGAAAATCAAATCCTTTATCTTTGGGTAATGGGTAGGTGTGTACTTCTTTGTTCTTATAGATAAAGATGTATAGACATACTTCAGGGGTTGGCGTACCTGCCCACGTGAGCTCATGATTCTTTTATCAAGAGAATCATGTCCTATCCCTAATCCTAACCAACTTCAATCCGTGTTTTCACATATCCTTATTCCTTCGAAATGTTTCGCGAGTATATTTTAACTTGTGCGCGAGTGTAAGTAAGTGTGATTCGTTCCTAGGGCGCAGAGTATTCGAGGTCCAGACACGAGACCTTGACTGTAAAGGTAACATAACTTTAAAATACTTTATTCTTATAATTATATCAGTTAAAAATACTCTAAATTTTTCAAGTACTTTTATCGATTTTTTCAAAAACAAAAAAAAAAAAAAAACATTATATAAATAATATATTAAATATAATTTCATATCGAATATTTAATTAAAAAATACTTTCCATTCACAATATAATTTTACTAATAATATTTTTTTCTTTTTTCAGGTAGGTGCTCGTTCTACTAATCCTAATATCTAGATAAAGTATTTGATTTTCTTATTTTCTGGAAAATCAAATCATTTCTCTGGGTAATGGGTAGGTTTGTACTCCTTTGTTCTTTTAGATTAAGATGTACAGACCTACTTCAGGTGCTGGCGTACCTGTCCGCATGAGCTCATGATTCTTTTATCAAGAGAATCATGTCCTATCATAAATCCTTACCAACTTCAATCCGTGTCTTCACATATCCTTATTCCTTCGAAATGTTTCGCGAGTATATTTTTACTTGTGCGCGAGTGTAAGTAAGTGTGATTCGTACCGGGGTCCAGAGTATTCGAGGTCCAGACACGAGACTTTGGCTGTAAAGGTAACATAACTTTATAATACTCTATCCTTATAATTATATCGTTAAAATATACTCTAAATTTTTAAAGTACGTTTTTCGATTTTTTCAAAAAAAAAGATCATATAAAATAAATAATTTAGTAAATAAAATTATATTGCGAATAATTTAAAAAAAAATACTTTCAATTCACTATATCATTTCACTAATCATATTTTTTTTCTTTTTTCAGGTAGGTGCACGTCCTACTAATTATAACATATTGATTAAGTGGAAATAAATAAATTAATTAAAATTAAAAATTAATCATATTCAAATTTGTAATCTTTTTCGTTTTTCTAAATTTAATTTGAGATATTGGTTTGCAACAATATCGCCTTTATATTTTCAGTTTAATAAATTTATTTCACATGGATAGATAATACAAAATACAATTTCAATTTTGGTTATAAAAAAACGTTTATGAATTAATAATAAATAATTCACTTTTAAAAATACTCCCTTTCTATTAAAATATTCTTGTCTAAGCTTTAATCTAATTATTTTCTGTTTCTGATTTAATGTATAAGTCTATAACTAAATTTTATCTCAATATACTCAGATCTACAAATTTTTTGTATTTGTGTCTTCAATACAAATATTTTTTGACAAAATTTTTTTACGAATGTTTAAGACTTTGATTCGAAACAAATTTCAGTATTGGAGACATTATACTGTTATTTGATTCGGAAAGGGTCTTTTAACAATTAATTATCTCAAGTGTAGATGTATTTTGTTACAAATACAATGTCTCCTATTTGTTCCAAAACACGTCTAGCCTTGAAATTTTAATTTTTTGCTACTTTAAATTTTCATATTGTATTTCTCAGTATTTTATACATTTGAAAATAAGTGAAATATTCAAAATTTTACAATTATTTCCTTTTAATTATTATTTATTTATCTATCCATGTGGGGGGTGGTGACAGCTGCCTTCTCGTGGTGCCCCCTGTTCTCGCTAAACAGCTGTCTATGTCTCTCTATAAATTATATATCGAGACATAATCATATATAATAATTACGTTTGCATAATTTTTTACATACACCTCACATTCCATTAATGATAAAAAACATTTTCGAAAACACAGAGATTATAATATATAGGTCGTACACAATTATAATTTCACCTTTGGTATGAATTTTACAAAAATTAAATACAAAATTCTTGTTTAATTTTCATAAGTAAAATCATTCAAATTTAAGTAAATAATAATATATTATATATGAAATTTGAAGTATTTATATTCGACTGAAAATATAAGGGATATTTTTATATCTAAGAGTTTAAAGTATATAATTTAACAAGTAATAATTACAATGACTAAGTGATAATTTCTTTCTAAATTAAATGGTTGTTTCGTATAGAAATTCGCACAAATTATTATGATTAAAAATTTAGAATTTTTTAATATGATTCCATTCGTAGAATAGATGTAGCATTTATTAAATTAATTTGATAACTTGAATAAAAGATAAATATCTGGGTAACGGGTAGGTGTGTACTTCTTTTTTCTTATAGATAAAGATGTACAGACATACTTCAGGGGCTGGCTTACCTGCCCACGTGAGCTCATGATTCTTTTATCAAGAGAATCATGTCCTATCCCTAATCCTAACCAACTTCAATCCGTGTTTTAACATATCCTTATTCCTTCGAAATGTTTCGCGAGTATATTTTAACATGTGCGCGAGTGTAATTTAGTGTGATTCGTTCCTGGGGTCCAAAGTATTCGAGGTCCAGACACGAGACTTTGGCTGTAAAGGTAACATAACTTTACAATACTCTATTCTTATAATTATATCCGTAAAAAATTATTCTTATAATTATATCAGTAAAAAATACTCTAAATTTTTCAAGTACTTTTATCGATTTTTTCAAAAAACAAACAAACAAACATTATATTATATAATATATTAAGTATAATTTTATATAAAATATTAAAAAAAAATAATACTTTCAATTCACAATATAATTTTACTAATAATATTTTTTTCTTTTTACAGGTAGGTGCTCGTTCTACTAATCCTAACATCTAGATGAAGTATTTGATTTTCTTATTTTCTGGAAAATCAAATCCTTTATCTTTGGGTAATGGGTAGGTGTGTACTTCTTTGTTCTTATAGATAAAGATGTATAGACATACTTCAGGGGTTGGCGTACCTGCCCACGTGAGCTCATGATTCTTTTATCAAGAGAATCATGTCCTATCCCTAATCCTAACCAACTTCAATCCGTGTTTTCACATATCCTTATTCCTTCGAAATGTTTCGCGAGTATATTTTAACTTGTGCGCGAGTGTAAGTAAGTGTGATTCGTTCCTAGGGCGCAGAGTATTCGAGGTCCAGACACGAGACCTTGACTGTAAAGGTAACATAACTTTAAAATACTTTATTCTTATAATTATATCAGTTAAAAATACTCTAAATTTTTCAAGTACTTTTTTCGATTTTTTCAAAAAACAAAAAAACAAAAACAAAAAACAAACATTATATAAATAAAATATTAAATATAAATTCTATAACGAATATTAAATAAAAAATACTTACAATACATAATATAGTTTTACTAATCATAATTTTTTCTTTTTTCAGGTAGGTGCTCGTCCTACTAATCCTAACATCTAGATGAAGTATTTGATTTTCTTATTTTCTGGAAAATCAAATCCTTTATCTTTGGTTAATGGGTCGGTGTATACTCCTTTGTTTTTATAGATAAAGTTGTATAGTCTCTACTTCTGGGGTTGGCGTACCTGCCCACGTGAGCTCATGATTCTTTTATCAAGAGAATCATGTCCTATCCCTAAATCCATAACAACCTTCAATCCGTGTTTTCACATATCCTTATTCTTTCGAAATGTTTCGCGAGTATATTTTTATTTGTGCGCGAGTGTAAGTAAGTGTGATTCGTTCCTAGGCTCCAGAGTAATCGAGGTCGAGACACGAGACTTTGGCTGTAAAGGTAACATAACTTTACAATACTCTATTCTTATAATTATATCAGTAAAAAATACTCTAAATTTTTCAAGTACTTTTATTGATTTTTCAAAAAAAAACAAACAAACATTATATTACATAATATATTAAGTATAATTTTATATAGAATATTAAAAAAAAATAATACTTTCAATTCACAATATAATTTTACTAATAATATTTTTTTTCTTTTTTCAGGTAGATGCACGTCCTTCTAATTATAACATTGATTAAGTGGAAATAAATAAATTAATTAAAATTAAAAATTAATCATATTCAAATTTGTAATCTTTTTCTAAATTTAATTTGAAGTATTGGTTTGAAACAATATCGCCTTTATATTTTCAGTTTAATAAATTTATTTCACATGGATAGATAATACAAAATACAATTTCAATTTTGGTTATAAAAAACGTTTATGAATTAATAATAAGCAATTCACTTTTAAAAATACTCCCTTTCTATTAAAATATTCTTGTCTAAGCATTAATCTAATTATTTTCTGTTTCTGATTTAATTTATAAGTCAATAACTAAATTTTATCTCAATATACTCAGATCTACAAATTTTTTATATTTGTGTCTTAAATACAAATATTTTTTTGACAAAATTTTTTTACGAATGTTTAAGACTTTGATCCGAAACAAATTTCAGTATTTGAGACATTATACTGTTATTTGATTCGGAAAAGGTCTTTTAACAATTACTTATCTCAAGTGTAGATGTATTTTTGTTACAAATACAATGTCTCCTATTTGTTCCAAAACACGTCTAGCCTTGAAATTTTAATATTTTGCTACTTTAAATTTTCATATTGTATTTCTCAGTATTTTATACATTCGAAAATAAAGTGAAATATTCAAAATTTTAAAATTATCTCCTTTTAATTATTATTTATTTATCTATTCATGTGGGGGGTGGTGACAGCTGCCTTCTCGTGGTGCCCCCTGTTCTCGCTAAACAGCTGTCTATGTCTCTCTATAAATTATATATCGAGACATAATCATATATAATAATTACGTTTGCATTATTTTTTACATACACCTCACATTCCATTAATGATAAAAAACATTTTCGAAAACACAGAGATTATAATATATAAGTCCTACACAATTATAATTTCACTTTTGGTAGGAATTTTACAAAAACGTTTCCGAGACTTTTTTCTCTTCATCTTTAACATTGGAAAAATTCTCCGAAACGTCGGAAATTGAATAAAATTTATTAATTTATGGACTGTCTTTCATTATAACCTACTAATTATAATTAATCTTTTTAAAGAAATAGTTAATATGTGTGGAATTTACAAAAAAATACAATACAAATTTCTTATTTAATTTGATTAATTAAAATTCATTCTAAATTTATGCAAATATTCTATATTATATATGAAATTTGAAATATTTATATTTGATTGAAAGTACAAAGGGGATACTTTTCGATGTCATTGCCTTTAAGAATTAGTAGTATAGTAATTTAACACGTAATAAATACTAAGTACATATTTTTTCTAAATTAAATGTTTTTTGGATAAAAATAAGCTGACGTGTTCTGATGTGGCCATCCACTTGACTTTTTCACTCAATCTGGCCCCTCACTTATATTTTATATTTAATAAAATTATTTATAATCATATAGGTGATGTGGGTTAGTTTTTTCATTTTTAGACTTCTGGGCACTCACTGATTATGTATACAAAATTTGGTTGAGTTTGTTCAAATAGCCTAGATTTTTAATTTTTAATCCCCCCCATCCACCCCCTTTACTTTTGGGTCGATATGCACCAAAATCTAATCAGCTCTTAATCTCACTAGACCAAAAATACTTGTGAAATTTTGTTTCATATTCACACTAGTTTTTGAGCTAGCTCGTTCACAAAAATTTGGTAACGCACAGACTAACAACCAGACAACCAGACAAACAGACAGACTAATTAACAGACATTTTGACAAAATAATTGTTATCTCAAAAAATAAAAATTTTCGATCTTCACCTATTGGATCTTTTTTGTAGAGCAAAATGCCTTGGTAAAGTAAAAATAAAACCGACTTCAAAAATTAAATGCAACAAATAAAATAATAATAACTTAAAAATAAAATAAAATACTTCTAAAAGGTATAAAATAATTATCTAATTTAGTTACAACTAAACGTCGAAATATTTACATGAAATTACTTTTTCAAGTCGGTGCCAAACAAACTATATAAGCAAGATTACCCGCTAAACGTACTAGGTATGATCCGTCGATTTCGATTTATAAAATGTATATGTTTTGCACCGACTTCAAAAGTAATTTCATGTAAATATTTCGTCGTTTAGTTGTAACTAAATTAGATAATTATTTTATACCTTTTAGTGTATTTAATTTTATTTTTAAGATATCTAAATTATTTTTGATAACAGATTTTATTATTCCTGAAAGGAATATACATAATTACTATCATACAAACAATTCAATAAAGGTAAGATAATTATTATAATAAATAAACTCACCTGAAAGGGATATTTAAATTACAAGTTGTTTGGTCTGGATTTCATGGTGTAAACATATCAAGTGACGCTACCCTTTCAGATGTGTTCCCAACTTAACACTAATATAGTAGAGGCCTCTGGCTGATTGGTGGATGACTGGTACTAGTAGTCATTTACAGCTATTATAATTTTATTTGTTGCATTTAATTTTTTGAAGTCAGTTTTTTTTTCCAAATAAAAGTTGTGTTGCATTTAATTTTTTGAAGTCAGTTTTTTTTCCAAATAAAAGTTCGCTTGCACAATACGACAAGCTATTATTTAAAACGAGTGACTCATTTCATTTAATTTCCAAGAAAATAATATATACACACTATGTTCTAGCAAATTAATATCGCGGCCTATTATATATACTCAATGGAATTATTCAATCTTAGCAGCCACAACCGTGAATTAAATTGTTCGTCTTGTATATAAAGAAAAAAATCACTCTCTGCTACTTTAAAGTAGATTATACCCTGGAGAAAATGAGATGACTAGGCCTGGAAACGATAAGCCAGAAATGGAATACATTATTAATATGGAAGAATCTTGTTTTTTTTTAGAGAAATATAATCATATTTCTAAGGTAGATGTTTTTTGGATAATAGAAACAGATAGAAGAGAGGGATTTGAGAACTAGTATTAAGAGGGGTGAAAAAGAGAGAAAATAGTGGAAGAGGTTTGAGAGACTATTTGAGATAAGATGATAAAATATACATATGCAGTTAAATGGATAAAAACAATAAAACTGAGATTCTAGAGATTTCAGAAAGCTTTTATTATATTGTAACATGTTGAGGGAAAGTTTTAGCGGAAACAAAATCTGGATAGATCTGCTTTTTGTATTTTTTTAATGATATAGATGTAAGAAAATTGGGTCATTTGGTCTGTTATCATGATAATTCAAAAACAGTAAATCTCATGGAAGTTAAATTTTAATTTTAAGTTTGTTATCATCTTTTAAATCTCTAGGACTCAGAGAAGAAAGAACATTATATTATTTAATCGAAAATGATAGGATTCCCATCTAATATAAAGTACCTGCCACCGAGAGATGCTCGGCAAATTTTTTGCTTCAGTTAATAGCTATATATTACCACTAACAAACGGTAGATGGTAAATGGAGCCACTGGGATGGCCAATCAGATGACAGGCACTTTCAGTAGACCAAAACTATGTGAAATTTGGTTTCGATATTCAAACTACGTTTTTGAGCTAGCTCGTCCACAATAATTTGATAACGCACAGACTCAACGGACAACCAGACTAATAGACATTTTGACAAAACAACTATTATCTCGAAAAATATAATTTTTTCGATATTCACTTATTAGAGTTTTTTTTGTAGAGCGAAATGCCATGCTTTCGCTCAATTTATTTTAATCAAAGTAGTTTCAGCCGTTTTTTAGATATTTTGAAAAAAGAAGGCAAAAAACACCTTTTTTCATGCACGATTACACATACTTTGACCATACCCTGTATGGTAAAGTAAAAAAATATTTGAATTTGGAGCCACTGGGATGGCCAATCAGATGACAGGCACTTTCAGTAGACCAAAACTACGTGTGAAATTTGGTTTCGATATTCAAACTAGTTTTTGAGCTAGCTCGTCCACAATAATTTGATAACGCACAGACTAACGGACAACCAGACTAACAGACATTTTGACAAAACAATTATTATCTCGAAAAATATAATTTTTTCGATGTTCACTTTATTAGAGCTTTTTTGTAGAGCGAAATGCCATGCTTTCGCTCAATTTATTTAATCAAGTAGTTTCAGCCGTTTTTTAGATATTTTGAAAAAGAAGGAAAAAAACACCTTTTTCATGCACGATTACAATACTTGACCATACCCTGTATGGTAAAGTAAAAAATATTTGAATTTGGAGCATTTTTGAATAAATTATGAGCGAAAAACCGAAATTCGATATTTTTTAAACCAAGTGATCAAAAAAATTTCAAAATTTACCAGGAAATGTTTTTTGACGGGTACTAAAAAATGTCATAAAATGAAAGGAAATCAAAAATTAAAATTTTTCAAACCGTCCGAGTGCCTCAAATATATTTTTAAACTTTTTTTTCTTTTTTACTGAAGCTTTGCGACCCCTTTATAGAAGCGGGGGGTCGCCACCCACCAGGTTGAAAAAGCACTGCTTTATAATATCCTGTATGGTAAAGTAAAATTCCAAATCACTAAAATTTTTCAAGCATAATTTATAATACATTTTATTTTGTTTTTTCAGGAAGATTTTTTTGAAAACTACTTTGACTTTCAATTCTCCTAATACAATATAGTTAATCGGATGAAGAAATGACATTAGCAGTGGGTTGTGGTTGTATCTTATGCAAATGATGGCACTTAATACGATTAGCATCGATGCACTCAGCCAGAGGGGCGGCCAATGCAATTACCAGCTCCTCGATAAGCTGTATATGCTTGCATATGCCTGCATTAGTGCACAGCTTGTGCGTATAGAGGCCGTCCCGCCCGGAGCTGCTTTGAGCTTTATATAGAGGCTTGATTAGACAATCAACTCATGTTATGGTACCTGTTTGAGAGAGTCATGTGGAAATTTTGTCAGGATCTATTTGGTGTGGTGGAGGCTGCGACACAAACGGACATCAATCACAAAGCAAAATAAATAAACAATTCGAAAGAAAAATTCCTCAGAATTTTTTCTATTATATTTAGAGGTTTAGAACAGTGTTTCTCAAACTTTTGTAGAGCGAGGAACCCTAGAGCAGTGGTTCTTAACTTTTTATCAGTCACGGCCCCCTTAAAATCCGAAAGTATTTTCGCGGCCAGTATCCTCCCCCTCTAAGTAACATACTCGTAATTACAAAAAATGTAATTAACAAAAAATACTTTATCAGATTGTCAGTAATAACATATTTCTTAAAAATTGTCAGTAGTAACATATTTCTTGAAAATTGTCAGTAATAACATATTTCTTCTAAAATAGGTATATTTGCAAATGAAAGTATATTTTCATTAGTATAAAATTTGTAAACCTAGACTTATAAAAAATATTTAAACTGTTTTATTCAACTTGTAATTTTGTCTGTCTGTTTGGGTCAAATTTACCTATACGCTCAACGTTTTCATTTAATTTTTCCATGTAATTTACATATGTATCACTTTTTAAAAACCAGTAACATATTTTTTTTTATTTGTAAAGATATAAAAACTTAAAAAATTCTAATATTTTTGCAGCCCTCTTACTAACTTTCCGCATCCCCGCCCCCCCCCTCCCTTTTCTGAGGAACCCCTAGCACTATACTATGAGATATTTAATTTTTTGTCAAAATATCAACATCATGCTACTTGTATGGCTTCCAAATATAACATATCGCTGCCGATGATCGGTGTTGCCACTATTTTAAAAATTTGGGGAAATTGGGTACAAAAAACGTGCATTTTAAATTACAACACCCAACTTAACATTTTTATTTTGATGAATAATAATATTATTAAATTTTTTGGAAATGTCATTGGGATACCCATATGCCCCTTTCGGATTGGACATTTTTTTTTTACATATTCAATGTAAATACTCATCAATAATATTCTCATCTATAATAATAAAACTTGAGTAAGATACGAGGTAGGTTTCACAAAAAAGAAATAAAACAAAATTGAGTTTTGAATTCGATATATTTCGGGGGTTAGCCCATCATCAGGAGTCTAAGAAAACTGATTATATATTGGAAAAATAGTTTTACAAGTAACAATTTTTAAAAATTTTAACTGTAGTGGTGAGGGAAAGTAGGGGAGGAGGAGAAGTTGTTCTAAGAATTAATATTTTCTATTGAGATTTGAACTGGCTGAAAGGAGTCTATACGTGCTTTTATAATAACAGATGGACAAGTACCTGAGAAGATTACTAACTTGAGAAGGTGCATTGAGAGAGTGCAATTACCTATAGTATATTCATATGTGTGAACAATGGAAAGGAATGTTTATTTAATTTATTATAACATATAATCAATAATTGTATTTTTATACACTTCCAATTGATTATTTAAAATATTTAAATTATTAGAGAGGGCTATTTTTATTTCGGTGGATTCCAAGAGATCCAATTTAGGCCTTTTCTTCGAAATGAATGGGGATAGGGTTATTATTAGAGGTTGAACGGTTGGATTCATGTAAGTGAATTGCGATAGGCCGAGGTCGAATCTAAATTAATGTTCATCGGATTTATTGAGACGATTAAAGGCTCTTGCACATGCTCGGAGTAATCGCATTATGAAAGCGCGGCCTCGTCTCGCCCAATATAAAAAGCATCACAATCCCGACAAGCTACGCATTGCCTTCTCTGACTCGTCATCAGTTTGTCTCAATTTTGTCTATTTTCATTGTCAATTAATTGGGAGCCTAAATTGTTGTTGTTGTATAAAGCAGGAGAGACTCCATATGATCATAAGGGTACAAGCTAATGGGAGATGCTCAGATGATTAGTAAATGAAGGGTATTCTTCTATATATTTTTTTCAGTTCCCGATTCTAATGAGTGTAAGTGTGAGATAGTGAATTTACTTTGATTCTGCTATACATTTTGTTGATAGTCGAAATGTTATATCCATTATTCAAGGCTATATTCTGAATGATGTTGAGCTCCTTTATTGAAATTTATAGTATTCATGGGTATACTGGAGGAGTCTATGAATCATTGAACTAGAATGCTGCAAATTTTGTATTAATGGGGTGATTAGAATCGTGAAGGGAAATGACTGTGTCCGTGAAAGTGGGCTTTTCTTCTAGGAGCTCTGATGATGGGCTAACCCCCGAAATATATCGAATTCAAAACTCAATTTTGTTTTATTTCTTTTTTCATGAAACCTACCTCGTATCTTACTCAAGTTTTATTATTATATTAAAATGTTTCACCTAGAACCAACTTACCAAACTCCTTAAAAGTTATATTCTCATCTATTTGAAAAGCAATATTATTTCAAATGTCATTGATAACAAAATAATACTTCTTATTCCTCTCTGGGTTGGGAGGTGTTGGCCTTAGTAGTAGGATTATATACAGGTTGTTTAGAAAAACCGTTCCAAGACTTCAGAGCGTGATTCGCCACATCAAAATTAGATGAAAAGTTCCAAAACTCTTCGTTTTCTGTCTGGCCGCCATTTTTTAAAGTCTATCTTGAGATCGGATGTAGATATCTTCACTGAAATTTGGTACACATGTACTTATCTACATTATCTACTATTTAAAAAAGTGGCCTTAAATTTTATTTTCAAAATTTTTAAAAATGACGGCCATGTAAAGTTTTTAATTGTGAATAACTTTTTAATATTTCATTTGATTAAAATTAGTAAAATTTAGGATAAAATGTTACGATTTTTATTGTGAATACTAAAATGATACTAAGTTATGACAAAATTTGTAGGAAAATAGGAGGAAATGATGTCAGTCTCGAAATTCAGTCTTACATAGTATGCCTACTATCAAATTTTGCCATGAACTTCGTATATTTTTTGCACTATGTCTATTGGAACTTTTCATCTCATTTCCTTGATGAGGGGAATCACGCCCTGAAGTCTTGGAACCCTTATAGACACTCTCGTATTGAGAGAGCTCTTGCTCTCTAGGCGTGTGGAACCCCCAAACAGTTCTTTGTGGAACAATGGGATTCCGCGGAGCCCAGATTGAGAAACACAGATTTAGGAGAGTTTGTGCTAGGTCAGTAGGCCAACTTTACATAACCAATTTGGACTTTACCATACAGGTATGGTCAAGTATTGTAATCGTGCATGAAAAAGTTGTTTCTTCCTTCTTTATTTCGAAATATCTCAAAAACGGCTGAAACTATTTTAATTAAAAAATTGAGCTAAACCATGGCATTTCGCTCTACAAAAAGCCCTAATAAGTGAACATCGAAAAAATTATATTTTTCGAGATAATAATTGTTTTGTCAAAATGTCTCCTAGTTAGTTAGTTAGTTAGTCTGTGCGTTACCAAATTTGTGGACGAGCTAGCTCAAAAACTAGTGTGAATATTGAAACCAAATTTCACACGTAGTTTTGGTCCATTGAGATTAAGAGCTGATTAGATTTTAGTGCATATCGACCTAAAATTAAGGGGGTAGAGGGGGTTAAAAATTAAAAATCTAGGTCGTTTGAGCAAACTCAACCAAATTTTGTGTAGATAATCAGTGGACCCCCAGAAGTCTAAAAATGTAAAATCTAACCGCCCAAAATTGGGGGGGGGCGGAGAGTCGAAAAATGAAAATCTTGGCCATTTACCAAACTCAACCGAATTTTGTATGCATAATCAGTGGGTCCCTAGAAGTCTAAAAATGCAAAAACTAACCCCCCACACCTACATGATTATAAAATAAATTTTAGGGTCCAGGTTGCATGGTAAAGTCAAATGGATAGGCACATTCTTTGACTATTAAAAGCAATATTAATAGCTTGCAATGGTCCTGTGGATTGAACCATAATTTATTTTTAATTAATCAATTAAATTCTTATTTTTATTCATCATTAAGTCTAATTGAGGCAATCAATTGATCATCAAACAAGGGAAACCAATGAGTTCTGGGAAAGCATAGTAAATGACCAACGATTAACAAATATAGAAGAGCATTGACTTGAGCAAGTTCGGCAGTTAGTCATAGTCTGTCATCTGTCATGAGAGAGAGAGTGAGCACATCTATTGCTATCAATGTGACTCTGAATACACTTACAATTACTTTTATATTCAAGTTTCGGCAGTCTGTCATCTGTCATGAGAGAGAGTGAGCACATCTACTGCTATCAATGTGACTCTGAATACACTTACAATTACTTTTATATTCAAGTTCCGCAAGTCATTGACTGACATGTCATGAGAGAGAGTGTGCATATCTACTACTATCAAGTGCTCAGAATATATCTACACAAATACTGTTATATTCAAGTTCCGCAAGTCATTGACATGACATGAGTGAGGCGAATTGACAATACACATTCTATTATTATTACCACAGCGAGAGAGCCAAAAGCTGCAACTTCTCCTGATATATATATATATGTTCTATATTCCTTTCTTCATCGAGTAACCTTCGTCATCTAAGGCCCAGTATTAATGGTACACGTTCATCGCTAATACCAGGACTTCCGGCATACAAGGCGCATACCGCTGATATATATATAATTATCTACATTGAGACCCGAGAAGCACACCTTCGAAGTCGGCGCTCAAACCCATTATATATATATTATTCTCACCGGCCGTTCTACAGCAGCGACGAGTCTATCAATAATCCCGCTGGACCCAAACGAGTTTGCCGTGTACGACACTCTCTACCTCACCTCAACTAATTGTACTGCTAAGGAATAAAACTATATCATTGTCTATTATAACCGCTGGTCTGTATAACATTATTTATAGCATTAGTACCAGGAAGCCCATTTCCCTACATCCTTCACTCATCACCTCAAATTTCATTCTCCATTTCAGGGACGTGCCACTTGGATCAGTCACTGAGGGACACACCTACCCCATTAATAAATAGCGAAGCAGATAAATTTAATAATAACGTAATAAAATAAAGCCCAATTTCCCTAGTACATAAGTTACATTCACCCCCCCTTGCCCCCTAATAACCCCCCACCCCCTCGTGTGGTGTTCGTAAGCTGGGATTCCCTCGTACATAAGTTACATTCACCCCCCCTTGCCCCCTAATAACCCCCCACCCCCTCGTGTGGTGTTCGTAAGCTGGGATTCCCTCGTACATAAGTTACATTCACCCCCCTTGCCCCCTAATAACCCCCCACCCCCTCGTGTGGTGTTCGTAAGCTGGGATTCCCTCGTACATAAGTTACATTCACCCCCCCTTGCCCCCTAATAACCCCCCACCCCCTCGTGTGGTGTTCGTAAGCTGGGATTCCCTCGTACATAAGTTACATTCACCCCCCCTTGCCCCCTAATAACCCCCCACCCCCTCGTGTGGTGGAGGTGCTGGGATTCCCTCGTACATAAGTTACATTCACCCCCCCTTGCCCCCTAATAACCCCCCACCCCCTCGTGTGGTGTTCGTAAGCTGGGATTGGATAGGCCGCAAAAGAAGCCGGTATTCTACTGATCCAGGTGACAATCCCTATTCATTTTCAAAAAAAAAATCATTTCATCTCACAATTTCCTGGTACTATAATTCTGAAAATATTTGAAAGTAGCTACGTTTACCCAGAGATTAGAAGGTTCCTTTGTTTGAAAAAAAAATTTTTTTTATTATATTGAAAAAGAAAAATTTACAAAAAAATTTATTCTATATTTATATTTGCCTGAATTAAAAATAAGTAAGTAACCAAAGGCCATTGACATTCCCACCTACCGATTATAGATTAAAATACATAATATTTATTAATCATTTTTGTTGATATTACTATTTATTTTTTTTTCTGAGCTACCCAAAATGCCACAAGGGGATCGAGACGGTGATATTGGGGAAACTGCAGATCGCAGGCCATCCCTATTAACTAGCTCCGACGAGACGGGAGTCGTTGCGGAGGGGACGTCCGGATTCGCTAGTGCGGAAACGGGCTCGGAGGCAGCGTCGTCTACACCAACTGCTGGCATGGAACCTGAGACCAATAATGCGAACAACGAACTAACAATCGGCTCCACCTACATACGAGAGACACTCGACAGAGCAGCAGGTGATATGAACCTGCCCCCAACCCCCTCCACACCCCCTAATACTAGACCCACCATCCCCAATAATAATGATACGAATGCAATATTGGTTCGGCTGCTGGAAAATATGAATAATATGAGTAGCGATATGAATGGTAAATTGGAAAATATGAGTAGCGATATGAATAATATGAGTAGCGATATGAATGGTAAATTTGAAAATATGAGTAGCAATATGAATAGTGGATTTGAAAATATGAATCGTACATTTGAAAGGGGATTCGATAATTTCATTAGCAAACTCGATAGAATGAATAGCGGAGTTGAAGTAAAAAATAACAAGCTCGATGTGATCGATGGTCGATTTAATGATCATCCCGGAAAGAATGAAGATGTAGAAACTGCCCTCCCAACCATTCAAACGCCTCCATTAAAAATTCATTTTGCAACAACGGTATCCACAGCCGAATTCACCGAAACCACACAAGAACTCAATTCACACCCCTTTAAGAATGTTAATATTAGTCCCATCATAGAGCCCACCACCGAATTAAAGTCAGTAACATATCTACCCGTCATAGAGATTAATGAACCAATTGTCAGTCAACAAATTATCACAATTCCATCCTCACAGCCCCCAATAGTTAAACATACACCCGTTATTAATAATCAACAAATTATTAAAATTCAGTCCCCACCGCCCTTAGTTAAAATAAATACCAATCCCCTAATCGAAATTACCCCCACAAATAAAATTTTACTTGGTTTAGACACATATTTTAAACAATATTCCAAATCATTTTTAAGTGTAAAATTACTAAAAATAATAGTATTCAAAGGATATGTCAGACACATACTTCAGAATAAAGTGCACCCCGGCACCATGGCGTTGGAACAAATCGTTCGTAACGCCTCGCGGAATCATACACGCTAAAATCAATAAAAGAAAATATTTTGTTGATCCACGTGAAATCTAAGAAAATTGTCTTCCCACTGATATCCGTCTTAAAAATGTAAAGAATAATAATCAAGCCAAGTTTCCATTTATTTCTCCCCTATTATCATATTCATTTCTTATTGCTGTCATTTGTTGTATATATATAATTTGTTCAATAAAATCTCCGCCTTAATTCTAATAAAATTTCATAGCCCCCACCTTCTTATAAAATATAAATTTACTAGTCCCCCATTAAATTCTTAATTATATCATTTCACATAGTTTAAATAAAATCTATTCTTAATTGCATAATATTAAATCACTAATCTATTTTGTCCGATTAGCAACAATAATTAGAGGATTATATTTATCCTATTCTATTTAAATGTATTTCTTTACGAAAACAAATGTGAACTTCCACAATAATTTAATAATTACATCTACTTATTTTTAAAATCAGCCCTTTTTCTCTTCTCCCCAATATTTATAAATTTGGCCCTTCGTTTGCATATTTCGCCATCTGTTTTTATTTTTATTTCGTAACCCGATTAACTAAAATTTAGATCCCCTATTAAATTTACACTTCACCCTCCCACACATAATTATTATATTTTAGTCCCTTATTTTAACTACCCCAGTGATATCATTTATTCTGTTATTTGTCCTGTTAGTTCAGTCATTATTAAAAGCTATGATTGTCAATGCTATTGTGATCAAATCAATTACATAGTATAATACATTTATATTTTTGCCATCTATTATAAATTGCAAACTCGAATTATCATTATCAGAGCCTGCTACTGCTTGCATTTTCATTGTATCTTCTCTACTCAGGTCACTCACTTATTAATCCCTAATCCCATAGAATCATAACAACCCAAATATCAATATTATTCGAATAAAAGAAGATATTCCTAATTCCTTGTGTCATGTGCCATAAACACAAACCCCATAGTAACCCTAAGCACCTCTGCCCTTCCATATTAAATAATTTTCTACCCTTTTTACCTGTTGCTCGAAAATCTGGTGTGTCTCGAGGTAAGTGGACGCAAATGAATCAATATTTCACTTAACGCCTAAATTACTCTAAATAAACATGTTAGTCGTGTGATTGTTCCCACCCTGAATCTGGGATGATTAATATACCCTGGTGAATTGAGTGAGGTCTCGGCGATGCGTTTTCGAGTTACCGTGCGTTCTGGTGAGTCTGGAGTCCGTCTGTCCGCAACCCCGATACATAAATAAATAGTCGAGCATTTTTGTCCCCAATAAATACCCCATAAATAAGTACCGAAAGAAAAATAAATAAATATCTATCAATATCCCTATAATATCTCAATATATTTAATCATTTTTCTTTGCCATAACGTCGGAGGTGCAATGGTCCTGTGGATTGAACCATAATTTATTTTTAATTAATCAATTAAATTCTTATTTTTATTCATCATTAAGTCTAATTGAGGCAATCAATTTATCATCAAACAAGGGAAACTTATAAATTCTGGGAAAGCATAGTAAATGACCAACGATTAACAAATATAGAAGAGCATTGACTTGAGCAAGTTCGACAGTCATTGTACTGTCATCTGTCATGAGAGAGAGAGTGAGCACATCTATTGCTATCAATGTGACTCTGAATACACTTACAATTACTTTTATATTCAAGTTCCGGCAGTCTGTCATCTGTCATGAGAGAGAGAGTGAGCACATCTATTGCTATCAATGTGACTCTGAATACACTTACAATTACTTTTATATTCAAGTTCCGCAAGTCATTGACTGACATGTCATGAGAGAGAGTGTGCATATCTACTACTATCAAGTGCTCAGAATATATCTACACAAATACTGTTATATTCAAGTTCCGCAAGTCATTGACATGACATGAGTGAGGCGAATTGACAATACACATTCTATTATTATTACCACAGCGAGAGAGCCAAAAGCTGCAACTCCTCCTGATATATATATATATATGTTCTATATTCCTTTCTTCATCGAGTAACCTTCGTCATCTAAGGCCCAGTATTAATGGTACACGTTCATCGCTAATACCAGGACTTCCGGCATACAAGGCGCATACCGCTGATATATATATAATTATCTACATTGAGACCCGAGAAGCACACCTTCGAAGTCGGCGCTCAAACCCATTATATATATATTATTCTCACCGGCCGTTCTTCAGCAGCGACGAGTCTATCAATAATCCCGCTGGACCCAAACGAGTTTGCCGTGTACGACACTCTCTACCTCACCTCAACTAATTGTACTGCTAAGGAATAAAACTATATCATTGTCTATTATAACCGCTGGTCTGTATAACATTATTTATAGCATTAGTACCAGGAAGCCCATTTCCCTACATCCTTCACTCATCACCTCAAATTTCATTCTCCATTTCAGGGACGTGCCACTTGGATCAGTCACTGAGGGACACACCTACCCCATTAATAAATAGCGAAGCAGATAAATTTAATAATAACGTAATAAAATAAAGCCCAATTTCCCTAGTACATAAGTTACATTCACCCCCCTTGCCCCCTAATAACCCCCCACCCCCTCGTGTGGTGTTCGTAAGCTGGGATTCCCTCGTACATAAGTTACATTCACCCCCCTTGCCCCCTAATAACCCCCCACCCCCTCGTGTGGTGTTCGTAAGCTGGGATTCCCTCGTACATAAGTTACATTCACCCCCCTTGCCCCCTAATAACCCCCCACCCCCTCGTGAGCTATTATAGTATTAATGTCTATAATAGCCAAAGATTAGTTCAATCAAGATGGGACATAATTGATTAACACCTTAATAAATAACCGCCACTATAAAAATATGTTTTTAAATTACATAATTTTGTCAAAAAAATACAGTAGAACCTCGCTATTCGTACACAATTCGTTCTAGCAGGCAGTTCGAATGGCGATTTGTACTAATGGCGAATCATTTTTTCGCATAAGATATAATGTAAATTGCATTAATCGGTTCCAAACTCTTTATTTAAACTAATGAGTTGAACAGTAGAAGTAAAAAATGTACAATTGTATAATTCTTTACTACGATTTTATTATTTAGTCTCTACTTTACATATTACAATTCCTCATCACTTTCTATATTAAAAAACGTTAGATGATTTTTCCTTGATTCATTTTTCTCAAATGTTGATTGTTTTTGTCTTTTTTTTAGAATCCTCCTAAAATGCTCAATCACATTGTCGTTAAATAAGTTAACGCTCCTATTCGCCACAACTGTTTGGATGCCATTTTTGGACAATGTGTTCTATATTTTCCCAATGGTTACACAATTCTTTAATTTCCTTAGTTGAAATGTTTTCCTCGTCCTCTGAAGACACATCTTCAATCACTTCCTGCTGTTCTCTCTGTAGTTCTTGATGTTCTTCAGTTGTCAACTCATTCCGGTGATCTTCAATCAACTCCTCCACATCATCACAGTCTACATCCACACCCATGGATTTTCCCAGGGACACAATTTCATTCACTACAACAGCTTACGTGGCAGTGTCTTCTAAGTCTTTCAGTGCCACACAGTCCAGTATCCGATGCGGTGCAAAGTTGCGCTCAGTGGTCGCATGCGTACACGCAGCCCGAATCGCGAAAAAGCGTACGAATGACGATTTAAATTTTACTTGAACAAGTTGTACGAATAATGAGTTGTACGAGTAGATAGGCGGATGAATAGCGGGGTTCCACTGTACAAATATTTTTTTTTCTAAAGAAGGAAATACTAAGTGTTGTACGATTTTGAAATCTTGACTAAATGGGCCAATTTTCCAAATCATTTGCCATGCTAGGATAGTAGACTTTTTTTCAATAAAGCTAGCTGATCAAAAATTTTTAACATATGAATCCAGTAAAAATATTTTTTTTTCTACAAAAGTATTGTATCTATGATTTTATTTTGAATTGTGTGAATAGCAGATTTATTCAAGATTGCGTAACAAAATTACAATAATAAAATATTGAAATTTGTAGCAAAATTATTTAGGGCAGGGGAGCGATTTTCACCATTTTCACAATAAGCTGACGTGTTCTGATGTGGCCATCCACTTGAGTTTACCATACAACCTGGCCCCTCACTTATATTTAATATTTAATTAAATTATTTATAATCATGTAGGGGAGGAGGGTTTTTAGTTTTTGTATTTTTAGACTTCCCACTGATTATGTATACAAAATTTGGTTGAGTTTGGTAAATGGTATAGATTTTCATTTTTTGACCCCTTCCCTTCCCATTTTGGACGGTTAGTTGTTGTATTTTTAGACTTCTGGGGTCCACTGATTATGTATACAAAATTTGGTTGAGTTTTCTCAAATGGCCTGGATTTTTAATTTTTTAACCCCCCCACCTCCCCCTTAATTCGGGTCGATATGTACCAAAATCTAATCAGCTCTTAATCTCAATGGACCAAAACTACCTGTGAAATTTGGTTTCGATATTCCCAATAGTTTTTGAGCTAGCTCGTCCACAAAAATTTGGTAACGCACAAACTAACTAACAGACAGACTAACAGACTAACAGACATTTTGACAAAACAATTATTATCTCAAAAAATACAATTTTTCCGATGTTCACTTATTAAAGCTTTTTTGTAGATCGAAATGCCATGGTTTAGCTCAATTTTTTTAATTAAAATAGTTCAGCCCGTTTTTGAGATATTTCGAAATAAAGAAGGAAAAAAACAACTTTTTTCATGCACGATTACAATACTTGACCATACCCTGTATGGTAAAGTAAAAATAAAACCGACTTCAAAAAATTAAATGCAACAAATAAAATAATAATAACTTAAAAATAAAATAAAATACTCTAAAAGGTATAAAATAATTATCTAATTTAGTTACAACTAAACGTCGAAATATTTACATGAAATTACTTGAAGTCGGTGCCAAACAAACTATATAAGCGAGATTACCCGCTAAACGTACTAGGTATGATCCGTCGAGTTCGATTTATAAAATGTATATGTTTGGCACCGACTTCTAAAAGTAATTTCATGTAAATATTTTAGTTTAGTTGTAACTAAATTAGATAATTTTTTTATACCTTTTAGTGTATTTTATTCTATTTTTAAGCTATTATTATTTTATTTGTTGCATTTAATTTTTTGAAGTGAGTTTTATTTTTTTCCCCCAAATAAAAGTTCGCTTGCACAATACGACAAGCCATTATTTAAAATGAGTGACTCGTTTCATTTAATTTCCAAGAAAATAATATATACACACTATATTCTAGCAAATTAATATCGCGGTCTATTATATATACTCAATGGAATTATTCAATTATCTTAGCAGCTACAACCGTGAATTAAATTATTCGTGTCCTATATAAAGAAAAAATCACTCTTTGCTACGTTAAAGTAGATTATACCCTGGAGAAAATGAGATGACTAGGTCTGAAAATGGAACGATAAGCCAGCAATGGAATACATTTCTAATTTAAGCTCTTAATCTCAATGGACCAAAACTACGTGTGAAATTTGGTTTCGATATTCTCACTAGTTTTTGAGCTAGCTCGTCCACAAAAATTTGGTAACGCACAGACTAACAAAATAACAGCCTAACTAACAGACATTTTATTTTATTTATTTATTTATTTATCCAGAAAAATACACAACATACATTATGTCGTGTCCTATAGAGTTGAAAAGTCAACTGTACATAGGACCGGATTAATGACATTTTGACAAAACAATTATTATCTCGAAAAATATAATTATTTCGATGTTCACTTATTAGGCTTTTTTGTAGACCGAAATGCCATGGTTTCGTCCAATTTTTTTAATCAAAATAGTTTTAGCCGTTTTTTAGATATTTTGAAAAAAAGAAGGAAAAAAACACTTTTTCATGCACGATTACAATACTTGACCATACCCTGTATGCTAAAGTAAAAATGGCTATAACTCGAATTATTATAATATATTTTACGTTCTGGACTATCCCTGTTTATCGTTGTGTTACAGGACACCCTGTATAAAATACATTTTTCATTTCGATTAATAATTGAATGCTTTCATCTTAGTACAGGGTGACCACGAGAAACATTTACGTTTTAGAAATAAACTGCAACGGATCGTTGCTAAACTTTATCCAAATTCATTTGAAATATTAATATGTTTATTCCTTTATTATTAATCAGATATCACTTGCTATTTGCAGTTCATATTAACTTAAAATCAAAAATAGCGATTGATTCTCATCTATTACTTGAGGAATAACAATTCTACATTGGGTTTTTGACATTTCGGTTATTATTGGTAACCATTGCTGAAGACATGGAGGAATCGACTTAAAATCAAAAATAACGATCGATTCTTATCTAATACTAGAGGAATAACCTTATTGCATTCCGTTTTTGATGTTTTGAATATTAATTAAATTATTTTGTGGCAAACAACTCAAGCTTGAGTTGTTTTCCAAAAAAGAATTTAGTCTTTTTGATTTTAAGTCGATTCTTGCACGTTTTCAGTAGAGGTTGCCATTAATAGTCAAAACATCAAAAATGTAATGCAATAAGGTTATTCCTCTAGTATTAGATAAGAATCGATCGTTATTTTTGATTTTAAGTCGATTCCTCTATGTCTTCAGCAATGGTTACCAATAATAATCGAAGCGTGAAAAATCTAATGTAGAATTATTATTCCTCAAGTAATAGATGAGAATCAATCGCTATTTTTGATTTTAAGTCAATTCCTCCATGACTTCAGCAATGGTTACCAATAAAAACCGAAACGTCCTAAATCCAATATAGAATGGTTATTCCTCAAGTACAAGATGAGAATAAATCGCTATTTTTTATATTAAAGTCGATTCCTCTATGTCTTCAGCAAAGGTAACGGATAAGAAAACAACGCAGTTGCTATGGTTACTTATAAAATCTCCTCCCAAATCTTTTGCATTTCACAGCGAGAAGCCTATCCATTCTTACTTAAGTAGGTTAAATGAGCTATATTAGACCGATCAAATGAATAAATTTTAAGCAATTTAAAATAAAAAATTAAAAAAAGGTACTATCTTACTCTAGAGTAAAGTACTTTAAAATATAATTTTACTAAAAACTTTATTTAACCTTTTTTGTGGTCCCCAAGGTACTTAATTAGGATATTAAATTTCATCAAAATTGGTTAAGTCATTTTCAAGATATTCAGAAAAAACTAAAAAAGTACTGAAATAAAGTACTAATGTTTGTGAGCCGATATGTACCAAAAACTAATCAGCGCTTCATTTTGTTAAACTAATGTTAGGTTTTCAAGTTCATTTCAATCGGTGCAACGGTGTGGAAAAAACCGTGGGCCAAAAAAACGATAACATACATACATACATACATACATCCATCCATCCATCCGCACGCACTAAATGAAAAAATCGCACTTTTTGGCCTCTCGACGAGACCCCATGTAATTTTTGGCAAAACCGTCACGTGCTAAAATTTAACCTGATTGAATACTACAATTTGTGACTTTTATTGTGTCCATGGGTTCCGTAGTTTTTACCTGAGGACCCTTTAAAGTCACGCTTGCCGCGAGACCGATTACAATACTTTCCCCATGCTTCGCATTGGATAAAGTAATAAAAAAACAATATTAATTTTTCAAGATACTATTTATTTAACTTAAGTTACATAGTTGTGGTTATACGCCATTTACTTTACGTAGAGAAAATGATGTCAGGAAGGTGACGTCCTTCTTCCCTGAGGCAATTTTCTATTCTGTCCAGGAAGCTCCTCCACACTCGTTCCAGTGTATCCTCAGTGATCAACGCCACCTCAGTACGTATCGCCGCTTTCAAGTCATCTAAAGTACGGGGTTTATGTCGATAAACTTGCTCTTTCAAATGTCCCCACAAATAAAAATCACACATGTTAAGGTCCGGAGATCGAGGAGGCCAGTGCACATCTCCAAATCTTGAAATCAGGTGACCTGTCAGGACCTGTGGAGGAGCTTCCTGGACAGAATAGAAAATTGCCTCAGGGAGGAAGGACGTCACCTTCCTGACATCATTTTCTCTACGTAAAGTAAATGGCGTATAACCACAAATATGTAACTTAAGTTAAATAAATAGTATCTTGAAAAATTAAAATTGTTTTTTTATTTCTAAAACGTAAATGTTTCTCGTTGGTCACCCTATATAATACTAATTGAGAATAGAACGTAGATTTTCAATTTAAAATCAAATTTATTATTTATTTATTTTTTATTTGATTACTTATTACTTTATGAATACAATTTTAAATTAAATAAATAAATAAGTCATTTCGATTGAAGTTTTTATTTGGTTGTTTCCCTTCCACTTTTGCTTGAGGCTAATGCATACACATAGTACCTACATTTTTGTTTAAGCAAATATTTCATTTTAACCATTTGTTTGAATTATTATTGTGCATAACACGATCAAATATCTCTCTCCTTTTCTCTTTTTTTATATTTAAAATAATTTCAGCTTTATAAAAAAATTCTATATATTTCATGTTATTTTAATAAAAAGAGAGTTTGTTAAAGAGCAAATACTTGGAATGCTTGGCTAGCTTAGCTCGGCCTAATGCATATTATATATAATTTGTTTTTCTTATTGTATTTAGAAATATCTGAAACGTGGAGAAAAATCATTTTAAAGCATATTTTTTTATTTGCCTGTCTTCTGGTTTGGCATGCACAATTGCTCAGGCTAACTCAAGATGGAAGAGTATTTTACTTCAGCTTTAAGGTAGTTGTTCCGCCAAATGGGTTTTCTTAGGATTTTTTTGAAATTTAGACAGATTATTATTTAAATACTTCTGCATCGATTGGTAGCAAAACAAAATTTATGAACAATATACATAGTTCCGGAGATATTTAATTTCAAAGATAGAGTTTTTCAGACTCTTATACATTGCACTATACGGGATATCGAAAAAGCTTGAGTTGTTTGCCATAAAAGAATTTAGTCTTTTTGATTTTAAGTCGATTCTTCTACATTTTCAGTAGAGGTTTCCATTAATAGTCAAAACATCAAAAATGGAATTCAATAAGGTTATTCCTCTAGTATTAGATAAGAATCGATCGTTATTTTTGATTTTAAGTCGTTTCCTCCATGTCTTCAGCAATGGTTACCAATAATAATCGAAACGTCAAAAACCTAATGTAGAATTGTTATTCCTCAAGTATTAGATGAGAATCGATGGCTATTTTTGATTTTAAGTCGATTCCTCTATGTCTTCAGCAATGGTTACAATAATAACCGAAATGTCAAAAATCCAATGTAGAATGGTTATTCCTCGACTCTTAAATGAGAATTATTTTTGAATTAATTTCAATATGAACTACAAATTGCAAGTGATATCTGATTAATAATAAAGGAACAAACATATTAATATTTCAAATGAATTTGGATAAAGTTTAGCAACGATCCGTTGCAGTTTATTATTAGTATTGTCGCGAAACAACTACCTTAAATTTCATAATTTATAAAAGTGAATTTTTTCTTGAAACGTTTGTGTTCTAATAAACGTTATTAGTGAATATTTTTTTAACAAATTTTATTTCTTTCGAATTTTTTATAGATTGTTATTGACTGCACACTAGGGTCCTCCTTATTTTGGATATTTTCGAATATTTACGCTGACAGGGGCTCATATGGTTAGAAATAAATAAAAAAATATCCCCCAAGTTTCAAGTCTCTATCTCAAATTTAACCTAGTACTATTACACAGCGATTAAATTTCTCATCTAAATAACATGGGGTTTTTGGCATTTACCGATCAATTTTTTATTGCCGCCAAAGTAATTGTTCAAAAAATTTGAAACTTTGTAGACTTTACCCTTATAATAGTAGCTATCCCTCAGAATTTTTACAAAATTTTAGCTATTATAATTTTGGAGTCTATAACTTACTAATACTAAGATATAGCAATATTTTATCTAGATGTAACTCCAAAATTGTAATAGCTGATAATCTGTAAAAATTCTGAATCATAACTACTATTATAAGGATAAAGTCTACGGAGTTTCAAATTTTTGGAACCATTACTTTGGCCAGAATAAAAAATTGATTGTTCAATGCCAAAAACCCCATGTTATTTAGATGGGAAACTTAATCGCTGTGTAGTAATAGGTTAAAATTGAGGTAGAGACTTGAAACTTGGGCGATATTTTTTTTATTTATTTAGAACCATATGAGCCTTCATTTACACATGATCTCTACTGGCTTCATATTTTATAATATAGACTAAAATTAAATTAATTTTGAAAATTTAAATATGTGTTAGCTAACGGATTCTTAAATCTTATCTTTCTTATTATATTAAACGAGCAATTCTTGTATATATATAGAATCAGTTTCTCGAAAACGGCTTTAACAATTTGGATGAAATTCACGGGTTAGGGGGTTTTTGGGTTGATAATTCGATCTCTCACGGTCTCATATTCGGCTGTGTTGTTTTTGATGGGTTTTTTATTAATTGAAATAATTATTCACAGGTAGTTGTCTCGATAAAAATGTATAATTACATTTTTATTCAATTTCCTTTTAAAAATTAATTGTTTTTTCAATTTTAAATTCCACTAATAGATCATTACAAATATTATTATATATTAGAATTTGGCAATTTAATTAATTAAAGATATTTTTCTATAAAATAATTTATTAGAATATCAATTTCATTCTCTTAAAAAATCCTACAATTCGAAGAATCTTACCTCCTTCTTCAGCATTTAAAAGGGTCAACGAAAGAACCTCAGTGTATATTAATATTATTGCTGGCTTGGTGTGTACTGGATATATTAATTTTTTATTGTTAAGGATAAATAAATTGAATTGCTTCTTTCCAGTAATTTATTTTATTATTCAAATGGTTAATCCAAATATTTCGAGAGCGCTCTCGGCATCTCTTCCTCAGTGGAAACCACTCCCCCACCAATGTGCCGACCCCATCAGTTTGTACAGAACATTGATAAAAGCTTGATTACACAACACACACCTACATGCTTTTATCAATGTTCTGTACAAACTGATGGGGTCGGCACATTGGTGAGGGAGTGGTTTCCACTGAGGAAGAGATGCCGAGTGTTCAAAATTGCCACAATTTTTCACATGGTCAAATCAGTCCCTATATTAAAGCACTCAGACCCCTATAGTGCGGCATCTGCAACTACCCTCCCCACCAACATTATTTCTCTCGAGGTCCCGGCGACCATGCCAAATCATTCTTATACTATAAACTAGCAAAGAGTAAATATCACTTAGATTTACTCTGTGTGCTATTAGCTAGGCTTGTACGAGTCTGAAGGTAAGCATGTTCTTTCTGATAGCTAAAATTCATATCATTTACGTGTTCATATCTTTAATTATTTTCTCTCTTTTTCACTGAAGGTTACCTCATTGTATATGTTTTGCGGTCCGCTCGATTGACCAACAGAACATATACACACTCATGCCCAGAAACCACTCAAGGTTTTCATTAATAAGCGCTAAGCCACGCTTAACCAAATGTATGTTTTGTTTGCCCGATTCGCTTGGCAAACAACAACATATATATTACCTTGACCAACCAGACGGCAAGCAACACCTCTTTCTGAACAATTCAGAAAGGGACATTTTTGCGCTCCATCTTGCGCAGCGCGCCCAGTCCACACACTGCGTATTCAATTTTTTACGCAAGAAGCGCGGAACGGGAACCGGTCTTCAAATGGCCTGTACCTTCCTCAAACACTCTTAATCAATCCACCTAATTCCTCTTCTATCATAACCTTCCCTCTATTAATTACTGAATAAATTTTATATCAAAGTTAAATTGTTTTATCTTTTTTATTTTTTCATACGCTTTTGCAGAGAATTACCTTGTCTCCCCTCCATTTGCTCTTTTACAGGATATCATATATGTATAATATTAATTAACTAGATAATCGAACCCAGCAGCCCCTATCGAAACATTCTATTTTTTTATAAAGTAATTAACAGCTTCCTTGAGGTCTTACAAACCTCATAACAAAAAGGAACGATACTTTCACTTTACATTGGTCCTTGCAAGCCTAATTTAATTTTATTAGATTATTATTCACTCCCTAATCCTTTAATTAAGGACAACTTTACATTGGTCCTTCATAGCCAGATCCTTAATTAAAGCGATCTAGAGATTGATTATCTGGTTTTGATTATTGTTGTTCATAGCGCCCAGTCCACACACTGCGTATTTAACTTTTTACGCAAGAAGCGCGGAACGGGAACCGGTCTTCAAATGGCCTGTACCTTCCTCAAACACTCTTAATCAATCCACCTAACTCCTCTTCTATCATAACCTTCCCTCTATTAATTACTGAATAAATTTTATATCAAAGTTAAATTGTTTTATCTTTTTTATTTTTTTCATACGCTTTTGCAGAGAATTACCTTGTCTCCCCTCCATTTGCTCTTTTACAGGATATCATATATGTATAATATTAATTAACTAGATAATCGAACCCAGCAGCCCCTATCGAAACATTCTATTTTTTTTTTATAAAGTAATTAACAGCTTCCTTGAGGTCTTACAAACCTCATAACAAAAAGGAACGATACTTTCGCTTTACACCGAGAGCGCTCTCGAAATATTTGGATTAACCATTTGAATAATAAAATAAATTACTGGAAAGAAGCAATTCAATTTATTTATCCTTAACAATAAAAAATTAATATTATTTTTAATTGCAATTACATTCAAAACTTTGTGGCCAGTGATACGTCTTGATGATGGCCATAGCGGCTCTAAACGTTCGCAAAAATATAAATTAAGTTTTATTTCAATTTTATTTTATTTTGGCTGCTAATAAAAATTGAGCTTTTTACTTGAATTTAAAATTAAAAATAATATTAATATATCGCTTTTAACTGAATCAAAAAATTACCGAGCATCGCTCGGTGTTCCAGGTACTATGTATTTAGTTCTTCAAGCTATGGTTTAATTTGATTAACTAAAATAAAAGTAAAATAAATATGATAAACTTTGCCTTGTTTGAAACAATGCACTCAGTTTTATTATTATTATATACTATGTAGGAGTATGTATATCGTACTTTTTTTTAATAAACTCCGTTCCCTCTCGAAAGAATTCCATTGAAAAGTGAGAGTTTTTTTCTCTTGTTTAAATATAAAATAGCGTATGTTGATGTTTATTGCTTCTGGTTATTGAAGTTGCATTTTCCCCTGAGAACTAAAAAGAATCTCTGCTCCAATTGGTTTTATTACCGTACGGGAGACTAGCTAAAGGTGAAACAAGAAAAAGTTTCAGAAAAAGCCACAACATATAAACAAACACCGGAAATTCTTTGGAGAATGAAGGAAAAAACGACGCTAGAGCAATATATTCGCCCTCAATAACCATAGGGCGTTATTTTTATTCTTTGATATGCCAGCAATATGGAATTTTACGAATATTTTCTTAAAGTGAAACGATTTTTTTCAAGGTAGTTGTTTCGCGATAATACTAGTAAAAAGTTAATGGTAGAGTATATGCAACAGACATTAAGGATTCATTATTCATAAGTCCAAAACTTTTTGCTGTTTATGTACCACTACTAGCCAATCCCGTGCTCGTTTCACAAATCTGGCAACACTGTCCCAGCTTGTAAATATTTTATCATATCAGATAAAATACATTATAAAGGAAGATTTATAAAACAAATAGTTCTTAATAAGCGATTGAAAGCTGTTCCAACAATGGCTGAAGCGAAAAAATGTCAATAAAGTACTAAAGTTAACACACTTTTTAGGTTAAATAAATGTCATGCTGCCAGCTTGTTTTTAGTGTAAATTTTTCGTTATTCATTCATTATTATCACAGAAACTGTGTTATTTTTTTTCCTAAACTAAGGGTGTAAAATGTATAAATAAATGAATAGTAAATATATATATTATTTATATATAAGTTAATGCTAGAGTATATAGAACAGACAATAAGGATTCATAATTCATAAGCCCCAAATTTTTTGCTGTTTATGTACCACTACTAGCCAATCCCGTGTTCGTTTCACAAATCTGGCAACACTGTCCGAGATTGTATATATTTTATCATTGAAATGTCAGATAAAGTACATTATAAAGGAAGATTTATAAAACAAAAAGCTCTTAAATAAGGGATTGAAAGCTGTTGCGACAATAGCTGAAGCGAAAAAACGTCAAAAAAGTACTAAATTTAACCCACTTTTTAGGTTAAATAAATGCGTTGTTGCCAGGTTGTTTTTAGTGTAAATTTTTCATTGTTATCTCAGAAACTGTGTGGAACTATGAATTAAAATTTTCTTAAAAAACATATTAGGTATTGTTTAATATTGGTTTTGTTATTTATAACAGTGGTAAGAAGAGTTTCTTAATTATAATTAAATATGTATACAAACTTTCCGATATCCCGTATAGTGCAATGTATAAGAGTCTGAAAAACTCTATCTTTGGAATTTAATATCTATATATTGTTCATAAATTTTGTTTTGCCAAGTATTTAAATAATAATCTGTCGAAATTTCAAAAAACCCTAAAAAACCCATATGGTGAAACAACAACCTTATTGAAAAGATAATCCATTTGGGGTAGTTTTTTACGTTTTAGCCAAAACCTCTAAATTCAAGGTTTATTATTGTAGGTTCAAGTGTAAAGCCGATAAATGGAGATACATACACCCTCACACACAAAGATAATTTTTCTAAAATCTGCAGAAATCGCAATTTTTTTTTTCATGAAAATAAAATTTCGATTTGTCGTACCTAACTCTTCAAGTGGAGTCAAGTGGAGGCCAGTCTGGAATAAAATTTTCACTTTTTTTCTCCAATATTGACTAGACAATATGACTTTTCCTTCTTAAGTTAGGTATCTGAATCCAGATACACAGACAAATAAATTGACACGTTCTGATGTGGCCATCCACATGACTTTATCATACACTTATGGTTGAGTTTGGTACAAGGGCCTAGATTTTCATTTTTTTTATGATTTGTAAATTGGTTGTGCTAACTTGTTATAGGATAAATATTATGAATAGGTACATTGTGTGTTGTCTCGATTGTTTTACTATTTTATCAACGATTAATGTTTTAAGTAATTGAGTACTTGAATAAAACCGACTTCAAAAAAATTAAATGCAACAAATAAAATAATAAGAATTCAAAAATCAAATAAAATGCACTTAAAAGTATAAAATGATTATCTAATTTAGTTACAACTAAACGATGAAATTGTTACATGGAATCCCTTTTTGAAGTCGGTGCCAAACATATTTATTTTATGAATCGAACTTGGCGGATCTTACTTAATAGGTTTGGCGGGTAAGCTCGCATATATTAGTTTGTTTAGCACCGACTTCAAGAAGTAATTTCATGTTAATATTTCGTCGTTTAGTTGTAGCTAAATTAGATAATTATTTTATACCTTTTAGTGCATTTTATTTGATTTTTGAATTCTTATTAATTTATTTGTTGCATTTAATTTTTTTGAAGTCGGTTTTATTTATTTTTTTTATAAAAATTATTTTTATTTTTCTCTTTTTTAGTAATTTTATTAATAGTGACTTAATATAATGCCGCATTTCGTAAGAGGGCGAATGAATCAGACATTAATAATAAAATTCAATTCATAAATATAGAAATTCTCTTGAAACGTTTGAGGGTTTTAAATGAATATTTTCAGATTTTTTTATAAAAGATTTTATTTATTATAATTTCTATTATTTGGCCATAAAAATTGGAGATTTACGTTATTACGTCATTGATCATATCATCAGAACTTGAGCAAATTAATATCGGACCATCCCTAAGGTACCCCATTTCCAATAAAAAAAGAATCATCAAAATCCACGTGGCAAAAAGTTCTCACTGAACATACATAAAATAAATAAATAGTTAGGTATCTTGACTATCTTAGAGATATACTGATCCAAACGCAGAAAGAATCATTCAAATCGATTCATAAACAAAGAAGTTATGCCTGAACAAACATAACAAAAAAGGTTCAATACCAATAAGAAAAAAACGGGATCAATCGGATACTACAATGAACCCAATGCAAAAAAATCATCAAAATCGGTTCACATTTGGCGAAGATATCAGGTAACATAGACACAAAAAAAAATTCAGTCGAATTGAGAATCTCCTCCTTTTTTGAAGTCGGTTAAAAAAGTCCTGAAAAGGACGAAACGTCGTATGGAAATTGATATTTAACATTAATAAAAAAAAATGTCCAAAAACCCGTGAATCTTTTATTTATTTTCGTATATTTCATGCCTTTCATTTAGACAACAGATACTACAGCTCTGGCTAGATATTGACTACCTTACAGGCGCTCCCATGAAAATCGCTTGAATATCGCTTTTTTTTTTTAATTTTTTGGAGAGCTATATATTATGGAACTAGAAAACTCCATATACTCTGCAGAGGCATATGCCCTGTTGAAATGTTTAGAATATATTAAAAATATCAATATAAAATTCAATTTAATATGTACTGATTCGAAAAGTCTTACAGATGCTTTAATCAACAAAGATATTTTCACATCAAATTATAATATATTAAAAATATGTAATTTATTACATGATTTATATATGAATAACAATACTGTAGACATTGTCTGGATTCCCGCATATCAGGGAATCATAGGCAACACAATCGCTGATTATGAGGCCAAGCAATCCAGTAAACTTCCTACAACATCAAATGAAAAAATTATATGGTCTGACTTCCTAGTAGACCAAAAATGTAAAACTTTGAAATTATGGCAAGAAACGTGGGAAAAGGATAATAAATGGCCACATTTATATAAGATTAAACCTACGGTGACCCTGCTACCATGGTTTAAAACAATTAACATTCCACGCAAAGTTATTACATCAATTTCAAGAACGAGGACTGGACACTCATCACTGAAGTTACACCTGCATCGAATTGGAGTGATGGAGTCTCCATTGTGTAGGTGTGAACTTACCAGTGAGGGGCTCAATCATGTGCTTCTTGAATGTGATCTAAACAAAAAGTGGACACAAATGCTATACTGTGAAATCAACGAAAGTGTGAAATTCCCAATAAATAGTGATTATCTTTTGTGCTTGTGTGAGTGCAGTGAAAAAGTTGTTATGGCTCTTCAGAGATTTGTACTAAGGGCTAGTGTAAATATTTAAAATTGTATATACTCATGTACTAAATCTACATTATATTTATAATTAATTAACCTTAAGTTCTAATGAAAATGTATACATACTTAACTAGATAAAATAATACAAAGAAAGTGATTGGCTAAATGGTTCAGAGCAAAAGCCAGGAAGGGAGGGAGAAAAAAAAATATTTATTTGTTAGATACTATATTTCGAAGGCTTCGCCTCCATCATCAGTCTTTTTTGATTATAAATATTATTTGCCATGGGGTCAGTATCGCGTGGATATTGAATTTTTTTGCTCTTACTCAGCCAGTTAGAAACAACCACTTAATTATAAAAACTTTTCAATTATATCTATTCAAGGTTAAATTTATTTGGAACTGATTTTGCTGCCAAAGCATTTGATTATTCTAGTTAGAATTACAATACTAAATACAAAAGAGATTACAAATATATTTTCCAATCAATAGAGACAGTTAGTTCTTTATAAAACCAATCACAAAACAATTATTAATTATCCAAATTTTTTCCTTTATTAACGAAAAACAAATGGAAAAAGTAGTTGCTTAATGATAGAATAAAAATGCAACTAACCATTTGAATATTTTGAAGTTTTAACTCACAAACTCTTCCTCTATCTCTAATGCTCTTTTCTATTTTCTTCAAAACTTAAACCTACCTAGTAAAAACATTCTATTTAATTTTTTTTAAACCTGCTTTTATTCAAAATGAACTCGAAATCGAGACATTTTTTTACTACTCAAAAATTGCAGATTAAAACTAAAATCATGGGTGTTTTAACATAAAATTTAAATAAAATACCCACCCACTCTTTTAACAGACTTTAAAAAATGAGGAGGTTATCAATTCAACGGAATGTCTTTTTTTTATGTTTGTTCGTTGATTTCTCTCCTACAATGTGGCCGATTTCGATGATTTTTTTTATTGGAATGGGGGTACCTTCCGATTATCCCAAATTAATTTCTGAATATGATCAATTACAAATTAACGGAAATCTTTAATCTTTTGAGCAAATAATGGAAAAATGTTTTATAAATAATAAAGTAAAAAGGTCGAACGACCAGATGTGAGAACAAAAGACCTACCTATCTACCTGCGATGCATGGTAAACTTCACTAAAAAGAGATAAATAAAAATAATTTTTAGAAAAAAATAGACTTCAAAAAAATTAAATTCAACAAATAAAATAATTATAACTCAAAAATAAAATGAAATCCACTAAAAGGTATAAAATAATTATCTAATTTAGTTACAACTAAACGATGAAATTTTTCCATGAAATCACTTTTTGAAGTCGGTGCCGATTCATACATTTTATGAATCGCACATCATTATCATTGCGTAAGCTCGGTTATAAAGTTTATTTAGCTCCGACTTCAAAAAGTGATTTCATGGAAAAATTTCATCGTTTAGTTGTAAATAAATTAGATAATTATTTTATACCTTTTAGTGCATTTTATTTGATTTTTGAGTTCTTATTATTTTTTTTGTTGCATTTAATTTTTTTGAAGTCGGTTTTTTTAAAAATTTAAATAGGGAAATTTTTTAAGTCCTATAAGAAATATTTCATGCTTTTTAGGACATTTTCAAATATATGCATATTAAAAAAAATAATATATGATTTTTTTAAGAGTTCTGAAATCTCTATTGATCAAAGAAGTAATATCTTAGCTTTGCCAGGATTGAATGCTATGGGACTAATATAAATATATATATATATATATATATATATATATATATATATATATATATATATATATATATAATTTTTGATTAATTCCAGGAATATTAATATTAACTCTAAGACAAGGAGAGGAAATTACTTGATATTATATTGCAAAGTTTCATGACATTCCGGATCTCTCTTTCATGAATATTTTGTTTTTTTTTTGGTTCTCTATAACTAAACAAGAATCGCTTCATAAATCAATGTCGAGATTTGACTCGATAAGCACATTACTCAGAGCCCTTGAATGCGATTTCCCTAGTTTTGTTGATGACTTGGTCTTTTTTATTGTTTTCATTTTCATTTTCTGTAGTGCGTAATACTACTGTTTTCATATATCTTTCTAATCTCTAATGGCTTTACCATGATTAAAAAACCATCTTATAAATTAAAATTTCATTTTATAATTAGTTGAATAAAATATTTCACTGTCGAGTTCACTGTGGTAACAGAATTGTTTTTATTTTAGGTTAAAAATAAAATGAGAGAGTCTTCTGTTTTTTAAATAAAATAATTTTTAATTATTTCTAGAGACTATAGTTTTCGAAGGCATTGCCTTCATCATCAGTCTATCACAAATATTTCAGTATTTAGTTACAAATTAGTTACAAATTAAGATTTATACATTGAAAATTTGTAACTAAATACTGAAATATTTGTGATAGACTGATGATGAAGGCAATGCCTTCGAAACTATAGTCTCTAGAAATAATTAAAAATTATTTTATTTAAAAAACAGAAGACTCTCTCATTTTATTTTCATTTTATAAATTAACATTTAGGTATTTAATATTTCTGTGATTCCATTCAAAATAATGCACCTTAATTTAAACCTTTTTTTAAACAATATCTATTGCATTGTACTTAATTCAATCCCGTATCCTGATACTCTGAGCCTAGTTATTAAATCTTACTTTCCATAATTCGGAAAAATAAAATATGGGAAAACCATCAATATAATTTTAATAAGTTTTGAGCACTTAGATGACGATCATCATGCTAATATGCCAGTGTATTCAGAATTTTATAATTTAATGATGGAATTCTTATTGAGGTCTTTTAGATATGGTTGTTTACCTGGTGGATGGTAATATAGGACCACAATATCTAAAAGACCTCAATAAGAATTCAATCATTAAAATATAATTTTAAATCATAAAAAGAAACAAAGAGGTTGTCCTCTGCTTGATGCAAATACCTATTGGATCAGTGATTGTAGTTTAATTTTGAAGTTTACAGCCATTACAATTTTATTGGAAACCGATAGTTTAAAAGTTCCAGGATCAAAGGGATCAAAAGAGTGTTCTCCCTAAAGGATTCCAAGCCAGAACTATCTAGAACTTTTTTCGGAGTGGAAAGGTTCAGTATCTACCTTTCTCTATAAATATCCCTCCCTCTCCTATTTAGCGAGAATTAAAATATAAAAACAATTAATTACTTACTTTGGTTCTACAACGCTGTTTGGGTTTTGGCCTCATAGATTATTATTAGAATTTTTATTTTTTAATAAAAAAAGGATTCTATTCAATTGTTTTTGGCTCATTCTATGTATTTTTGTTTTGTCTAGTGTAATTATTAATATAAAGAATAGAAGGAAAAATTGTTTATGTGAATGTGCCAATTATTTTTTGAAATTTGTGTTTTCGGATTGTCTTCAATGGTAACGAAGATAAAAAGAGAATTTAGACCAATGTGTGTCATGACTATTTGAAGCCCTGAAGAAGTCCGCAAAGTCGACGAAACGTTGGCTGATAAATAAAAAAGTCACACATAAAAACTTGTCCTTATTTTCCTATTATAAACTCTTAAATTAAATTATGGACGGAAATGATAATAATTATTATAAGAATCGCAGTAAAGGTCTCGGGATGTCTTCGAGACATAGTGTGGAACAATAAATATGTCCAAGGACTGTAAGACCCGCATATATAAAAGTTGCATACGACCCATCTTAACCTACTCCGTAGAAACAAGAGCAGAATCCACCAAAACCAAAAACCGACATCAAGTAGCCCAAATGAAAGTCCTGAGATCAATCAAACTCAACAACGAAATTGTTACATGAAATCACTTTTTGAAGTCGGGGCCAAACAAACTTACAAACTTACGCGATGTTGTCTTCATTACCCGGCAAACGTACTAAGATCCGTCGAGTGCGATTCATAAAATGTGTGATTGGCACCGACTTCAAAAAGCGATTTCATGTAACAATTTCGTCGTTTAGTTGTAACTAAATTAGATAATTATTTTATATCTTTTAAAGTATTTTATTTTATTTTTGAGTTATTATTATTTTATTTGTTGCATTTAATTTTTTTGAAGTCGGTTTTATTTTTACTTTACCATACAGGGTATGGTCAAGTATTGTAATCGTGTATGAAAAAAGTGTTTTTTTCCTTTATTTTTCAAAATATCTAAAAAACGGCTGAAATTATTTTGATTAAAAAAATTGAGCGAAACCATGGCATTTTGCTCTACAAAAAAGCCCTAATAAGGGAAAATCGAAAAAATTATATTTTTCGAGATAATAACTGTTTTGTCAAAATGTCTGTTAGTCTGTTATTCTGTTAGTCTGTGAGTTACCAAATTTTTGTGGACGAGCTAGCTCAAAAACTAGTGTGAATATCGAAACCAAATTTCGAACTTAGTTTTGGTCATAAATTTTTTTTCCCATTAATATATCAAAGAATAATTGATACGTCAGCGAGAATTATTTTGACCGCGCTGATTTGAAAAATATATTTTTATCTCGCGAGACTACTGCGGATTACGCTATATTAATGAAAAAAAAATTATTTAATATCATTATTTCAAGTTAGAAATATATAAGTTCAAATATTATTTTCCCTCAATATTTGACAAAAATTCCCTACATAAGATTCGCGATTGAATCAAATGTAGAAAACATTGGGTTAGTTTTGGTCCATTGATCTTAAGAGCTGATTAGATTTTGGTGCATATCGACCGAAAATTAAAGGTGGTGGAAGGGGGTTAAAAATTAAAAATCTAGGCTATTTGAGCAAACTCAACCAAATTTTGTATAAGTGTAAAAATGCAAAAACTAACCGCCCAAAATACGGGGGGAGTTGTAGGGTCAAAAAATGAAAATCTAGGCTCTTGTACCAAACACAACCAAATTTTGTATACATAATCTGTGGGACCCCAGAAGTCTAAAAATTCAAAACTAACCCCCCACCCCTACATGATTATAAATAATTTTATTAAATATTAAATATAAGTGAGGGGTCAGGTTGTATGATAAACTCAAGTGGATGGCCACATCAGAACAAGTCAACTTATTTTTTATAAAAATCATGTTAAATAATTTGAAATGATAGAATTGGATGGAAAAATGAATTTTTGAGCGATGGGTTGTGGGGAGTTTGGGTAGGAATAATTGCGATGATGCGTATCTGGAAATTCCTGTTGCACCATTATCCTGTGATTGGCTTTGGCTGGAGGATGGAGGCCCATCAGTCGGGGGAATCCCTCGGGACCCGGGGGCTGAGACAGCTTCATTCACGTGGAGGCTGGGCCATTATTTTTCACTTTATCATTCCCATCCCCTTCAACCCCCCTTGCGTTTCCTATCAACCCTCCTCGAGCCGATCAAAGATGGATGAACCTCCTCTTTTCTCACCATTTTGCAACCGCTACTTCCGTCGAGAGTCACTTGAATTTCGCTTTTCTCTTCGACTCTTTAAACACAGAAAAAGAGAGAGGGAGAACATGACTCACATATTGGAATTTCCTTATTCATTGCAAAAGAGAGTGAAAATTGTTTTTTGCCAAATACCCCATTATCATTTAGATGATATAAAATACATTTCAACGATGAATTGATTCCAGTTCAAATATGGAGAGATCGAAAAGTGTTCAATTCAATTTCACGACAATTTCACAAGTAAAATTTTATTCAGTGTAAAAAAAAGTTTATATTATATTGCTCCATCTGGTGTTCCACATGCCAGTCATCTAGATTAATTTTCTTATTTATCAGTATTAGATATTGTTGGTGCAAGGCAGTGGCGTAGCCTGAAAATTTTCATGGTGAGGAGGGGGCGGGGTCAATGCACAAAGCAAAATATCGAGGGGTGAACCGCGACCTAATATGCTGTACACCTACTTCCACTTGTACTTCCAAATATTTCCAAGTATTCCAAATATTTCCAAGTACTTCCAAATATTCCCAAGTACTTCCAAATATTTCCAAGAACTTCCAAATATTTTCAAGCACTTCCAAATATTTCCAAATACTTTCAAATATTCCCAAGTACTTCCAAATATTTCCAAGTACTTCCAAAATACTTCCAAAAAGGTGTACATCTACTTCCAATAGCGGATCACCCCTCGCAAAATATTTAGTGGGAATTTTTTTTTTATTAAAACAAATAGTCCAGTTAAATTGTGTTTTTATCCGGAAAGTTTTCGGGTAGTTGTAATTTCTTAGACCCTTTATGTTTTTATGAACTTTCATTTCGAAAGGAAGGTTATTTACGAAAAGTTAATAGTTTTCGAGTTATAAGCAAAAAAAAACGCTAAAAAATGAGATTTTTTTACCTTTTTTTTTGTTTCATTTTTGACAATGTTCCGTCACGAAATTTTGTTAGCAACCCTCAGATTCGGATTCAGCACACCAAAAAACATTTAGGATCAAGAAATAAAAATTACCCCAAAACATTCCCGCGAGGGGCCCTTTAGAGAACACAATAACTGGACTAAAAATGTACTTCAAGAAATAAAGATAAGAGTAAATAAATACTATTTGTAATATTCATTTACTATGAGTTAAGGATTCTTGGTCACTTGTTTCACATTAAATTGCACCAACACCACAATCTCTACTATTTCAAGAAATTAAAAAGAACATAATTCTTGATTAAACATATGAAATATATTTAATTACGGTTAGTTTACCATAAGAAAAGGTTTGTCTTTGCCGTTACTCATCCCATGAGCCCTGCACTTGGTGGGGGACTGACCCCCCCCCCGTGGCTACGCCTCTGGTGCAAGGTGAAACATCTTTAATAAAGATTAAAGTAAATAAATATTTTATGAGATATTAAGTTACTATGAGTTAGGTTTTCTAGGTCACCTGTTTCACGTTTTTTTTTTTTTTTTTTTTTTTTTATTATTTATTTAATGTCACCGGAATCAAAGCCCATTTAGACAGCTCATAAGTAGAGTGTTAGTAGGTTTAGTGGGGGAGCCGAGTTTTCAGACGGTAGAAATTTTTATTCGCCAGCTAGGATCGAACCCCGGACCTCCACTTCAACATCGTCATAATCGATCGATGCCGAAGCGAAGCCAGTGCGTTAGCTGACTGAGCTACCCGACTCCCCTGTTTCACGTTAAAAATTAAAAAAATAAAAGAGGTAAATTTTTTCAATATACGAGGCATTTTTAAAGTAAGTACCGTTTGAAATAAAAAAAAACAAGTATACTTTTCATAACGATTTTATTTTCACATGAAAGTCTGTATCTTAATCTACATTTCGACATAGTTTACACCAATATCAAGGTATTTATTGTATCTTTCCACGAGCTTTTGTATTGCCTCCTTAAAGAAGTCTGCCGCCTGATTGGACATCCACTGCAACTTTCGATAATTTAGTCGAACAGTCACAATTGCAATTAATTAATTAATTAATACTTTCGTATTCAGGTATTGAGCAAATGTACATTCATATTTCGAAAAAGAGAATAAATGTATCTCTACATATAAATCTCAATGAATTAAGGAATATAATATTATGTTGGGCCACACTCATTTCAGTGCTGGGCCGCATGCGGTCCGCGGGCCACGGATTGGACAGCCCTAATGTAAAATAATAAAATACATTTCATCAATTATTTGTTTCTTGCCCAGTCAAGAATAAATAGATCGAAAAAGTTCAATTCAATTGCATGATAATATCCCAAGAAATATTTTATTCAGGATAAATAAGTTTATATTATATTTATATGTTAAATTAATTAATAAATAAAATAAAAAAATCGGTAAATAACAAATGAACCTTTGCGGTGATAGACTTGACTTATTAATTATTCACAAAAACAGCCATGTATATATTTGAAACACCTGCCATGTCAATTTTCGAACACTCATTTCTTATTCATTTAAATTCTCATCCAAGAAGAAAATAAATATTTCAAGTAGGTACTATTGAAGTGATGTAAATAGAAAAAAATATTTGAAATTTCATTTAATTACATTGATTAATTTTTAATTAATACGATCGAATATATATTTATAGAAATAAATACAATTCTTCTATAAAACATATAGGGTATTCGCCACACATCTTCCCCTTATTTGAAATGATCCTTTCAATTCGGTTCCCCCTCTTTAAATTGGTCCACGTTTTCAATTTCATAAATTGATGAAAAAAATATTTTATAGCTTAATAAAGAAAAAAGAGATTTTTTTATTTTTTTTATTTAATGTCACCGAGAACAAAGCCCATTTAGACAGCAGATCAGTAAAGTGTTAATAGGGTTAGTAAGGGAGCCGAATTTTAGCCGGTAGACATTTTTATATGCTACCGAACAGGGGTTTCCCGCTTAAACATCGTCATCAACGATGCTGAAGCGAGCCCAGGCGCTGGGCCTTAGCCAGCTCGGACAACCCGACTCCTCCAAAAAAGAGATAAAGAAATAATAATAATAATAATCATTTCATCCTCTTAAAAAATTACAATTTTTGTAAGAAAAATGCCTTATCCTAAATCTAGGATGATACGACAAACGTTCGGATATGGCTAGGCTAGCTAGCGTGCCAGCCTGCTAACCAAGTGGACCCGGGTTCGAATCCTACTCCAGGCATCCGACTAAAATCTGACCCCAAGTAGACAAATTAAAAAAAAATAATGATAATAATAAGTAGAATCGTAAATTGGCTTATGGCTAGAAAAACCGAAAAAAAATTAAATCTAGACACACGGCAGTGTGTCAGCCCCCATAACTCAAAAACTATTAGACCTACACACTTGAAATTTTGCATGTCTAATAAGGCCTACTGGTACACCTAGAATCCCAAATTTCATGAACAAATCTATTATAGTTATTGAGTTATTAAGGTCTGAAAAGTGACATTTTTAACACTGACTGACTGACTGACATATCAAAAACCTAAAGTACTTCCGCTGATCTTAGAATGTTGAAATTTGGAATACTGGTAGAGTTTAGGCTTTAAATAAAGCGAAAATCGAAAAATCGAAACTTTCTCTTTTTCAGGACCTAAAATGAAGGGGTGAAATTTATTATATAGGCTTAATTAACATATAGTGAAAATACAGTCAAGCTAGAATTCTGAAATTTCGCATACTGTAAAGAACATTAATAAATGAGAAAATTGAAAAACCGAAGGTCCGAAATGAAGCGGAGAAATTTATGAAAAACTGACCTGGATTTTAATAGATATTTTATGAGAGATATTTGGGAGTTTAGATATTTTTTCTTTTCTCTTACATAAATTGGAACATAATAAATAATAATCTTCTCTTCTTCTATGTTTCAGATCTCATAATGGCTTTTAAAACACGAAGAATGAACGATATGGAAATGAATAAGCTTTTGAAGTTCTTCTGGAGGGGCTGGAAGAAAATGCTGGATTGGAGATGAGGAAAATAGTGAATTCTATCCTCCCTTTCCATAAATACAAATTGCTGAAGAGGTTCCTCTCTGATGAAGAACAGCTTAGCGAAGAAATCCGTATGAATTGTCTTCCTATTTTCCTTGACTAGAATACAAAGATTTTTGAATTTGTACAAATTACAGAAAATGAAAATACTGTGAAATCGATTTTGGAAATAATCTAAAGATACTGTCCGAATATAGAAACGGTCGATTTGAATTGGGTGTGGATCGAACCTGAGAACATCGAGAATTTAAAATTGTTTCTTAAACAAACCAAACACTTGAAATCTCCTGCGGGTGCAGTGTTGAGGGTGGCAATTAACCGATCTTTGTGGAAAAAATAAACTTTTGTTCGAAGAGGATTTTGAAAAACATATCCAAAGTGGACTCTTAAAAATTGATTATATCAATGGAATGGATTTAAGTGATTCAGAATGTGCCGAACTTCTAGATACTCTACCCAAAAGAAATGTATTTTATTTAGTATTTAGTGTTCCTTTGTATTATATATGGACTGTATTATATTTGTATTATATATGGACTGCAGCCCAGGCCCTGTTGATATAATGGGCCCCAAGGTAGGTACGGGGTTTCGGGGGCGGGATTGGCGGTTGAGGGGGGAGATTGGGGTTTCGGTGATTAATATATAGCTTTTAACTGAAGCAAAAGTTACCGAGCATCGCTCGGTGGCCAGGTACTAATTACATATATATATAAGAAAAAATGACTAAACTTTTTGTATTCTTCATTATTTTTAATAATCTGTCTTGTTTATATTATGGTCTATGTTCTATTATTCTTAAAACAATTTTTTATCATATAATAATAATAATAATCAAAAAAAGTGGAGATTATTTAGCTTTTTGCCCTGAAATGAAGTAAATCAACTTTCTCTCTTCACATCTGGCTTTCCCCTATCAAGGGACTGACTCCACATTTAATTATTTTTATTCTCTTGGTAAAATTTAATGCGGTTGCCTCCTAGTCTATATATTTTCTCTCCTCGGAAGTTTAGTTTAATAAATTTACACTTGAATATTTATAGCTTTGTTTTTAAAATAGAAGAAAGAAATAATTACTATCATCTAGTTTTTATACTAGAAATAGAAGCATATTTTTATATATAAGAGTAATAAAAAAAAAACGCTAATAACTTTCAGATGAAATATTGAGGAGAACAAACACTTTGAATTAAATTTATCAACCCTTCCATCCTTGTGCGTCATATAAATAAATTTCCCTCTGTAATCGCCACATTAACACAGAAGTAAAGATAATAAATTTCAAGTTTGTTACGTACGTCTAGTTTGTTACTTTATAGAATGAATGAATACATTTTAATTTATTCACCTGACACGATGATTTTCACATGATTTATTAAAGCGTATTCTTTGCAGACATATAAAAAATTGATCAGATAAATATTAAATACTGCAGATGATGCATTAGGGTGGACCAAATAAAATCGATAGTTTATTTTTGCTCCCTACTCAAGAATTTTTAGCGTATGAAACTCTTAGAATAGAATAACAAAGCTAAATCTACTCTTATTAAACGATCAAAAATTATATATATATATATTTGTATCTTTGTTCTATTTTGAAAACGGCTCTACCGATTTTGATGAAATTCACGGGTTAGGGGGTTTTCGGATTGACAATTCGATCTTTCACAGTCTCATCTTCGGCTAAATTGTTTTTGATGGTATTTTTTCGTAATCAAATTAATTATTCTCAGGTAGAAAAAAGTCAATCTTTGGGTTTTAAAAAGGTTTCTCTAGTATTGTGATTGTTGTTTTTAACTTATTTTGTTCTCCCTAAACGTTAGAATTATTAATAAACGTTTTTATAATTGTTTTTATAAAGAACCTTATTTATTTCATCATCATCATCGAGTATACAGTCCTAAGACTGGTTTGATGCAACAATCCGTCTCCACTCGACTCTGTCCCCCGCCAGCTGTTTGACCTCTCTAAATGTCTGGCATCCCATATCCCCAATTATTTGGTTGAAATATTCTAATCTGGGTCTTCTCCTTCCCCTTTTCTTTCCCACCTCCCCCTCCAAGATATCCCTAAGTAGTCCCCCATGTCTCAGTGTGTGCCCCATCATCTGACCTCTTCTCTTCCTCAGACTCCTCCACAAGGTTCTTTTTTCTCCGATTCTTCTAAGAACTTCTTCATTTGTAATTTTATCCATCCAATTGATATTCATCATTCTTCTGTAGCACCACATTTCGAAAGCCTCCAATCTCTTTCTCTCCGCTTTTCCAATTGTCCAGGTTTCACACCCGTACATGGCTATGCTCCATACATATGTCTTCAATAGCAACTTCCTGTTTTCTAAGCTGATTGAGGAGGAGCATAGTAGTTTTTGTTTTGAATTAAACCCCATTTTTGCTTGGGCAATTCTTGATTTAATTTCGTTTTCGCTCCTCCCATCCCATGTTATTTTACTTCCTAGGTAGCGGAATTCCTTAACTCCTTCTAGGTTTTCTTGGTTAATTTTGATGCATTCCTGTCTCGTTTGTTCTTTTTTTGTACATTTAATAGAATAAAAAATAATCAAGAATTTATTTAAAAATATCTTTCGCATAAGCAGGTCTCAATTTTCTGAAAAAATAACACATTTTGATAGGTTTTATTTATTAACAATTGGATGAATAAAAATGAATCATGTGGTTGAATCAAAACCAAATAATTGGCTGTTCAAATAAGCAATAACTAAACCCGAGCGAAGTTCGGTCTTCCAGTTACTGTTATTTAAAGAAACCGAATGTTTTCTACATTTGATTCAATCGCGAATCAACTGTAGGGAATTTTTGTCAAATATTGAGTGAAAATAATATTTGAACTTTTATATTTCTAACTTGAAATAATGATCTTAAATAAATTTTTATAATTTTTCTAATTAATATAACAAAGAATAATTGCTATATCTATGACAATTGTTTTGACCGCGCTTATTTGAAAAATATTTTTATCACGAGACTACCGCGGATTACGCTATTGAAGTCTGGACCAAGAGAGAAAAAGATGTGATCCACTTAGCTACAATCCAACGTCATTTCGCGTATAGCCCGCTAGACATTCGGATGGATCACATGATAAATTACTCTATATGGGGCAACAATGAAACTATCCGGGGTAATAAGGACATCTTTTAAATTTTTTAAAGTTTTTTAATCATCATTCTTAATTTCTGAAGAAAATAGCTAAAAACTGTTTTTTAAGCTTTTTTAATCTTTTCTAAACATCATTCTCAATTTCTGAAAAAAATTTCTCAGGAAAATAGCTAGAAACTTTTTAAAACTTTTTTAAACTTTTTTAAATTATTTAAAACTATTTAAAACTTTTTTATGCTTTTTCATACTTTTTTAAACTTTTTAAAACTTTTTTAAATATCATTCTCAATTTCTGACGAAAATTTCTCAAGAAAATAGCTAAAAAATATACTGAACCCAATGCAAAAAAAATCATCAAAATTGGTTCACAATCAGGTAACATAGAAACAAAAAAAAAAATTGATTCGAATTGAGAACCTCCTCCTTTTTTGAAGTCGGTTAAAAAATTGATTAAATTTTATTCGCGCAAATAAGTAAACCTGGCTTTAAAAAATACATTTTTTTGATTTTCATCAATACAGTGTTATTTTGTTGACCGAAACGCCGTGAATTCGCTTATTTTTTTTCCCTAAATTCTTATAGCAATTTTTTAGTTATTTGGAAAATACGAAGCAAAAAAGACATCAACTATTTGTTCATTCATGCCTATTTAACTCGTATGATAACGTAAAAAATTATTTAATTGAAAAGTTTTTGTTTTGCCGAGAGTAGTAGAGTTGTTGATTCACAAAGAGAAACAAAGAGGTTGTCCTCTGCTTGATGCAAATAAACATACACACATATATCGAAATTATATATCTGTATATATATTATTTATTTGTTTGAGACTATAATTTTGAAGGCTTGGCCCTCATCATCAGTCTTTTTAATAAAGATAAGAGTAAATAAATATTTTATTTAATATGGATTTACTATGAGTTAAGGATACTGGGTCACTTATTTCACATTAAAAGTGACCCAGTATCCTTAACTCATAGTAAATCCATATTAAATAAAATATTTATTTACTCTTATTTTTATTAAAGATGTTTCACCTTGCACCAACACCACAATCTCTACTGATTAGTCTTTTTAATTATAAATATTATTTTTCATGGGATCAGTATCGCGTGGATATTGACAATTTTTTTAATTTTTTTAATTTTTTTAATTCTACCTGGCAATTCAGCTGAGAAAGAAGGGAAAAATTTTCAATATCCTCGCGATGCTGATCCCATGAAAAATAATGTTTATAATTAAAAAGACTGATGATGAGTATAATAATAAAACTTGAGCAAGATGCGAGGTAGGTTTCACAAAAAAAGAAATAAAATGAAATTGAGTTTTGAATTCGATATATTCGGGGGTGAGCCCATCATCAGAAGTCAAATGAATGATGGGCTCACCCCCGAAATATATCGAATTCACAACTCAATTTTGTTTTATTTCTTTTTTTGTGAAATCTACCTCGTATCTTGCTCAAGTTTTATTATTATATTAAAATGTTTCACCTAGAACCAACACCTAACTCCTTGAATGTTACTGATGATGAGGGCCAAGTCTTTGAAACTATAGTCTCAAACAAATAAATAATATATATACAGATATATAATTTCGATATATATGTGTGTATGTTTATTTGCATCAAGAAGAGGACAACCTCTTTGTTTCTATTTATAAAAAATTATTCAACTCCCGTTATGAGACTTGGCTGTATATTTTATGAGTCAATTTTTTGTTTAATAAATGAACGAATAAATTCCAATAATTACTAATCAAGAGGATGAATAAAATATTATTATTCATGAGAATAGAATATTCAAGCAAAGAAGGAGGCAGTTGGTGAAGACAAATTGTTTTTTGGACACCCTATGTTTCGCCCAAGGCACTTCATTTGCTTTAAACGCCTTGCATTTATTTCTGCAGGAGAGGGTAGACCCTCCTGCAAACTACAGGAAGAGATCACTCATGATGGATTGTCTGAGCGGAATTGACACCTCATAAAGGCGAAATGTTTTAAATATTCAAAAACAATTTATCAAATATTGCACTCTGTTTATAGTAAAGGTTATATATTGATATATAATATGAAACCTTTTATTTAAATGTGGATGATTGATATTTCATCTAAATTTATAAAGGATTTGCTAATAATACTCTTATTCATATACTTTTAAATAAATTCTTTTTGAAGTATATTAAAAAAAGGAAATTTTACTTTACTCGGAGGGAATTTTTTTTATTTAATTGAAAAGTTTTTGTCTTACCGAGAGTAGCAAAACCTTTTAACTTTGTTTAGTGACCTGCTTACTATACTACGACAAAACGAATTTACCAATATCCAATCGGGGCTTTTTATATGAAATACATAATTATATTTTAAAATGAAATTTTTAAATAGTTTTTGTCAAATAAGATATCGTTTTGGCATATCCAATGTCATGATCATATCTGTTAGCAATGTATTCTGAAATCGTATTGTTAATAGTGTTAAAAGATATATGATAGTGACATTGAATATGCCGAAACATTATCTTAATTGACAAAGATTATTTAAGAATTTCATTTGAAAATATAATTATTAACTAATTATTTCATATAATAAAGTAAAAAGCTTTTAAATGAAAGGAAAATTCCTCAAGATCCAAAATTAGAAAATTTTATTTTTTAGATCCATATTTTTTTCCTAAACTAATGGTGTAAAACAGGAGTCTTCAACGTTTTACAAATCAAGGGCCAAAATTTTTTTTTTCTGCACAGCGGGCCGGAACATAGGTATTTTTATAAGGATTTTTTTATTGGCAATGGTCAGGATGATTAAACAAGTAGATAAGTAGAAAACATTTATTTATTGAGCCAATATCAACAAAAGGGGCAAATAAAAATCAATACAATGCAATTGGTCAATGAGATGTCTGACACTGCTTATTTTTAACCAGTTTATCAATATCTGGTTTAATATTGCTGGTTGCAATCCTCAAACTGTTCTCAAGGTGAACATCGGTGATTCTGGTCCTCGTTTTGGATTTCATGTTTTTCATGCGGAAAAACAAAATTTTATACCTTTTAGTGAATTTTATTTTATTTTTGAGTTATTATTAATTTATTTTTATATTAGTTAAAGTTTGCCCACTATGGCCATTTTTTGAAGTCGGTTTTAATTTTTTTTTCTAAAAATTATTATTTTGTAGTCGTTATTGAGAGTGCTTGTTGGCGGGCCGCGGGTTGAAGACCCTTGGTGTAAAATGTACCAATAAGACTTTTGATTAAAATTTATACGATATATATTAGATGTTTTTCCTCGAACACAGACTGATATCTATATATATGAGTATTTAAAACTGAGGATTGAATGTGATAAATAAAAAGATGTTTGGCAATAAAATAATATTTACTAGAAAATTTTATTTTTACAACTTTTCACCAGACTTTTCGGAGAATCTTCCCTCCTTTATGGTTTAAGGAGGTCCTTTAGCTCCAGTTGAGTCAAAAGAAGTGTAGTATCTAATATTTAATAAAATAAGTTAAAATACAAATGAAAAATAATAGAATTAAAAAATAAATAGTATGAAAGCCGTAAATGTTTGAAATAAAAACAATTATAAAAAAATAATTAAATACAAAAGTTAGTTTGATTTATTCAAATCAGCTGATAATAAAATAACTCTTGTATGATTTGGACATTCGTTGAAATAATACTGTTTATGTTTACATCCAAAAAGCATTTATGTGATTTTTTAAAATAAATACCTCAGTAAATTCCTCGGTCAATCATATATTTTATTGCAAAAAAAGAAACCTGCAAAACGCTTTTTTTTTTTTTTTGTTGAGGGATAATGGTGTAGCTTTTTGGTGAAACATATTAAATATAAAATAAAATTAAAAATATAAAATACTAGGTCATCATCATTGAGTATACAGTCCTAAGACTGGTTTGATGCAACAATCCGTCTCCACTCGACTCTGTCCCCCGCCAGCTGTTTAACCTCTCTAAATGTCTGGCATCCCATATCCCCAATTATTTGGTTGAAATATTCTAATCTGGGTCTTCCCCTTCCCTTTTCTTTCCCACCTCCCCCTCCAAGATATCCCTAAGCAGTCCCCCATGTCTCAGTGTGTGCCCCATCATCTGACCTCTTCTCTTCTTCAGACTCTTCCACAAGTTTCTTCTTTCTCCGATTCTTCCAAGAACTTCTTCATTTGTAATTTTATCCATCCATTTGATATTCATCATTCTTCTGTAGCACCACATTTCGAAAGCCTCCAATCTCTTTCTCTCCGCTTTTCCAATTGTCCAGGTTTCACACCCGTACATGGCTATGCTCCATACATATGTCTTCAATAGCAACTTCCTGTTTTCTAAGCTGATTGAGGAGGAGCATAGTAGTTTTTGTTTTGAATTAAACCCCATTTTTGCTTGGGCAATTCTTGATTTAATTTCGTTTTTGCTCCTCCCATCCCATGTTATTTTACTTCCTAGGTAGCGGAATTCCTTAACTCCTTCTAGGTTTTCTTGGTTAATTTTGATGCATTCCTGTCTCGTTTGTTCTTTTTTTGTACATACTAGGACCTTGGTTTTATTCTTGTTTATTTTCATTTTGATTTCTTCTATTAGGATTTGGTTAATTCCATTCAAGGCGTCCTCTAATTCTTTTTTATTGCTTCCTAGAAGGGCAATGTCATCGGCAAATCTTAACATAGCGATCTTTTGACCTTGGATTTCTATACCTGTATCAATTTTGTCTTTGAATTCTTTAATCGCTTCTTCTATGTATAAGTTGAAAATCATGGGTGACAGCACACATCCTTGTCTTACACCCTTTTTTTATTTTGGCTTCTCTTTGTTCATCACCAATATTTATAATTGCCGTCTGGTTTTGATATAGATTGTAGATTAGTCTTCTCTCTCTGAATTTTATTCCCGCCTGTTTTAATATTTTAAACATAATTTCCCAATTGACGTTATCGAATGCTTTTTCTAGGTCTATGAATCCGATGTAGACAGATTCTTCCCTGATAAAAGCCCTTTCTATTATTAGTCTAAGAGAGAGAATTGCTTCTCGGGTGCCTCTGTTTCTTCTAAAGCCGAACTGGTCTTCCCCCAGATTTTCTTCAACTCTTTGTTCTATTCTTCTTTGGATTATTTTGGTTAGGATTTTGGAGGCATGTGAGGTAGCATACTAGGTAGGTTTCACATAAATAAAAGATCAGATGCTTGTTTAGCACGACTCTATATATATTTCGTGTCCTTATTTGTGAACTCCTCAAGATGGGGTTATACCCCGAAATAAATATAGAGTCGTGCTAAACAAGCATCTGATCTTTTATTTATGTGAAACCTACCAAGTATTTTATATTTTAAATTTTAAAAGTTTCTAAAAATTTTTTCAAAAATTTGCTCGCTAATGTGTGATTGAAACTTCATCAAAGCATAGATAGAGACTTAAACTATTTCAAAAAATTAAGTTAAAGTTATAATCTTATATTTTTTATTTAACATTGGCGGCGAAAGGACCTCCTTAAATGGTCACTGAAGGAAGCATATACTATAATAAGAAAGAAACTTATTACATGCTTCCTTCATCGACTCTTTGAGCCCTGAAGAAGGGGGAAGGTCTTCCAAAACGACGGTTCAAAAATTGTAAAAAAATTATTATTATTTATTACATGAAAAAATTTTGTTTTGACGAGAGTATCAGTGGTGCTGCTTCTTAAATAGAAATCAACGAGGTTGTCCTCTGCTTGATAACCCACCCGTTAATTATCTTGGCATGTTGAAAATAGAGTCTTTCTGAGAGTTTAGGAGGGTAGATCAACCTGTTCTTGAATGTATTCTACTCGAATTCATTGATGATTCTTAAAGGGCAATACGCGGTGCTCTTAAAGGAGATAGAGCGTTGCCATTCAGCCCGGGAACTTTGTTTGAAGACTTAAAAAAAATCTATATTTTAATAAATCTGCTTAATATAAATATTCTTATCTATTTTAGACTAGTTTCGAAGTCCTTCAAATTCATCTTTAGACTAATATAAATTTTTCGCACTATTAAAATGGACCGATGATAAAGACATATCCCTTAAGATTAGTCTTAATGAAATATTAGAATATGATCTTAGTTTAATAAGTACTAATACGTATCTTAAATTAGGCTAAAGAATGAATAACAAAACCAAATTTTCCCCTTTCTTTCGCCATCTATTGTATATGTTTAAAACATTGAACGTTAACAATTTTTTCCACAATCGTAATTTTTAAATAACAATCCCTAAAATCAAATTTTATATAACCCACTTATTAGATTGCAAAATTGAAACTATATTATAAGAGAATTTTATTAAATTTTCACTGATAAGTTCTTTACTTTTGTTGTTTATATTCTTTCGTTTGTTACTTTACTATCGATTGACTATTTGATAGGGTTAATTTCCCATCAATATCAAAATAATTTAGACGAAAGGAATATAATCTCTTAAGTTAAAGACACAATCTTTATAATTTGTTTATTATAAATTTTAATTTTAATCTCCTACTCTCTGCTAAATTCTACCATTTCAATTTTAAGTGTCAACTTTGTCTTAAACAATTATAATATCGAAGGAGACAATAAAAGAGTGTGTCTTGCTGGAATTATAAATTTTATTTATAACCATAGTTATATATTTTATTGTAACGATAGTTATAAATAAAATTTATAATTCCAGCAGACACTCTTTTATTGTCTCCTTCAATACATAAAACTTCTGCTACCCTCGGCACAAAAACTTTCAATTTAATTATAATATCTGTAAATCGAAAAATTAAATTATACATAAGTTTTAAATTTGATAAGGGTTTTGAAATGATGAAAGCATTTCCTAGTTAAAATTTAATAAAGTAAAGCAACATTTAGTGTATTCACTTGTTTGATGAGTGTCTCATTTATTCTCTTAATGCTCTGTTAATCTGAGTTGTATAACTTTCATTAATTAATCGGAGCTTTCTAAAGGGAATCCATTTTTTCTGATTACCTGTGGTATATGCAACCAAATAGGCAGACTAGAACTGCAAGAATTATACCCTCAAGGCGACGCCAGAAATTGGCTATGAAAGAACCCCTTTCTACTAAATGATTTATTTTATAAAGAGAAACAAAGAGGTTGTCTTCTGCTTGATGCAAATAAATATACACACTTAGATACATATCAAATATATATATGTAATCATACAAATAAATAAATAATATATACCAGGTGAGTTTTTAAAATGAAATTTTAAAATATTTTTTATTTAAAAAACTATTCATTTTATATATAGGAAATATTTAATAAACTTCTATTTGATTTTTATGTAGAATTCAAAATTACTAAAATTTATGCCATGTTCCATTTGAAAAAATTGAGTATTAACAACTTTTTGATTTTCAGAAATAAACGATTATTATGGTCATCCTGAATATCAAATTTAAATTTTTATGATTAAGTAAGATTCTTTAATGTCTAATTAAGAGTTCTGATTGATCAAAGTAATTCTACATACAATAGTTTAATTATTATTAATTTTTAAATATGAACGCTAAATTGGTAGATTTTACAAACTATCTAAAATAACTTAGACATGATAAATTTTAGAAATCAAGTGTATTATACAAAATTATCTTAGTTTTTAACACTTAATCTAATGATGCAAAAGTATTTGGGAGGTTCTATAGAAAATAAGAAAGTTGATGGCAATTGCGGCAAAGCAGAAAGTGTCCAAAAGTTGTTAATAATTTATTTAAAAAGAGCATATTCCAAAACATAAATATGTCAAAGTTCAAAATTTTATCTCAAATCCTTCCTAGAAAACTTTTAATTTAGTTTAATTTAGTTCTGTGGAACACCATGTATATTTGATATAAGTATATGTGTGTATGTTTATTTGCATGAAGCAGGGGACAACCTCTTTGTTTCTCTTTATGAATCACCAACTCTGTTACTTTCGGCAAAATAAAAACTTTTCAATTCTATTGAGTGTTTTATAATTTTATTTTTTATGAAATAAATGAAATTATTCCTGGGACATCGAAACCGTGTAATATATAAAAAAAATTATCTGCCAACATCTAAGATAATAGGGACTTTACTTATGAACATTATTTTGGTAGCTTCAAATGAAAAACTACGAGAATCTCAGTTTGGAAATTCCACTAGAAAAATGTTAAAAAAAAACATTTGAATTATATGAATAATTTTTTGAAGTATTTAAATAATGAAATACGAGGGGTTGAATTTAAAGCATATTAATATAGAGAAATAATTACATATATATGTGTGTGTATTTTTTTGGAAAATAAATTTAGCTTTCATTCTATTTTTATTCTGTTTTCAGTACCGCTCCCTGAATTAGAAGAATTCCCTAGCCAGCTCCAACCCAGGTTAATCCATTAATATCAGATAAATTGATTGATGATACCCACAGATGTCAAAATATAACTGGGGAAAAATCATAATTATTCATTGCTTTTATACGATATTTATTATTGTCTTGAGTAAATTACGAAAGGTAATCTATAATATGGATTTCGAAATTTATTCTATAATTTAACCCAAATTGTTATTGATGACCTTTACGAGATATGTACTTAACTTTGAGTAAATAATCCTTCTTCTTCATACAAAAGATTAAAAGTGATTTTAGTTTGTAAAAAAACAGAATTATATAATAACTCGGTTCGCTTGGGACAATTTAAAATTCCTATTATTTATGGAACATTCTATGGGCCAGTGTATGTCGGTTTGAAAAGTCTTTGTTAAGTGGACAGGCGGCCAAACCTTAGCATTCACCTTGTACCCGGCCAGATGGCCAATCAGATAACACTTTCATCTGATTGGCCATCCGGCCCGGCATTTGGTGAATGCTAAGGTTTGACCGCCTGTCAAATTAACAAAGGCTTTACAAGCCGACATACAACTTGCCCTGTATAAAAGATTGTAAGAAGGGCCAGTTGTATGTTGGTTTGTAAAATCTTTGTTAAGTTGACAGACGGTCAAACCTTAGCATTAACCAAATGCCGGGCCGGATCCCAATCAGATGAAAGTACGTATCATCTGAATGGACATATGGTGGGGCACAAGGTAAATGCTAAGGTTTGAGCGTCTGTCAACTTAACAAAGACTTTACAAATTAATAAAAAATATAAAAAATTGTAAGAAGGGGCAGTTGTGTGTTGGTTTGTAAAGTCTTTGTTAAGTTGACAGACTGTCAAACCTTAGCATTCACCTTGTCTCCGGCCAGATGGCCAATCAGATGACACGCACTTTCATCTGATTGGCCATCCGGCCCGGCATTTGGTGAATGCTAAGGTTTGACTGTCTGTCAACTTAACAAAGGCTTTACAAACCGACATACAACTTGCCCTATATAAAAGATTGTAAGAAGTGCCAGTTGTATGTTGGTTTGTAAAGTCTTTGTTAAGTGGACAGACGGTCAAACCTTAGCATTCACCTTGTCTCCGGCCAGATGGCCAATCAGATGACACTCACTTTCATCTGATTGGCCATCCGGCCCGGCATTTGGTGAATGCTAAGGTTTGACTGTCTGTCAACTTAACAAAGGCTTTACAAACCGACATACAACTTGCCCTATATAAAAGATTGTAAGAAGTGCCAGTTGTATGTTGGTTTGTAAAGTCTTTGTTAAGTGGACAGACGGTCAAACCTTAGCATTCACCTTGTCTCCGGCCAGATGGCCAATCAGATGACACTCACTTTCATCTGATTGGCCATCCGGCCCGGCATTTGGTGAATGCTAAGGTTTGACTGTCTGTCAACTTAACAAAGGCTTTACAAACCGACATACAACTTGCCCTATATAAAAGATTGTAAGAAGTGCCAGTTGTATGTTGGTTTGTAAAGTCTTTGTTAAGTTGACAGACGGTCAAACCTTAGCATTCACCTTGTGCCCGGCCAGATGGCCATTCAGATAATACGCACTTTCATCTGATTGGCCACCCGGCCCGGCATTTGGTGAATACTAAGGTTTGAACGTCTGTTAACTTAACAAAGACTTTACAAACCGTCATACAACTGGCCCTATATAAAAGATTGACCATGGTTTTTTATTTATTTTTTTAGAATCTATTTCTTTGATTTTCATCCCATTTTTTTAGGCACATATTTTATAAACTTTTTGTACTTATTTTTCATTTATTAGCAAATGAAATATTTATTAACCAAATCAGTTATCGATTGATAAGTGAAAAAAAATAACTTTAAATATTTTATAACAAATCATTTCAAATAAATGATTTTCTTTTGATTATTTATTCAGATTGAAGTTTGGGAAATAAAAATGATTTTTTATCATTATTTGAATCTTAGTAAATCTTATACATTAGTAAATAGGTCATTAATTTATAAGTCTTCAAATGTATGTATTGATTTTGAAATCTTTGAACAATATAATTAGAATTTCAGAATTATTTATTATTTAAAATAATAATTATTTGTAAAATTGGGCTACAATTTTTTACTTTATAAATCCAATATAAAGTGCCTGATATTTTTTTTTATTCGTAAAGCATTCTTTAATAAGCTGATGTGTTCTGATGTGGCCATCCACTTGACTTTACCATACAACCTGGCCCCTCTCCTTATATTTAATATTTAATAAAATTATTTATAATCATGTAGGGGAGGGTGGTTAGTTTTTGAATTTTTAGACTAATGGGCTCCAACTGTTTATCTATATAAAATTTGGTTGAGTTTTAGATTTCTGGGATCCCACTGGCCCCACTGATTATGTATACAAAATTTGGTTGAGTTTGGTACAAGAGCCTAGATTTTAATTTTTTGACCATACACCCCCCCCCCCATTTTGGGCGGTTAGTTTTTGCATTTTTAGACTTCTGGGATCTCACTGATTATGTATATAAAATTTGGTTGAGTTTTGTACTATAAATGGCCAAAATTTTCATTTTTTGACCCTCACCACCCCCTTTAATTTTGGGTCGATATGCACCAAAATCTAATCAGCTCTTAATCTCAATGAACCAAAAATACGTGTCGAATTTGCTTTTGATATTAACACTAGTTTTTGAGCTAGCTCGTCCACAAAAATTTGGTAACGCACAGACTAACAGACTAACAGACATTTTGATAAAACAGTTATTATCTCGAAAAATATAATTTTTTCGATGTTTACTTATTAGGGCTTTTTTGTAGACCGAGATGCCATGGTTTCGTCCAATTTTTTTAATCAAAATAGTTTTAGCCGTTTTGAGATATTTCGAAAAACAGAAGCAAAAAAAACAAACACTTTTTCATGCACGATTACAATACTTGACCATACCCTGTATGGTAAAGTAAAACTATATACCTACATTCGAAATTAAATACTTTTTAATTTAGCTATTTTTTATAAGGATGGAAGAATACTTCTGAACATATTGTAATTCGACTTATATGTATATTTTGAATGGAAGGATCAATGGAGATAAGGAAGGAATTATACTTAAATGGGGGGCGCCTCAGTATTGGATTATGCTTTAATAAGGGACGTGACCATTTGATTACATAAATTAAGATAGAAGAGCGAGAAGAATCGGACCACATGCCATTGGTACTGGAAGCAATTTAGTATTTTTTGTATTTATTTTGGGGAGGTCCAATGCTTCAAAAGTATTCGTGTTAAATCACAAAGCCAGATATAATTCTTAACTAATTGTATTTCACCATTAATCCTCCAACCCGAAATAGCTTATCACTTTATTTTGACTTTCTCAAAAGACTTAATTTTTTTTACTTCTGGCCCAGTTTTTATTCCTACATATTAATGTGATCTTTTAAAATTATATAATTTTTAAAATCTATCTAAAAAGTTTTTTTTTTTTTACTGAAAAAGCATCATCACCCCACTTTATTTAAATTAATTTTTTTTGATCTTGTGATTATTTTTTAATTTGGTCCCTATAAAATAAAAAAATCCTGTCATAAATTTTAATGCAAGCCAAAGCAGGTTTCAATACAACGCAAAATTATTTGAATATTTGAATTCAAATCTTAATTTTTGCAATTGGTTGTGACGTCAGAGCAATTAGATCTCCTTGAGAGTACGAGTTTGTACTCGTTGACCCTCAGTGAAAGCAAGTCGCTCCGCCATTAATAAGTAACCCTTATCTCTTTGCAATTTAGATCAAATTTTTCCTATAATATCTGGTAAATAATCTTTATCATATTAAAAAAATGATTATCTATATCTAATTAATCATTTGAATTGAAATTTTGGTAAATTAATGAATAATCTTTTATATTTTCAGGTTTTTTTTGGGTCTCTGAGCTGGCGTCATTGCATCTCTGTGTCAAACTCATATTTCAGCTCTTCAAAGGTGAGATTTCTATTCAAATTGTATTTTTTTTTAAATTTAGACAAAATAGTTTTTCAATAAACATAAAATGGATTTGTGTGTGTGATTTATTTATGAGAATTGCTCAGGTTAAATCTAGTATAAAGCAATGCATTTGGATTATTAGTTTTTTCTTATTCATTGTAAATGCGAATATATTGTCAAATATAAGAATATTTTAATATCTAGGCATGTGTATTTAATATTATTCCCTAACATTTAGCAGATATTAAGCTGAAAAGGCTGATAATAAATCTTTTCATTGAAAAAGAAAATATTGGATTATTATTTCTGTGCCCCAAATCCTTTTGGATGGCGTGGGTTTCGCTACAATCATTGAATAGGCCAGGCAATAATGTTACTTAATATACGTATTTATTTTGTCGATTGTTATAAATATATTTGAAATATAAATTAAAAAGAGAAATTATTTTATTAAAAAATAATTTTTAAGAAAAAAATAAAACCGACTTCAAAAAATTAAATGCAACAAATAAAATACACTAAAAGGTATAAAATAATTATTATTTTATTTAGTCACAACTAAACGACGAAATATTAACATGAAATTACTTTTTGAAGTCGGTGCCAAACATATACCTTTTATGAATCGCACTCGACGGATCTTACTTAGTACGTTTGGAAGGTATGCTCGTTTGTTTAGTACCGACATCAAAAAGTAATTTCATGTTAATATTTCGTCGTTTAGTTGTAACTAAATAAGGTAATAATTATTTTATACCTTTTGGTGTATTTTATTTTTTGCATTTAATTTTTTGAAGTCGGTTTTATTTTTTTCTTAAAAATTATTTTTATTTTTCTCTTTTTAGTGATGTTATTAATAGTGATCATATCATCAGAACTTGACCAAATTAATATGACACCATCCCTAAGATACCCCCTTTAGAATAAAAAAAGAATCATCGAAATCGGTTCATAAACAAAGAAGTTAGACCTAATCAAACCTAACAAAAAATGGGACCAATCGGAAGGCAGACTGAACCCAATGCAAAAAAAAAATTTCAAAAGCGGTTTTTTCCTTATAACACGAAAACTATCAACTTTTCTTAAATACCCTTCCTGTTCAAAATGAAAGTTCATAAAATTTCCTACAAATTTTATTGTTTATGTTTTTTTTCTCTGACCAACCGTTCGGGCTCAAGCACAAAATCCAAGTTTTTGACACCCTTCCCCGGAACACCAAAAAACTCGGACTTTTTTCGATATTTTCCAATTTTGACCATGAAGGAGCACGTTTTCGACAAAGACCACTCTATACATTTTTAAACTAGATTAAATTTTCTACAATTCAAACAAAGTTTCATCTTAATTGGATAAATGGTAATCCGTGCCGCAAAGAGGTTGAAGTTTTGCAAAACTGCAATTTTTTGCAAAAAATCGCAATTTTTCCTTCATAAAATGAAAACCACTCATCTTAGAAACTTGATTATTATCTCATTCTCTAGGAAATTTTGTTGACTTGAACGTTTACTTGTGCCACTTTTTTGTTAAAACTCTTAGATTTATAGATATCCAGCATTTTCCATGACAGAGTATGATCCGAGGTCGAAAACTTAGATTTTGCGCTTGAGCCGAATGGTTGGTTGGAAAAAACCTAAATAATGAGCTTTGTAAAAAATTTTATGAACTTTCATTTTGAATAGGAAGATTATTTACGAAAAGTTGATAGTCTTCGAGTTATAAGCATAAAACCGGCAAAAAATGGAAATTTTCTCCTTTTTTTGCATATTCTACAATATTGTGTCACGAAATTTTGGTGGGAGACCTCAGCCACAAAAAACATATATATGAAAAAAATCAGAACTAGGCCAAAACTTTCCTCATAAAAACACAATTTGACTGGACTAAGTTCTAATCAGGGGGAAGAACTTCTATCTCGCTCTCTTTCTCTCTCATTAGATATTTGCAGAAGCGTGTGTATGTGTGTGTGCGTGCGTGAATTATATATATTTTTGATATAATATTATTTTATTCTCTAATAGGTGCATAGGGCTCTGGCTCTGACGTCACGAGCTTTTGATTCGAGTCTGAACTTGTCGCCCGGCCGCTCGCCAGCCAATCGACTCCAGTTCAGTAGCATCGGTGGCTCGGTACTCCGTCAAATTATCTGAAGAAATTTTTGCATCCGAGCGACGATCAAATTTATAATCCCAAAGGCAGGTGAGTTACAATATATCTATTATATTATGTAGAGAAATATGTATCTCAACCAAAGCATTATGTGAAAAAACAGGCAAAGTTCGAAAAAGTAGTGAAATCTAGTGTGCAACCAAGTTAAATTCGCCAAGAATATTTAAGCTGAGAGATCTACTATTTTCTCAACTTAATTATTCTTTGTGAATTTAACTTGGATGCACACTAGATTTCACTACTTTTTCGAACTTGGCCTGTTTTACACAGAATGTTTTGGTTGAGATTTCTCTTCTTTTTGTAATCTATGAGGAGCCCGTTGCCCAAAGGGCCAGAATTTTCATTTTTGACCCCTCTCCCATTTTGAGTGGTTAGTTTTTGCATTTCTAGCCTTTGGGGGGCTTACAGAATATGTAAACAAAATTTGGTTGAGTTTGGTCCAACTAGCTAGAATTTTCATTTTTGACACTCCCCTCATTTTGAAGGGGTTGAAAGATAGAAAGTTTTAATTTTTGGAATTTTTCCTTTGTTTGTGTCCCAAAATCTACTGCAGGCCAAATTTCATGATGCTGGGATGATTGGAAGTACCCTATAGGTTTTGATGACCTGTCAGTCAGTCAGTAAGTGCCAAAATTAGCTATTTTCTCAGGTCCATATCTCAGAATCAATTCAAACTATATTATTGAAATTTTGTACTCTTCTCAAGACGGATTATATAATTACATGTGTATAATTTCTCAAATGAATTCCAAGCTGCAGAGGGGTCGAAATTGGCTCGAAATGGTTTGTGTTAAATAGTGTACAGCGTGTACGGCCAAGCTAATGCTCAAACTTGGCGCACGCTGTACGCTTTGATAATGATATTTTAAATTTGTAATTTCGAAATATTTTAATATTTGTGCATTTTCATGTAAAATCAGGGGATCTTTGATCCCACCCATTTGTCTGAAAATCTACCCACATATTTTAATTCATTATTTATTTGAGTTTTAATCGTGATTTTATTTTTCAGCGATCAGCTGATCCGTGACCATATGAGCCAGGGAAATCGTCTCATAGTGTAATCATCATCATGGCATGGTCCGGCACATCTTCGATGTAAGTTTCAATCTATTATCTATATTTTATATCATTAATAAAAATGTTTCGAATGAAACTGATAGTATGGTATATTCTGATTAGAATGCACAACGTTTTGACACCTAATTTTAATCGTTATCAAGTGTTATAAAAGTGGTTTCAATTCATGCAAGTCTTTATCTGGATTCAAATGTTCTCTCTCATTTGAAATCGAATTCATATTCATGTTGTGTCTTTTGATGAGAATATCTCATTCTAAATGTTGACGTTCAGCCGTAGCTTTTTTATTGATAAAGAAAATTTTTCATTCTTCGAATTTATCATATACCCACTAATATTAATATTAAAATTTTTTACTTCACCATACAGGATATGGTCAAGTATTGTAATCGTGCATGAAAAAAGTGTTTTTTGTGCTTCATTTTTTCGAAATATCTAAATAAACAGCTTAAACTATTTTGATTAAAAAAATTGAGCGAAACCATGGCATTTTGGTCTACAAAAAAGCCTTAATAAGTGAACATTAAAAAAATTATATTTTTTGAGATAATAATTGTTTTGTCAAAATGTCTGTTAGTTAGTCTGTGCGTTACCAAATTCTTGTGGATGAGCTAGCTCAAAAACTAGTGGGAATATCAAAATAAAATTTCACACGTAGTTTTGGTGCATTGAGATTAAAAGCTGATTAAATTTTGGTGCATATCGTCCCAAAATTAAGGTGGTGGAGAAGGGGTTAAAAATTAAAAATCTAGGCCATTTGAGCAAACTCAACCAAATTTTGTATACATAATCAGTGGCCCACATAAGTCTAAAAATGCAAAAATTAACCCCCCCCTACATGATTATAAATAATTTTATTAAATATTAAATATAAGACAGGGGCCAGGGTGTATGGTAAAGTCAAGTGGATGGCCACATCAGAACGTGTCAGTTTATTTCTTTTACTTTTCAAATTTTTTGAAATTTTCTTTATATTGAAATCAAGATATTTTGAATTCTATTTTGAAATTTTTCATTATACATATATTTGCTTTATTAATATAAAATTATTTTTTTGCTTGTCTATTTATATAATAATACCTATGTATAGGGATTTTGAATGTTTTAATATTTTATTTAATATATCTTAGTTTTTTTATTATCTTTAAATAGAAGATAATAAATTTGAAGGTTTTTGAAGATTCTTATTAGAGCGTCCAATAGGTTACATAACACGCTATATACCTTATCCATATATACCTTCTCTTGGCAGAGTCAAATTGATTCTTTAATCGACCGAATTTTGATTCTTAGAATTTCTTTATTTTATAATTTAATAAAATTCTTAATAAATAGAAATATATAAGTAATATTTTTAATTCTGATCAAATCATTTCTCAATATAGCATCTATCCACCGACAAGATCACCAGGTCTGATCTTCAAAGAGATCTTCAAATTTCTTCAGCATCGTCATGCTGTATCTACAAATCATCAAGCACCGATTCTACCTTTGACCAGTCAGCCATCTGGACCAAATAATCAAGGTTTTTACTTATGCATTGGCGCACTAGATTCTGGGGTGTCAATTTCCAAATTTAGTTAAAAACAAACTCTTTCGGACTTGTTTGATTTTCTATTCAGTTTAGTTACTTGTAGTTTAGCTCTGTAGCATAGGATAGGATTTTCTCTTTCAGGTTTTGTCTTTTTTGCCCTACCCCTCTTTTCTATTACTAGATTTCATTTAAAACATATTTAAGCAAATTTATAGATATTTACAATAACTATTGATTAAAGGTAATAAATAAATATAATTACAGAATTTGAATACTCTTAAAGATTTGTTAAAGAGTTAATTTTTAATTACATTTTCTTAAATTCTTCAAATAATGTTCATAAAAATAAAAATATAATTTATTTCAATATTACCAGATTAATAATTTTTCTCTCCACAGGTATTAAATGTATAATAAAACAATTATAAAAACTCAAACACCTCTTCTGTTTATTTAAATATTGAAATAAAATTATATTTTTTCAATTGAAAAAAATAAAGTAATAAATTTAAATTTCATAAAAAATTTAGAATCTTAAGTCAGTTCAATTTATTTCGGCTAAAAATATATAGAATGTATTCAAGTTTTAATATTCACCCCTAACTTCTAAATAAAAAAACAACCCTTCTCCTTTGAATATTAAAATGAAATACAATTCTCTTTTCAAAATTTTAAATTCTCCTTTTGAGAATTTAATAGATAGAGATTTAAATAGGATTTTCAGAGTCCCGTCATCATTTAGGTTCTCCGAGAGAAGGTTGGTTGGTCTTCGCTTCACAAAGTAAGAGTGATTAGGGCTCGTTGTTAGAATGTCTCACTTAGGTGTTGCATTTAATGTGCTGCATAGATTCTCTTTCAGAGACACAGCCCTCGACCACCGTGGGATTCATCATCAACTTGGTACCTTAGCTTTTCACATGATTAGGGCTGAGATGTGCGTATTTGTCCCGGATTTAAGGGACTCTCTTTTGACTCATTCTTGTAAGAAATATTTCAAAATCAATGCACATCTCTTTATCAATAGATTAGAATACTATCAATTACATATTATTTAAATAAAATATTTTAAAACAGATTTTGGGGGAGCTCGCCAATGCCAACGAATTTAATATGATAAGAAAAAAATCAAAATATATTACAAAAATATAACAAAAACAAAATACAAATAAATTTATTATATATAAATATATTGACAGACCGATCCAACGTTTTGATTTTTCAAAGCAAATAAATGAAACATCTCCACATACAATTATAAAATATACCATAAGTATATGATTTTTAATTTTAAACAAAACTATTGTTGCAAATTACTTTAAAAATCTCAACTAAATTAATTCTCAAAATCAAATACATACTAAATTATTTTACAAAAATATATCTTTTAAAAACTAGCTCACATAAAATTATATCAAATTTATCATAAAATTTTTATTAAAAACATTTGAACATACTACCATATAATGTTTAATTCCTTTGATCTTACGGATTATTTTTTTTTCTCGGTTAATAAAATTCAAATATCTTGAAAAATTTTTCATTTCCAACTTAGAAATTATTTGTCCCAGTATTTTATTTTTTTTCTATTCACAAATATTAAATTAAATATGATGTGGAGATTTACAAAGACAGAAACCAAATTACTACTTAAATGAATCATTCTTAATATTTTTTTCAAAAATTTATTTGATTCAACTATCTTATTTTTAATATCTAATACACATTTAATATTTATTTTATACTTTTAATTAAAATTTAAAGACATTAAATATTATTACTTTATGTAATTAAGACAAAGTAAATTTTTCTTAAAAAAATATTTAGTAAAGATAATAATTATTAAACATCTCTATATAAAAAAATAATAATAATAATTACTATATAAAATAAAGTAAAAAAACTTGCTTTGAGGATTCATTACCAAGTGGATGTGAGTCTGTTGCCCGGAGCCTGCAGGGTTTCCTCGTGGGTCCATTAGAGGGGAGATCATGCTCAATGTTTTCCATCTTAGGCCTCTGCTGGACATTTATTGTTGTCTAGATTTTAAGTTTAGCTGTGAGGATGCCCTCTAATCTTAGCTAGTTCGCTCTGGATAGGTCCTTTATTGTGCATGTGTTAGCTGTAGAGTCCAGCAGAGAGCTAATATCGAACTCACTGATTTGTTTTCGCCACGAACGAACCACGAGGGGAGTCGACCAGACCAGAATCATCGGTTGAGGTCCAGGTCTCTTCTAATCTTAAGATGCGATGCGATTTCGGGAGATCGATTAGATCTCACATAATATAGCCAGTGAACAAGGGTTCGATACTAGATTTTGCCCGGTGATTGACTCCAGGAGGAGTGCCTCTTATTTCCGGATCTGCCCGGAACACGTGCGTAGACTTCAGGAAATTTTTGGGCAATAACTGACAGAAAGATCCTCTACCTTTGTAAACTAATTTGTACATCTCTCTGACAGTCATTGCAGTTGCGCTTTCGGATCTAGGGACGGGATATCCAGACAGACAACCAACAAAAGATCATAAGATCGTCTTGTGGGTATTCCCCGAAGAGGCTCTCCTGTTGCTAGGGACTGTGCGATGCGTTACCCGCCTTGGTTTCGGTCGCCTCACAATTAAAGTGCCCCTTTCGTCTCTTATACCTATACAGGTGCAGAATAGGTAGGATCTCTTTCAGGAGCCTTGGGTTCATTTACTGGGGTCTAAAGAATCAAACTTCTTCTTCACTGGCCGGTTCTAGCGGTGCGCGGTTTCCGAGTCCAAATCTTTCGTTTTTAAATTGAAATTATGAGAATTTCATTTGAAGCAATTGACCCTTGGACTTTGCGATTTTATTTAAGAACAAATCCAATCCAGATTTCTTTGTAATCAAATAATGAGATATTTGATTCAAAGCAATTATGCCAATTGGATCAGCTTAGAGGAAAAAATTTATTATTTATTTTTATTTGTTGCCTCTGGTTGTCTACTTCTATTTACAAGGATTTTCCTTTGTAAATGGAAGTGTAAACTAATATTTTTTGAGCTATGTCTTAGATCTTAGAATGTCTCTTCAGCCTGCACTGTTTTGGATGACAACCAACTTAAGACTCCTATAGGATAGGTCTACCGAGTTTCTACATGGTAAATATATCCGTTTTTATTTTATAAATAAATAAAGAAAAATTTCGATTTAAAAATAATTAGGTTATAATGAAAGGCAGTCCAATTATTTAAATTTTATTCAAATTCCGACGTTTCGGAGACTTTTTCTCTCCTTCTTCAGGGTATGAATAGTTATATATAATTGAATGTAATGGAAGGCAGCCCAGAGGTAGTGAGGAAAGAAAAATTAACACATATAAAATAAGGTGTAATTTATTGGAATCCTTCCTCCTTTCCTTTCAAACCGACGTTTCGGAGGATTTTTCCTCCTTCTTCAGGGTTTCAAAGGGTCACTGAATGAAACAAATAAAATGTTTCGTTCTTCTCTCTACAGTAGTGTTCAAAAACTTTCTTCATTTTTAACAAAGGCATAGAAAAACAAAAAATTTTTTTCCTTCTTTTCTTAATTAGAAGAAGGAAAATTTTTTTTTTTTTTCTATGCCTTTGTTAAAAATGAAGAAAGTTTTTGAACACTACTGTGGAGAGAAGAAGGAAACATTTTATTTGTTTCATTCATTGACCCTTTGAAACCCTGAAGAAGGAGGGAAAAATCCTCCGAAACGTCGGTTTGAAAGGAAAGGATTCCAATAAATTACACCTTATTTTATATGTGTTAATTTTTTCTTTCCTCGCTACCTCTGGGCTGCCTTCCATTACATTCAATTAAAATTTCTACCAGTCCGTCTCTCTCCAGAGAAAATTTCGGTTATATATAATATTTATTTTTATACTAGAATTTATTTTCGTCATAAGATTCTGATAGATCCTCTTCCATATTCTAGATTAAAATCTAATTGGGGTTGGCAAACGACATTTATCCATCTTTTTTTTAATAAATACCTAATTATAGGTATATTACGAGAAATGGAAAAGTGAAAAAATATATAGCTATTTGGACCACTGTAGATTTTATCATTCCAGAAAATAGGTCACGATAAAAGAAGATCCAAAAACACTCATTTAAATTATTTCGGATAAAAATAAATATTTTTATTTCAAATTTTTTCTTAATTTATATATTCTTTACATACTAGTAATTTATTTTAAATTTTCTAAAATTTTGGTCCCAAAAAAACATTATTATGTGTAAAAAAATGTCAAGTTCGATTAATAAAAACCTTTTGCCAAAAAAAGTGTTATGTATGTCACAATTTATGTTACCATATCATGAGATCATAATAAGAGAGAATGGAACGGCTAAATGCAGAGGCCGAGGCGCTAACAAACAATAATAATAATTATAATTTAACGCTTAAAAGCCTAATTTTAGGAAAATAATTTAAACTAAAAAATGGACATGTAAAATGAAAAACATGCGTTTTAATTGAAGTTACTATATTCTCGACTCATTAATTTAAGAAATTGATGATGTTGAACGTGGCAGCATATTAGATCTCACCACTTTTTTGGCAAACAGTTTTTTTTAATCGAACTTGGGCTTTTTTACACTAGTGTTTTTAAAAATAAAGTAAAGAAAATTTTGAAAATTTTTTGAAACTTTTTAAAATGTGTTCAAAATTTTCTTTACTTTATTTAAAATGTTTCACCAAGAACCCACACCATTCTCACATAACAAAAAAGCCGTGTTTTTGTTGGGATTTCACTTCTTTTTGTAAGTTAGATGATTATTTATGCTCTGAAGAAGGAAATGTTTCGGTTTTTCGATTTCATCCTTTATTAATGCTCCAAACAATACCAACATGCCAAGTTTTTAGTATTCCAGAGTCATTATATATATTTTCAATATATGTTATTTTAGCCTATAAATTTCACCCCTTCATTTCAGGGCAAGTTTCGGTTTTTCAATTTCCTCCTTTATTAAAGTGCTCTACCAGTATGCCAAGTTTTAGCATTTTAGGTTCATTGTATTTTTACTATGTGTTAATTAAGCCTATACATTCTACCCTTTCATTTTAGGTCCTGAAGAAGGGAAATTTTCGCTTTTTCGATTTTCCCTTTAATTGTATCCCAAACTCTACCACTCTGCCAAATTTCGGCATTCTAGGATCAGTGGAAGTACGCTAGAATTTTGATGAGTCAGTCAGTGAGTGGAATGAGTGACGAAAAAGCCTTTCTTTGATGAGCTTGGACGGAATAAGCATTAGGAATATGAAATTTGGTCATTTATTTAAGCTAATGGACCAGAATGGAATTATAGTTCCCTCTTGTTAAATTAATATTTTAATAACCTAAAAGACAATTTAATATATTTCTTTTTGAATGTTCCCACGCGAGACTAAATTCACACCCGTTCATCCAGCCTTTGTCTCTAAATGGAGAAAATATATGGTATTTACACTAAAGTAATAGAAAAAGAAAGAAAAAAACAAAAAGAAGAATAAGAAAGAAATAAAGAGAGAATAAGACATCTCTTTTAAATCACTCGAAGTTGGATTTAAAAACGGTTTTCTCGAGATATAGTGTTCATGTTTCTCTCTATATATCTATCTACTAAGGGTATCTCATTTTCTTAAAATTGTATTTAAAGAGCGCCGAGCCGTTTCAAAGTCTCAAAGAATTCGTTACATTGAGGGAAGGCTTTTTTTATTCAACCCCAAAGAGATAAGGGTAGATAAATAAGAAGAAAACTAGCGGGAGAGAACGAAAGAAACTCAAGAAAATGAAGAACAAATAATGCAATTAAACAGTTTCTCTTTTAATTAAAAGATTAACTATTATGTAGAACTTACAGATTAGTAAAAAAGTAGGGTCATTATTTTTAAAACGTTCCCCTGAAATTTCTTTCTATACTCCTTCTTTTCACAAACTAAATGTCATTAAAAAAAGTAATAATACAAAAGAAATGAAGCTGTTGAAAATTTTATTTTTCTGATTAATGTAGTTGTTTCACCATTTTTTTGAAATTTAGACAGATTATTATTTAAATACTTCTGCATCGATAGGCGACAAAACGAAATTTATGAATAATATAGTTCCGGAGATATTAAATTCCAAAGATAGAGTTTTTCAGACTCTTATATATACGGAACTACACGGAAAAAGTTAAATATAAAATAATTAAAAAACTCTTCTTACCATTGTTATAAAAAACTAAACCAACATTAAACAATAATTTTTTTTTGTAATTAATTAAATTAATTGAACCGCGTAAATTTGAATAATTTCCATGATTCAAAAAAAAAAAAAAAAAATATGGAACTAAGTTCGTTAAAAAAATGTTTATACAAAATCAAAAGTCATTAAACAATAACTAATACATTTTTTAAGAAAATTTTAATTCATAGTTTCAACATAGTTTCTGAGATAATAATTAATAAATAATGAAAAATTTACACTAAAAACAAGCCGGCAACACCGCTTTTATTAACCTAAAAAGTGATTTACCTTTAGTAATTTTTTTGACGTTTTTTCTCTTCAGCCATTGTCACAACAGCTTTCAATCGCTTATTAAAAACTTTTTGTTTTATAAATTTTCCTTTATAATATATTTTATCTGAAAATTTTATGATAAAATATATATATAAGCTCGGACAATGTTGCCATATTTGTCAAACGAGCACGGGATTGGCTAGTATTGGTACATAAATTTTTGGCTTATGAATTATGAATCCTTATTGTCTCTACTATATACTCTAGCATTAACTTTTTGCTAGTATTGTCGCGAAACAACTACCTTAATTTGATTAAAATTTGAATTTTTTGTGCAATCACACAATTAATTATATTTATCGTAGGAAGTTAGACCAGAATTTAAATCAAACGCAAAGTTTCTTAATTAAATGAGCCAAACGTTTTGTCGCTGATTATCGACTTCCTCAGTGGCTCATTTTATAAACTTATTTTTCAGGAGTTCTTACTACAAGTTTATAAAATGAGGCACTGAGGAAGTCGCTAATCAGTGCCGAAACGTTTGGCCCATTTAATTAAGAAATTTTGCGTTTGATTTAAATTCTGGTCCAACACTCCACGATCCTTTTAAATATTTGATTATGGACGCGAACAATGAAATATTATTAATTATAATTATTTATTGAACACGAACAAATAATACAATACAACTACGACGTTTCGATTGACTTATTCTGCGATCGTTCTCAAGTATGAGCACCCACTGCGATTTTACTGGCTATCTCAGTTAACCTAAAATCGGAGTGGGTCCTCAGCTCATAATTGGGGTCCATCCTTAAATTAAGTCACACGAATTTCATGATTTTTGTAACCCCCACAGGTGGTCACTGGTCACATTTGTGTGATCCCTCTTCCCTGGTGTGACGTCACATATTTTGCAATTTTAATTTTAGAAATTATTAAATTAAAACAGCACTTCTAAAATTATTTATATATTTCTATTTAAAATCTTTTTTCATAAAATCAATAAAAAATCAACCTTAGTAGCACAATGTTTCAAACTATATAGTAACTATATAGTGCCTATATAGATTCTCGAGTTTGAAACATTGTGCTACTAGGGAAGCAATTTAGAAATTTTACAAAATATATTATAACAAATCAAAAGAACGATATAAAATTTAATCATCTTGTGCCCATGGTCATTTTAAAGTTTTTCGTTAGAGTTGTTGAGTTTTAAGACTTTAGATTACCTGGAGCCACAGAGCGATGCTCGGTAACTTTTTGCTTCAGTTAAAAGCTTTATATTAATATTATTTTTAATTTAAAAACCTTGCACCTCGCCCCACAACCGCACCCCACCTCCTGCACCCCTCACAATGAGCTTTTCATAAAAACTGATAAACCTTTCGGCTAAAATCGAATAAATAATTGAGTAGAATACCAAAAAATTTTATTTGCAATAATTTAAATATATTTCCTTTTATCACCATCCAAATGTTATTTCAAGGATTCGGTTAGAAAAAACTATTACTAATACACTTTTTATTTATTTCGATAACAGTAATAAATAGAAACTTTACAAAATTTATAATAATTTAATTTTTAATATTAATAAGACATGATTTGAGAATTTTTTGATGTTAATAACTTTTCGAGAATATCCTATCTAATTTTTTATTTTATAAAAACATAACAAAAGTTATATTATTAAAAAAAAATTATTGTCAATAGGGACGTTTCCATCACTTTATTTTAGTGTCGTCATCAGCTTAAAATTTTGTACCTAAATTTTTTCGCCTAATTTTTCTGTTTTTGTAAGTCGAAACGTCCATATTGACAATATTTTTTATTTTTTTTAATAAATAACTTTTACAAAAGAAAAAATGAGAGCCATTTCTTGAGAATATACCTTCGAAAAGTTATATAATAATTAATTTTTAATATATTAACTTTTTAGTAAACACAATTGAAAATGCTCCTGGGCCCAAGGCCCTTCGTAAGCCCTGCCATGCTTTTCTAAATTGAAGGTCTTGAACTTTTTTGCCTTTCTTTATTATATTTATCATTAAAAATAATCCAGAATTTTTAATTTATTTAATAGGTTGGCACGTGGAAATTTTCATTAAAAGTTCAAATTTGTATTTTAATTAATGAGATTTTTCCTCAATTATTCCGTTTAGGAATTCTTTATTTTTCAATATACATACGTATATATATATATCTGAGTGTTTATGTGTGTGTTAATTATTTCTATTTAGGAGGATTTAATAAATGATAGAGGAGGCTCAAGATGTCTTAATAATTCTCCCTCGCCTACTTCTTTGAAGTCTTATATTTTAAATGATCAAAGCCAAGTATTAATGATGGCTCTAATGAATAGAGCCAGCCAGCCAGCCCTTTGTGCATTTAATCAATTGCTTTGGATAATTCACAAACTTCCACTCTACTGATAAATGTCAACTCTTTTCTCTTCCAGAAATTAATTATTTATAATATACTCATTTCTATATTGAAAATTTTCAAACTATGCTTTTAGGGACGTGGGGTCAGTATATTCGAAATCAGCATTTCTTTCAACTCACTTGGACAGTGTAATGACCATGATACAAAAACACACACACACTCAAGCTGATATCCTCTAAGATAAAATCTAATCTGGAGAGAATATTAAATAAATAAATTGAGATTCATATATTTCAATATTTATTGATTATTAATCTTCTTAAAATATATAAAAAGAGAAGGTGATGTTTCATTCATTCATCTAACAACCCACAGCCTAAACCGCTTGACCTAGAAATATGAAATTTGGAGCGTATATTCATTCAACGATTTATGGGCGTGCTAAGAAGGAATTTTTTGAAATTTGAACCTAAAGGGGGGGAAAGGGCCCCAAAAAGTTTTTAAAGATCTTTTAAACCAGAAAAGATATCGTATGGGTTTAGTTTAGAAAGGTGAAGCATTGAAATACAAAAAAACATATTTGAGTGTTTTGCTCTATTTGTCCCCAAAAAAGAGATATAGTCATTTTGGAGTAAATTTTTGAAATTCTTAACGTGCTCTATCTCCTCGAGTTTTTAAGTTTTAGGATTCAAATTTGATATATAGGTCTATTAATACTAAATCTCGGGAAGCTTTTTTTATTTTTTTGAACTTTGACCACTGAAGTGAAAAATGAGGTATTTTTGATTTTGTGGTCTAAAACACAAAAGGCTTCGTATCTTTCTTGTCCTTCGACCAAACTCAACCAAATTGTGTATACATAATCACTGAGCCACTATAAGGCTAGAAATGCAAAAACTAACCACCCAAAATGGGGAGGGGGGTCAAAAAATGAAAATTCTTACCCTTGGAGCAAACTCAACCAAATTTTGTATATCATAGTCTATGGGCTTCTAGGAAGGTAGAAATGCAAAAACTCGGTGCGGGGTGGGAGTCCAGTGGGAGCCACCTGGTTAGCCAAAGGCGGGCTTCTCAGCTAGTATTTTTATATAACATATTTTTTTCTTCGGTACATTAAAAAAAAGTTTGTCTAGAAAAAAAATAGAAGCAATATTTTTATAGTAGAGATAGAAAAGTAAAAATTATATTTACTATTTTGATTAGTTATTTCCATAGATTAAATTATTAAAGTTGTTATCGAGAAATAAGTACTATATTTTTTATGCAGATAATTTATATTTTATTGCCAATGATTGATCAACTTTGTTGATTTCTTCAGGGCTCAAATAGTTATCTTCCCTGCATATTTGTCATTTTTATAATTATTCTTTCTTAGTCAACATAACAAGCCAAGTCATTAACATTAATCTGAAAGAAAGAATAATTATAAAAATGACAAATATGCAAGGAAGATAACAATTTGAGCCCTGAAGAAATCAACAAAGTTAGAAGGTTCAAAAAATATAAATTATCTGCAGAAAAAATATAGTTCTTATTTCGTGATAACAATTTTAATAATTATATTTACTGTTGAAGTTAAAGATTTTGTTTTTGTGTAAGAAAGATTTTTTGTCTTTACAAGATGTATATTTTCTCAAGGAAAAGAAAGAAAAAAATTCTTTAAATTAATGAAGGATATGATTTTGAGATGCGAATTTTGAAAAATTTTATAAGAAAAAAAAAGGAAGAATTTTTAAACTGAAGGTGGGGTGATATTAGCCCGAAACATTATGTATTAATAAAAATGTTTTTTTTTCTAATTAAAGTAAGTTTTTTTAATTATATCGATTAGACCGAAGAATAAAAATGTTTTATATATAAATAATCTTTTTGAATTGGAAAAAAAAATTGAAAACTTTTTCAAGACTCGGTACGCTATTCACAAATTTTAGTATTTGGAAATTTTTCACCTAGAAAGCTCTACTTGTTATAGAAATTATAGAAATTCCCTGCTTTTTATTAATACTTTTATTAATACTTTTGTGCTAAATTTCACCTCAAATTAGTTATATCCGTTCAAGATCCTCCCATGTTGATTATATTTTTTTTTCCTTAATTTTCACATTTTTTATCAGAAAATTTTGAAATGGATTTTCTAAAATTTAAGCAATTTCTTAAATTGTAAATAAAAACATTTTGGAATCAGAAAAAACTTTATAGGGGCTTCTGAACTCGAGTTAACTAGGGTATTAATTAAGACATAAAGACAGACTGACTATCATTTTTTCTTATATAAGACATACTATGGTTAAATTTTCATTTCCCTGATAATTTTAGAACAAATGTATATTTACAAACGTTGTTTATAATTAAAACTGCATCAAAATTTCTGATAGTTCTTGTGAGAATATTATTAAAAGTGCTAATATCGCAAAAATTAGACAAGCATGGTTATAGCTTGAAATATAGTAGTATGAAGGGTACTTTTAAAATGTGATTACTTGTTACGAACGTTTTTTATTTTTTTTTTTATAAATTTAAATAAAACAAAGAAAAATTTCTAAAATCACGTTTCCATCACAATTTTGCCTCATAAAAGTAATCTTTATAAAAATTTATATTTGTATTTTAAATAGAATCTATCTCTGGAAGATAAAATTAATCGAATTAACAAATGCCTTGGTGCATCTGAACATTCTTTATTGATTTTATAAACTCACTCTTGTCATAATTTTACCTGGTTCTAATTTAGATAGAAACCTTTATTTATTTTATTTTATTATCTCTATGTCTCTATTTGAAACTCAATATTTTTTTTGAATAAATATAAATATTTTATTTGAATATTAAATTCCTTTTTGTGTAATCAACCATAGGTTAAATAAATACATATATAAAAATAAATAAATCCTATAACTAATAATTAAACTTTGATAAAGTTGATAGGATTTTATTCTATTTCATTCATTTAAAGAGGCCGGATTTACGTTCTCTGATAATTCAATTACTATTAATTTGACTTAGAATTTTTGAATACTAATTTGATGTAGGTATACAATGGATTTTACACTAAAAGTGTGAGTTTTCAACTAAAATAATAATTTTGTATTACCTAGATCTTATAACTTTACGAAAACTTCGAAAATCAAACTATATCTCTGTAAGTTTGGCTGCTATCAGAAAAACTCAAAATTAGTATTTTTCAACCAAATAAAATTACTCTCTACACACAGAAAATTTTTAATTTTTTTTTTTAATTTCTGTCTTTGCCTCTTATCGAAATTCCAACAATAACTAAAGAACAAATGATCTTTTATTTATTTATTTATTTAAATGTATTGACATACATATACATGTAGCAGTAAAAACGCGTTTCACTGAATACCTTTATGGCAACTAGAGTTTACTGATGTTTTTTGAGTTTGGTTCAAAGGTCTAGAATCTTCATTTTTGATCTTCCGCCTCATTTTGGGTGTTTATTTTCAAAAATTTTTAAACGAAAATGTCAAAAATTAGAAGCAAAGTTGTGGGGGATGTAATTTTTGACATTTTCGTTTAAAATTTTTAGAAAATAAAAATCCAAAATGAGGCGAAAGGTCAAAAATGAAGATTATGGATCTTTGAACCAAATTCAACCAACATCAGTAAACTCTAGTTGCCACAAAGGTATTCAGTGAAACGCGTTTTAACTAGTAAGAACCTATTCTTACTAAAAACTTGTTTTTACTGCAACATATACACTATAATAAATTGATAAACCAAACATAATCTAAATATCAATTACAAATATTCATTAATAATAAATATAATATAAGTTCTAAGGTATTTAACAGTTTCCTTGCAGGTTTAGGGAAAGCGGTGTTGGTTTATAGTGAAACATATTAAACACAGGAATTATTTAACGGGTTATAGTGGTGTTTCACAAAGAGGAAATAAAATTAAAAAATTAAAAAATCTTTTAAATTATTTTGGAGATTTTTTTTTTTTTTTATTTATCTCTATACATATTTCGGGCTATGAACCCTTCATCAGGAGGTTTAACAGAAAACTGATCAGAAGGGTTCGTAGCCCGAAATATGTATAGAGATAAATAAAAAAAAAATAAAAAAATCTCCAAAATAATTTAAAAGATTTTTTAATTTTTTAATTTTATTTCCTCTTTGTGAAACACCACTATAACCCGTTAAATAATTCCTGAGTTTCCTTGCATATATTTCCTCAAACTAATTTTAAATAATCTCAAACTTTTTAAATTTTTCACATCACAGGCCAGAGAAAGTTCTAATTGATGTTAAAAACTGATTTGATTTGGGTTTTGGGCTTCAGAATTTGTAGAATAAAAATGCAGAAAAATCAGAGTCCTTGATTTGCCTCTTGATTAGTTGTTGCGAATAAACTAAAATTTTGCAAAAAAAGTTTTTTTAATATGCTGTTTTTTATGCCATTTTTCGACTCTTAGGCTCAAACCGTTCCCAGACAAAAAATCAACAAATAGCTAAAATTTGTAACAAGCTTTTTACTTTTTTTATACATACGTAATATAAATTATCGATTTTATTAAGGGATAATGGTGTAGGTACTTGGGGAAACATATTTAAATAAAGTAATGAAAATGTTGAAGGAGACAATAAAAGAGTGTGTCTGGAATTATAAATTTTATTTATAACGAGACTATAGTTTCGAGGGCTTTGCCCTCTTCATCAGTCTATTACAATTGATTCACAGGAATTAATGTATGAATGGAAAGCGAAAATTTCCACGTGGCTGAGTTAAGAATTGTCACATATTTATAATTCCAGCAGAAGGCAATTCAACACTCTTTTATTTTCTCTTTCAATATAAAAATTCTGATACCCTTAGCACAAAAATCTTTCAATTTAAAGAAAATGTATTTATTTTCTCCTGAAGATGCTCATACTCCGAAATATATATAGTCATGCTAACAAGCATCTTGTCTTTTATTTTTGTTAAACCTACCTAGAATTTTATATTTTTAAAATTTTTCTTTACATTAAGTATATAAATTATCGGTTTCCGATTGGTTCGAATCGGACCTCAGGTCTCTTATTTCTTTACACACAAGTAGGTGTTTTTGTATCACATGATTTGGTCAATAAAGATACGAAACTTTGTCATATTACATACAAATTACTCATTTTTATTGTTCACATTTTCCAAGAGCATAGAAAAATATAGACGTATAGAGAAGTATAGACGAGATTATTTTAAATCATGGTTAAGAGAAAAACATGTGATGTGATTAAGTCACGCCATATTTTTTTATATTATCCGCCATGTTTCTAAAAATTGTAATTATATAATTTTAATTTAATACATCATGTGTAATTTCATTATGTAGTAGATCTCTGTACCTAATACCATTTATCACTGTTTCATTGTCAAGCTATTTAGATTTTTTTTGTTATCTCTTAACACATCACAACATTTAACTGGAATATTTACAATCAAATGATGCAATTACAGAGTATTTTTTTAAATTACCCTATTATGGCTATCACGATTTGAATCGCCTCACCTTTTGTTTTTAAACAATGAAGCAAAAGACAAAAATCTAATTAACAACTTAATTTTGTTGGCTGGAAATTAAAACAATGTTGAGAAATTTTTAACATCTGATAGGAAATCATACGGATAAGACAAAATTATATATATATATATATATATTATTCTTCGCTCCTTTGTGAAAAAATTATCGAAAACCGCATCATGGAATTTTTCATTATTTTTTTCTAATTTAACATTAGATTTTTTATTTATTGATATTTAAACAGAGCTGATAATCTATATTTACTTCAGCTTCTTCTGTTTCAATTCTTTTCATAGTTGAATACTGACTGACCCTCTCGTTGAAGGCATAATGTAAATTAAATGTATTAAATCACGCATAAAAATAAATTTTTACTCATTGTGCTTTAAAATGTCTTAAACGCGGAGAAAAATATTTTTCAATTATTAATTTTTTCTCTGTATGTGTCTGAATTCCGATACCCACAATAACCCAAGAACGGAAAGTCAAAAAGTTCTTTTGTATCAATAAATATAGTACTGATTATATTTAGCAAAATCTGTTTTAAAAGGTAGAAAATATTTTTTGAATTATTCTATTGAGATTTTAAGAGGATGTTATATAAAATAGTGTAGCCATAAATAAACAATTTATATTTAAGTTTATTAATCATTACTAAGGTAGTTCTATAGTGTTACAAAGAGAAACAACGAGGTTGTCCTCTGCTTGATGCAAATAAACATACACACATATATATCATCATCATCAGCCTGTCGGTAGCGACAATCCACTGCTGAATATAAGCCTCTTCCATCAAATGGAAGGGGTTGGCATTAAGTCACCACGCTTGCCAGACGGATTGGTGACTAGGAATCAGATTATAGCCGGTCAAATATCAATGCAGGGACTCGGACTCGAACCCGGGACTCCTGCTTAGAAGGCTAGTGTCTTTAAGCTCTCGGCTAATCCGATTCCCACACATATATATATCGAGATGATATATCTGTATATATATATTATTTCTCTTTGTGAATCAACAACTCTGCTACTCTCGGCAAAACAAAAACTTTTCAATTAGTTCTATAGTGTACCGAGTCTTGAAAAAGTTTTCACTTTTTTGATTATTTAATGCGCGGTTGAGCGATTTTTTCATTAGAATCTGATTGATGAAAATAACTACAAAGAACGAGGATAGAATAAGATCTCTCTCTTTCTTTAAAGTTTCATTGCAACAATTCCAAATACAAGTTCAAACTTGTTTCAGACTATTAGAGATGGATTTCTTAATTTCTATTATTCTAGGAATGGCCTTTTGCACTCGGACTATAACGATACTCGTTATAGAGAGAGGATATTCAATTGGACTTCATTAAAGCAAATACTCTTTTAGTTCATCTTTTACGATTAATTTTTTTAATGCAATTTATAGAATTTATATGGGACAAGTACATGTAGATTAATTCTCTTTTTAATCTTATAAAATCAAAGTATTTTCCACAAGATAGCTGAAGTGATTAAAATATCAAATCTGGAATATTTTTTTCATATTCTTTAAATTTGCTAACGATAAAAAGCTCCGGAAATTTTAACTTTTATATAACTTTAAATGAATTAGTTGTTTTCAAATATAGCACAGATGAAATTACTCTTGACATTTTGGAATTTGCGGGATGCCCCGCATCCACAGCATCCATGAACCGCACACCACTGATATATATATGTTGCAGTAAAACCCCGTATTTAGTAAGAACGGGATCTTTCTAGTTAAAACGCGTTTCACTGAATACCTTTGTGACAACTAGAATTTACTGATGTTGCGTCCAAATGTCTAGAATCTTCATTTTTGAACTTCCGCCTCATTTTAAGTGTTTATTTTCAAAAATTTTTAAACGAAAATGTCAAAAATTAACTTTGCTTCTAATGAAAATGTAATGTTTGACATTTTCGTTTAAATTTTTTAGAAAATAAACACTTAAAATGAGGCGCAAGGTCAAAAATGAAGTTTCTAGACCTTTGGACCAAACTCAGCCAACATCAGTAAATTCTAGTTGCCACAAAGGTATTCAGTGACACGCGTTTTAGCTAGTAAGAATCTGTTCATACTAAAAAACGAGTTTTTACTGCAACATAAACATATATTGAAACGTGTTTTGCTTCGCTTTCGAGCGTACAGAGTAATTTCAAAAAATTAGTGGTCTTTTCAATACTGTAATTATTTTCTATAAAAGTAAAAATAATATTTTTCGTCTTAAATGGATTATAGCTTAAAAAATAATTTAGCAACAAAAAAAAACTTAAAAAAAATACAATTAATTAAATTACATATAAAAGACCATATGACCATAATTTGCTCTATTTAATTTATACGAGCGGCACGTCCTTGCAATTTTTTCATAAAATGGTTTGGGGCTGCATAATTCAGGGGGAAGGGCAAGGGTTGTGGGTCGTCTGGACGTGACTTTGTTCCTTTTTCTCCCCCAAGCCCTTAAAGGAGGGGATAAATGGCTTTAATTTAAGCTCCTCACAGCTGCCCCTTTGACATTCTATAGTTTTATTCCGCGTGGAAGAAATGAAAATAAGGCTTTGCTAGATTTTTATGATGATGTTATTAATTATTTTTACTAAAGCATTCCTTCCCTCTTCGGATATTAACACAAAAATATAAATGACAAGTAGACTATAACTTTTAATTTGAAAACCAAAAAAGAAAAAGATTCAGTCACATGGCCGAAATTAAAATCATCTCTCTCGCTTTTATTTCTATGAAGATTCTTATCATTTACAGAAAGGGGTGAAATATTTATAATAGATCCTTTTTATATTTACTTAATATAGAGATTTGCGATCTTAACTTGATTAATATTTTCTTTTGTTAATAAATTTATATACAGATCAGTGGCGGATTAAGACAATATAAGGCTCAAAAAAATTAGGCCCCGGATAAGAAAAATGACTTGAAATTAATGGGTATTATAAATATAAAACGTAATTTTAATTACTTACATGTAATTTATTAATCTTATTTTTATGTTTCAACAATTTATAATACTATATATTATAATCTAATAATTATTAACATTATAATTATTGTATTTTTTCTAGATTTTTCTTTAGCGAATTTCTCAATAATAAGCTCGCAATTGAAACTATTTAATTAGTTCGTCTTCAATATAAATAGTAGATAAATAATTTAACCTATTTTCAGAAATTTTGTTTCTAACGTATTTTTTTAATCTTTTTAAAGCAGAAAAAGAATGCTCCCTGAAGCATTCGATATTAGCAATGTCATCAAAATTTTTAAAAAAATTCGACTTTAGGGAATGTTGCTTTTAAATGCAAAGCCTTTTGATATATTATATTTGAGGTATATTCAACTTTTCCAGAGAATCTTCTTCGTTTAGAGTTATAAAGCCAAGTTTTAGGAAAATAAATTCAACTAAAAATGTGAAATCAATAAATATAGATGGATATGTGAAATGAAAAACATACGTTTTAATTGAAGTTACTAATATATTCTTGACTCATTTAATAAATTGATGATGTTGAACTTGGCAGCACATTAGATCTCAATACTTTTTTTGGCAAAGGGTTTTTATTAATCGAACTTGGCCTTTTTTTACACGTGTTTTTGTTGAGATATAATGTTACTGGAAACATTAAAATAATAATTGAATTTCATAAGTCAATTGATAATTTTTTTATAAAAATGAAATGAAATTTTATATCACGATCAAAATTATCATGATAATCAATTTTGGGGCTCCCCATATTCGACGGATGGAGCCCTAAGCGCGCGTCAATTGCGCCTTGCTTATGACCCGCCACTGATACAGATTAAAAACAGTGATATTTTCTTTTCTTTCTTTTTTTTTTTTTTTTATTTCATAAATTGAAACCGAAATGAAATTATCAGCTTTGGTCTCAAATTTCAACAAATTAAAACCCCGAATTAATCAACAGTGGAGAATAATTTCCTGAACATATTTAACTCTTCATTACTAAGGGGTCACATATGTTTGTTTATAATCTAGTCCTTAGAGCTGGAATTGCATTTATATTATATAGAAGTCACTCGGACCTCTCAGTCAATAAATGAAAGGAGCTAAAAAAGCTAATAACTCCCTTAATGATATAGCAAATATACAATGTTTTGTAAGAATAAATTTATTATTATTGTTTTCTTAAAATCATAATTATCAGAATATTTTTGAAGTGAAACTTCTTTAGAGACAATCTGTTTGAATTTTTTTGTTACAATAAAGGGAAATGACCTAATAGAGGGGAAATAAAAAGCAAGCATTGATTTTAAAACAATCATTTCAATTTTTCTAATTTTAATGAATTTCATTTGTGATAAACAATTAGTGGGTTTTAAAAGAATAATTTAAATTTCCTAATTTTAATAAATTTTATTTGTCATGAGCTGTTAGTGTGTTTCAAAATTAAAGTTTCACTTCCCCAGTGGGCTTATGTGAATGAGGCTCACACATTTTTTTCCATGACAGTATATGTGTTACGGCTAATTTGTGAAATTGCCTATTTACCGAATTCATAAATCAAGAAATATTAGGGACAATTTCAAGTTATAAAAAAATTTATTATTATTTTAAAGATATATCAGGATTTAATTAATTAATAATCCACATATAATTAAGTTGAAGCACATACCCTGAAAAAATTAAATTAAAATTTTTGTAAATATATTATTATATTCTCGATAATTTTTATGCGAAAGTTTTATTTTATAAATAAAATATACATATATCATTAAGATATGCACTTTTTTTTAGATTTAGATAAATAAAATATTAAATATAAATAGTTTGATTTCCTTACATAATAGATTGAAATTTTCACTGAAATTTCTTAATTCCGGAAATTGGAAATTTTACAAATTAGGCGTTATATATGTATTATAAATTTAAAGCCCCTATACCATATTACATACCAAGAAAATAATTGGATGTGCTCAATTTCATGTCAGATGGAGCCCATCCCATTTAACTATATTGTGGCTTCTCCCAATACTTCTGGCTTGATTGAAAATATATTTTTTCGAAGTTTAAACTACTCTATTGTTTTTTTTATCTATGTCTGGAAACAAATTAGTAAAAAAAGAAAAACTATGAAAAATATATTTCTTTTTTTTCTTAATTTTTAACTTGAATTTGTTTCCCTTGTGAAATTCTTAGATCTTGCTAAAATCTAATTCAAAATAGATGATTTGAATATATTGAGTTTTATTTCATTCACTGTGAAACTACACACCCTTTACTTTATTAATTTTCTATGAATATAAAGTAAAGTAAAAACTCTAAGGTATTGAACAATATTAATTTCAATAGTTACAATGATTCATTTCCATTATATACTAGTATTTCAAATAAAAACATAATTAATGAAAGTGTAGCAAAAGTGTGAAAATAATTATCACCTTCAGCGAGGGTGATTGATTCTAGTTGGGAAAAACAACAGGCATTAAATGGTTAATTGATTTGTTTGATCAAATTCGGAGATTGACTTTTAAAAACAAAACCCATTGAACATCAAAGTGAAACGATTTCCATTATGAAGCTGGATTTTTGTCCGTGTGTGTTTTTGTTGTTTTAAATAAAATGACTGTGTATTTGCAATGAATATCATCTCGTGAATGCTAAATGGATTTCTCCTTTCGGGTTGTCACATATTACCAATAAAATAGATTTCAATCGAAAATCAACGTCCAAGGGAAACAATCAATTTGTCAATTAAATGGAAGGATTAGTTTTAAATTCCGGCTCAATTGTCTATGTTTTCTCTAACAGTCAATTAGCGTACAAGCGAGGGATCGATGAACCGCAAGCACAATTGGACTGATATTAAAAAACATACAGTTAATACAATTGCTCTTCTTTCAATTACGTTTAACGAGTTTGGAGTAATAATAAAGGAAATATTCGAAAAATCCAAACTTTCTCTCTTTCAACTTCTAAAATGAAGGGATGAAGATTGTAGAGTAAATTTTCATCATTTTTAAATATATAATGATAATGAACCTAGGGTGCTAAATTTTGTCACTTCTGTAGAGTTTGGGGGATTAATAAAAGTGAATATTAATCAGATAAACTTTACTACCCTTAACCCCTAAAATAATAAATTGACACGTTCTTTATGGCCATCCACTTGACTTTACCATACACTTCTGGTTGAGTTTGGTACAAGGGCCTAGATTTTAATTTTTTACACTACAACCTCACTACCTCATTTTAAGACGTTAGTTTTTGAATTTTTAGTCTTCTGGTAGCTCATTGATTATGTATACAAAATTTGGTTGAATTTGGTCCAAGGCCCTAGATTTTTATTTTTTGACCCCCCCCCCTAATTTTGGCGTCAGAAAAAAATATTTTCGTTATTATAGGTTCTTTTTATAGTATATTTCATTTTTCTTGTTTTTTTAGTTTGAAAATATTATATGTTTTAAATTTTAACCCACCTCCCTTAATTTTGGGTTGATATTCACCAAAATCTAATCAGCTCTTTTTCTTAATGCACCAAAAACTATGTGTGCAATTTGGTGATGATATTTACACTGGTTTTTGAGCTATCTCGTCCACAAAATTTGGTAACGCACAGACTAACGGACATTTTGATAAAACAGTTATTATTTCGAAAAATATAATTTTTTCGATGTTCACTTATTAGAGCTTTTTTGTAGACCGAAATGCCATGGTTTCGCCCATTTTTTTAATCAAAATGGTTTCAGCCGTTTTTGAGATATTTCAAAAAAAACAAAGAAAAAAACACTTTTTTCATGCACGACAATAATAATTACTTAATTAATAATTATTAACAGATATTACAATACTTGACCATACCCTGTATGGTAAAGTAAAAATGTGAAATTTGTAGGTTAAATTATCCTCTTTAAAAAAAAAATAAAAATAAAATTAAAAACTACATATTAGCTTACAAAAAAGAAGATGAATCCCACCCAAATCATTTCTGCTAAACAACAGGCCAATTTCGAAAATGTAGTGAAATCTAGTCTGGAACCAAGTTAAATTAAGTTGACAAAATGGTATTTTCAATTAAAATCCATTCTTTCCATTTTAAATGACAATCTAGAATTGTGGATTCTTAATTTTTAATATAAATTATTTTCATGAAACTTGGCTGGTCACGAATTTAGTTAATTTCCCCTAACAGCATAATACGTAACAGCCAAGTTTCATGAAAATAATTTATATTAAAAATTTAGAATCCTCAAATATACTTGGCTGCTTCCTTGATCTCACTAATTTTTCAAACTTGGCCTGTTTTGGATGAGATGTATATTTTATTAATCACTTTTATTATTAAATGCATAAAAAATATATTAGATAATTTATTAAAGAATTCTCATTCAATATATTTTCAGGAATATTTGCCGGCTGGTAATCTTATCAAATAACGGGATTCTTCTCATTTTCATTTCTCGCTTCATTTGGTGTCGGGAAAAGCTTAAGGCAAAGTGGACAGCCCCATGCGGCCAATCTAAGGTAAATAACCCTTATTTACAACCCCTATATTCTATAAAATATTACTCAGTAAGCTCGGCGAATACAGATCGCCAAATAGCCTAAGAACTAGCTTCACTCAAAGGTAAAAAAATAAAAAATAATCTGCTTAGTCGTGTTTAGTAAAATATCTGGACACCAGAGAAAACTCATTTTCAAGTGTGACTTATTTCCATCGACTGTTTGAAAAATTGATTTCTTATTTCGATGGCTATCGAAAGGTTGTTGGCTATTTAATTGGAATCCGAAACTCAAGGTTGTTTAATGAACTGGATTTGTTTGCCAAGTTTCAACTTTCTAGCTTTAGCCCTTCACTTAGAAAAAATTACTCAGTCCTGAAAATTTGTCGAAAGTTTTCTGAAAGTTTCACTTTTTCCTCGAAGTTCTTTTATTAATTTTCATTTTTCTAAATAAAAAATTACAAATATTATTATATATTAAAATTAGGAAAATTAATTAATTGGGGGTATTTTCTATCGAAGACGGAATGGTAGAATTCACTGCTGAATTGATGCAAAGGCATACCCAAAGATAATGAATAATCATTTTCACCCTCTTAAAAAATCGGACGATTAGGATGATCCTTCTTAAATCGTCAACGTAGAAACCTACATGTTGTATTAATTTTAATTGCGTTTAATTTCAAAACTCTGTGCGTTGCCTTTATGATGGGCAAAACGTTAAAAAAATCAGTTTTATTCAATTCTTGCTGCACTGCAAATAAAATTTGATCTATTTACCTGAATTCAAATTTTAAAATATTATTAATAAATTGCTTTTACGTAAAAAATAGTCTAGGAAAGCTGTTCGCCTGTATCTATGCAACCAAAATGACTCCTCTGGATCGTACTAGTCTGCCTTAGAGGGGTCCTTGTTAAATGAATATTTTTTATAATGTTTAAAATTTGACCGCCATCTCCTATGAGCTCATTTCTTATTTTTCTAATTAGCAGTGGCACGCCAGGGCTTGGTTGGGCGAGCGCCCAACTTGTCAAAAAGTAGTGAAAAACCGAGTTGATAAAATAAAAAAAAATGATAAACCATCGCTTTCAAATTATAGACTTAATATAAAAAAAATATAATATTTATTTATTATACAATACCTAAACTATTAAAAAAGGATAAGTATATAAATTATACAAAAATCTGAATTGCCAGAAATATTACACATTTCTCTGCTGGGTGTTGCGGCACTGCTCCAGTAACAGAGTTAAAATTTAATAGTAGGTTTTGATAAAAACCACATTACCTATGGTGTGTTGATATTTATTAACACAAACAGATACAACATAAATACACAACATTTTGATCACTAAACTTATGATCGAAACGTCATGTATTTATGTTCTATCTCAAAGTTGGGCGGTGACTTTTCAGCCAGAGAATACTGTTCAAAAAAGAACCTTTAATTTTTTTTAATTTTATTTTAATCTTTGCTCCTTTTTACAAATTTCATCGGAACGGCATCATAAAATTTTTCGTTATTTTTTTAAATTTAATATTAAATTTTTATAACACGGTATGAAAATTCTCTAAATGTTTAGAAATTTTAGGGATGCACTGAATCCAGAGCATCCATGGACCTTACGCAATTGTTGTATTTGTATCTGTTAATAAATATACTTTACTCTATTATTTGTTTTTTATCAAAACCCTCTATTAAATTAATCAACCACCAAAGCTTTAGTCAATTCAGCAGATCTAAGATTACTAAAAAAACACTAAAAATTGTCAACTATAGAATCCGAGATGTTAAAGTTGATATCCGTTATAATATTACCAGCTGCGAAGCCCGCCTTCGGCGGGAATCTGAACGCTGAGTGTGTTTGAAAATTTTATACTATTTTAAATTATTTTTAAACTTCCACGTATTTATTTAACGCATTGGTTAAGCCAATCACTGACCTACATTCGATTTCTTTACCAAATCAGAGAGATCACACCGTCGCACAGTGGTTTAGAATCTGAAATACGTGATCGAAACCTCTAGCTCCTTTAATAGTTGACCAAATGAGGTGAAAATTTAACCACATGGGCTTCAATTAATGTAGAATCGACTGACAAAATTTTTACTGCAGCTTGAAAATCTAGGCTCTTGGACCAAAGTCAACCAAATTTTGTATACCTAATTAGTGGGCCTCCAGAAGAATTTATCTGGGCGAAGCCCCAGAAATATGAAGAATTTATATCATTAAAATCACATTATTCAAAAGATGTGAACTTTACAATTTTTGAAATCGTGTATCTTTAATTTGCGTGATAAATTTGTTGCAATTCCAAGGATAAAACTTGCTTTAATATAATAAGAATATCATATCAAAATTTTGTTACGATTGGAAAAAGTTTAATTTTTAGGTTTCGATCACGTATTTCAGATCCTAAACCACTGTGGGTCTTCGCCGACCTAAACCGATTATTTTTAAGAATAGACGATGGTTGATATATCATTCATCCCTCCATCCTTCCGGAAATTGAACCCTAGTGCCAAAACGCTATCCGGGCCATTGACCTGACCTCAGTGGCTAACTGGTCTGACATAATATATCTATCTATATCACGCGTATAATTATTATTATTATTAATATTTTTTTTTTTTTTTGGAAAAAATTAAAAGTAATTAGGTTTCTGGTGTGATGTTAAAAGAGTGGTCGACTCCCCTCAACTAATAATAATTTGAATGAGTTTTGTTTATTTTTCCCCATGAGCCCGAAGTGTAGCCCCCGGGGGCGAGACCAAAATATCTTTCATTTAACCACAGGGCCATAATGGAACCAACCCTCTCTTCCAGGCCCTGGTAATGTTCTGCCCTTACCCGCCCCGCGCGCGTCCACTACTCTTTAATGGAGACAAGTGACCCTCGTAGGCCGAGACATTTTTTTTTTTTAAATACCCGAAGGCAGTGGAATAGCTTAATTACTTGCGTGATTATAATACACATGGCCGTATTTACATAAACATTAGAATGGAAACATTTTTTTCGTCTTAATCATTTATTTCACTTAAATGAATTATTATTATTAGAGGAGTTTCTATATTGGGTTTTACGGCTGTAATTAATTCACTGAAATATCATACTTCAACTAAAAATATCGGAATCATTAATTCTCTTTATCTTTTCGAAAATACCTTCCATTAAATAAATTAATTTATACATTTGGGGTAAAAAATAAACTTTCTAAATTCAAGCGACAAAAATAATGTCAAAATATAATAGGGTGTAATATTACAGTAGAAGAAAAAGTGAAACTTTTTTAATACTTGGCACGGTGTTTGCACTTTTGGTGAATTAATTATTTTACATATCTAAATTTGATATTCATTTCGATTTATTTAATTTTCTTATCTAAAATCAAAAGGATAATAGAATAATATAAATTAAGGTCAATGCCTTAGCTCTAAAGGAAGAGAGATCATTTCGATGCCCTTTTTACTCATTTTCCTCGATCATTCTGATGAAAGAATCCCCCCCCCCAAGTACATTTATTAAATAATAAAAAAGTGAAAACTTATTTACAATAGAGACGCCGTTATAAATAGCTAATAATAAATTGATAGAGATTTTCTTTAGGAGACGGACTGGTATAAATATGCAATTGGATGTTGATGAAAGCAGTCCACGGTGGTTGTAAAAAATAAGACTATAGAGGTTTTATTATTTTACATTTATTTGTTAAACCAGGTTTATCAAATAAATGTAAAATAATAAAACCTCTATAGTCTTATTTTTTACAACCACCGTGGACTGCTTTCGTCAACATCCAATTGCTAATAATAAACTTAAAAATTAAATAAATTATTAATTAGTACTTGGTTTTGGCACTTGTTAGTGTAGGAGTGCAGTCAGGAGTTGAATTATACTAGGCCACAAGAGAAGTGTGCCTCATATAAATTAATTTGTTTTTTCAATAAGTTAAAATCGAAATTTTATTTTATTTTGATATTTGTTAAATAATAGCATATCAAAATAAAATAAAATTTTAGTTTCAACTCATTGAATTTTAATTTATATAAGAACTCAACACCTTCTTCTCTAGAAAATAATAAGATGGTGCCATCTATTAAATCCGATGGAATGGAATATTTTTAATTATATGTCAGAGGGGTCAGAGAGGTTCGCATCCCGCAGGTGAGCCAGATGGCCCGGATTGCTGTTACTGTCACTCGGGTTCGATTCCCGAGGGGGTGAAAAACAACCCCTTTGACATATAAATAAAAATATTCCATTCCATCGGATTCAATAGATGACATCATCTTACAATTTTCTAGTAAATTTGAATCTATTACCATCGGCAAATTGAAATCTTCCACCTTCTCTTGTGGCCTAGTATAACTCAACGACTAAAAATATTTAAGCACAAGAACAAACTTTATACGACTTTTCTTTTTAAGTTATCGTAGGTATCAGAATCTAGACACATAGGTAGAAAAAAATCATGGCTGGAAATAATTTTACTCCAGGTTTCAGATATTTTTATTTACAATGAGCAAAAAAGAAATTTTAAAATTTTTGCATGAATTCAATACTATGCTCGTCCAGCAGGAAAGCCTAACATTTCCAATTTATTTGAAAAACAAGGAAGTATTAAGGGCAACGTATAATTTTTTTTTAATTCTTTATTTATAGTACTAGAATACTTTTTTAATACTTACCAAAAACGGCGATATTGATAAAAAAAATTGAAAACTAGAATATCTACATTATTCTATAATTATAAAGGAATAAAAATGATTTTTTCAAATATTTGCTATTACTTATTTCAGATGAAGATTTTTTATTTTAATTACTTCATGAAGAAATTAAAATAAAAAATCTTCAAAAATCCATTCCAAAATTATGAATTCGTTTTTGTTAAAGTGTTAGAAATTCTTTTTCTGGACCCCATGAATACTTTAAAATAAAATAAAAAAACTTTAAGTTTAAAAACTCAAGTTTTTATTCAATATAATTATTAAAAATATGCATATCTTAAGTAACTCACTAAGGAAGGACTTAAATTTGTTTTGTCTAGAGAATTTAATATTTCCCAATTTATTAAGACTTTGTTAAATTTATCTGAAGACAGGAAATACTGTACCTATTACAATTAAAAATTAAGTTTTTGACCAAAAAGCCTTGATGAAAATATTAAGTTATATTTATATCTATTATTTTGGTATGAGATAAGTTTAGATCAATTTTAAAATACCCGAATACACACATAAGACCAAATTAATGAGCTAATATTTTAAATTAATGTTCGTTATATTTATTAATTTAAACTTCGTCAAAAGCTCTAAATAGAAAATATAAATAACCGATGCATATATTAACAATATATTCTCAATATTTAAAAAAAATAACTCCAAGACATTGTCCTTCTAAGATAGTATTTTCTTTATTAATATCTAAGTAATATTTTTATTACGATTTAATAAATCTTTCTACAAGACTGCTGGAAAGTTGTCTCATTCGAATCATTCTAGAATAATTTATTTATTTTATAAACTGAATACACATTAAAAATACTGATAGTATATTGGTGTTCACTGCGTTATTTACACAGAACCATAAAATTGTTCCCCAAGGCCTCCAAATTTCACTACTAAAATATTTTATTTATATTTTTAATTGCATTTTTTTAGAGGCCTCGCTTGAGTTCGATGTCTTCTCGCGGCTCATCATTATTATTTTGCGGGCATCTCTGGGCTCTTCCTTTCTTGGGTAAGTTTTCATTTATGTACTTATTAATTATGTTTTTTAGACCATATTTAAGAAGGTGCACAAAGAGAAACAAATAGGTTGTCCTCTGCTTGATGCAAATAAACATATACACATATATCGAAATTATATATCTGTATAAATTTTAATAAAATTTTTAATAAAATTTTAATAAAATTATTTTATTTAAATTAAATAGCATCAATCAGAGGACAACCTCTTTGTTTCTCTTTGTGAATCAACAACTCTGCTACTCTCGGCAAAACAAAAACTTTTCAATTTAAGAAGGTGAACTAGAAAGTACTAGAACGATCTAGAGCAGCGTTTTCCAACCCTTTTTTTTTGGTGGACCGGACCAAATAGCATTTTTTTCAGACCGGTATTCACCTGAATCACCCATAAAACTTAGGGAACGCTGGTTCATAGTGAAATATTTTTTTAAATTATAATAAGCCGGAATTGGTGGTGTTTCACAGTAAATAAATGAATAAAAAATATTTTGAGTTAAAACATTTAGTTTTTATATCTCGATATATTTCGGGTGATTAGCCCATCATCAGGAGTTTTATAGAGTACTCAATGAATGGCCGGTTAATGACCTACAAAATCAACTCCATTCTGGTCATATTTTTAAAATAACACTATAAATTATCAAAATAATAACAACTTGTTTTTTATTTTAGTCCCTTTTGCACATCATCTAGTCTCCTCCCCCTGAATAATGAAAATACTAAAAATATTAAAAATATAACAATATAAAAAAATTAATAAATATTAAAAAAAATTTTATATACATATAAAAGTCTTAAAATATTAAAACATCAAAAAACAATCAAAAATAAAAAAACTCTTCAAAAAACCAAAAAATATGGCTCATGATTATTTTAATTTAATGGTAATAAAAATTGTTTTAACTCAAATTAATTTTTATTCATTTCTTTACTGTGAAATACCACCAACTCCAACTCCTTATAACTGAATCACCCAGTTCATTTTTTTTAATATCTTTTAAGTGATGAGCCAAATGTTATTCAATTTCTTCTGTTTCCATTACACCCCTGTGTTAATTGAATCGGCTGGCCACGACAGCTGGTCTAGTGTTAACCGCCAACACCCTCTATAACAAATTAACAAGTTTGTTTGTTAGATGGCCAACTGGAAAGACGGCCTCCTCAAATGCATATAAATCTGCTTGTTAAGCAATTCAGATTGGTTTTCCTTTATTAGTTTTTTTATTTTTTTATTTTACTCGAAATGTTTACCAAATCCATTTAGAGGCAATCACAGTGAGGAATGAATGGAGAGATCATTAAGTCCGAAGGGAGTGAAAAAGGTATATACATCCGAAACACCCTGCAGGCACAGCCACAGCGCCCACTCCTTTCCCCTCTAGTTCGAAAATTAATATGAATAATGAATTTGTAATAACAAGCTTGTATTTATTGTTGGTATTGACTAAACAGTTTTTTTCTATATTACGTTTAGAAATAATAAATAAACTTATAATATACGTTTCTCAAATTTTTTTTTATTACTCCATTTTATACAAGCAATCTGCCCCAAAGGGCAATAAGCATATTTATTTGGTAAACAATAATAATGGCATGAAATAAAATATAACTTAAATAAAAAAAAATATATATATATTAACCCTTATTTCGATGCTCCAACAATCCATACGTAATAAGGGCTTCAGGTCAAAATAAGTCAAATTAAAAAAAATATATTCAATGATAAATTCAGAAATTACAGTAAGAAAAATTGTTAAAAAAACCAAATGAAACGAAACAATGATTCGTGACATGAAATTCGATTCTGTTACATTCAACTTTTCATTTTCTCTATAACTACATATATAGGTATACAATAAAAATCAAATATAAGTTTTTTGACTTCATATTATTTACAATAAAAAATCCAAATAATAAAATTCACTACACAGTATAAAATAATTATCTAATTTAGTTACAACTAAACGACGAAGTTTTAATATGAAATCACTTTTTGAAGTCGGTGTCAAAGAAACTATACAAGCGAGCTTACACGATGTTGTCTTCATTACCCAGCAAACGTACTAAGTAAGATCCGTCGAGTATATATTTGGCACCGATGGGTGAACCGCGACCTAATATTCTCTACACCTACTTCCACTTGTACTTCTAAATATTTCCAAGTACTTCCAAATATTTCCAAGTTATTCCAAAAATTTTCAAGTAATTCCAAATATTCCAAGTACTTTCAAATTTTTCCAATTACTTTCAAATGTTTCCAAGTAATTGCAAATATTTCCAAGTACTTCCAAATATTTCCAAGTGATTCCAAAAATTTCCAAGTAATTCTAAATATTTCCAAGTACTTCCAAAATACTTTAAAAGAGGTGTACACCTACTTCCAATTGCGGATCACCCCTCGTTTGGCACCGACTTCAAAAATTGATTTCATTTAAAAACTTTGTCGTTTAGTTGTAACTAAATTAGATAATTATTTTTTTCTATAATACGTTATTTATAAACTTGTAGCCCTAATGACAAAATGTATAAATTTTCTGATTATTCAATAGTGTAATTTTTCCTCAATATTTCTCAAATTTCGAAACCAAAAACAAGCATGTGATAATATGATTAAATGAATCTCAAATAATTAAATGCTATATTCACGAATGTAGTAAATATTGTTGTATAGATTTTTAAATAGCAATAACTCAAAACAATATTTTTATACATTCGTGTTTTTGGCATATGCGTACGATAAGTTTACGTATTAATATGTCTGTTTTTTTTTATTATATAGGAGCTATAGGTATTATAGCAGGTTTAATTTTAACTGTGGTGTTTAAACTCGGAAACCCTCTCCTAAAATTTAAGCCCAAAATTGATTTTAATAAATGATATATACAATTGATAAGATCGCATTTCGTTTAATTATTTATTTCTATTCTAGATAATCAGAGAAAATAATTAATCTTTGAAAAGAATTCAATTTTAAGGCAGCTAACAAAAGCTTCATTGTAATTCATTATACCAATTAATCAAGATTTATGTACATAAGATGAATGTTAAACTAGTTGGTAATTTATAAGTATAATACAAAATAAGACAATGACAGCCGTGAGGGGCTTACGCTCACTCTTCCGATGTCATCGAACAACACTGTAATAAAATCATTAAAGTGTTTCCGTTCCACAATCATTAATAAAGTTGTTATGTTCATTTAATTGTCTAGATCCGAACGCTTGAAAAAATGATAATAGCCCTATATATTTGCTTAATGACGGCCCATAAAAGGCAAACGCGGGATATAGTAGAGTATATAGGGAACCTGGGGTTTCGTGCGTTCAAATCTTTTAGATTAGATACAATAATTTCTGTTGCTTTGGGCAATAAAATCTCCAGCTGGCATTCTACTTTATTGTTTCACCTGCTGAAAAATAACATTTCAATCAGACCATTGAAATGCGATTTAAATAATGCTAATAGGCCATCTGGAGCAAAAACACTCTCTTAAATAAATGTTCCTTATCAACAAAATAAACCGCTTTCAATTAATTAAATAATAAATAAATATTACAACTTAGCAATATAAACTAGTATATAATTTAAAAATCAAAGCAAATTTTTTTTCTATTTTAGTTGCATGATTTTGTGCACAAAAATAATAAATCAAATGTGTAAATGGACTCGCTAGGTTCCATAATTTTTTCATCAGGCATCTACCATAAACTAATTATTTTATAGAAACCAAAATAATTTTCATTAAAAACAAGCAAGTTTCTTGAAATTTGAAAAAATATATACCATAGCAATTTTTTAAAATTCAAAAGACACAGAAGACTTTCTGTCATAAAAATCAAACAAAAACACTATTATTAAAATCTCGAGAATCTCTTCTACCCAATCCCATGTTATAAATAATTTTTATTGTTGTATTCACTCTCTTTGTGAATTGAACCCAAGTATCAAAAAGCACTTTAGGACAATTGAGCAATCTTTTGTTTTTAATGATGATTATGAGATGATTAGTAGCTGCAACTTCTATAAGCCTGAATTCATGAATATTAAAAAAAAGCAGAAAAGGAAGCGTTTTAGAGGCTGGCTCGAAGTCAAAAGTACTTGTCGATACAGGTTTTAAATAACTGAAAATTTAGGCCGCGGGAAAGACGCTGGCCGGAAACGAGGTTCAGACTCTAAAGGTCATAGTCCAAGATCCCATGACCCATTTTTCATGAAGTGTTTGATTCAAGTAGATATTTCACCTAGAGGCATAGATGAGTAGGGAATCGGCTGTTTTCCTGATCTACCTGGGTGCTGCTGCTACTGCGCATAGGAGAAAGTTGTAAAAAAATGTTCGCCAAAAAAAAGTGTTTGATTCAAAATCCAACAAATACTATTCGACAGTTAAGTTGATTTTAAATTAAAAATTAACTAAGCCAGACACTTTTAGGGGGCGGGGGGCAACACTGAGCCAGACAACCCTAAAGTTGCTTTTTTTTAAATAAAAAAAAAATGCCAGACAACCCTAAAGTTGTTTTTTTTAAATAAAAAAAAATGCCAGACAACCCTAAAGTTGCTTTTTTCAAATAAAAAAAAATGCCAGACAACCCTAAAGCTGCTTTTTTCAAATAAAAAAAATGCAACTTTAGGGTTGTCTGGCTCAGTGTTGACCCACCTCCTAAAAGTGTCTGGCTTAGTTAATTTTTAATTTAAAATCAACTTAACTGTCGAGTAGTATTTGTTGGATTTTGAATCAAACACAATTTTTTTGGCGAACATTTTTTTACAACTTTCTCCTATGCGCAGTAGTAGCAGTACCCAAGTAGATAAGGAAAACAGCCGATTCCCTACTCATCTATGCTATTAATACCTCTAGGTGAAATATCTACTTGAATCAAACACTTCATGAATAACGGGTCATGGGCTCTCCGACTATCATAGAGATAAACGAATTACTGAATGGATAGACCCCCCTCCCCCTTGTCTCGATCCCCACCCCCTTAATCTCACGTGAAATGCGTATATTTAGTATAAATACGTTAATCTTGATTGCGTTGGATTTATTTAAAGAACATAATTTGCTTAAATATTTTTATTCAAGACTAGTTAAGACTAATATTATTATTATTATTATTATTATTATTATTATTATTACTTAATATTACCCCAATTTTTTCGGGATTTTACACTGTTTCTTGCATAAAATTATTCACTTAACATTAGGGGCCGTCCATAAATTACGTCACACAGTAAGGGGTGAGGGGGCATCTCAGATTTTTTTAAAATATTCAAATATATTTTTTAGATTTAAGGTTATTATTATTCCAATCTGAAAATGTTGATAAAATAAACCTAGACAAAAAATTGTAAGCAACGACTGGACTCGCCTAGCTCTTACGCAGCTTTCATTTTTCTGCGCGCAATATGTTGCCTAAATACAGGTGCACCAACGTCATAAATCAAGTTTAAATTCTGACTACACTTTAGGATTTTAATTCGTAAAGTTATTTATTTATATTTTATAATTCAATATTTTTCATATACCTACATGGCAAAAAAATTGATTTATTTTTAGCAAAAACACTTTTTTTCAATTAAATAAACCCTTTTCTTATAATTAAAGATTCATTCCCTGAAGAATAATAGTAATAGGAAGTAATCTGTTAAATGATATAAATAAAAATAAGGTTAAACTTAAAATATATTAAATCCCTTTAGTTGAGTTTAATTTATAAAAAACGGTCCCTTAGGTATATACAATAATAAATTTTAATATTATGTAAAAAAATATATAGTTAAATAAATAGTTCATAAGTTTTTCTTCTTTTGAGTCGACGAACATTTTCATCAACGTTGAACATTTGTTTCATCTCTTAATTTTCATGGTTGACGTTCATGGTGTCTAACGGCATATTTTTTCTTTCTTCTATGATTGTATGCAGGTCACTATTCCTGATGTATCAAGGTGTATTCACAATATTTCTTAGGACTTTGTTTTGAAATTTTTGTATAATTTCTATATTGGAACTTTTTGTACAGACCCATATAATTGAATCTCGAATGTCCTGACGGGTTTTAAAATTTGCCTTGACCGTGGGTCACGACTTTAGCGCCAACTGACGACGAAAATGCAAGCTTTGGGGGATGATTTATTAAACTTCCAAGACAAAGAGGCTCCGTGCACTCTTTTATCTATGATATATATTATAATACAATATTTGCCCTAATTCTCCTAAATTATTTGTATAAATATACACAAGAGAGCGCTACCTTCAGCAGGGCTGTCTCTATGTTTAACGCACGGTCCCTATAGATTAAAATTTTATTTCCCACACATAGCTCTGAATTGTGTCCAAGTAGCCAGTAAAGTTTTTGAAATTTGATGTTAAGTTCTTGTTTAGCAATGAAATCTAATTCTACTACTATCGGTAAAATTAATATTTAATAGATTTCCATTCGTTATTTAGAAACCTCCATTTCTATTTATTTCCTTGTTGTAAGTAATGGAAATGAAATATTTTAAAAATTTGGATAATACTCGTTTTATTATTTTATTATTTAAAATATTTTTTTTTCAGTAGATCATAATCCTCTAATTGGTTTAGAAATTGAGAAGAGAAGGCAAAACTTGATACAAGTATTTTATTTTGTATTGTATTATATATCGTAAGCTTACTTAAGTGCTTTTGAATATTGAATAAAACAATATTTTATAGCAAACTTCTGCATCGGATAATTTTATTTTAAAATTCAAATTTGCTTGGGGAATGTGTAAAGCCCAAGGCAGCGTTCGGATTTCTGTCAGAGTGGATTCTCGAATGGGGAGGGTGTGGGCTGGTTGGCTCCTAGGAGGAAATTGAATACCTTTCGCTTAGGATATAATTGAAACTTTATTGAACTGAATTTAAAACTTTCCTTTTTTTTATATAAATATATATATCTATGTTGAATATTTATTGGAGTTAAAGTTTTATCAAGGGATGCGTGGTTTTAAAGAAACAAAAGGCTCATTAATACTTCGAGAACAATATAATTTTTCAAAATATTTTTATAGAAAAACCCTGTAGGTACGCTAAGCAAGTGCATTTCTAACCCCGGCCAATCCTTTTGTCTATAATACAATTTGTTTTCTTATTCCCTAATTAACTAATAAGAATGTTAAAAATGAAGTGTTAGATATTTCCCTTGAATATCTAAAAATCGGGAGGATTATTTTTCCAGTATTTAAAATATAAAATAATTTGTTTTAAGGTTTTGAGGAAGCGAGTTTTTTAGAATTCAAAAAAATGATGTTATTTGAAAAGTTCAGCTCACTCTGAATAAATTTTTTTTCAAGATTCTAAGATTTTAAAATTTTCGAAAATTCCAAAATCTCAAAGGCCGATCATTTATCTAGATCTTTTAATATTTTTTTTTTTTTTTTTTTAATTTTAAATTCTTAGAATGTTGAAAAAAATTATTTATTTTATAGTTGAAAAGTAAGGCAGCCAAGGATAGTGAAGAAAAAAATATTACATTTTCAAATAAGATGTATTTATTGGAGTGTCATTCTTTTTATTCCCTTTCTTTAAAATCAACATTTCGGAGGATTCTTCTCTTCTTCAGGGTTTCAAATTTGTCTTTTCTTAACAGAAGAATTGAGTAGAATTTTTCCCCTTAATTATTTATTTGCCAATATTTATTATAGTGTAATACAACTACGACGTTTCGATCGGCTTATTCTCCGATTGTTCTCAAGTATGAATGAGCACCCAATCCGAATTTTGGTTAACTGATTCGGCCCCAAAAGTGAATTGGGTTCTCATTCATACTTGGAACAATCTCAGATTAAGCAGAAGGAAACGTCGTAGTTATATTGTATTATTTGTTATTGTGGTCACTAAATAATTGTATTTAATTATATTTCCAGATTTGATGCTTTGGTTGTTGAGTTTTTTATCGAAAGATACATTTCGACAAAAACCACCTAGATTGCACATTTTTAATGAGGAAATCTCACCAGAATGCACGGTCTATTACTAGAGTAGGTTTCAAGTGGTGTTGGTGAAGTTAGTTATACTGACTATATATATTTTGATAACATTTTCTCATTAAAAATATGCAATCTAGGTGATTATAAACCTCTCTTTCGATAATTATATGTGATTTAAATAAAAATTTAACCTTCAATAAATTCAATCCACAAAATATAAACTTTAATGAAAATTAATTTAGGTCAAATAAAAGATTTTAATAGATATGTTTATATTGCATGTAGGAGGGTCCTGTCCCTTCGGGATTCGAACCCAAGCACTAGTACTCTTTCCGGGAAACTAGACACTCATTTCCTTGCATAAACCTTAATATCTACATAATATTTGATATTTCATTATTCGTGTCCATGATTAATAATTAAAGGGATCATATGGAGTTAGACATGACTTAAAATTAAATACAAAGTTTTTGAAGGAGACAATAAAAGAGTGTGTCTTCTGCTGGAATTATAAATTTTATTTATTTATAACGAAACTATAGTCTCGTTATAAATAAATAAAATTCATAATTCCAGCAGAAGACACACTCTTTTATTCGATTATCGAAACTATAGTCTCGTTATAAATAAATAAAATTCATAATTCCAGCAGAAGACACACTCTTTTATTCGATTATCGAAACTATAGTCTCGTTATAAATAAATAAAATTCATAATTCCAGCAGAAGACACACTCTTTTATTGTCTCCTTTAATATATAAAAATTCTGCTACTCTCGGCACAAAAACTTTCAATTTAATACAAAGTTTTTATTTAAATAGGCCAAACGTTTCGTTGTTGATTCGCAACTTCTTCAGTGGCTCATTTATTAAACTTATCTGTCTGAGGTTTTGACTAAGAAAAAACCATTTTCAATCAGTTTCTTTAGAAATCACTGATAAAATCACAAATCACTGATAAAATTGAGAGATTTATAAAAATACTGTTTGAAAATGGTCTTTCTCTTAGTCAAAACCCCAAACTTTGTATTTAATTTAAAGTCAAGTCCAACTCCCTACGATCCCTTGTATATTATTTAATGTTTAATGAACACATTATGGGATCAAATAGAACAATTTTTCGATGCAATAAAATGCAATGTTAAACGGAACAAGAAGGAGATAATTAAAAGCGAAGGGTGAACCGTGACCTAAAATCGTGCACCTACTTCCACTTTCACTGTCATTTCCAAGTAGAAGACAATAGATTATCTAATGAATTCCAAAGTAATTCCAAATAATTCCAAAGACGGTGTACACCTAATTCTAATCGCCGTTCACCCCTCGGTTAAAAGCTTCCTTCATTGACCTTTTCAAACTCTGAAGAAGAAAGAAAAATCCCCGAAACATCGATTAATAAAAGATTGAAAATCAAGTTTTAACAAATTATTACTGCCTAGCAGGCAGTCTTTGCCTGATATTGAATTCACTCAAAAAACAAAACAAAATTTTCTCATTGTGTTTAAAAATGTCTGGAGAAAAATCATTTTCAACCATGATTTTTTCTGTATGTATGTTTGTCTGGATTCAGATGCCTACGAAAACTTAAGAACGAAAATTCGTAGAAAGTTCGTTCTTGAGTTAAAATGTTTGTATTTCCAATGCGGATAACTGTTTAGATGTTGGACTTTCTAGCTTTAGATCTTCTGGATCGCAGAAATGCAGAAAATATCATTTTTTAAACGATTTTATTGAGGTTTTAATATACTATATAGTATAGGCATAAATGAACAATTTATTTTATATTTAAGTTTAGGTATTATTAATTACTTATAAGGACGTTTCTAGAGTAAATAAACATTTACTTTTTTTTATTATTTAAATCTACGGGTGGGCGATTTTTTCATTAAACGAGGAAAATGACTGACTATTTAAAAAGATCCCGGATCAAATGATATTTCTGCCTTTAGAGCTAAGGCATTGCAAGTATGTCACAAGCAAGTCCAGACTTGTTTCAGACTTTTAGAGATTAATTCTATTAATTTAGGAACTTTCTTTTGACTACATGTAATAAAATAATAAATGGAAATGAATATCAGATTAGAAATTTATCAGTTAATATTATTAATTTGAATGTTTATAATTGGAAAATAAGGATAAGTTTTTATGTCTCCCTTTTTTATTTATGAGCCAACGTTTCCTCGACTTGGCCGACTTCTTCAGGGCTTCAAATAGTCATGCTACACATTCGTCTAAATTTTCTTTTTATCTTCGTTACCATTGAAGACCATCAGAAAACACAAATTTCAAAAAATATTTGCTTGTCACATTTACATAAACAATTTTTCCTTCTATTCTCTATATCAGAGATCGGTGAACTTTTTAGCTATTACCCCAAAATATTTTTGCGTAGGTCGCTGTTACACCTACATTCTAAAAAGAAAAAAATTAAAATTAAATGTACCTATATTATTTATTGAATTCATTGGAATTTACATGAAAACCATCTGTAAGTAAATAAAAATTGTAAACATTAACATAATTCAAACGCTTTTACGTTTGAGAAAAATGATGTTGTTTCATTTTCGGTAAATGACTTCAAAATTAGGACTTTTTGAAAGGAGCTCACTTTGAATACAGTCCTCGGCATTCATCAGATTACTGTTCTTCGTTTTTAAGTTTAATAAAGTCGAAAATCCTTGTTCGCAAACGTATGTCGTTTCCGGGTTTAACTGACTGCTTTGTAAAAAGACTTTGTTAAAAGAAAAAATATACAATCACTCATCATGACAAAAATCTCATAATATTTTTATATTTTTTTTAACTTTTATCAATTTTACGATTTTGAATTCCTCGAAAAGCTATCAAAGTAAAAATACTATAATAGTTTATAAAATAGAAAATTTAAAAAATGTCCTTATTACCCCCGATAGTTTCATTGTGGCCCCATTTGTGGTACTTTACCCCGGTTCCCCGATCGCTGCTTTATATTAATATTAATTTAAATAAATATAAAGAATAGAAGGAAAAATTGTTTATGTGAATGTGAAAAATATTTTTTGAAATTTATGTTTTCTGACGAAGATAAAAAGAAAATTTAGACGACTGTGTAGGATGACTATTTAAAGCCCTGAAGAAGTCGGCAAAGTCGACGAAATGTTGGCTGATAAATAAAAAAGTCACAGATAAAAATTTGTCCTTATTTTCCTATTATAAAAATTCAAATTAATACGAATTATGGACGGAAATGATAATAATAATATTATTAATTTCACAAAATTGCAAACAGCGTACAGAGCCTTGAAAAAGTTCACTTTTACCTCCAATTTTATTAGGAATTTGTTGTTTTTACATTACCATACAGGGTATGTTCAAGTATTGTAATCTTGCATGAAAAATTGTTTTTTTTTTCGAAATATCTCAAAAACGGCTGAAACTATTTTGATTAAAAAAATTGAGCGAAACCATGGATTTTCGCTCTAGAAAAAACCCTCATATGTGAACATCGAAAAAATTATATTTTTCGAGATAATAATTGTTTTGTCAAAATGTCTGTTAGTCTGGTTGTCTGTGCGTTACCAAATTTTTGTAGACGAGCTAGCTCAAAAACTAGTTTGAATATTGAAACCAAATTTCACACGTAGTTTTGGTCCATTGATTTTTCGTTTATTGGGCCACGCAGGTGGGGCCTCCACTAACAAGAAATATTTACATAGTCGGGTGAATTTAATTACAAGAGTATTTACATAATTATAGGAATATTTACATAATATATTTACAAATAAAAATTGTTTTTTCTTTTTTTCTTTTTATATACAATTTCTAGCGCATGGCGATTTCCCTATAAGTTCTCCTGTTGAAGCTGTAAAAAATCATTAAAGAACCCCTCATCGCCCTGAAGGTCATATCGCTTAAAGTTCTCTGGGAAATTCCCAGACAAGGGGAGGCACCGCTTTATGCCACCACACTCCCTTCCACGAGAGTGTGATGGCTTCAACTCTCACAGAAACCGAGCCCAGCCCAAACCTTGCCGCACTTTTGCTCACCAGACTGGAGTTGCCCTTATAATAATAGATTTCGTTTCTGTGGGCAACCCCCAGTCCGAGGAGCGCTGACACTATCTGCATATCCAGAACCCACACCGTCCCCGACCCGTCCTTCGCCACGATGTCTGGCTTCCTGTTCCCGGCCGAGCTCTGATATAAATATTCGAGCTCGACCCGCATTCCCTTTTACTTTATCCAATGCGAAGCATGGGAGAAAGTATTGGAATCGCTCTCGCTGCAAGCGCGACTTCAAAGGATCCTCAGGTAAAGACTACGGAACCCATAGACTCAATTAAGGTCACAAATTGAAGTATTCAATGCCAAAAATTACCTGGAATCTCGTCGAGAGGCCAAAAAGTGCCGTTTTTTGGAAGTGCGTGGGGATGGATGGATGGATGGATGTGTGTGTGTGTGTGTTATCGTTTTTTTCGTCCACGATTTTTTCCCCACCTTTGCGCTGATTGAAATGAAATTGAAAACCTACCATTAGTTTAACAAAATGAAGCGCTGATTAGTTTTTGGTACATATCGGTCTACAAACATTAGTACTTTATTTCAGTACTTTTTTAGTTTTTTCTAAATATCTTAGAAATGACTTAACCAATTTTGATGAAATTTAATATCCTAATTAAGTACCTTGGGGACCACAAAAAGGTTAAATAAAGTTTTTAGTAAAAGTATATTTTAAAGTACTTTACTCAAGAACATATTAATATTTCAAATGAATTTGGATAAAGTTTAGCAACGATCCGTTGCAGTTTATTTATTAGTTCATCAGCCAGACGTCTAACCACCGCATCATGCCTCCTGATTAAGAGCTGATTAGATTTTGGTGCATATCGACCAGGAGGTTAAAAATTAAAAATCTAGGCCATTTGAGCAAACTCAACCAAATTTTGTATACATAATCAGAGGGACCGCAGAAGTATAAAAATGAAAAAACTAACCCCCCTACATGATTATAAATAATTTTAGAGGCCAGGTTGTATGGTAAAGTCAAGTGGATGGCCACATCAAAACACGTCAGCTTATTTTTCATTATCCCTGGGAAACCTTTCTAATTTTATCCTCATATAAAAACAGTCATAGTAAATTACTCCCTAAAATAGAAGTTCAAAAAATATAATAGAAAGTTCTTACAATGTGAACATTTGATTCTAAACAAGTATAAATAGTTCATTAAAATTTATTAATGATCTGAGCTAAACCATTTCAAAAAGCTGACATTCTAACAAAAAGAAGAGAATTTCAGTTAATAAGAATAGTATTTAATGAGGTGATGAGCCCTTTGTCCCTGAATTCGTCAATTTTTCATTTTGGCCAGACCTCTGTCTCCAAGGTAGACCCGGTCGGTCGGTTTGGCAGCCTGGCAGGCAGGTAGGGTACCTGGGGCGGGCCCCATCGGCTCGGGTCGTTGATTCGTTTGATGGCTTCATCAGGAGAAAACAAGCAGCGCCCCGGGGCCCCCGGGGGGCGGAGCTATCAAGGGGCCCCTGATGAAGACATTCAGTCGACACGCACGCACACCTCGCCTCTCACCCACTTCAAAAACACTAACACTAGCCAGCCAAATTCCAATGGGATATTATAATCCTGTCGGAAAGATATCTAATCAAAGCAAATTTAATTTCACTCCTCCTCCTCAAAACATAGCCACAAAAAAAAAATTCAAATTATCTTCCGTAACAAGCGATTTTTTGTTTTATATTTACATTTATTGATATCTGTAAAGTCAAAATAAAACAAAAATTAAAATAACCACTAAAATAATAATAATAATAGTATCTTAAAATGAAAATATCAATTTATATAATAACTTTATTTATTTTTATTTTTCAGTTATATCCTTGCTTGGCTTTATTATACTTCATGGAATGAGCTTGATGTAGATACAATGGAGTCCATTTACAGGCGTAACATCCGTCAGCTTATGCAGGAATATTTATTTATACGAAGGTACCTACTTACTTTAAGACACAATAAGCGGTTGGTCGTTGTAAACAAAGTCGTTATAAATGTTGCAACAAAAACCCATTTTTTGTTAGAACATGTTCTTACTAGTTAAAAAAATGATGGTAAAAATGAGGGATATTTATAACGTTATAAATAAATAAAATTTATAATTCCAGCAGAAGACACACTCTTTTATTGTCTCCTTCAATATATAAAAATTCTGCTACACTCGGCAAAAACTTTCAATTTAAGGTAAAAATGAGGTACATGTACCTCTCATTAAAAACAAAATACCATTAATTTGTAGTTGATGTTTTGTTTTTGTCATATGAAACACTCTTTGAACATTTTCGTATTACCGAAAAGTTTAAAAGCAGACTTCTGACGTTAGCAATTGATTGTTTTGTTTGAATTTCCAGCTTTTTATTAGATTGCTATGTTGCAGTAACAACCCGTTTTTATTAAGAACCGGTTCTTACTAGTTAAAACGCGTTTCACTGAATACCTTTGTGGCAACTATAGAGTTTACTGATGTTGGTTGAGTTTGGTTCAAAGGTCTAGAATCTTCATTTTTCACCTTCCTCCTCATTTTGGGTGTTTATTTTCAAAAATTTTTAAATGAAAATGTCAAAAATTAGAAGCAAAGTTGTTGAGGATGTAATTTTTGACATTTTCGTTTAAAATTTTTTGAAAATAAACACTCAAAGTGAGGCGGAAGGTCAAAAATGAAGATTCTAGACATTTGAACCAAACTCAAACAACATCAGTAAACTCTAGTTGCCACAAAGGTATTCAATGAAAAGCGTTTTTAACTAGTAAGAACCCGATCTTACTAAAAACTGGTTTTTACTTCAACATAAACAATTGTAAATTTACTATGTTTACAATACAAATAAAAAGGAAATTTACAAGATTGCGTATGGTACAAAAAAAAATACTATACCTATTATTTTGTAAACTCACATTAACTCATTGCAAAAAAATGACAAAATAAATTTTAACTTTACTTTTTTCTTGTATTAATTATATAAGTATTACAAAAAAATGTTGTAAAATTACAATACTGGTATGAAATATTACTAAAAAGAATTTAAATTTAGGGAACGAAGAAAAGTTTACTTTTATTACAGACAAAAGGATCAGCCGGGGCTCGAACCCGGGATCTTTGCATGTGTACTGCAATGCTTTGTCATAAGAGTTTTAACTCCTATATCCACTAAGCTACTGATCCCTGAACCCAAACTAATACCTTTTGTCTATATGAATTATGGAATTTCTTTTTAATCCTCTCCTCGTTCATTTTTCGCAGCCTAGGCCTTGATTCATTAATTAAACAATTAAATATTCCAGCGCCTCCCAATCGATCGCAGACCCCAAAGATCGAAAATAATTTTCTCTTCACCCGGGGCGCGACCACAACGAGGCCGTGTAAAGACAATTAATAACAAATTTAAATTTAGGGAACGAAGAAAAGTTTATTTTTATTACAGACAAAAGGATCAGCCGGGGCTCGAACCCGGGATCTTTGCATGTGTACTGCAATGCTTTGTCATAAGAGTTTTAACTCCTATATCCACTAAGCTACTGATCCCTGAACCCAAACTAATACCTTTTGTCTATATGAATTATGGAATTTCTTTTTAATCCTCTCCTCGTTCATTTTTCGCAGCCTAGGCCTTGATTCATTAATTAAACAATTAAATATTCCAGCGCCTCCCAATCGATCGCAGACCCCAAAGATCGAAAATAATTTTCTCTTCACCCGGGGCGCGACCACAACGAGGCCGTGTAAAGACAATTAATAACAAATTTAAATTTAGGGAACGAAGAAAAGTTTATTTTTATTACAGACAAAAGGATCAGCCGGGGCTCGAACCCGGGATCTTTGCATGTGTACTGCAATGCTTTGTCATAAGAGTTTTAACTCCCATATCCACTAAGCTACTGATCCCTGAACCCAAACTAATACCTTTTGTCTATATGAATTATGGAATTTCTTTTTAATCCTCTCCTCGTTCATTTTTCGCAGCCTAGGCCTTGATTCATTAATTAAACAATTAAATATTCCAGCGCCTCCCAATCGATCGCAGACCCCAAAGATCGAAAATAATTTTCTCTTCACCCGGGGCGCGACCACAACGAGGCCGTGTAAAGACAATTAATAACAAATTTAAATTTAGGGAACGAAGAAAAGTTTATTTTTATTACAGACAAAAGGATCAGCCGGGGCTCGAACCCGGGATCTTTGCATGTGTACTGCAATGCTTTGTCATAAGAGTTTTAACTCCTATATCCACTAAGCTACTGATCCCTGAACCCAAACTAATACCTTTTGTCTATATGAATTATGGAATTTCTTTTTAATCCTCTCCTCGTTCATTTTTCGCAGCCTAGGCCTTGATTCATTAATTAAACAATTAAATATTCCAGCGCCTCCCAATCGATCGCAGACCCCAAAGATCGAAAATAATTTTCTCTTCACCCGGGGCGCGACCACAACGAGGCCGTGTAAAGACAATTAATAACAAATTTAAATTTAGGGAACGAAGAAAAGTTTATTTTTATTACAGACAAAAGGATCAGCCGGGGCTCGAACCCGGGATCTTTGCATGTGTACTGCAATGCTTTGTCATAAGAGTTTTAACTCCTATATCCACTAAGCTACTGATCCCTGAACCCAAACTAATACCTTTTGTCTATATGAATTATGGAATTTCTTTTAATCCTCTCCTCGTTCATTTTTCGGGAGGCGCTGGAATATTTAATTGTTTAATTAATGAATCAAGGCCTAGGCTGCGAAAAATGAACGAGGAGAGGATTAAAAGAAATTCCATAATTCATATAGACAAAAGGTATTAGTTTGGGTTCAGGGATCAGTAGCTTAGTGGATATAGGAGTTAAAACTCTTATGACAAAGCATTGCAGTACATGCAAAGATCCTGGGTTCGAGCCCCGGCTGATCCTTTGTCTGTAATAAAAGTAAACTTTTCTTCGTTCCCTAAATTTAAATTTGTTATTAATTGTCTTTACACGGCCTCGTTGTGGTCGCGCCCCGGGTGAAGAGAAAATTATTTTCGATCTTTGGGGTCTGCGATCGATTGGGAGGCGCTGGAATATTTAATTGTTTAATTAATGAATCAAGGCCTAGGCTGCGAAAAATGAACGAGGAGAGGATTAAAAGAAATTCCATAATTCATATAGACAAAAGGTATTAGTTTGGGTTCAGGATCAGTAGCTTAGTGGATATAGGAGTTAAAACTCTTATGACAAAGCATTGCAGTACACATGCAAAGATCCCGGTTCGAGCCCGGCTGATCCTTTTGTCTGTAATAAAAGTAAACTTTTCTTCGTTCCCAAATTTAAATTTGTTATTAATTGTCTTTACACGGCCTCGTTGTGATCGCGCCTAGTGAAGAGAAAATTATTTTCGATCTTTGGGGTCTGCGATCGATTGGGAGGCGCTGGAATATTTAATTACTAAAAAGTTTTGAGCCCGGATTTCCATTTTTTATAGTAAAATTATAATATAGAAATTTTTAACAGTGTAGATGGCAGCACTTAATGGCAAAGCCTGTATTTAGGCAACCATATTAGTCAAAAAATTGTATTTTGATTAAAGAGGTGTGAGTTTTTGAGCTAAAGTGTTTTCAACATTTTATAACGTATAAAACTAACATACTATCTAAATTAATATTCCTTAGCTTTGGCTTGGAATTTGTTGATCATTTGTTGGAGGTCTTTTTCGCTCTCTCCAATGATTGCTACGTCGTCGGCGTAACATATTAGATTATAAACACGCTATTTCCCATTCTATAACCAGTTTTAAGGGCTGCTACATTTGATATAATTTCATCCATTATGGTATTGAATAAGATTGGGCTTAGACTATCACCTTGACGGATGCTCTTGTTGACAGATATCTCTTCAGTGAATAATGTTTTTTTTTAATGGAGTATTTTGCCAGTTTATGAAAGTGCGTTTCATAACAAAAATAGATTCAATATTTTTAATTAAAATTTTCCATTCTAACCTATAGTCTATTAATAACTAATCTCTTTTATAGGTAATCTATTTAGCTATCTTGGGAAATTATTTCGATAGCTCTTGGTAGGTTATAGATATCTTGATCATGTGGCTGATTGTAAATTAGGGTTCGACCCTCGACCCCAAACTAATTGAACGAAACCCTCCCTCCCACAAATATATCACGGATATGGATAGCCAACCAGTCAGACATGATGAAAAACCATTATTCTTTTATCAAAAAAAAAGTTAATAATATTATCCTCTCTTTCTTTTATAATTGTATTTCAAATAAGAGTCAGCTATTTAGATAATCATATCCTACGATAGTTTATTTATAGCTTCCTGAACGGAAGTTAACGAAAAATCAACCACATTTGATGAGGCTTATAATAGAGTACCTATACTGGTATTTACCTAAAAGATCGATGATACTTGATCTGACTAGCTGATAATATTTGAACAAATTCTCATAAATATTGATTCGAGTATAAATTGATACCTTTAAATCAAATTATTTATTTAAAATATGTTAAAATTATATGTTTTCTTCGACCTTGATTATTATCTGGAAATTTATAAGAATGTTTAATTTAAAATAAAATATTTCATTGTTCACATCCATAATCGAATATTTTAATGGATCGTAGGGAGTTGGACTCAGAATTTAAATCAAAAGCAAAGTTTATTAATTAAATAGGCCAAACGTTTCGTCACTGATTAGCGACTTCCACAGTACAAACTTATTTGTCAGGAGTTCTTACTACAAGAAAATAGATTTAATGGTGGATGAAATTTTTTCAATTTTTTATAAAATTATTATTATAACGAAGAACAATTACAATTGTTTTTTTAATGTTTTATATTGTCTTGATAAGAAATTGAATAATTCGGTGAACACATACTCTTTGGAATGTTTTTTCTTATAATTATAACACCTGACAAATAAGTTTATAAAATGAGCCACTGAGAAAGTCGGTAATCAGTGACGAAACGTTTGGCTCATAGCATAGAAACGTTGCGTTTGATTTAAATTCTGGACCAGCTCCCTATGATTCTTTTAAATAAAAAAATTAAAATAAAATTATAGGAAAAATGTCCACTTTTTCAAGACTCTTTCTGTCAGCAAAGTTTTTTTATAAGTTTGAAACTAAGCAGAATGGTTTGCGGTTTATTAACCCAAACATTGTGCCAAATTTCAGCTTATTGGTTAACCATTTGATAGCTCCTCATATTAGAAATTATCAAGCCAGAGATTTTAAAATCTAATCAATTCTTCATTTTCTGAAATAGCAATGAACTTTATATCCCTTTCGATTCTTAACGTGAGTATCTCGGAATCTAGATAGATGAAAATTATGCTTAAAAATAATTTTTCTTACATTTGGAAACTGATAGTACAAGTCATAAGTTCCTACTCGGCTGATACGAATGAGATTCTAGGAAAGCTGTAATGTAGTGTTCGATAGGGTTCCTTTTTTCAGCAGACATACTGTAGACCAGAGATTCCCAAACTTTTTTGTCTCGTATACGCCTTGCCATGTTTTTCTGTTTTGGATAGACCCGCTTCTTAAGAAAATAAAGTTTTACTTTTCATGAAATTTTAATTTATTCTAATATTAAATTATATACAGAGCTAGAATATAATACTTATTTTTATAGATAGAGATTTTCTTTAGGAGACGGACTGGTATAAATATGCAATTGGATGTTGATGAAAGCAGTCCACGGTGGTTGTAAAAAATAAGACTATAGAGGTTTTATTATTTTGCATTTATTTGTTAAACCGACGTTTCGGAGATTTATTCTCTCCTTCTTCAGGGTCTATATAATTGAGGGAAGACGAACATTAATTAGTATTGGGATTTTCACAAATCATTCATAATATAAAAACAATATACACAAAACAAAAATAATAATCATAAATCTACTTACAACAAAAAGTCAATGAAAGTAGTTCAAAAAATAGTTACTTTCTGTCTCCTTTGACAATGCCAAAAAACACCACCGTGGACTGCTTTCATCAACATCCAATTGCTTATTTTTATATCTCTCCTAAAAATTATATTTATGAATCCTTCCAAAAATACTAAAGTGGTACAAAGGGTCACCCTGACCTCTCATTTTCGGATTTTTTTAAGAAAATAAAGTTTTACTTTTCAAGAAATTTTAATTTATTCTAATAGTATATTATATACAGAGCTCGAATATAATATCCATTTTTATATCTCTCCTAAAATTTAAATTTATGAACGCTTCCAAAAATGTTGAAGTGATACAAATGGTCCCCCTTACCTCTTATTTTCGGATTTTTTTAAGAAAATAAAGTTTTACTTTTCAAGAAATTTTAATTTATTCTAATAGTATATTATATACAGAGCTCGAATATAATATCCATTTTTATATCTCTCCTAAAATTTAAATTTATGAACGCTTCCAAAAATGTTGAAGTGATACAAATGGTCCCCCTTACCTCTTATTTTCGGATTTTTTTAAGAAAATAAAGTTTTACTTTTCAAGAAATTTTAATTTATTCTAATAGTATACTATATACAGAGCTCGAATATAATATTTATTTTTATATCTCTCCTAAAAATTAAATTTATGAACCCTTCCAAAAATACTGAAATGTTACAAAGGGTATCTTTCAGTTTCGGATTTTTTTAAGAAAATAAAGTTTTACTTTTAAAGAAATTTTAATTTATTCTAATAGTATATTTATTACAAACAGAGCTCGAATATAATATTTATTTTTACATCTCTCCTAAAAATTACATTTATGAATCCTTCCAAAAATACTAAAGTGATACAAAGGGTCCCACCTGACCTCACATTTTCGGATTTTTTAAGAAAATAAAGTTTTACTTGTCAAGAAATTTTAATTAATTTTAATATTAATATTATATACAGAGCTCGAATATAATATCTATTTTTATATCTCTCCTAAAAATTACATTTATAAACTCTCCTCTCTTTAATTCGTTTTGAAAAATAAAATAAAATTTTAAAAATTGAAGGGTTATATTTTGGACAGTATCCTCTGGATCATCTAAATATTTATATTTGTTAAATATATTATGTTCATTAGCATGGAGCAGATGAGAACGTCATTGATTTCTCTTTATAAATTAATCGGTTTGGATGGCAGATGAAAAAACAACCTAACTGTTAGTATTCGAATTCAATCTATTATTCTTCCTCTTCAGAGGTTTCCTTTGAGAATTCGGACTTTAATATAAATCTACTAAAGTTTGGATTCATTATTTCTCTACTGTTTAAGATTTGAAAACTTTTCAAATAGAATTCAAAAGTGAATTATTGTGTTCAATTAATTAATGGTAGTACTTCGATTGATGTTGATGACATTGCAAACTTTCTTAGCTGTTAGACCACAGGCTCATTTGCCTTTCGAACCATCTCTAAATTGATCTCTAATGCAGTTCAGATGATTACTTAATAGACCCTGCTTGTTATACATTCTTTGACACGTATTGACTTCGATCATCTGACCACGTCGATACTTTTTGCTTTTTTTTATCATTCTCTATTTTAATCATGTAGCTTTAGAGAGAAATATTTTTTTATAAATTTGTTCTGATGGGTTAATTAATAATTCTAAACACATAAAACAAAACAACAAATTTAATCTATTAATCTTTCTCAAACAAATCATCTTTCGTATCTCAATCATGTCAAAATGCTTTTTATTTATTATTAATTAAGCTATCTACCTGTCTTAGAAAAAGAAAAGATTTTATTTTTGACATATCGACTCTAGAAAGTAATCGTGCTGTGTCCCGAAAAATAGAACTTTACAGTAGAGTCAAAAACGATTTAAAATTTTAATAATTCTTAAACTATAAAAAATAGAAACGTAATTTTTGGGATTTCGTCACTAAAAAGAACCTATCACAAATTTTTGAAGAATACCTATCTATTTAAAAGTTGAAATTTTATTTAAATCACACATAATTAATTATATTACATACATATTAATTATGATTATTTATTGAACACAAACAAATACTACAATTTGAGAGTTTATAATAGGAAAATAAGGACAAGATTTTATGTATGACTTTTTTATTCATCAGCCAACGTTTCGTCGAATTTGCCGACTTCTTCACCGCTTCAAATAGTCATGCTACACATTCGTCTAAATTTTCTTTTTATCTTCGTTACCATACCTACGAAACGTTGGCTGATAAATAAAAAAGTCACACATAAAAACTTGTCCTTATTTTCCTATTATAAACTTTCAAATTAATACAAATTTGGACGGAAATTTTAATAATAAATCTATATATATATAAAATTAAGGTTTTGTCTGTACATTGCTCCAAATCACGCCAAATTTTGGTTGCACACGTTTCAAGCAAAGTTATGAACGAAAACACTCTCAACAAAATTCCTGTCTGTCTGTCTGTCTGTCTGTATGTATGTTTGTCTGTATGTCTGTTTCAGTGGTTTCCGAAAAGTTGCTCACGATTCACGTAAAAACGGCTGAAGGAATTATTATGAAATTTCATATTTACATCAGATGTCTTCTAACTTACGTTTTTAGCTATATAACGTTTTGATATTTTGACCTCAGAAGGAGGTTTGGGGGGGCGCACGAATGAAAATTATCAAATAACTCCGAAACTATTAAACCTACGGCAAATTTTATAATAAACAAAGTTGTAGGGGATGTGATTTCTGGCAACTTTTGTTTAAAAAAATTTCCCCCAAAACCACCCAAAAAGAGGAGGAGGGCGAAAAATGTAAATTCTTGCCCTTGTAGCAAACTCAACCAAATTTTGTATACATAATCTCTGGACCTCTAGAGAACTAGAAATGCAAAAACTAACCACCCAAAATGGAGGGGGGTCAAAAAATGAAAATTCTTTCTCTTGGGCCAAACTCAAACAAATTGTGTATACATAATCTGTGGGTCACTAGAAGGCTGGAAATGAAAAAACTGGGTGCTGGGGTGGAATGGGGGTGGGGTGAGGAGTGAGGCGGAGTAGGGTGTGGGTGCAGGGGGTGGTGCAGGGTGAAGTCCAGGGAGCTAGGCGGGGGTGTGGTGCGCAGGGTTGGAGGGCACGGGGTGGGGTCCGGGTGGTGGTTTGGGGGCAGGGGTTGGGAACGGGTGCATGGTGCGGGGTTGGGGGTGCTGGAGGGGTTTTGGGGTGGGGTGAGAGTGAGGGGCGTTAGTGGATTAGGGTACGGAATGGAGTGTTGGGGTGGTTATGTGGGGGCGGGGGTTGGGCATGGTGCGGCGGGTGGGGGTGGGTTTCGGGGTGTGTGGGAGTGGGGGTGAGGGTGGGGTTCGATGGCTGGGGGTCCAGGGGACGTGCCCCCTGGCTAGCAAGAAGGCCGCCAAAGGCGGGCCTTGCAGCTAGTACTACAATATAACTACGACGTTTCGATGAAATTATTCTGCGTTCTTTCTCAAGTATGAACATTGACCACCCACTCCGATTTTATGTTGACTGAGCTTTTGCTGTGCATTGTCCAGTTATACTTGAAAACGATCATAGAATAAGAGTCGATCGAAACGTCATAGTTATATTGTATTAATTGTTCTTTGTTCAATAAATAAACATAATTAATTGTCTGTGACTTAAACAAAATTTCAACTCTTAATAAATCTAATCACAAAAATACAAGCATTAACAGCTACATAACTAATACCTACCTATCGAGTTAATTCTAAAAAATTATAGAAAATTTAATTTAGTTAAAAATTTTGAACATCTTATCTAAGTATAAAATCATCCCTAAGGAATGAGACCCAAACCATTTGACGCAGTTTTTTCTTATTCTAATGGTAGGTATATAAAAGTAAAGTTTGTATTTTTTCAAGAACCAGAAAAATTACTTTCTAATGTCAGTATCTTAAATTCTACTTTCTGTTATACTCACACAAACATAACTAAATACATATATTATTTTTATAATATTTGTTGAAACAGTGGGATTTAAAACGGTAATGAGCAAACATTCAATTTGTATTCAATTCTATCTAATTATTTGTTTGAGAAAAAATAATTGGAAGGAAGCACCTTTAAATAGGTGACGCAAAGAAAAATCCGAGACGAGAAAATTTTATTATTCCAACCATTAGGTGGTGTTTTATTAAACGATTCCTCTGGAAAATCATAGCTTATAAAAAAATCATCTTTATATATATAAATAAAAAAATATATTAGGTACCTACTCTCGCCGAAATACTATTATTAAGTATTTTAATTGGTTTTTATTTAAAGAATGTTCTCACTTTAGAAATAATACAAAATTTATTATAATTTATTTCTTGGAGATGTTTACAAGGGGATGTTAAGAGAAACATTCTAATATTACAGGAGGTTAGACAGAAAGAAGAATCGATGGAGGGATTTAAATTAAATTATAAATAATGTATATGTGATCTCGAAAATCATTAAAAGTAAGATTTTTACTAAAAAAAAAAAAAAATATTTCTAATATTTGAAAATCCCATGTCTAAATTTTCAAAGGGTGAAAAATATACTTCTGATATATATCTAGTGTTTCTGGTAATAGTGGGATTCTTTTTCTCATTTTAGTTATAACTTCTTATATGCTTTTATTATTTAACTTGGCTCCTCTCCCTATATGTCTATTTGGTTAGAATCTTATAATCGAATTTGGACCCACTTTTAGCTTACAGAATTTTTGGAATTTCGCACACATACCTACGAATTTGGGAGGATAATTCAATATTTCAGCAATTCCATCAATTAATAAAGAAAAATGTGAGTGAATCAGCGATATGGGAAGGTGAGGAAGGAGTTATAAAAGGAAAAATCAGTGAGGTTGTCCTCTGCTTGGTGCATATTATAGATTTATACTTTTTTTGGTGGGGTATAGGGCAGTGATTCTCAACCTTTTTTTCGTCAGGGCACACTTTTAATAATTTAAAAATTTGACGGTACATTAACAATAAAATAAATTAATAGACTTTTATTTGGGTTATTGATTGATTTACGGTACCTATAAAATTATCATAGGACTCTGTAGATATAGATGAGGAAGTGCAAAAAAAGAGATAATTTAGAGTCTCTTTTTATTCATAAACCGACGTTTCGAAGGCTTATTACCTCCTTCTTCAGGGTCTGTAATCAATTAAAATGGGATTTGGCCATCATTACAATTTTAATTGATTACAGATCCCGAGGAAGGAGGGAATGAGCTTCCGAAACGTTGGTTTATGAATAAAAAGATACTATAAATTATCTTTTTTTGGACTGCCTTATCAATATCCACTTAATTCACTTATCAGTCCGTCTCCAAAAATTACTTCAATCTTATTATGATAGGACATTCTGCATCCTCTAAAATGTTACTACCTCTTCAGTTCAAATGATCAAATAAATATTTGGATTAAATCTACTGTAAATTGATAAAGAAATATATAAAAAAATCATTTTCAATTAGGGAGTGTCACTGGCTAGCAGAGGCGGCACACTTCAAGAATCTCGCGGCACACTAAAGTTCCGTGGCACAGTGGCTGAGAATCATTGGTATAGGGCTATAGGGTATAGATCTCCCTTCTCTTGGATTATTTATTTATTTATATATTTATTCCCATCCGTATACTATTTGGGTTTTGGCTTTATATATATACATTTGTTCTCTACTTGATGAATATATGATAGAATTATACTTTTTGGGGACCTGTAGATCTCCCTCTTCTTTTATTTATATATAACTTCTTAAAAGGATTTTAACCATTTCTCTCGTTTAAAATGTAAAATAAAAATTATCTAGGTATTTGTTAAAATTTCAGGAGGAGTCTTTGATATACGCAAGCAAAGGTGTGGACCACTTTTCGGGGTTTCGTATATATACCTATAATATATTTTTGAGGTATAAGTATGTCTTTAATAAGGATAAAAGTAAATAAATATTTTATGAGATATTAATTTACTATGAATTAGTTTTATAGGTCACTTGTTTCATGTTAAAAATTAAAAAAAATTTTGAAAAAATTTACTCTTTTGATTTTTTTTTAATTTTTAACGTGAAACAAGTGACCTAACTCATAGTAAATTAATATCTCATTAAATATTTATTTACTTTTATCTTTATTAAAGATGTTTCGCCTTGCACCAACACCACAATCTCTATTAATTATTATATGTCTTTAAGTAACGTTAGTACAATAATTATTCGATTTAAATCAGGTTTCGCTCAATAGTATAAAATATTCATATATGTAGGTAATCAATAGACCACACTCACAAATATTTTCTAAACGAATCTTATTGTATTCAAGTGATCTCTAATTGTGAATTTTTGGCAAAAACTTAATTTCACAATTTATAAGCCTAAGCATTACAATCAGATAGATATAAAAAGTAAATTCAAGTAAAAACTCATCAAGCCTTTTTTTAACTTGATTTAAATATAATGGAAATGACAATTGGATGGGATTGAATTCTAAATGCTTTCACTGCTTAATGCCTTTATGAATAGAAAACCGAAAATAAGCGTTTAGCTTTAATTACGATTTGATATCTCTAATAATTTAATTTTTTCACTGGAACGCTGAGGGTTCGAGGGAGGATAAGGGGGTAAAAATTTACACACACACTCATACACACACAAGAATTGTTATTTATCTCTACTTTTCCATTATCAATTAGTAATTGGTGATTTGCAGAATGGATATTCTTTATCATTCATTTGTCATCCGAATGATTTTTTCCAACTCAATTAACTTCAATGTAATAAATCAAATAATTTTTTTTTCAATTAGTATGATTTAGCTTTTGATATGAGAAAAATTGAGCGAAACGTTTATTTCAGAAAAAACTGAAATTTTCAACATTAGGGTGTGATCAAAAAATTTTTTAATATATTTATAAATGGTAATTTACTTAAGAAGTAAATACAAATATATTCAAAAGTTTATTTTGTTTCAATTAAAAACCGTGCAGTCATTTCCTCCTTAATTAATTTAGATTTATGCAAACTTAAAAACTGGGGATCCCAAAACTTAGTTAACTTCAATGCAGTGAAAACTCAGTGTTGCCTTATTTCTAGGCGCGTCAACAGAAACCTCCCAAACATATCATTCGACTCAAACTCACTTGAATTCAGGGATAGATTTTCAATGCTAGGCGTAACTCTAGGGTCTGACCTTTCATGGAATGACCATATCTCAACCATTGCTAAAGCTGCAGCGCGCAAGCTTGGTCTCCTATTTATGTCTAGACGCTGTTATACTCCCAGTCAACTTCTTATACTGTATAAGGCTCAAATTCGTCCCTGTCTCGAATATGGCTCTCATCTGTGGAGGGGTGCCTCCAAGTATTCTCTTGCTACACTGGATGCAATTCAGAAGCGAGCAATTAAACTAATAGGAGAACCGGCTCTAACCTACTCACTCGACTCCCTGGCTCATCGAAGAACCGTTTCTGCCCTTTCCCTGTACTACAGATACTATCACGGTGTCTGTTCAGTCGAGCTGAAATAAATTATCCCCCTAATGCCCTCTTTGCGAGAAACACGCGGTTTTCAAACGCTCAGCACCCCATCGCTGTCAAATTGGTTAAAAGTCGAACAAGCGCTTTCGCCAACACTTTTGTCCCTATGACCTCCAGAGACTGGAATTCGCTCCCTGCCACCATCTTTCCCGCGACTTATAACCTTCAGCTATTTAAGACCCGTATCCACAGATATCTTCGACCCCCGCCCAACCCATAAAATGCTTTCTTCTTTTCACGATGGAGGGGCCAACCCAGGCCTTTAGGGGTTGCACCTTTTTGGTGTAACTCCTTCTCTCATCATTATCATAAAAAAAAAATTAAATTTCAAACTAAAAGTCCCTATGGCTTGTGAATTTGTTTTTGGATTTTACTTTTTAGTACGTTTTTAAATAATAGTTTGTGTTTCAAATTATTTTTATTTTATAAGTTTTTAGTCTTTGGAATTTGCATTGGACGCCGAAATTGATTTAGATCAAAGAATCGTACCAACTTTATTAAATATTATATGTGCTAGTATACCCAGGGCCGGACTTAGGATCTATAAGCCCTTAGCTGGCTCTACCGGAGAAAATATTTTTTTTAATTAACCTATAAAAACGATATTTTTAGCAATTATCCAATTATAAACATGCATGACTATTTATTGAAAGCTTAAATATATACAAAAAAGTAGAGCCTTTGTGGTGCGGGCTCATAGGCTGCAGCCTGTGCTTAAATCCTGCCCTGAGTATATCCTACATCTTATATTATTAAATGAGCAATTCTTGTATAAAATATATATATTCGCTAAAAATTGGTACAACATAAGCTATTTAGAGACTACAAGAAGTACCACAAGATTTTGGCTAAAATAGAAGTACCGGAAGTTGATGTTTACGTACTTAAGAATGTGCCCACTCTCTGCGTTTCGCAACCATAAATCTCAGAGCTACAAAATCCGAAACTTGAGCTTGATATAGGCTAGAAGGAGTATAGCAAGCTTTAAATGTGAATGGCAAAGATTTTCATTTTTTGATCCTCCGCCCCCCCCCCCCCCCCCATTTCGAGTGGTTAATTTTTGCATTTTTAGACTTCTTGGGACTCACTGATTATGTATACAAAATTTGGTTTAGTTTGGTAAATGGCCAAGATTTTCATTTTTGACTCTCCGCCCCCCCCCCCCATTTCGTTAGTTTTTGCATTTTTAGACATCTGGGACCCACTGATTATGTATACAAAATTTGGTTGAGTTTGGTAAATGGCCAAGATTTTCATTTTTTGACCCCCCCCCCTCATTTTGGGAGGTTAGATTTTGCATTTTTAGACTTCTGGGGGTCCACTGATTTTGTATACAAAATTTGGTTGAGTTTGCTCAAACGACCTAGATTTTTAATTTTTAACCCCCCCCCCTCTTCGACCCCCTTAATTTTGGGTCGATATGCACCAAAATCTAATCAGCTCTTAATCTCAATGGACCAAAACTACTTATGAAATTTGGTTTCGATATTCACACTAGTTTTTGAGCAAACTCGTCCACAAAAATGGTAACGCACAGACTAACTAACTAACTATCAGACATTTTGACAAAACAATTATTGTCTCGTAAAATATAATTTATATATATAATTATTTATATAATTTTATCTAAAAACTCATTTCAGGATTTTTTAAAATTCGACCCCTAAAGGGGTCAAAAGGGGCAAAATATCTTTGCAATGTGTTTACACTAATTATGCATTTTCAATTAAAACGATAAGATATCTACTTGATTTTTACTTAATAAAATTCTAAATACAAATATCTAAAAATAATTTCAGGATTTTTTGAAATTTGACTCCCAACTATCCAAAATGTGAGTGGGGGCAAAAATTAAAACTCTCTCCTATCTTGATCAAATTTCGTAGAGTTATTCTTTATTACTTTAAGAAACTATTACTGTAAAAATCAACTATCAAAATTGACTGTATGGGGGCGAAAGGGGGGGGGGCAAAATATAGAAATTTTTAGCTTTTTTGTACATTTACTCTTTCGAAAACTGAGAGTTATTTATTTGCAAATATCTAAAAAATAGTTTCAACCCCCCAAAATGTGAGTGGGGGCAAAAAATTAATACTCTCTCCGATATAGATCAAATTTTGTAATGTTAGTTTTTAAGACTATATAAAATGTATGCTGTAAAAATCAATAGCCAAAATGAGTGCGTGGGGACGAAAGAGGGGGCAAAATATTACAAATATATTACAGACCTAATAATCACATGCCGAGACGCTGCCCGTCAGGGCCACCAGCCCGGAGGGCCGAGCTGTAGAGGGCGTGCCTTCGGAACGCCCTCTACAGCTCGTCTTGTATAATAATAATAATAATAATCATAGTTGACTATACCATAATTTCAAGTACAGATAGGTAGTTATTATTATTGATTTGATATATAACTCGGAAAATTTACAGATACCGAAACTAAGTTCATTAATCTCAATCAGGAAGAAGCATTGCAGTGAGGCCATTAATTCAGAATTCTTTGTCTCATAGACTTCAAAAAAGGAGGAGGTTATCAATTCGACTGAATTTTTTTGTGTCTATGTTACCTGATTTCTTCGCCAATAATGAACAGATTTCGATGATTTTTTGCATTGGGTTCAGTCTACTTTCCGATTGGTCCCGTTTTTTTTTCATTGGTAATGTACCTTTTTTGATATGTATGTTCAGACATAACTTCTTTGTTTATAGACCCATTTCAATGATTCTTCTTTTATTGGAAAGGGGGTACCTTAGGTGTGGTCCCATATTAATTTGGTCAAGTTCTGATGATATGATCAATGACAAAATAACGTAAATCTCTAATTCTTATGAGCAAATAATCTAAATTATCACAAATAAAATCCTTTATAAAAAAACAATCTTGAAACGTTCATTTAAAACCCGCAAACGTTTCGAGAAAATTTCTATATTTATGAATTGAATTTTTTTATCATTTTCTGATTCATTCGCCCGACCCTTTCTCTTACGAGATGCATACAAAATATTATCTTAAGTCACTATTAATAACATCACTAAAAAAGGAAAAATAAAAATAATTTTTATAAAAAAATAAAACCGACTTCAAAAAAATTAAATGCATCAAATATAAAATAATAATAACTCAAAAATAAAATAAAATACACTAAAAGGTATAAAATAATTATCTAATTTAGTTACAACTAAATGACGAAATTTTTACATGAAATCACTTTTTGAAGTCGGTGCTAAAAGCGAGCTTACTCACCAAACGTACTAAGTAAGATCCGTCGAGTGCGATTCATAAAATGTATATGTTTAGCACCGACTTCAAAAAGTGATTTCATGTAAAAATTTCCTCGTTTAGTTATAACTAAATTAGATAATTATTTTATACCTTTTAGTGCCGGTTGTATGTCGTAAAGTAAATTCTTTTTACCACTAACACAGGGTAGATGGTAAATGGAGGGATTGGAATGGCTAATCACTGTCAGTGCCTGGCATTTGATTGGACATCCCAGTCCCTCCATTTACCGGGCCTAAGGGCCGGCTGTATGTTGCAAAGTAAATTATTTTTACCACTAACCAAGGTAGATGGTAAATGGAGCCACTGGGATGGCCAATCAGATGACAGGCACATTCAGTGGCTGTCATCTGATTGGCCATCCCAGTGGCTCCATTTACCATCTACCTTGGTTAGTGGTAAAAAGCATTTACTTTGCGACATACAACCGGCCCTTAGTGTATTTTTATTTGATTTTTTGAGTTATTATTATTTTGTATTTGATGCATTTAATTTTTTTGAAGTCGGTTTTTTTTTTTATAAAAATTATTTTTCGAATCGAATTATGAGCATCTCTTAAGAACGTTTTGATGCTCGCATTTCCAGCTGGTCAGATTTCATTTTGGTCGTCCATCAATCAAGCATTTAATTTCGATTTTATTTTTAACATATAATTTCCAAAAGAACCCGTTAAATTTCCCTTCTGTTTGGCCATTTTAAATAGCATGATTATTTATTTATGCTTGCCTATTAATGAAAAATGATCTCCCATTAAAACACTCTGCTCCCCCCACACTTTATAATCCTTTAATTTAGTGAACAAACAATTTATATTCAAATAAAATACAATCCAGAGAAACAAGAGATTTTCTTAAGAAATAATTTAGCCTTTTATCACGGAAATGTATCCAATTTCCAGGCCAATTATAAGATTTTCGTCAATGAATAATTCAACACGGTTGGTTACTCATAGGTGCTACCTAAGACGGCCGGCATTCTCTTCGGCATTCTTATTCATAAATTCAAAGAATCAACGTATGATCAGGTTTATGAAACAAGCATCACGGATTTTAATGAGTCATTCAGCCCACCCAAATGAAAAACACCCGGATTTCCAACACACTTTTAATCGCACGAAATATCTCAAGTTATGTAGACAATCAAAACTTGTTATTGTCTTTTCTACTGTAATTTATTTATCATCTTTAGAATAAATGGTATTCCCCAGCTTAGGGTGGTCAAATCAGCACCAGCGGGCCGTAACGCGATAACCGAAAATAATTTTTAATCGATGCGAAAATAAATGAACTTTTCTTGCATGAAATTAAACAAGTCTTAAAAGCATACAATTTTTTATATTGTAATATAGTTTTTTAATAATCTCATGATTATTATAATTACTAGAAGTTTTTATTTAGAGTCGGACTGATAGATTTTTTAGCTCAGGATTGGATGGAAGGCAGTCCAGAAATAAAAAACATGTAATAAGAGACTATTTCCAATAAAAGAGTAATTATAAATAGGTACAGTCGAGTGGTGAACCGCGACCTAAAATCGTGTACACCTACTTCCACTTCCACATTCATTTCCAAGTAGAAGACAATAGATGAAAATAGATTATCTAGTGAATTCCAAAGTAATTCCAAATAATTCCAAAGATCGTGTACACCTAATTCCAATCGCGGTTCACCCCTCGGGTACAGTAAAACCTCGTTTATTCGGACTAACTGGGACCAAAAGCAAACCGGATAATCGAAAACCCGGATACTCCTTAATATTAATCATTGAAACCCCTGATAAAGCCAAAATAAAATTCGCGAAACGTCGCATAAATCAATGAGAATTTTTGATTTGCTACTTTCCTGTCCAAATACCTGCCAATATACTTGATTAAAAATTATAATTTTTTGAATCAGGACTTAACAAAATTGAATTCACATACTTCTTTAATACATTATTAATATCAGAGCAAGACTTTTCGAATTCGAAATGGTGCTTGATTCAATTAGTGAGAAATTTATTAAAAATTGAAATTTGTTATTCTTTCATCATTCTTGTAAACAAAGTAAAAAATTTAAGAAACTTTTTAAAATTTAAAATATAAAATACTAGGTAGGTTTCACAAAAATAAAAGATAAGTTAAATTGAAAGTTTTTTGCCGAGAGTAGCAGAATTTTTATATATTGAAGGAGACAATAAAAGAGTGTGTCTTCTCCTGGAATTATAAATTTTATTTATTTATAACGAGACCATAGTTCGAGGCTTGCCCTCTTCATCAGTCTATTACAATGTATTCACAGGAATTAATTTATGAATGAAAGGTTAACATTTTTCATTCATAAATTAATTCCTGTGAATACATTGTAATAGACTGATGAGGAGGGCAAAGCCCTCGAAACTATAGTCTCGTTATAAATAAATAAAATTTATAATTCCAGCAGAAGACACACTCTTTTATTGTCTCCTTCAAAAGATAAGCTGTTTGTTTAGCACGACTCTATATATATTTTGGAGAAAACTTTCCTCTATGAAGTCCTGAAGATGGGCTTATACTCCAAAATATATATAGAGTCGTGCTAAACAAGCATTTTATCTTTTATTTTTGTGAAACCTACCTAGTATTTTATATTTTAAAAAGTTTCTTAAATTTTTCAAAATTTTCTTTACTTTATATATAGTTTCCTCTGTGAACTCCCGAAGATGGGCTTATACTTCGAAATATAGAAGGTCGTGGTAAACGAAAATATTATCTATTATTTATGTGAAACCTACCTAGTATTTATTATATATTTTAAATTTATTAAATTTTCTTAAATTTTTCAAAATTTTCTTTACTTTATATTTAGTTTTTACTGTGAACTCCTGAAGATGGGCTTATACCTCGAAATATATATAGAGTCGTGCTAAATAAGCATCTTATCAATTATTTTTGTTAAACCTATCTAGTATTTTATATTTTAAATTTTAAAACGTTTCTTAAATTTTTCAAAATTTTCTTTACTTTATATTTAGTTTTTACTGTGAACTCCTGAAGATGGGCTTATACCTCGAAATATATATAGAGTCGTTCCTAATAAGCATCTTATCTATTATTTTTGTTAAACTTATCTAGTATTTTATATTTTAAATTTTAAAACGTTTCTTAAATTTTTCAAAAATTTCTTTACTATATATATAGTTTCCACTGTGAACTCTTGAAGATGGGCTTATACCTCGAAATATATAGAGTCGTGATAAACATGGATCTTATCTATTATTTTTGTGAAACCTACCTAGTATTTCATATTTTAAAAAGTTTCTTAAATTTTTCAAAATTTTCTTTACTTTATATTTAGTTTTTACTGTGAACTCCTGAAGATGGGCTTATACCTCGAAATATATATAGAGTCGTGCTAAATAAGCATCTTATCAATTATTTTTGTTAAACCTATCTAGTATTTTATATTTTAAATTTTAAAACGTTTCTTAAATTTTTCAAAATTTTCTTTACTTTATATTTAGTTTTTACTGTGAACTCCTGAAGATGGGCTTATACCTCGAAATATATATAGAGTCGTGCCTAATAAGCATCTTATCTATTATTTTTGTTAAACTTATCTAGTATTTTATATTTTAAATTTTAAAACGTTTCTTAAATTTTTCAAAAATTTCTTTACTATATATATAGTTTCCACTGTGAACTCTTGAAGATGGGCTTATACCTCGAAATATATAGAGTCGTGATAAACATGGATCTTATCTATTATTTTTGTGAAACCTACCTAGTATTTCATATTTTAAAAAGTTTCTTAAATTTTTCAAAATTTTCTTTACTTTATTTAAAATGTTTCACCAAGAACCCACACCAATCTTTCTTAACACAATTCTTGTAAACTTTTCTCTAAGTTTTTTTTAAAACAGTGTCCGAAAACAAACCATATTGAACTTGACAAAAGATATTTAATATAATACACTAAAAAAAAAAGTTTATCAATAAAGCATAAGGGTTGTATAGACTTAATAAGAAATAGTTTTTATGGCGACTTAAGGATCGGCAGTAGCGACTCCCGAAGCCCTTTAATGACGAGGCATTCTCTCCGAGATGTGAACCTCATAAAACGATAGAACTATCTTAGAAGGAACGTGAAAACATTCCGAAGCACAACTCTTTGGGAGAGGATAGGGGGGAGGTCTTGCCTTATACCCGAGAGATAACAGCTTGTTTTTTTCTTGACAAAATATAATACATATTTAGTTGCTGGCCGGTAGTTGGCTTATCTTCAAATTAAATCCGTGGAGGGTAAATTGATTACAAATTATAGAAATCACGAACAAGGAGTTAATTCCAGGTTTACTTTTTTTCTAAGATCAATTCACATATTCATTTATTTTTTCTAACTATTGGCAGGGTGCGGAGTGCATGGTGGGATAACTGAATCAATCGCAGCGATCGTTGTGGTCAAATTTTCGTTAAATCATGCTTACATTCAGGGTAAACAAATAAAAATTAATATTAAAAATGGTGCATAATAGTTGCTGTGTAGTTAATTGTAAAAATACAGGGAGAAATAGTGACTGGAAATTTTATACATTTCCAGTTGCAAGTTGGAAATTAGAAAAACGGAAAAAATGGATAAATGCAGTTAAGAGAAAAAAGTAAGTAGCGCATAACCTAACTTAAAATTTACCAAATTTTAAAACCCAAGGGTAATAAAAGAACAATTTATAAATTAAAAATAAATTATTATTTAAAAAATTCAGTTGACTATGCTGGATTTTTTTTTTTTTATTTTTAATTATAACACCTCTCATGTTATTAGATCCATCATTTGCATTGGTATCGCCGGATAACCTTATTCCAATAATAAACTTTACTACTTATTAACACTTCCATACTCCCACACAATCTCTACTGATTACTTCCATACTTACTTTTTCTATGTTTCAATATCTTTTATTCACTACCGGTATTGCACTTTTCCTTTGAGGTTCTTAAATTTTTTTTTTACATTATATATTAATGCAAAATAAATTAATTTTATAAACATTTAGCACCTCTTTCACGGCTCTAGAGCATGATTTAATGCAGCCGTCAGATGTCGTTTTCGTCGCATACCCTGCCAATAAACACAAGACTTAAAGTTACATATATTTTTTTTAGTCTTTGGAATTTTCATTGGACACTGAACTTGATTTAGATCAAAGAATTGTACCAACGTTATTAAATATTATATGTACTAGTAAATCCTAAATTATATTTATATGAAAAATCCCGAACCATGACTTTTGCTAGGGTGATGAAAGACGCCTCCTGAAATCAATATTTTGACAAAAAGACAATTTTTTTATGTACCAATACATTTTTAAAAATTTTAAATTTAAAAATGGTTAAAAATAATTTTTTAGGAAATCATCATCATATATAGTAAATAAAAAAAGAGGAGCCTAGGTCTATAGTCTTGTAAAACAGTAGCTTGATATGGTCTCAGAATTTAAAAAAGAATCCATTGATCTATTAGATAGATAAGAAATTCTTTATTTATACAATTATAATTACAGATGTACATTTTTCATACAAGATGAATATATCATTCTGGATGTAGTAGGGTAACGTGTCTGACTCGTGAGGATATACTATATCGATTCCATATTTCATACAATAGGTTAGAGGATTACGTCCATTATCATTAGATGATTTACAGCCCCAAAGAGTGTGTCTTTGCATTCAAGTCACCACTAATAACCACTCGAGCCTCCTGGCTAAAAAGTGTTCTTAGTGAGTTGACTTCAAGTGGTCTAACTCTTGCAGGCGAATTATAAACGCAAGTGATCATTATTCTACCTTGAGGTGAATTTATTTTGGCAGCTATACACTCTAAATGTCCGAGATTATTTGGAAGAGAGACTTGTTCAGGTTCAAGATCAGTTTTAATGGCCACGAGAACGCCACGCTGTGGTGAAGTCCCATCAGCTCGAAAAATTACATAGGCACGAATATAAACGTTATTTTTAGAAGAAAGGCGAGTTTCTGTAATAGTAATAATGTGTGAATTGCCCCTTTGGCGAAATAGATTAGCTCAGCGAGATTACTCCGCAATCCATTTGCATTCCAATTAATAATAGTAAAAGAAGAAATGGAAGCCATTAATCTAAGATAGCTACTCCTTCCTCCAGGAGAATTTTGATCCGATCAGCTCCGGTTTGGGCTTTGGAAAGCGATCGCAAGAGCGCTATACATTTCCAATCAATGTATCAGAAAAATCGATCTATCAATCTATATTTAATTAATCCCCATTGATCTATTAACTTTTTGAATTTGACTTAATGCCTCTTTTAACATAACTCATTTGTGGGTCTCGGACGAGGAAAATTTTATTCAAAGTGGCAATTTTTTTCGACATTTGTAAAATTGAAATTTAAATCCGCATATATTTAGTCTTTTTCTTTTGATTTTTTTTAATTTTTGGTTTTAATTTTTTCTAACTATAAACACAAGACTTGAATATTTAAAGTTACATATTTTTTTTTTATACTTGTATATAATATTTAGAAAAAATTAATAAAGATTTTAAAAATAACCAAAAATATACTTAAGAAGCCTGAATTACACTATGTAAATTTGACTGCAAGTTTCGAATAGACACTAGAACACTAGAATCAACTTGATTCAAAACTTGAAGTGAAATTTGCATAGAGTAATTCAGGCTTCTTAAGTTTGTTTTTTGATTATTTTTAAAATCTCTATTAATTTTTTCTAGATATTATGGTATATAAAAGAACAAAATTTTCCCTTTGGAGAGAGACGTACTGGTAGAATTTTCAGCTGAAAGTAATGATAGTCAGCTCAGGGGTAGTGATAAAATAAAAAAATTATCCCATTTACAAATAAGGTGTATTTATTGGATTGTCATTCCTTTCTTTCTTTCCTCCTTTCCATTTAAACCAACGTTTCGGAGGATTCTTCCCTCCTTCTTCAGGGTTTCAAAGGGTCAATGAAGGAATCAAACAAGATGCTTCCTTCCTCTCTACTCAGCAGTGTTTGAAATTTTTACCTTCCTTAGCAGAAGCATTAAAATAGAAGAATTTTTTTTTACTTAATTATGGGGGGTAAACAATATTCTATTTTAATGCTTCTGCTAAGGAAGATACAAATTTCAAACACTGCTGAGGAGAGAGGAAGGAAGCATCTTGTTTGTTTCCTTCATTGGCCCTTTGAAACCCTGAAGAAGAAGGGAAGATTCCTCCGAAACAATAAGAAGGACAGATTTATTTATTTTTATGCTAATATATTTCCATATATATATACAGCTTTAATACATTTTTCTTAACCTGACTATGTCGTTTTTCATGAAAGAAATCTTGGGAAAACCTTTATTTAGGTTGGTGTAATTCAAAATATGTCGCTTTTCTTTAAAACTATGATATACACACTACAAGTGGATAGGCACAACGAAAATAGTAAAGTTTTTCCTGATCGGGAGACTTCAATTCCAGCGCAGAGGCAAAGTACACATAATCTCCTTACAGAGTATTTTATGAACTATCTTTATGTCAATTTTTCTGATAAAACTAGATATTTTATATTATTTAACACAAAAAGGAGAATTTTTGGGAGGTATCACTTTTCTTGTGCATCGACGAAATATATATGTCTCGAATTCACTATACTTTTTTTAATTAATTTTCGATCGCTGCACATTATAATTTTTTCATTCTGATTATTGTTTTATGTTTTGGGAACCCAAAATTTAGTTACCCGAGCCATAGTTTAAGAAGCAGTGTTCTAAGGGCCAGTTGTATGCCGGTTGGTAAACTCTTTTTAAACGTTGACAAAGGGTAAAACCTTAAAATTCACTTGGTGCCCGGTGGGATGGCCAATCAGATGGAAGTGCCTGTTATCTGATTGGCCATCCCATCGGGCACAAGGTGAATTTTATGGTTTTACCCTTTGTCAACGTTTAAAAAGAGTTTACCAACCGACATACAACTGGCCCTAAGAGAATCAGGCTGCTCTTCTTCTTTCTGACGTTTTACCTCCTTCTTTTCAACTCTCTATCCAGGATCAACTAGAATTGAATATTTGAAAGTATCGTTGCATCTTGGGAGAGCATTAGTTGATCTGTTGTGAAGATCGATTGATGGGAGAGAAAGAGCAACTAGCGAACCGAAACGACCATAGCGTAGCCGCCATGGCGTCTTTCTTGCACGACTTGTACTCTCAGGTTGATGATGATGATGATGATGATGATGATGGTGATGGAGAGGGAGGAGGGCAGGCAGGTGGAGGTCGGCTTGATTAAGACATTATCTTCCCCTGGCGACCTTAGGGCCCCAGGCAGGCAGGTGTCTGCTGGCCTTGGCCACGCACCGTTTAGCATACTATGCTCCTCAAGTACGGCGTTGCCAGATGAAGAGAACCAGCCATCATGGCCAAGACCTCACCGTCAGCCTCTCAGGTGTGAGAGATTTAATTTTTTAAGCAACTCAATCATCCAATTTTGACCATAATTAGATGCCAGATTTTCTTTTTTGCTAAGTTAAAAGAGAATCTTATTAATAAAGCTCAGGCTTATATATACAGTATAATCCCGATAAATCGTCAGAAAGTGCTGGTCCCTTGGAAAAATCTCGTTAATTCATATAAAACAATGAATTTTAGTCAGGGCCGGATTTAAAAGTATGCTTCTTATAAGCTAAAGTCCATTTGCCCCCTCTATAGTTCATATTTGCCTAATACAGTTGTTTTATACAACAAAAGGATAGAGTTCATTGGTGTTTTCATCTTTTTTAAACATAAAGTTCATTTAGTTTATATAAAACTACAATTTTAATGGTTTATATAATAAATTATATAATCAAATTGGTTGTCTATTTGAAGGAGACAATAAAAGAGTGTGTCTTCTTCTGAAGTTATAAATTTTTTATTTATTTATTACGAGACTATAGTTTTGTGTATAGTGTAGTAGTGAATCAATTGTAATTGTCTGATCAAGAGGGCAAAGCTCTCGAAACAATAGTCTCGTAATAAATAAATTAAAAATTTATAATTCCAGCAGAAGACACTTTTTTATTGTCTCCTTCAATTTATAAAAATTCTGCTACTCTTGGCAAAAAACTTTCAATTTAAGTTATCTATTTGTTTATTTTACTTACTTCTTTTAAGATTCGTTAAAAAATGAAATGGGTTTCGAACTTCATTAATTAATTTGTTCTTGGAGAAAAGTGATCACTGTTTTAAAAATATTTTTTAATTTAATGCTAATGACTATCTTTTGCGTAATTGAAGAACTGTGTTCAATTTGAATTAAGTTGGTGAAATGAAATTACACAAAATGTAGTTTAATTACTGATTTATTTGTTGAAAAATATACAGACTTCTCTAATACAAATCACCCCAGGTAATCTTCATGTCCAAATTAGATTTCTGGGAATTTGTTTTATGTTACAGTTTTAGAAAGTAGGCTATGTAGAAGGACTAAAACACATTTTTAAGTAACATGTATTCTTAAATTCGTACGGAAAATATTATTAACATCTGAAATACTTCATTTTAACTTTTGAATAAATTGCCAAACTGTCGCCACTGAAAATTTGCCCCTCTAGGCTGGAGCCTACTTAGCCTATTTAAAAATACGGCCCTGATTTTAGTCCTCTCTTTTTTCCTCTCCAAGATCGACAAAACGTCTCATAATTTGTATTTTTCCGTTGAATTAAAGTCGTGTTTTGGAAAAATCTCGTTAATTCGTATAAAACCAATCCCCTCGGTATAACGTATTTTTAAAATAAAATAAAAAAAATTAAAACTTTCGTTATATCGTATTTTTAATTTTTAACCTCGATATATCATATTCTCGATATAACGAACATGTCGATATATCGTACTTATTCTTTGTCCCCTTGAAGTTACGATATATCGGGATTCTACTGTATATTAATATATGGAGATTTGGATATATCAAGAATTAGAGGAAAAAGTGAAACTTTTTTAAGACAGTTTCGGTGAATTAATAATTTTAAATGATGAATATGGATCCCTATGACTTCTAGAGACTGGAACTCTTCCCCTCTGCTTCTTTCCAGCTACATATAACCTTCAGTCTTTCAAGACCCCCAGCACAGATACCTTCAGCTCAGACCCAATCCCTGAAATCTCTTCTTATTTTCACGATACAAGGGTCCTCCGCGGACTACCGAATTTGTACTTTTTTAGTGCAGGTTCTTCTTGTATCAATATCATTATATTAAATTGAAAGTTTTTTTGCCGAGAGTAGCAGAATTTATTAAATATATTGAAGGAGACAATAAAAGAGTGTGTCTTCTGCTGGAATTATAAATTTTATTTATTTATAACGAGACTGTTATTTCGAGGGCTTTGCCCTCTTCATCAGTCTATTACAATGGATTCACAGGAATTAATTTATTAACTCTTTTATTGTCTCCTTCAATATCATTATAAAAAATCTAAATCTGATATTCATTTTCTTAACTAGAGTCAAAGGACGTTTTTAAAATAATAGAAATTAAGAAATTAATTCCTAAAAGTCTGAAACAGGTCTGGACTTATATTTGGCATCTTTGCAATGCCTTAGCTTTAAAGGGAGGGAATCATTCTATTCTTTTTAATAAAAAGTAAAAAAAATTCAAGGTAGGTTTCACAAAATAAAACAAATATATGTTTTGAGTTTTATTTCGATTAGTATATATTTCGGGTTTTGAGCCCATCATCAGGAGTTAACATAGAGTTTTCTAGAAAACTCATTTTTCTTCTGATGATGGGCTCAAAATCCGAAATATATATATCGAGATAAAACTCAAAACATATTTACACATTTGTTTTATTTTATGAAACCTACCTTGAAATTTTACTTACTTTTTATTAAAAATGTTTCACCTTGTACCGATACCTAACTCTTTAAAAACTATTCTTTTTATTAGTTGAATAAAAGATTTCCCTGTCAATGGTAACAGAATTGTTTTTATTTTAGGTTAAAAATAAAATGAGAGAGTCTTCTGTTTTTTAAATAAAATAATTTTTAATTATTTCTAGAGACTATAGTTTCGAAAGCATTGCCTTCATCATCAGTCTATCACAAATATTTCAGTATTTAGTTACAAATTAAGATTTATACATTGAAAATTTTGAAAAATATATAATGTCTTTTTCTTCATGTTTCCTCTTGGGAGATTAGAATGTAAATGATGTGATGATGAAGGCAATGCCTTCGAAACTATAGTCTCTAGAAATAATTAAAAATTATTTTATTTAAAAAACAGAAGACTCTCTCATTTTATTCTTTTTAGTAATTTTCCTCGAATATGTCTGTTATGTTTTAAATAAAAGAAATAATGAAAGCCATTTCTAGAGAATACATCTTCGAAAAGCTTTGTAATAATTTATTAATTGTTTAATTCAGAGGTTCGAATGACAGCGACTTAGGGCCAGTTGTATGTCGGTTGGTAAACTCTTTTTAAACGTTGGCAAAGGGCAAAACCTTAAAATTCCCCTTGTGCCCGGTGGGATGGCCAATGAGATGAAAATGCCTGTCACCTGATTGGCCATCCCACCGGGCACAAGGCGAATTTTAAGGTTTTACCCATTGTCAACGTTTAAAAAGAGTTTTCCAACCGACATACAACTAGCCCTTAGAGTAATGACAGAGGCCATTTTGCCGATATTAGAATATTTTTCACCTTTAATATTTCATATATGTATTTTGATTTTTTAAAAAAAATATTTGAGATATATCAATTTTGTTTCCAATCAACTTTGATGACTCTTAATGGTACATTCTTTTTAAGCGTGATACTATTAATCATTTGGGGGATTTCAAGGGGAAAAGGTGAGTGTGCCAAGGAAAAATTTTAATAAAAAATACTTAATGAATAATAGGAGAAATATTGGCAAGAGAATGGCAGTTTTCATTTAATGGACAGATCCAAGAAATACAATCAATAGTTCCAACAAAAGAGCCTCATTTGCAAAAACATCAGTTTTTGGCACGATCTCTTCTACTTTTTCGAAAGCCAATGGTCAATTATAATTAACATAACATTTTATTTAACGCTATTTTCAAATAGAGCTTTCTAAAAAAATACAATACAGATGAAAAAATCTAAAAAAAAATCTGTTTCCAATTTTAAATTTAGTTTTTTTTGTAACTCCTGATGATGGGCTCATAACCCGAAATATATATCGAGATAAAAAACTCAAAACATATATTTGTTTTATTTGTGAAACCCACCTAGAAAAATATATTTTTACTTATTATCTATTAAAATGTTTCACCTAGAACCGACACCTAATTCTTTAAAGATTCTAAAATGGAATAAATAAAAATTTGAAAAATAGGTGAATAAAAATTAAATATTTGCTACTGGAAAAGAAGAAATAAACAGCTTTCTTAATAACGTCAATAAAATAGACAAATCTAAGTATCTGAGTATCTAAGTATCAGTCTGTAAATGAAAAGTACCTTATATAAATTCAACATATGGAGAATTGTTATATTTTCTCACTATAAAAACTGTATTCCCTTAAACCATAAGGCATAAAAATATTTTTTTATGTTTAATAGTCACTAAAAATCCTTATAATTTCTTCATGTCCATTAGGTGATCCTTATTTTGGGTATTATGCTGACAGAAACTAATATGATTCGAAAAAAAAAATATCCCCCGAGTTTCAAATCCCTATCTCAATTTTAACCTGTGCCGCACAGCGTGAAAGTTCCCCATCTAAATAATATGGGGTTTTTGGCATTGAACGATCAATTTTTTATTCCGGCCAAAGTAATTGTTCAAAAAATTTGAAACTATGTAGACTTTATCCTTATAATAGTAGCTATCCCTCGGAATTTTTACAGATTTTTATATATTATAATTTTAGAGTCTATAATTTATTAACACTAAGATTTAGCAATAGTTTATCTAGCTGTCACTCCAAAATTATAATAGCCAAAAATCTCTAAACATTTTGAGAGATAGCTACTATTATAAGGATAAAGTCTACAGAGGTTTAATTTTTTTGAACTATTACTTTTTGGCCGGAATATAAAAATGATCGTTCAATTCCAAAAACTCCATGTTGTTTAGATGGGAAACTTACATCGATTTGGGGCAAAGGTTAAAATTGAGATAGAGACTTGAAATTTGGGGGATATTTTTTTTATTTATTTCGAACCATATGAGCCTCTGTCAGCGTAAAAATTTGAAAATACTCAAAATAACGACCACCCTAATGCCCATCCGTTCATCTGTCATATTGCTCTTAAAGTTTACCACCTATTATGACTACATTTCATAATCATAAGCTTTTAATATTCGCGAGGTCATATATGTAGAAAATAGTAAAAAATCTAAAGCAGTCCCAAAAATTATAAAAATACTTATTAAAAAAAACATCGCGGATCTTATCCAGTAGGGTACTAGTTTTTTTTTATGAATAAAATTTCGATTATAACACAATTTTTTGACTCTGCTGTAAGTACAGTGTACTCTAATTTTGCAACCCTTGAAAATTTTTTAAAGATTCATAAAATTAGTTTAATACAAGTTCTTTGACTGGAATTATTTTGGTTTTTATAATATAATTGATTTTTATGATATAGATTAAAAAGGCTACGCACTCCTGACCCGCATCCCTTCAAACTTCACCACTTTTATTTACTTTTATTTATATATACTATTTGTTCTAATACGAAGTAAAGTGTCTATATACCTAAAATCCGCGATTTTAAATATTATTCTTTTTCAGTCAGATTTGAAAGAAATCGAAAAGTTTTTGTTTTGCCGAGAGTAGCAGAGTTGTTGATTCACAAAGAGAAACAAAGAGGTTGTCCTCTGCTTGATGCAAATAAACATATACACATATATCTCAAGATGATATATCTGTATATATATCTGTATATATAAATAAATAATATATATACAGATATATCATCTTGAGATATATGTGTATATGTTTATTTGCATCAAGCAGAGGACAACCTCTTTGTTTCTCTTTGAAAGAAATCCTTTATTTTTTAGACTGGGACTTGTTGTTTCTTTAAGAATCTTCAACTTAACCCTTAAAAATCTTCTTTTTCTTAATCTTAAATACAGGAATAGATAGATCTTGACTTAAATGTGTTAGGAGTTGCGTTTTATCTGATGAAAAAAATATTCTCCTAAGCTCCTTGTTTATCGGCAACCCGAAACACGTGCTTTATAAAATAATATAAAAGTTTCTGCAAAAACAGAGAGAGCTTTAAAAAAATCAATACAATAACTTTTCTAAATTTCCTATAATACCTACTTGATTTCTAAAAACAATCACAGCTTCTTGTTCCAAAATGATTGTGTTTTCAAAACGAAGAATTGTTTAGCTTTTGAGTTTTTTAAGTTAGCCCACCAAAAACCTTTTTGCGTCCAGATATGAAATATTGTTCTATAGTATCTATTGTCTATAAAAATTGCCATGGTCAAAATGTGGGGTCAAAAAATGAGAATCTAGACCCTTGTACCAAACTCAACCAAATTTTGTATACATAATCCGTAGGCCCTCAGAAAACTAAAATCCGAAAACCAACTACCCAAAAAAAAGGGGGGGATGAAAATATAGGCCACATCAGAACGTGTCAGTTTATTTTTTCTAAATTCCACTCTTTATCTGAAGATTTTTTTTCGAAGCGTTTGGACATATACGTTTTCAGATTGTTATTTATAAAAGATTTGTATTTATTCGTATTGTTAAAAATTAATATTATCATCTTGATTTTTGCCCCCCTTAGCTTCATGACCCCCCTAGTTTCATGAAAAGTAACCCACCTCCTTCTCCATTTTATTCAGTTCTAAAGAATTAGAAGAGCATTTTTATTACCCTTTTGTCAAGTTATATTGACCTCTTTTATTTTTAGCATACTATATAATACTAAAATGCAGCAATTTTCAACCCCCCTCCCTCCAGAAATTTCAATGACTCACTTTCATGATCCCACCCGCCGTGGGCATTCCTGTATTAACTATCTAATAAAAAAAAAGAGATTTTAATTCATGACAACTTTATTTAGCTCTATAAATGACTGGAAAACCATAGGTACAAAGTAATACTCTGAAAAAGAATATCAGATTATTATCTACTGCTCTTCGGGGCAAATAATCTTCGAACGAGTGACTGCGATTTTACAAAGACTTGTCAATATATAAAAATATATATCTATATATGTAGAATAGCCTAAGGACTAGTGAATGGTTTCTTTTATTGCATCGAAAGTCGCTCTGTCTAATAAAAAGCAGACTTCATTTTCTTTCAACTTGTTCATTCTGTTGTTTTCTTTTAATAGGCGTCGATCAGGCAGCCAGATAATGTATTTAAACCTGACATTTGCCTATTGTTTGTCCTTTGTTTTAGAATCAAGTGCAATGTTAATTTTTAATGGAAATTTGAAAGCAAAATTAACCTCGCGTGATTTCTCTCTCTCTCTCTCAGCCTGAGATTTTTGAATTACAAAGCAGCTAGCCATAAGAATTATTTTCTGTCTAACCAGTGAGTGAGGGGCATTCTCATGAAAGGTACACAAACCGAGATGTTATCACAAGCTATATGACTAAGATAATTTGATCAAATTAAATAAATATTAAATGAATATTTTTACAAAGTGAAGGACCAAAACTTTGAGGTGAAATCAGTAATCTATACCTAGGCTCATGGCCGTAGCCAGGGGAGGGGGGGATAACTCACTAATCAAAGGATGTAGAAAATTCATTCAGTCACCAAAAGGTTTCTATCATAGAGTAATATAGAGTGGAAGGCTCCATAAGGAGCCAATGCATTTTAGCGTATACGAGTTATAGAGCTCTCTGGTGGGACCAGAGCGAAACCATTGGGCAATAAAATGGCGGAAACCGCTCTCTTCGGGACAAATTTTGGTGACATTATCAAGAGTAAAAAATGCGCTTATATATAACATAAAGGGTTTGTATCTTTTATCTATGACAAAGCCTTTGAATGTTCCATGATCTTTGGATAGCTCTTAAGAACTAAGAGTTTTCGACCCGCAGTCGCTAGAAAGCGCTTTTTTGATATACGGTAGCCTTCCACTCTATATTACTTTATGGTTTATATTTTCAAAAGAAAACCCTGAATTGATTATGGAATTTCTAGCTTTATAATAATCAGGAAATAGAGTACGAACAAGAATATTTATTTTAGAAAGATCGAATTCACAGTGTTCCGTTTTAGTTTTTAAACTGAAACCAAAAAACCAAGACATAGGGGTCATAAATAATTAGTTTTAGAGTTTTTTTTTGTTTTTTTTTTTTTTGAAATTTCCCGACTTTCTACCAATATAACTGTTAATTGTAAAAAAAGTATTTCACTCTGAGACCCCTATGGATCGGGGGTTGAATAGGCCCATAGTATCCTCTGCTTGTCGTAAAAGGCGACTAAAAGGGGTTGGAGGTGAGGCTAACAAGCTCACTCCGTAAAAAAACTTCCTAGTCCTGGAAGCAAGCATTTGCTTCCATTCACAATATTAAGACACCTACCAATATTAATGACACTGAGTTTGCTCAAATGGCCTGGATTTTTAATTTTTAACCCCCCCCCCCCCTCTCTCCACCTCCCTTAATTTTGGGTCGATATGCACCAAAATCTAAACAGCTGTTAATCTCAATGGACCAAAACTACGTGTGAAATTTGGTTTTGTTATTCACACTAGCTTCGCAGCCAAGTAACATATACACTTTACGCTCGATCTGAGTGTAGGCTGGTTTTCATTGGGAATTGCCTCTCCCTAAGTAAGTTCTTTGACTTCTTACTAATAAAAATTTGGAACTCATATATATATTTCATTTATGTATGGGATGCAAATCTCTTCTCTGATGCAATTTTTCATCAGTTCATAAAAATTTATTCAGGTTGAAAGTTTTTGCCGAGAGTAGCAGAATTTTTATATATTGAAGGAGACAATAAAGTCAATAATGTACCAACAGATTATAGATTTTATTTATTTATAACGAGACTATAGTTTCGAGGGCTTTGCCCTCTTCATCAATCTGATGTCGTTATGTTAATAAAATTTATATTAACAACGTTGTTCTTTTATTGTCATCACTATTTATCAGGAATTACATTCAAGTCTGGTAGAGCAATGCATGGCAT
>JALMQS010000225.1:4967225-5243381 GCA_024734495.1 Forficula auricularia
TCTTACTAATAAAAATTTGGAACTCATATATATATTTCATTTATGTATGGGATGCAAATCTCTCTCTGATGCAATTTTTCATCAGTTCATAAAAAATTTATTCAGGTTGAAAGTTTTTGCCGAGAGTAGCAGAATTTTTATATTGAAGGAGACAATAAAAGAGTGTGTCTTTTCTGCTGGAATTATGCAATTTTATTTATTTATAACGAGACTATAGTTTCGAGGATGCCTTCACAAGTCTCATGTCTCGTTATAAAATAAAATTTTATAATTCATAGAAGACAATGGTTCTTTTTATTGGTCTCTTTGTACTAATTTTCAGGAATTACATTCAAATCCTAATCAGAATTTCTATTCAATAGAATTTTTGGCACATTTTTTAATAACCTCAACTGACAATCATCAGCTAATAAACATATCAATTAAACACTAAAATCGCAATTTTAAGTTTAAATCTCAACAATGGGTCGGGTTAGGCTAGGGGTAACGTGCCAGCCTGCTAACCAAGTTCGAATCAGACTCGAGGGATCAGGCTAAAATATGATCCCTGGGTAGAGAAAAATTAAAAAAAAAATAATAAGTATAGTAAATTGGCTTATGGGTAGAAAGGCCGAAAAGGCAAAAAAAAAATTGCAACAATGGACATGTTTGAATTTAATTTTATCATATTTTAACTGAATTTTAAATAAATAAAAATTTCAATTAAATTAAACATTGCTATTTGTTGGTGTCATTCTTAAAGCCATGATTTCTTATCAAAGGATGCTTGTCCGAGGTCATTTAAAAGGCGTATTTTCCGACCCTATTCTTTGTGAGTTCGATAGATCAGTGGGTTAAGTGAGCATTACTAGAGTAATTAAATATAGATTAATTTTTGATTTATTTATTAAAACTCATTCTGGTTCGATTCCAAGCCATGCATAATATCTAAATTTTTATTTTATATATATATTTAAAATTATTATAAAAGATTGATTTGTTAATTATTATTTCAAATCTATTACCAAAGTATTTCGATTTTTCAAATAAATTTTATAATAACATAAAATATATATTTTGACATATAAATGTGTACATTTACCATGCTATACCTATATTGCCTATGATTACATGATTGCCTGCGACGTCAGCAACCATGAGTACTCTTATTTATTTATGTGAGTTGTACAGGGTGACTGACACACGAGAGTCGGTTTCGAAACAATATTATAAGGGAAAAATATTTCCAATAAAAATTATTTGTTGGAAGTAGTCCCTTGTTTATTTACGGACTGCTTTCATCCAATCCTGAGATATTTAAAAAGCTTTTTACCACTAAGCTTGTAATCAATAAAATAATTATCGGAAAATCACTCTGAAACAACCCATACAGATGAATAGTGCCAATCCTCTAGAATCATTATTAATTCTCAAATCAATCACATTTGATAATGGGATATCCCGAAATAAAAGCCCTTTAGAATATTACAAACAGATTCAATTAATTTTCCATCTATATACAAAGATTTTATAAACTATCAACAGAATCGGGCCGTTTCTCTTTGATTTGGTTCTAACATTTTGGATGTACTTTGTTATATTATACATAAATATCTTTGTTTTTGTTTTTATTATTATTTTTATTATTTTATATCTATATGTAGTAATGGAAAGTACAAATTAATTTAAATTGAATCGGTGATTTTGAAAAGGAGTCTTCTGTAATCCAATTATACTAGAGATGATCTTTCAATGTCTGAATCCTAAAAAATATTATTTTCAGTATTAGAAGAAATTTTCTCGGGGAGAGATGGACTGATATAAATTTTAATTGTTAAGTGATGGGAAGGCAGTCCAAGAATAGTGAAAAAACTCAACCATATTTATTTTTATTAAAAATTTTAATGAATTTGGTGTCGGTTCTAGGTGAAACATTTCAATAATAGTGGATTAAATTAAGTACTAGGTACATTTCACATAAATAAAACAAACATAATCGAGAGAAAAACTCATAAAATATATTTGTTTTATTTTTATGTGAAACCTGCCTAATAGTTTAATCCTGTAGTTTTTAACCTTTTTAAGATATGATCCAAATTTAAGAAATATATCAATGTCATGACCCTCCAAAAAAGCCAAAAAATTTTCAATAACTTTTTTTAGAATATTTGATTAACGATTCTGCTCGACCCAAAAAATAAGCCAAGTTTGTGTTGCGACCCATAGGTTAAAATCCACTGGTTTAATCCACTCTTTTCAAAGAGTTAAATTAAAAAAAAACTTCTTTCCATGAGAACACGGGGATTAAAAATTGTTCAAATCGGAAAGATTGCAAATAGCCCAATGAGTTTGAAAAAAGTTTACTTTACCTGCAATTTCATTATGTCTTTTATTTCGATACTACTTTTGTTTTCCCAAAGTTTTTTCTTCTAGAGCCATAACCAGCTTTAAAGGTATACTTTCGTTTGTTCGTGTGTGTAGTGAAGGTTAGATTGGGCGCCTCGAATTGGTCTGAATGGCTGCTGCCTTTGAAACTAGTGATTGAGCATTTCGTCTACTGATGGCTTAATCAATGAGATCCTATAGAAAAAAAAACTTGGCTACCTCTCTCTAAACAACACTCAACCGGTGGGATAAAAACAGAGAGAGATCATTTTAAAACAGTGAAAATACTAGACAGCAAATTATCGAAAGGATCGCACCAAAAAAATAAAAAAAAAGAAGCCTAGTAGAAAGAGTAGATTTCATTTTTTTTTTAATCTTTAGGTACCTATGGTGTGGTGAGCAGTGAATCCCTCACTTAACAAATAGCCAGGGGCGATGCTCCTCCACGGTGTATCATTATTCTTAACAAGATGAAACCTCTCAATATAAGTGTTTCCTCTCATTCTATTTTAGTTTATTATTATTTCTTCTTTTAAATTATTTTCGTTAATATATTTGAAGAAATTTTCTATTTGGAGAGAGACAGACTGGTAGAATGTTTAATTGAAAAGTAATGGAAGGCAGACAAAGGATAGTTAAGAGAAAATTACACTGATCGACAAAAATTAAACAAAAATTTGTCCCCGTAATAGTCTAAGATCCTGACTTAGGTCGACCTTCACCTATCGAATTTTCTAATGAAATTAATATTTTGATAATATAATGTATTAATAAACAAAGCTTGATAGGGTCGACATACAATTTCTCTACATAGATATTTTAAATAAAAAATTAAAGTTGTTAATTTTATTACATAAATGTAGTTATCGAGTTTCCTGATAATATATTACCAATTGAGAGTAAAATATGTATATAAAATGCCAAAGTTGGGTCGCCATCTTTTTTCCATCTTAAGTCCAGGTAAGCAGGGTATCAAAAGGTAACGTCGAATTAGTATTTTTTGTAGTATAGAGTTTCCTTTATTGTTATATATGAAAATGTAGAAAGTTAAAAAAAAAATCGGTTGTCTGTAAAGTCGGTTTACTGACGATAGTTGAACGTGACATCGTCAAAAGAAAATACCATTCCATCAGTATTTTCTTATGACGTTGTCACGTTCAACTATCGTCAGTAAACCGACTTTACAGACAACCGATATTTTTCATAAAATTCTTCGTTCAGAAAATCATTTTAAATTTACAAAATACTTGAATAAAATTTATTGTTTAAATTTCTACTCGACTGTTAAAATTTAATTTTTGATTTTATTATTTTATAATAATAAATTTTGTATTGACATTATTTCTTTCAGCAAGTAAACTGAATACAAGTTGTTGTTCAATTAGTTACTTAATTATTTTTGCAAATTTAATTGTAATTTGTTGTAAAAAAGTAATAATTTTGAATAATTTATTATAAGAATAAACTGTGATTAAATTATTGTTCATAAATCTTAAATTTAAAATTTAAAATTTGGAAACATCATTAAAATTTTTGTAACTGTAGCTTTTAAAAAGCCCGACTCAATCTTTGTCGCTCGTTCCGCGCTCTCGCTTGCACTTCAAGCCTTAAATGGAACGCATCAGAGCGAGGTAACGCCGCATGAGTCATGTTTATTCGAGCGTGCAGCCGGCTTCATCGAATTATAAGACGTCACGTCAAAAAAAAAATAATAAATAAATCTAATAAATTAGATAAAATAGCTATGCAGGGAAATTGGATGTCGGCCCTATCAAGTTTTGTTTATTAATACATTATATTATCAAAACATAAATTTCATTAGGAAACACGATAGGTGAAGGTAGATCTATTGACATGTAAGAACGTTAAAAGATCTAAAAGACAAGTCCTGACAAGTTTTAGTCCAGGTCAATTAATTGTGATTGTTCTAGAAAACCCCAATTTTTTGTCTCCTTTTACTAGAATGGTATAACTATAGATGTATCGTAGCATATAAATTATTGAAATAAAAAATATTTTAGAAAATGAAAATATATGAAGAAGAATCATATTTCAATCAAGTTCATTATTTTGTTTATTTTATATACGGTAGTTGAGCTTACAAATTTGCTTTTAGTTTATTTTTGAAAAAAGCTTCACGTTTTGTACAAATGTACATTAATATTTCGGAAAAGGGAATAATTATATCTCTACATATAAATCTCAATGTTTTAAGGAAGTTTATGATTTTATGTTGAGCCACACTCATTGCAGTGCTGGGCCACGGGTTGGACAGCTCTGACTTATGTATATATTACTCATTAAATTATTTCGTTACTTGCAAAATTTATTAATTCTACTAAAAAGTTAGTTGATCTCTAATCGGATTGCCAAAATTGAAACCTTGTGGGGGCTAATTAGCTGGCCTCCACTCCTTTGGCCTTATTTCTGCCAAATCTTTGTAACTTCTAAAATTTAACAACTTATTGTGTTGAAATTTCATAGGCAGGTGTTTTTAATATTCATATTTTCTAAAATATAGTTGTTTTTTATTTTGAATCATGGAGATGTTTATCTTTAGAATCTTACATTGTACATGTATATATTTAATTAATATGTTTTATTACAATTAAATACATAAAATGTGCATTAGATAATTTATTAAAAGATTCTTTTTCAAAATATTTCCAGGAATATTTGCCGGCTGATAATCTTATCAAACAACGGGATTCTTTCAATTTTCATTCCTCGCTTCATTTGGTGTTGAGAAAGGCTTGAGGCAAGAGGGTCAGCGACATGCAGCCGATCTAAGGTAAACAACCCTTAATATCTTTTGTCCGCCTCCGTGGTGCAATGGTCAGAGTAACTGACTGGCAACCCGGAGGTCTCGGGTTCGATTCCCGGCTATACCCAGACATTTTTTCTGTAAGTATAGGGTCTGGTAATAAAAATTAAGTGGGAGATAAATTTAACCGAATTTATCGCGCGGAGAATTTACCACTGCTCGAAGCCCCTAAAACCTTAGTAAATTGGATATTGAAATGTATCTAAGTTTCTGAGATTGGCTCGTGATCCCGGCTTCTTTTCCTTCTACTCTGTTATTTTCACGATTGAGGGGCCAGCCCATACAGGCCTTTAGGGGATCCCCCTTCTGGTGTATCTCCTTCTCTCATCAATATCATTAAAAAAAAAAATCTACCCCTAAAATATTCTATTGAATATCACTCACTACACTCTGCGAATGTAGATAGCCAAGTGGCTAGAGTATTTACTTCATTCAAAAATTTTAAATTTATTTCTTCTTGCTCATGTTTAAACATATCGGAAACATGGAGAAAAATTAATTTCTATTGCCTCTCTGAAAAATAGAATTGTTAGCTATGAACTGAACTACAATTTAACAAACAGATTGTATTAATAGACTGATGCACGTCTTGACGTTTGACTTTCCAGCTCTAACCGTTCATTTAATTGAAAAGTTTCTGTTTTGCCGACAGTAGCAGAGTTGTTGATTCATAAAGAGAAACAAATAGGTTGTCCTCTGCTTGATGCAAATAAACATACACACATATATATCGAAATTATATATCTGTATATATATAATTTATTTGTTTGAGACTATACTTTCGAAGACTTGGCCTTCATCATCAGTCTTTTTTAATTATAAATATTATTTTTCATGAGATCAATATCGTATTGATCCATACGATATTGACCCCAAATAAATTTTATATATACAGATATATAATTTCAATATATGTGCCCATAATTATGAAAGTGGACAAAGTGAAAAAATTAAAAAAAAAATAGTTTTTTTCATATTTTATGTTCCATCCATTTAAAAAGTACAATAATAAGATGTCGGTTTTGAAAATTCGCATAAAATTGAACGATGTGAAGAATTTAAGTGGATTTCTAGTTGTCTCATTATACAGGATTCGAATCTTGTTTATTTTATAAAACTTTAAATATCTCGAAACTAACAATCAATGACTTAGATCACTTTCATAATTATGGGCACATATATGTGTGTATGTTTATTTGCATCAAGCAGAGGACAACCTCTTTGTTTCTCTTTATGTACTAACCCTTCATTGACAATAAATTTTCATTTTATTAAATTATAGATAGATAATATAGAAAGCGCACCTTAAAACTTTTCATTTTCTCATCCAATTTAAAATTTAATTCATAAAATTTCATTTGCTTCAAAATTTACTTATATTAGTTATTAATTATAGGTTATCTTAAAAAGATTAAGGGCTGATTTAATACAACTCAATTTATAAGGGTATTTGCTTGAAACCAATACAATAATAATTTGAGATCTATTTTACAAAATAATAACAAAACGTTATCTATTTAAAAGTCGGGAAAAGTTTGGAATTATCCTCGAGTTTTTTTTTTTTTTTTTTTTTGAGTAAACGATACACTTCAATCTATTAGTAAAATATTTTAAATTACAATTTTATTAGAAGTACGACGACTTATCAAATATAAACCATTTCTTTTTTTTAAGGGGGTCCGGAACTGTTTATCATTTTGATAATAACATTTTCAAACTTTTACCACCGAATCATTGATGAATTAAATATTTATTCCCGAAATTTGAAGTTGATCGTCTGTCCCATAAATTAATGAAAATTGTACTTTTAACATGGAAGTAGGTAAATGGACCGAGCTTTTAAAAGGGCTATAACTTCTATACAAATTATAGCATTTTCAAAAAATTTACACAGATCAATACTTCAACTTTTATGAATCGAATGATACATTTTTCAATAAATTTGACAGTTTAGTTAATTAGTTATTCATAAACGTAAAAATAAAAAGTCATTTGCAGCCAACAGAATATATCAAAAGCACTAGTGTACAATTCCAACTCTATTTCTTGAAATCGTTTTTGTGTTAAATAAATATTTTTATAATGGGAAAAAATTTATTTCATTATTCTTTTTATTAATATTATCAAAACAAAGATTTTTATTCGAAATTAACCTCATTATTAACAATTTTTTTTTTTATTAAAAAAATTAGTAGGCAGAAGTTGTCACTCTGCAGAAATACAAAAGATTTTTTCGAAGATCAACCAGATAGATAAGGTGTCTCGAACTCACTTAATTTATCGAATCAATAAAAGATATAAAATTAATACATAATTATTTTAAAAACAAAAGTGAAGTTCGTTTTGGACTCAATTTACACCACTATTCTTTCTTCGAGGATGGGATCAAAAAATCGTCAATTTGATGGGAAATTTATATCTAAATTAAATAATAAATGATGTATTAATATTGAAATTTTTTTATTAATTCAATAAAATTTAAAAAAAAATATATGGATTTTATTTGATCTATCTTGGTATTTAATAAATCGTATAGCGACCTTATCGTTCTATATTTATCGATATTTAAACATATATTGGCTAAAATAATTAACTCTAAAATTTTATTACTTGTTTCATAAATTCATTTGAATTATTATTTATACTTAATACATTAAATGATTTAAAATGTCATTTCTCATTAAATGCAGAAATTCATGTTGTTTGCAAATAATGAAAAAAACCGAAAAAAACAAACAAATAAACAAACAACAAATGCAAACAAATAAATAAATACTAACAGGTAGGCAAAATTTAAGCTATTTAAATGTAAATTATTATAGGATTGTATTGTGTATAAGCGCGTATGTTATGAAATTAATATATTACGAAAGCTTATTGACATTTATTTTGAATTTCGAAATAAAAATTCTTGTCATAGATTAATTTGACATATCGGTAATAAATAACTTAGTTTAACTACTAAATATTAATTATCACGAAATTATATCAGGCTGGCTTACATAAAGCCATTGATTCGATATATAATAGGTGATTAAAGTCAGAACAAAGCTCATGCATTCATGTCACAGGGAATATGGCCCGTGATTTAATGGGGACAAGAGCGCAGGTCGCAACCGGAGCGTAAACATGTTGGCGGAGACCGAGATAAGGCGCACCCCCCAAAAGACGACCCCCCCCCCAGGCCCATATCATGCAACCCTTCCAGTCTTACTTTTCATAGACCAATCACTCCATGAGACACTTAATTACTATTATGGAATGATAAGTTGCAAATGGGGCGATGGAATGGCCTCCCCATGGTCCCCTTCATCTTCAGGCAGACGTTCCTCCTTCTCCCCTGCTGATAAGACAAGAAACTATTCTTCAGCTATATTTACTTTGTTCTCCCCTTTCTATTTTCATGAAACAAATGTTAACTTGTTAAAAGGGTGGAATTGAAGCCGGTTGAGAGACTTAATATAAATCATAATTGCAGGAAAAAGTGTAACTTTTTCAACACTCGATATGCTGTATGGTTTTAAATTAAATTGAAAGTTTCTTTTTGCCTTGAGTAGCAAAATGTTTATAAATTGAAGGAGACCATAAAAAAGAGTGTCTTCTGCTGGAATTATAATTTTTAAATTTATTTATAACGATGGTAGACTATAGTTTCGACAGCTTTGCTCTCTTCATCAGTCTATTATAATTGATTAACAGGAATTAATTTATGTAAGAAATGTAATTTTACTTAGATTTTTTAGATACATGAATTCCTGTGAATCAATTGTAATAGACTTATGAAGAGGGAAAAGCTCTCGAAGCTATAGTCTACCATCGTTATAAATAAATTAAACAATTATAATTCCAGCAGAAGACACACTCCTTTATTGTCTCATTCAATGCTGTATGCTGTTTTAATCAATTAATCATTTTTAATCATAAATATATAACTAAAGATCTGAGCATCTTTTTTTTAAAAATAGTTGGAATGTTTTTCAAAAAATCCGCTCGGTTAAAAACGAAAGTATATTAAGAGAGAATTTAATTTTAGGACAATCTAGGATTTTAGTAGAAATATTTTTATATTGCGATATCAGAGGGGATGAAAAAAATATTTCTACCAAAATCCCAGATTGTCCTAATAATTAAATTCTCTCTTAATATATTTGTGTTTTTAACCCGAGTTAATTTTTTGAAAATCATTCCAGTTTTAGTTTTATTTTTAAATAAAAGTTCCTCTATGACAATCTTTTTTCATTTTTTTTTATTTTAAGCTAAATTTTTTATTTTCCGTTATAGAAGAATGGAGTAAAAGTTTTCTTCGCTTATATAATATATTGCGGTTCAGAGAGAGATTTTTGTCTCGAGGGTTGAGCTAACTGCCCGGAAAGCATGTTAGTTTCCAGGTTCAACTCCTGAGGGAATGAATTCCCTCTGATTTCGAAATATAAAAATATTTCTACTAAAATGCTAGATTGTCCTAAAGATTAAATTCTCTCTTAATAAATATCTAATTTATAAGTGATGGAAAGGCAGCCCAAGGATCAGGCGCGGATCCAGACCTCTGTTTTGGGGGGGGGGGGGGCGGTCGCCGGTATATAAGATCTACTTTTGATCTCGGAAGTGTGTCGCGATCGAATTGTCCAAGCGGGGGGGGGGGGGGGGGGGTCAGAGACGCCGCCCCCCCCCCACATAGAACTTTGTTTTCTTCAATTTTAAAATTTAATGTTATAAAAAAAAATAATTAAATAAACAAAAAATGTTGATCTCCAATGCTTTGGGGGGGGGGGGGAGGCGGTCGCCCCCATCGCCCCCTGGATCCGCGCATGCCAAGGATAGTGAACAAAATTCATCAAATATCAGTTCTCCGCATTGAAAATACAAATATTTTTGCACAATAACGAACTTTCTACGACTTTTCATTCTCAAGTTTTCGTATCTGAATCCAATCCAGATACACAGACAGAAAAAAAATAATTAAACATGATTTTTCTCCACATTTCAGACATTTTTAAAAATAATAAGAAAAATAATTTGAAAATTTTTTAATGGATTCAATACTAGGCTCGAACAGCAGGCAGCCTTAGCCTGCCGGACGTATCTGTAATCGTAATATTATTATAGGCGTTTTTTATTGAATGACCTAGTCGATTTTGGCTTGAACAAAAGCTCTCGTTTGGTTTAAATTATTATTGGTAATATTTTAGAAAATGTTATTGAAAATATAGCGAAAAAACAAAACAAGACAAACATACCTACATTTAGTATACGTGCAGTAATCAATTCTAGTGGCTAGGTCTTTTTAAAAAATGTTTATTGCATAAATGTTGTTTCTTTTAATTTATTTATTTATAACGCGTTCTAAAAAAAATATATATAATAATTTTAATTAAGAATTAAATCGTTTCATAAGTTGGAAATTAATTTAATATGACCACACTGAATGAAAAACCTAGCACCCTTGATTGTTATTATTTTTGTTTTTTCATTCCCTCATCCATTTCCTTTTTCGTTTTATTTGATGAGCTTAATTACATTTTAATTTATCATGTCAAGCGTAAATTGATTAATTAAATCTCGCATTTATAGTGGAAATAGAAAATATTTTTTTTTTTACTTTACTAAACATATAGAATGGTAAAGTATTGTAATCATGCAGAAAACATTTGTGGGTTTTGCTTTTTTTCGAAATTCTTTAAAAACTTAAAAACTTTTTAGATAAAAAACATTAATTAAAAACACATAGAATACAAATATACTCTTTTATGGTAATTAACGAAAAAGTAATCACTGAAAGTTCCTGTCATCTGATTGGCCATCCCAGTCCCTCCATTTACCATCTACCGTTTGTTAGTGGTAAAAAGCATTTACTTTCCTACATACAACCGGCCCTAAGTCAGTGATGGCGAACCTTTTGAGCACGGTGTATCAAAATTTATCGTGTAATGTATCGTGTTATATCTAGAAATATCGGCTTTATCCTACCCTTAGTTCTAATCTCTTCCATACCATCTGCGAAATTTGCTGAGAGCGTACCGAGCCCTGAAAATGTTTTCACCTTTTCCTTCACTTTACATTAGAAATTTTTCATCAAAATTTTTTCAGTCCTTTAAGAGAAATTTTTAAAAACTTAATAAGTAAACTAATGAAGTACTAAATATATACCTGCTTTTGTCTTTTTCTCAAGCATTCATGCATATATATGGTATAACATAAACTTTTCAATTTATATTTAGTATACTTTTATAACTTAGTCCGCCTGCCTGGTGTAATGGTCAGAATAACTGGCTGGCAACCCGGAGGTCTCGGGTTCGATTCCCGGTTAGACCCAGACATTTTTTCTGTAAGTATAGGGTCTGGTAATAAAAATTAAGTGGCAGATAAATTTAACCTAATTTATCGTGCGGAGAATTTACCACTGCTCGAAGCCCCTAAAACCTTAGTAAATTGGATATTGAAATGTATCTAAGTTTCTGAGATTGGCTCGTGATCCCGGCTTCTTTTCCTTCTACTCTGTCCTTTTCACGATGGAGGGGCCAGCCCACACAGGCCTTTAGAGGATGCACCTTCTGGTGTATCTCCTTCTCACATCAATATCATAAAAAAAAACTCTTGAAAATGGGTCAGAAACCCTAAATATGTATATAAGGTTTATGCTCAAAATAATATTTGTAACAGGAATAGTAGAGAATTGGATAAAATTAAAAAACATAGAGCTTTTTTAAGTGGTCCAGACGTTTTTTCAATTTATTTTGACTTCCTCAGTGGCTCATTTTATCTCAGTGACCCTTTTATAAAAATGAGCCACTGAGAAAGTCAAAATAAATTGACGAAACGTCTGGATTACTTTAAAAAAGCTCTATGTTTTTAATAATTAATAGAGATTGTGGTGTTGGTGCAAGGTGAAACATCTTTAATAAAGATAGAAGTAAATAAATATTTTATGAGATATTAATTTACTCTGAGTTAAGTTTTCTAGATCACTTGTTTCACGTTAAAAATTAACAAAATAAGAGGTAATTTTTTTCAATATATATATTTCGGGCTATCAACCCATCTTCAGGAATTACAGAAAATAGCTAACCAAGTTATTTTCTGTAATTTCTGAAGATGAGTTGATAGCCCGAAATATATATATAAAAAAATTACCTCTTTTGTTTTTTAATTTTTAACGCGAAACAAGTGACTTAGAAATCGTAACTCATTTAAATTAATTTCTCATAAAATATTTATTTACTTTTATCTTTACCTATGTTTTTAATTTTATCCAATTCTCTACTATTTCTGTTATACATTTACTTTGGATACGAATGAAGTAACATTAAACATATTTTTTATCTATTTGTCAAACACCACCTAGTGTTTTAACTTTTTAATTTTTATATTTAATTAATTTTATCTCTAATTTATACAAATACAAACTTGAAAGCTGGTATATGGTAAAGTTAACCGTAGTTTTTCAGATCAATTTTTTTCTCCCTCTGATAGATAAAAGGGTTGTAATGCTTTCCAACTCGAATATCTTGCTTCTAAATCAAAAAATGCGTCTAATAATATACCTACAAATGCTTCAAATAAAAGGAAGGAAGGGTGTCTGTCTGGACAGAGGAACATGGCAAGTCAAAGAGCGATTGCCGATATCTCTCTCTTGAGGGCTTTACTGATCGAGGGGAATGAATTATTTAACGAAACCTGTAATTTTCAACCCCAAAACAAATTCCTGAATTAAGATATGCATCTTTATTGACGCTATGTATAGCTTCAATTGCGTTAAAACTACATCCGCCCGCGGGTTAATAGTGTGTGATCTCAATAATAATAATAATAATTGAACCAATTATTTTCCCCATACAGCCATTCACTTTCAAGAAATTTACATTTTACCAAATAAAGATGATTTTGGGTTTCTTATAAAGATTTCTATAGACACACAGGTATTGAATTATTTTAAATCGAGAAGAAAAATTCACTTAATTATATTACTTATCTTACAGGATATGGTCATGAATTGTAATCGTAAATGAAAACAGTGTTTTTGCTTCAATTTTTCGAAATATCTAAAAAACAGCTGAAACTATAATATTTCCCTAAAAGAGTCTACAAGAAAGTGAATATCAAAATAACATATTTCACGAGATATTAATTATTTTGTCAAAAAGTCTGTTAGTTTATACGTTATCAAATTTTGTATACACTTTAGCTCAAAAACTACACGTCTTTAATGAAACCCTGAAAATTGCAATTTTTCGACAAATATGGTTGCCTAAATACAGGCGTTGCCATCAAGTGCTGCCATCTACACTGCTAAAAATTTCTCATGTAATTTTTACTAGAAAAAATGGGAAGTTAAAACTTTTAGTAATAATACATACCAGTATTCTAATCTCGCAACATATTTTTTACTAATACGTATTTAATTAATACAAGAAATAAACTGCAACGGATCGTTGCTAAACTTTATCCAAATTCATTTGAAATATTAATATGTTTATTCCTTTATTATTAATCAGATATCAATGCAATTTGCAGTTCATGTTGACTTTAATTCAAAAATAATGATCGATTCTCATCTAGTACTTGAGGAATAACCATTCTATATTGGATTTTTGACATTTCGGTTATTATTGGTAACCATTGCTGAAGACATGGAGGAATTGACTTAAAATCAAAAATAACAATCAATTCTTATCTAATACTAGAGAAATAACCTTATTGCATTCCATTTTTTATGTTTTGACTATTAATGGCAACCTCTACTGAAAACGTGGATGAATCGACTTAAAATCAAAAAGACTAAATTCTTTTATGGCAAACAACTCAAGCTTGAAAAGAACATCAAATAATTTGTTTTTTTAAATGTGTTTTAAACATTCTATCATATGAAAAAAGGGGAGGGGGGTCAAAAATGAAAATTCTAGCCTTTTGGACCAAGCTATGTATACAAAATTTGGTTAGTTTTTGCATTTCTAGCCTTCTGGGGGTCCACAGATTATGTATATAAAATTTTGTTGAGGTTGGTCAAAAAGGATAGAATTTTTATTTGTGACCCCCCCCCCCCCCCGATTTTCGATGTTTAGTTTTTTCATTTCTAGCCTTTTTGGGGCCCACAGAATATGTATACAACATTTAGTTGAGTTTGGTCGAAAGGGCTAGAATTTTCATTTTTGACCTCCCCCGTCTTTTTTTGTCTGATAATGTTTAAAACACATTAAAAAAATATATATTTTTTGTTTTTTTATAGTTAAATTTTTTCATTTTTTATACCTCTTCAAAATGTGGTAGATCTTTATGGCCCACCCCGTATTAGAGACTGGGGAGTTGTATGGTAAAGCAATGTGGATGAACATATCAGTTTATTTTTTATGGTAAAAAATGAAAAAAAATTGATTACAAATTTTTAAAACATCAACAATAAATCGCTAATTCGTACTTTATATTGACGCTATCTATGTAAATAGTAGTTCAAATTACTTTAAAACTACATCCGTCTGGGGTTGATATTGGTGCAAAATCTCAATAATAATAATATAAATTATTTTCCCCAAAAAGCCATTAGCTTACCAGAAATTTACATTTCACCAAATAGAGACGATTATAAATCTTAATAAAGAAAATGAATGTCTAGCAGATTATTCATTCAATGGAGAAAACAAAAAGTGAGGATATGGATAAAACAATCCTTTTTATACTCCAAACGATAAATATATAAATTATATTTAGTGGGTTAGAAATTTGTGCGCCACCTTCTTTTAAAAAATAGACTAGAAAAATTGAATAGCTGGTTTGCCCTTTTTATGACTTTTATAGAAAATTTATGTTGATTACATAAAAGTTGCTGCATTTTATTTAGATACGTCAAAAAAACAATACAAACAAATTTAAACAATCTGAGTTTTTACGATGGCTAGAACCAAAGTATAAACAGTATGGGGACCACTTGTATGTCGCAAAAAGCTTCATCTTTGGTTTATTATTATTAAACTATTGAATGGCATATCTTTGTTGAATTTTGTCTTACTTAATTTTTACGAGATTTTGTTTTTGTTTTTGTTTTTGTTTTGAATGAATTTATGTGAACATCCCCACCAGCACCGTAAACATTGTAATACTTAATTATGTACCTATTTATGTATGTTTCTCTTTTATCTTTAGCTTTTCTTTTCATTATTGTTTTCTGTATGATTTTCATGTGATAGTTCTTTTATTGTTAATTATATTTATTGTTCGAGTATAGATTATTGTATTTTTTATTGCATTGTTTATATATGATTTCGATGTTTTATTTTGTAATTCTTTGTAAAAAAAAAAAAAAAAATTTTTTTTGATATAACACTCATTATACACGTATTTGACATTTTTGTAAGTGGACTACTAGTCCGTAAAATTATCTAAATAAATAAATAAATAAATAAAGTTTTAATAGTCTTAGAAAAAAAACATAGGGCCAAATGCAAGAGCTTGAGTTATTATGCTGAGTGTTCAATAGTTTTTCATCTCTTATTCAATCCAATTTTTAACCGACTTCAAAAAAGGTGGAGGTTCTCTATTCAACTGATTTTTTTTTTTTTTGTGCCTATATTACCTCATATCTCCGCCAATTGTGAACCGATTTTGAAAAACTTTTTTGCATTCGGTCCAGTCTACCTTCCGATTGGTTCGATTTTTTTTCCATAGGTATTAGACCTTTTTTGTTAGGTTTGTTCAGGACTAACTTCTTTGTTTATGAACCGATTTCGATGATTTTTTTATTCGAAAGGGGGTATCTTAGGGATGGTGCCTTATTAATTTGGTCAAGTTCTGATGATATGATCACTATTAACAACATCACTAAAAAGAGAAAAATAAAAATAATTTTTAAGAAAAAAATAAAACCGACTTCAAAAAATTAAATACAACAAATAAAATATACTAAAAGGTATAAAATAATTATTAACTTATTTAGTTACAACTAAACTACGAAATATTAACATGCAATTACTTTTTGAAGTCGGTGCCAAACATATACCTTTTATGAATCGCACTTGACGGATCTTACTTAGTACGTTTGGTGGGTACGCTCGCTTATAGATATAGTTTGTTTGGCACCGACTTCAAAAAGTAATTTCATGTTAATATTTCGTAGTTTAGTTGTAACTAAATAAGATAATAATTATTTTATACCTTTTAGTGTATTTTATTTGTTGCATTTAATTTTTTTGAAGTCGGTTTTATTTTTTTCTTAAAAATTATTTTTATTATAGGGTTTTAACTTCAAATTCAGACTTTGCCATATTAAATTCGGAATTTTAAAAATCAAGTGCGGACTTTTCCATATCAAATTCAAGATTTTTCAAACCAAATTCAGAATTTAAAAAATCAAAATCAGACTTTTTCAAATCAAATTCAGAATTTCTATTAAACCATGCATATTTTATATATTAAATTATAGCTTTTTACCTGAAAACGTTTCTTGAGAGTACAAAATGCTAATCTTGAAAGGTTTTAGTTGATGAGCTGAAAATTGGTACACAATATATTCGAATGCACCAAATTTTAGCTTTTTAACTGAAAACGTTTCTTGAGAGTACAAAATGCTAATCTTGAAAGATTTTAGTTAATGAGCTGAACGTGGTACGCAAATATCTTAGAATGCACAACAATTTTAGCTCATTACCTGTAAACTTTCCCTTTTTCTTAACTATAAGTTTTTTCTAATTTTTCATCTGTTTATTAATAAATTCTGAATTTGTTCAAGCTGAAACATTTTTAAATAATCAGTAAGTAAAATTTCAAAGTAGGTTTCACAAAATAATTATAGTAATAAATAATAAATAATTATTTTGTTAAACCTACCTTGAAATTTTACTTATGTAAAATAAATATATAGCACGAGAATTATAATGCTTTACAAAAGTGCATCTCAAAGTTTTTCAAGTCGAGGAACACTAAATTCGTAACATTTTTTTCCGCGGAACATTTACAATACAAACTTTAAACCAGGGGTACTCAAGCCTACTTGCTGGTTCGGGAGAGATCGTAAATTTTTGTACAATATTCTTATTATATTATACATTTGGACTATTTATTTATTTATTTTTCATTCCTTGACTAAGGCAACTTCCTGCCTACTTATTTATTGATCTGTTTTTTTTTAATTATTTATTTTTACTTAATTTAACTAAATATTTCTTCCAAACCAGTGACATATTCTAATTATTTATTTTAGTAATTCGTTTATTTATTTTCAGAGTGAATTTATTTATTTGTTTTTATTATTTGGACGACATGCGGTATTCCTTTTTTTAACCGACTTCAAAAAAGGAAGAGGTTCTCTATTCTACAGATTTTTTTTTTTTTGTACCTATGTTACCTCATATCTCCGCCAATTGTGAACCAATTTTGAAAAAAAAATTGCATTGGGTTCAGTCTACCTTCCGATTGGTCCCATTTTTTTCATAGGTATTAGACCTTTTTTGTTAGGTTTGTTCAGGACTAACTTCTTTGTTTATGAACCGATTTCGATGATTCTTTTTTTATTGGAAAGGGGGTATTTTAGGGATGGTGCGATATTAATTTGGTCAAGCTCTGATGATATGATCACTATTAATAACATCACTAAAAAGAGAAAAATAAAAATAATTTTTAACAAAAAATAAAACCGACCTTAAAAAATTAAATCCAACAAATAAAATACACTAAAAGGTATAAAATAATTATTATCTTATTTAGTTACAACTAAACGAAGAAATATTAACATGAAATTACTTTTTGATGTCGGTACCAAACAAACTATACCTATAAGCGAGCATACCCTCCAAACGTACTAAGTAAGATCTGTCGAGTGCGATTCATAAAAGCTATATGTTTGGCACCGACTCCAAAAGTAATTTCATGTTAATATTTCGTCGTTTAGTTGTAACTAAATAAGATAATAATTATTTTATACCTTTTAGTGTATTTTATTTGTTGCATTTAATGTTTTGAAGTCGGTTTTATTTTTTTCTTAAAAATTATTTTTGTTTTTTATTATTTTCTTCTTGGCCGCAGCATACTAAGGTTTCAAACCGTTCTGCTGTGGCCCCACCGTGAGCCACTCAACCGGATCCTGATGGGAGGATCGGAAGGCTATAAGGAGAGGAGATGTGGAGGCCCTTAAAAAAAACACTCGATCAAATCTACAATCACATACAAAAATTATTTCCCATTCTATTGATTTTTCTTTTGCAACAATTTTTAATAGTGTATTTGGTTTTTTCGCGGAACAATTCATGTGTTTTCAAGAAACACCAGTCTTCCGCGGAGCACGATTTGAGAACCATGGCTCTAAAAAGTTCATAAACACTACGGAACCCTAAAAATTCAAAGCCTCTCTCCTCTTAAATAATCTTTATTTTCAACGTACTGTATCATATTTTTCTAATTATAATTAAACTGTCGAAGAGATTCAAATTCCAGGGGATTAAATTATTACCATCGGTCATTTTATTTTAACGCTATTTTAATACTTTTTGGTAGAAAGCATTTAAAAGCATCTATAAAATAAGGGAGAGCTTAGAGAAATCAAAAAATAAAAATAAATAAATTTTGCCATAAAGAGACCTATAAAAAGAAATAAGTAGCCTTTAAATACCTATACCTACCGTATAATATATGAATCAAATTCAGGTGTTTAAAACAAAGTTTAACGATATAATTAAGGATCAACTTAATATCTTCTAAAAAAGTAATTGGAAAATTATCCAATATAGGAGAACTAAATGTATATTAAAACGAAAAAAAAAGAAAGAAGAGGGCGATTTGATGCTCTTGCTCGTTTCTAATATGACCCTTTAAGCTCAAATTAATTTCAATTTGATTGGAAGTTAATTTTATGGAGGATAATCAGCTCCACGAATATTTCCATTTCCATAAACAAGGGGAAAATTCAATCGAAATTACAATTTCCATTTTAAACACTTCAAGGGACACTCATGGTATCAGCTAGGGCTAGCCAAGTGGGCTCCAGCAATATAGATAACAAGGATATTTCCCATTTCAAATAAAAGGATGTCCAGAAAACGACATTCACTTAATTCCTTCTCTCTAAATAGACTCAACATTTTAATTTAAGAGTTTTATGAAAAATAAACTCGAACGGATCGTTGCTAGACTTTACTAATAATCATTTGAATTATTAATATCTATATTCCTTTATTATTAAAATTATTGGATAAAAATACTTGGTAGGTTTGACATTAAGATATAAAAAAATAAAACGAATTTATTTTTGGAGAATCTTTAATCTCGATATATATATTTCGGGTGACTAACCCATCTTCAGGAGAAAGAGAAGGTAATTGACCTGGATAAGTCGAAATTGAATACAAGTCAATGGTAAAATTTATTTTTAAGATAACAAAAGGGTAAATATTTAAAATTATTGGAGGGAGAAAAAGTAGGAAGTCTACTTTTGTTTAATTTTGAATGGCCTTCTGAGAAATGAGGATTTCGAATTTGAATACAACTCAATGGTAAAATTTATTTTTAAAGATAACGAATGGGTAAATATTTAAAATTAGTGGAGGGAGAAGGGTAGGAAATCTATTTTGTTTATTTTGAATGGTCTTCTGTGAAATGAGAATTTACTTCTCCCTCCACTAATTTTAAATATTTACCCATTTGTTATCTTAAAAAATAAATTTTACCATTGAGTTGTATTCAAATTCGAAATCCTCATTTCTCAGAAGGCCATTCAAAATTAAACAAAAGTAGACTTCCTATTTTTTCTCCCTCCAATAATTTTAAATATTTACCCTTTTGTTATCTTAAAAATAAATTTTACCATTGACTTGTATTCAATTTCGACTTATCCAGGTCAGTTACCTTCTGTTTCTCCTGAAGATGGGTTAGTCACCCGAAATATATATATCGAGATTAAAGATTCTCCAAAAATAAATTTGTTTTATTTTTTTATATCTTAATGTGAAACCTACCAAGTATTTTTATCCAATAATTTTAAAAAAATGTTTCACCAAGTACCAACACCAAATTCTTTAAAAACCTTTATTATTAATCAGATAAACTGACCAAATACACCCGGGCCCCTCACTTATATTTAATATTTAATAAAATATATTTATAATCATGTAAGGGGGGGGGGGTAGTTTTTGCATTTTTAGACTTCTGGGGACGTACTGATTATGTTTACAAAATTTGGTTGAGTTTGGTACAAGAGCCTAGATTTTTATTTTTGGAAACCCCTTAATATAGGCCCCAGAATTAAAAATATTTTCCTTATCATAGGTTCATTTTATAGTGTATTTCATTTTTCAATTAAAATTTTTCAAAAAATTTCTATTGACAAAGGGAAATTTCTCCCGAAACTTCTGGTTTCTAAATAAATCGTTACAAGATTGTTTTATAAAGATTTGTATTTTGTTATTATATTAAAAAACAATCAATAATCAATTTTTCTTTTCTATATATCTATACATATTATTTATTTGAGACTATAGTTTCGAAGGATTGGCCTTCATCATCAGTCTTTTTTTAACTATAAATATTATTTTTCATGGGGTCAGTATCGCTTATATATTAAAAAAAGTTTGCTCTTACTAAACGGAGTAGTCAGTTAGACACAATAAAAACTTTTCAATTAAAAATATACTAATTGTATTAAATAGTAGTTTCGTAAAACATGTTACTTTATTCTTCAGGGCAATTAGGTTTCTCAACAGTATACGAGATCGTGAATTGAAAGAAAAAAATTACAACTTCACACGAAGGGTAACACGAACAGAGTATATTATTCACTTTCTAATTAACATTTTCTTAAGTAGAAACAGGTGAAAATACACAAAAGAAATCTTTGTTCAACCCAAGGGATAGACTTGTTTTGTTTTTCTCTACCCTAGTTAATAAAACAGTTTTTGTCTCATAAATGGGATTGGATATGATTCAAGCCATCTTTATTGAACTTAAGTGGCGAGACAAAGAAAATATTTATCTTAAAACAAATGCGAAAGAAAAATACTAAGGGCGCGGAACAATTTCCGATATAGCGGCTAGAATGATTACATTATACATCCCTCTCTTTATTTACATATAAATCAAACATTAGATTGTTTATTTTGGGTGGAAAATTACTCTCTTCTGTTTTCTCAAAAAATGGGACAATATATTTATTTATTTAATCAAATATATTCTCCTTTACTACTATAGTTAATAAAAGAAAAGTAAAAATATTTTTTGGAAAATTATTATTAATATTTACTATGCACTATTCATTAGATAAATAACAATTAGTCTGGATATTGGGATCTTGGACTTGAGAAAATAATTAAAAGCTAAATTTCAAAAAGTTGCAACACGTTTCGTGGTATATTTTTCGACTTCTTCAGGCAATTTATAAGATCAGCTTCCTCGTTGATAGAATGACAGATATACTTTGAATGATCAATTTTGTTTGAGGTTTTTTTATTTATTTTGTTAATACCTTTTATATTTGTCTTGTATTATTAAGTTTGTTCAAGCCTTGTCAATCATGTTATTGTAAAATCCAGTCTAATAGCCTGTAATTTTCTATCAATGAGGAAGCTGATCTTCAAAATTGCCTGAAGAAGCCGAAAAATATACGACGAAACGTGTTGCAACTTTTTGAAATTTAGCTTTTAATTATTTTCTCAAGTCCAAGATCCCAATATCCAGCCTAATTATTTTCAAACATGGACGATAACAACGCAAAGTAAATAATAATTTTCTAAAAAATATGTTTACTTTTCTTTTATTAAAATACAGTCGATTCTCGATAATTCGAATTTTTTGAAAATTCGGATTTTTCGATAATTGGAACTCTTCAGCTGTTAACTTCGGTAAATCGATAAAATGCTAATAAGCATCTTGTCTTTTATTTTTGTGAAACCTATCTAGAATTTATATATTTTTAAAATTTTTTTAAATTTTCATTACTTTATTAAAATATGTTTCACTAAGAACCTACACTATTCTCCCTTAGGGGGCGTCCCTAAATTACGTGAGGCCTTTAGGGGGGGGGGGGGGGGCGGGGGGTCGAGCCGAATCTCATCCAATCTCACGAGGGGTCTCGGAAAATATCACGTATTTTTTTCTGCAAGAAACAGTAAAATTCCGAGAAAACTGGGTTAAATTAAGTAATAATAACAATAATAATAATACTAGTCTTAAATAAAAATAATTTAAAAAATTCTGTTTTTTAAATAAATCTAACACAATCAACCACAGATTAACGTATTTAGACTAAAAATACTTTATCGATTTTGATAGAAAAATAAAATTTGATTTTTTTGAAAATGTTACTATCATTCTAATCAGAATTTCATATAAAGATGAACGGATATAATTTCATTGAAATATCTTTAAAATAATTACTTTTTTCTCCCTTCAAAAAAAGCAAAAAAGTAGGTAAGGGTCCCCCCGTATGATTAGTTTATCGATTTTTATTGGAAAATAAAATATGATTTTCTTGAAAATTTTACTATCATTTTAATCAGAATTTCATATAAAGATGAACGTATTCATTGATATATCTTTAAAAAATTACTTTTTCCCCTTCAAAAAAAGCAGAAAAGTAGGTAAGGGTCCCCCCTTATGATCACTTTATCGATTTTGATAGAAAAATAAAATTTGACGTTATCTCGGCCTCACTTAATTTAGGGACGCCCCCTTAACAAAATTAGACTATTTACTTTACGAGCTACAATGCTGACATACCTGACATTGTATCTACATTAATACGGTCTTTTACTTTTGAAAAAGTGTCCTTAAAAAGAGTAAAAAAACGGAGAAGAAATAATGAAGTATCTAACTCGGAATTGAATTTTCTGCAGATCCATGACCCCTAGAGAGAAATCAATTACATTATCAATTAATTCTAACCCTAAGTAATCTCATCAATCAATAGAGATAATGCCCAATATTACCTTTAGATCATAAAATATGATGGATTCGATATTCAGGTCAATTATATATATGTAAATTGAGCCATGGATTGCCAACAGCCATCCGGAAAGAGTTTTCCCCTGAAACCGACGTCTGATTTCTTGTTGTGACTGGTTGGTTCGTGTGGGGGCGCAATATCTGAAACATATGTCCCGTTTGAATTGCGAGATGACACGCCAACTAACTCATTTGTATATCAGTCCGTTGATAATTATTTCTTTTTTTATGTTTTCACTATTTACACAGCTTTTTTATTTACAATATTTTTTCCCCCCTGGTGAAATGTTCTATATAAATTTCATTTCATTTACGAGAGATATGCAAGATTTAAGTTAAAACGTACAACAAATTATATCTGATTGCTAATAAAAGTAAGATTAATTATCCCTAACGAACATAAATTAATTTTATATATAGGATATTTGAATAAAAATTAATTTTCTTTTTTTAGAATAAGTAAATAGTATATATTTATATACTAGGACCATTACAATATAGTCACTTTTTTTTAAATAATAGTAAAATTTTCAACAATTTTATTTTTCTATCAAATTTCATAAAGTGTTGATAAGGGGTAATCCTTACCTACTTTTCTGATTTTTTCGAAGGGTGTAAAAAGTAATTATTTTAAAGATATTTCAATGAAATTATATCCATTCATCTCTATATGAAATACTGATTAAAATAATAGTAAAACACTTAGGAAAATCAAATTTTATTTTTCTATCAAAATCGATAAAGTAATGATAAGGGGGACCCTTTGATATCTATTCTACTTTTTCAAAGGGTGTAAAAAGTAATTATTTTAAAGGTATTTCAATGAAATTCTATCCATTCATCTCTATATGAAATACTGATTAAAATATTAGTAAAATACTTAAGAAAATCAAATTTTACTTTTCTATCATTTTCTATAAAGTGATGATAAGGGGGATCCTTTGCTATCTATTCTACTTTTCGAAGGGTGTAAAAATTAATTTTTTTTAAAGATATTTCAATGAAATTATATCCATTCATCTCTATATGAAATACTGATTAAAATAATAGTAAAACACTTAGGAAAATCAAATTTTATTTTTCTATCAAAATCGATAAAGTAATGATAAGGGGGACCCTTTGATATCTATTCTACTTTTTTCAAAGGGTGTAAAAAGTAATTATTTTAAAGGTATTTCAATGAAATTCTATCCATTCATCTCTATATGAAATACTGATTAAAATAATAGTAAAATATTTAAGAAAATCAAATTTTACTTTTCTATCATTTCTATAAAGTGATGATAAGGGGAGACCCTTTGCTATCTATTCTACTTTTCGAAGGGTGTAAAAAGTAATTATTTTAAAGATATTTCAATGAAATTATTTCCGTTCATCTCTATATGAAATTCTGATTAATAGATGTTTATGTGAAAAAAATCTTTTGACCCCGAGTGGATTAATAATTTATTTATTGGTAAGATTTAGTTTCCCGAGAGTAGAAGAGTTAAAGATAATGATGAAATAAATAAATAAACATTTAGGAGTATAATTTAATTGTTAGAAACTATTGTTTCAAAGGTTTTACTAAGTTAAGTCTTTTTAATTTGTAATATTCTAATTGTTATTTCTCATGTGGTGATATTATACCAGGTGTGTAACTTTAAAATGCGGTTTTTTCCAATAGATGGCCCACAAAGCCTATAGATTCCCCGTCATAACAAATATGTTTATATGCTTATTTGCATCAAGCAGAGGACACTCTCATTGATTCAATACACATAGCTGAAAGTTATGCGAGCAGCCTTATCAACGATTGATCCAAATTTTGATCGCATGTGTTCATTTAAGCAGGCTCACATTTCTCATTAAATATCTTTTCATATTATAAATAAATCCCGTGAATCTATTATTTATTATTAAAATGGTCTTGAACCAACTAAATTTTTCATATTATATTGATTTTAAAAATAAATATTAAATAAACATTGTTTTTTTTGGTGTACCTATAAAACAGGGTTCTCCAACCTTTTATCTTCCCTGGGCCAGAGTGGAAGACTATGAACTGTTTTGGGCCACACATAAAATACACCAACGATAATAATAGCTGATGGGCAAAAAAACGTAGAAAATGTACTTAATTTACTTAAGAAATGAAGCTTTGTTACTTTATAAATTTTTTATTATAAAAATAAGAGACAAATCAGTAATATAAAATTATAGTGAGAAGTTTGTCATTGTTTTTGGGACATTAATCCGTCGATATTTGGCTCAAAGGAATTCTCAAAAAGCTCATCAATTATGTTAGGTCTAGCTTAATTCTTTGCTTGGTTCATACTTGAAAATAAATGCTTGAATAAATAAAATTATTTAATAATCACCTTTCAATTCATAGAGTTCTCCTTTTTCTTTTTTTCTAAGAATAAAAAAACAATTAGCTTTAATTTGAGAATTAATCCTCTTGATGTTAATAAATATAATTCGTCGTTAATGAACGAAAATATAAAACTACTGTCGAGCTTGTGAATTTTACTTGAACACTGATAGTTAGCCTCCCTTTATGAATTATACTATTGTATATTTAAGGGATTAATTTTTATTTCATGGCCATTTGAGGAAGTATCACGTTCAAGTAGATCACAAAGTTCGGGCAAAACTTAAAGGGGAGAGACTGAGATAAAAATATTTCAAGGTTGCTTTCGAAAACAGTCCAAGGGGCGGATAAAAAAATGCGAATTAATCAAATGAGGGCTGCGTTGCAGACATGAGCAATGGGGGAGGTGGCTTCGGGGTACACGATATATTTCACTTAGCGGTGACCAAACGACACGAAACCAGTGCAACTGGGACGGACGGACGGACGCTCGTGCTAACAGACCTCCTGTTCCTGTGTCTGCTGCCTAATGCACCCCTCGACCACCCCAACCCCACAAATCACATCCTCTTTAACTTTCAAGGGACTTTTTCATATTATCTTTCGTATTCATACCTGCATTACAATGGATATATGTTGCAATAAAAACCGGTTTTTTAGCAAGAAATTCAAAAATTATATTCTCTATAATTTTGATTCTAATTTTTGACATTTTATTAAACATTTTTTTGAAAATAAACACCCAAAATAAGACGGAATGTCAAAAATGAAGATTCTAGACCTTGGAACCAAACTCAACCAACATCAGTAAACTCTAGTTGTCAGAAAGTTATTCAGTGAAACACGTTTAAACTAGTAAGAACTTGTTCTTACTAAAACGGGTACATATAACATATTAATTGATTTTTCCATCTATTCTAAACCGCGATTTAATTCGCCATAAACTTCCCACTCATCTCTTTCCCTTACCTCATCTAAGGGAAAATTAAATAAAAACTAGATTCGCCCGGCTTATCGAGTAAAATTAATTTTTTGCCATTGATAAATAAACTTTTTCAAATAATACGATTAGAAGAAACAGTAAACTTTTTTTAAATTTAAATTTTCATTTTTAAACCCACTTATGTTTCATCACAAATAAGATTTATTTATTATTATTATTATTTTTTTTTATTTATTGTCACTGGGAACAAAGCCCATTCAGGCAGACCATATATCAGTAAAGTGTTAGTAGGGTTAGTGAGGGAGCCGAGTTTTAGCCGGTCGAAATTTTTATATTGCTAGGCAGGCTCGAACCCAGGTCTCCCGCTTGAACATCGTCATCAACGATGCTGAAGTGGGCCCAGCGTCTTAGCCAGCTCGACAACCCGACTCCCTAAAATTTATTATAATTAGGAAATTTAAATTATGTACGGTTAAAGAAATTTCACTTTCTCCCTGAAGTTATGTGGATGAGGTTCACACATTTATATATTTTTTTTATGCCATTTCCATATCTTGATTTTAATGTCAATTTTTCATTAGAAATATGGTTAAAAAGAAAAATGTGAGACCTCTCATATATATACTATCAAAAACGAAGCTTTCATGGAACGGATTTTGTTTTGCCTAGAGTATCATAATTATTTATTCATAAAGAGAAATCACTGATGGGGTCCTCTGCTTGATGAAAATAAATTTAGTTATTTAAAAACTGCAGCTTGCTGACAATTAATATTTTGTAATATTGTGTTTTGTAAGTTATTTATTAAAATAAAGTTTTTAGGCTTATGATCACAGTAATATTAATTTTATCGGATATAAAGAGCTTAATTAAGAATGCTTAGCAAAACCATATTTATTTGACCATTTAAACATTTTGTTATTAACATAACATAAACTAATTATTTTACAACGTTAAGACAATTATTACCTTTATATACAGTGTGTTCCTTACATATTGGCTTATTACAAGAAATACATTGTCTATCATATTTTCTATATTTTTTTGTTGGACACATATAACAGCGTGCTTTTATATTTAACTAGCTGCAAGGCCCACCTTCGGCGGCCCTCTTGCTAGCCAGGGGGTACGCCCCTGGACCCCCAGCCCTCGAACCCCACCCCACCACCCCAACCACCGCCCCACCACACCACCCCAACCACCGCCCCACCACACCACCCCGCACCCCAGCCCCCGCACTACTCCACTACACCCATGGACCCTCACCTAAACCCTCCACACCACCCTTCAATCCCACCCCACCCCACCCCTGTACCCAGTTTTTTTCATTTCTAGCCTTCTAGTGACCCATAGATTATGTCTCCATATCCATATTATTCACACTCTCACTGCTACTACTATCACTATCAATTGCATTTCCTGGCAATGAATTATAATTTGGGTCTATATATTCATCGAGAGCTGCATCTTCAACATCTTCATAATCAGAATCTTCACTTGATTCTGATCCAACATACGAAGTTTCGTCGAGCCATTGCAGCACAGTTTCTTCAAAATCAGGATCGGTATATTTGACAGATTATCTTTTCCTACTACATGTTGATGCCATTTCTACAAAAGAGGCTGCATCTAAAGCTAATTTAAATATAATATAGAATAGAAACCTACCGAATTACAAATATTTTCTACGATTGAAAAGACAACCACAAAACACAAAACAGCTTCGGCAGATTACAACTAACTAACGTAGTAAAGGACACAAGTTCAAAAATGAAAGTGGAAAATCACTAATAATTAGTATACCAACCAAAATTAAATGAATGCACCAAATTTTAAACTAGAGAAGGTGAATTTGAATGTCACAAATTAGTTCGGGTACAAAATACCCATGTCATGTAAATAATGGTAAAAATAATAATATTTAAATAACAATAAATTTATGGTACACGTTAACACTTCTATTTCATTCATAACTAACCAATAGAAGAATTCATGACATTTGATTACATTTCTTACACATCTTATCAGTAAAAAACAGAGTATTATTACAACTTGGGTATAAAATACCCATGTTGTGCATCCTAGGGTTAAAAAGTTCATAATTTGTATACTTTATTTCTCTTCAACGCCTTACAATTTTATAATTTCACCATAGGTAGTGCATCTCAGTTTACCTGTATATTTATTTAAATCAAGCAGATGACACGCTCTGTGATTTATTCCCTATAGTACAATAATAAATAATTCTTTTTTTCTGATTACAGATGAGATTTACTTATTTCGTCCTCGTTTCCTTCAAGATACAACAAGGGTGAGTTAAGGCTATATTTTTTTATTTATAAAGTAAAAATAGTTTTTTTTTAAATAAATCACTCAAAAAATTATTTCGGACAAAGGTTTAATATTTTCAATAAAATATTCATAAATATGTTCAAATATTTATAAGACATATGCTCTTTCTTTTGTCCTATACCGATATTTATATATAGAAAATCTAGATAAACTTTTTATTATAATTCTGTTGTTTTATGGGATATGTAAGCTTTTGATGAAAATAATTATTTCTTGTTTTTTATTATTATTACATTGCTTGCATTTTATAGGGGAAAATTATGAAAAAATAAAAACAATTACGATATGCATTTTATTAATATTCAAGTTAGTTAGCTCTCTATTTTCTATTTTAATGTAAATTAGATTTGTTTTTTTCTCATATTTTAAAATAATTATTGTCGTTAGTTGAATACAAAGAAATTGACCTTATTCTACAACAAAATAAACCCAAACGACCATCTTACACGGACATTATTTAAATAGAATATAAATTTTTCTAAGAAAATCACAATAGATTGTCATCTATTAGATTCGAGATGAAATTGATTATTTTTAATTATTTGTCATAAGGATTGTTTTCACACATGTTCTGATATATAACTAAAAATAATCCATTCCATCTCGAATCTAATAGATGACACCTCTTGTGATTTCTTAGAAATTTAAACTCTATTTCAATCGGCAGTGTGAGCTCATATTCCCTGAATGTTTATTCGGATAATATTAATTTCAAGGGGATAGACATTCCCTAAAGATCTTTAAAGGGGTTCGGGACTGTTTATCATTTTTATAAAAAACTTCTCAAATTTTTACTATCGAATCATTGTTATATTAAATATTTATTCCCGAAATTTGAAGTTGATCGTCTGTCCCATTACCGAGAAATAAATTATTAAAAATTGTCCATTTAACATGGAAGTAAATGGACCGAGCTTTTAAAAGGGCTATAACTTCTATACAAATTATACCATTTTCAACAAATTTATACAGATCAATAATTCAACTTTTATGAATCGAATGATAAATTTTTCAATAGATTTGAGTCTAGTTAATTAGTTATTCATGAATGTAAAAATAAAAAGTTATTTGCAGCAAATAGAATATAACAAAAGCACTAGTGTAGAATTCCAATTCTATTTCTTGAAATTGTTTTTGTGTTAAATAAATGTTTTTATAATGAGAAAAAATTTATCTCAATATTCTTTTTATTAATATTATCAAAACAAAGATTTTTATTCGAAATTAACCTTATTATTAACAATTAGTAGAGATTGTGGTGTTGGTGCAAGGTGAAACATCTTTAATAAAGATTTTTTTATTAAAAAATTTAGTAGGCATAAGTTGTCACTCTGCAGAAATACAAAATATTTTTTCGAAGATCAACCAGATAGATAAGCTGTCCCGAACTCACTTAATAACATCTGTCTATATACCAAATTTTGTATTGATAATAATCGATTAACGTGTCTAGATCTATAGCTATAACTTATAGCGGTAATTTTACTTTTTTATTACTTCCCTCGTTTCGAGATCCGAAAGAAATATTCTCATCTTTCTGATTTCAAGCAACATTTAATCAGCTTAAATCTCAATATAAAACAACTAATTCTGATATTTCGTTTTTATTATTGGGTTTTGAGCTAGATCTGGGGGCACGTAAGTGCCCCATCCAAGTTCGATTCGAGCGGGGATGTGTGCACTGCCAGACTACCCTTTAGAGGAAACAACTCAGGCCATTTTGACGCCTCTGTAACTTCGTGATGGAAACCTCTACATGGCTGAAATTTTTTTCCAGAATACTGGTCCATAAGCTTAACTAAATTACAAAATTTCATATTTCTACTGTTTATACCATCCAAGTTACAAGAAGACAAAGATAGGCTTTTTCGTCACTCACTCACTCACTCACTGACTCACTCACTCATCAAAATTCTAGAGTACTTCCGCTAACCCTAGAATGCTGAAATTTGGCAGGCAGATAGAGTTTGGGGTACAATTAATGGGAAAAATCCAAAAATCGAAACTTTCCCTTCATCAGGACCTAAAATGAAGGGGTGAAATTTATAGACCTAATTAACATATACTAAAAATTCAATGAACCTAGAATGCTGAAATTTGGCATACTGGTATAGCTTGACACATTAATAAAGGAGGAAATTGAAAAATCGAAACTTTTCCTTCTTCAAATGCTATACTGTGAAATCAACGAAAGTGTAAAATTCCCAATAAATAGTGATTATCTTTTGTTCTTGTGTGAGTGCATTGAAAAAGTTGTTATGGCTCTTCAGACATTTGTACTAAGGGCTAGTGTAAATATTTAAAATTATAAAATAATATAAAGAATGTGATTGGCTAAATGTTAGGGGGAAAAAACCTTCTCCCAGTTAAAAAAAAAAAAAAAAATTAAAAATCTTTTCTAAAATTTCATTAACAATCACTCAGTTTGTCTCATTGCAGCAAATTAAAAATAAATAGAACTCATTTTCATTAGTTAATAATTACCCAAAACTTTTTAATTTGTATAACTAATTGTCCTTAGACTTCCACTTTCTATTTATTACTTAATTTTCTCAGGTCTTGAGGATGATTTATAAATCATATCGATGACTTTTGTAGATCCCTTTATTTGCCTTGTAATCCTATTTACTTAAATATCTGGTCTAATGCGAATGTATTTTTTTTGCAAAATAATAAGATATATTATAAACTTGTCAAAATAAAAGAGAGAGAAAAGGACCGATACCTTCCTTCCGTCTGGTTCATCAATTAATTCCCGAAAAGCGTGACAGCTCTCCTAGACACCTACGATGCACTATTCACTGTTCATTCTATTCTATCTTGTAGATATTGCCGTATTCTTTACATGTGGAAGGAATCCAAGAACCAGCCAAATGATGACACGAAAAAAATAACATGACTCGGTCTTTTTTACCCCCTAACAAATATTAGAAATGTTTTTGTATAGATTTTACCCTGATAGGGAATTCATGAAGGAATGATTAATAATGTTGGCTCTTTTAATATCGTTGACACTTTCTTGTTGATTAATTTGTAAATTATTAAAATCTTATTAAAATCCTCCAGTACATGATGGCCAATTACACGGTATTAAAATTTGAAAGATAGCCAAACTTTATAATTAAATTTTCTTATGTGTCTACAAATACAGGGTGTTTCAGTAGGAATAGTAAATATTTTCAGAGGTGATAGTATAGAAGAATTGCAATAAAAATGCCATATAACATGTGTCCAATTTTTATTTTATTTTATTTTTTATTTTTCCAATATCGGTATACTCAGCACGTATTTACACATGCTGATATTGAAAAAAAATAATTAAAAATTGGACACATGTTATATGGCATTTTTTATTGCAATTCGTCTATACTACCACCTCCGAAAATATTTACTATTCCTTCTGAAACTCCTTGTATTATAAGCTGCTTCATTTTTTTCATTCACTATGTCTGTCAGCGTTATTACAACAATCCAAATGCTCAGTAATTATGGAGCTTTGCTAGTTTTTGCATTTTTAGTCTTCTGTTAGCCCACTGATTATGTATACAAAATTTGGTTGAGTTTGCTCAAATAGCCTTTTTAATTTTTAACCCCCCTCCACCCACTTAATTTTGGCTCGAAATGCACCAAAATCTAATCAGCTCTTAATCTCAATAGATCAAAACTACGTGTGAAATTTGGTTTCGATATTCTCACTAGTTTTTGAGCTAGCTCGTCCACAAAAATTTGGCAACCCACAGACTAACAGACTAACATTTTGACAAAACAGTTATTATCTCGAAAAATATTCTTTTTTCGATGTTCACTTTTTAAGAGTTTTTTGTAGAGCGAAATGCCATAGCTTTTTATTAATCAAAATAGTTTCAGCCGTTTTTGAGATATTTCGAAAAAAAAAGAAGGAAAAAACGAATTTTTTCATGCACGATTACAATTTTTGACCATACCCTGTATGGTAAAGTGGAAAAAACTCAAATAAATACAACATATACAGACAGTATCAATAGAATTACTAATATAATTAAAACGATTCCTCTATTTATTAATATGGTAAAGTTTTGATAATGGGAATTTAAAACTTTTTTGACATTAGTAATAGACATCATTGAGTATGAACACACAACACTTGGAAAATAAAATATATATCTACCATATTGTATTGTTTATTGCGACTATAATTCAATCGAACTGACATTTCCAAAATACTTTCCTTTTTGTGGCAGTAGAGTACAGGTAGAGGCAAATAATTGAGGAATTTAATGGCTGAGCCATGAATGGCTCTTCTTATACTCTTAAAATAATTATATGTGTGAGAATGAGTGTTCATAAGAGAAAGTGTGTTAAAAGGTCCATATAAAAATAACTAGGTTAATGAAAATGAAAAGAGGGCGTTAATGATGTTAACTAAAGATTGTACTTCTTTATTGTTATGAAAATGTTCGCAAGAGCCATTTCTTCGGCTTAATACCATAATGCGTTGTCGTTTTTAGTACTTCCCGGAACGAAAAATCTTTGTATAATTAAAAACTATGAAAGGCTAAATAGACTAATTTTAAATAAACTTTCCCCATCAGCATTTGTTTTTCAAAAAACAACATTGTTTTCAAAACCAGACTCTCTCTTTAATTAAATTCAAGGGAAGAAGGGTGTTGGAAAAAAAAATTGTTTTTTTTTCACAAAAGCTCTCGCTTTGTCTTAGGAAAATCTTTATTGTTTTTGCTGCTCGCGGATAAACCTGAATTATTAGCGGTAATAAAAATTACTCGCAAATTGACATATGGGATTAAAGGCCTCGTTTGTTGTCACCTAGTCGGCTGATAGATTGTATCTTCCTCAAGCCTTAAAGGCCGTCTTTGAGTCTGCTGATGATGTTTGCTTGGCTTGGATCTGGCTGCTCCATTGCTCAGCCCATGCTCCTTATTTTATTCCCTTATTGCTTCGATGGCTTATTATCTCCCTTTGAGTCCCATGGGCTCCGCCTCTTGCAGGTTTCCGCCGAAATTGGAGGCCTGGGCTCTTTACTTCACAAGAATAGATTATCTTCGCAGATTGGGGGATTCGCGGATGCGCACTCTGCTATTCATTAAAACAGGTCCAACAGATGCGGCGACGTTTCATTAAATGCCCTTAACAGAGAAATTTCCTTCTAATTATTCACATGCTTTTTAATTTTATTACTATATATCTGTTACCGTCAAAGTATAAACTCCAGACAATGAATACATCTACGTGCATTTTTAGATAGAGTATGAACTGAATAATAAAATGGACACTATATCTTGTTGATATGGTATATTTATTGTCTAGCCTAGTGGGGTCCAACCTTTTGGCTTACACGGGCCGCATTTGAAGTATAAACAAATGCCTCGCGCCACAGATAAAATATCCTAATTCTTAGACAAATTGATTTTTTAAACTGAAAGTTTCAATTATTTTGTTAAGCAATTTGAACCGCGAAAGTTAAATAATATGATAAATATATATGAATCTTATATATTTATACTATATATAAACAATTTCCTATGTTAATTCTACAATAAGAAAATTATTTTATTATTTTTGAAAAGGAAAAATAAATAGAGCATCCGACGGGTTTCGAACCCGTGTCTCTCTCCTTTACGCGAAGAGCGGCTTAACCAACTAGCCCACAGATTCTCCCGCCGAATAAGCTCTCAAGTTGGAATGTCATTTTTCCTTTTCGCGGTTTTTTCTATTTATAGTATAGTTACTTAATTTTTAGACAAATTGATTTTTTAAACTGAAAGTTTCAATTATTTTGTTAAGCAATTTGAACCGCAAAAGTTAAATAATATGATAAATATATATGAATCTTATATATTTATACTATATATAATTCTATTGATATTTTTTAATAAAAATAAACTGCAACGGATCGTTGCTAAACTTTATCCAAATCCATTTGAAATATTAAAATGTTTATTCCTTTATTATTAATCAGATATCACTTGCTATTTGAGTTCATGTTAACTTTAATTCAAAAATAATGATCGATTCTCATTTAACAGTCGAGGAATGACCATTAGATTTTTGACGCTTCGATTATTATTAGTAACTAACCATTGCTGAAGACATGGAGGAATTGACTTAAAATCAAAAAATAACGATCGATTCTTATCTAATACTTGAGGAATAACATTATTGCATTCCATTTTTGATGTTTTGACTATTAATGGCAACCTCTACTGAAAACGTGGAAGAATCGACTTAAATCAAAAATACCAAATTCTTTTATGGCAAACAACTCAAACTTGAGATTCCAGGTAATTTTTGCTAAAATTCAATCTCATTGAATACTTCAATTTGTGACCTTAATTGAGTCCATGGGTTCCGTAGTTTTTACCTGAGGACCCTTTGAAGTCGCGCTTGCCGCCAGACCGATTACAATACTTTCCCCCATGCTTCGCATTAGATTAAGTGAAAAAATAGTTAATATAGGAGAATAATGATATCCACCATGACAAATATATAACAGGAATAGTATAGGGAATTGGATAAAATTAAAAACAGAGTTTTTTTTTAATGGGCCAGACGTTTCGTCAATTTATTTTGACTTCTTCATTGAATACAAAATTTGACGAAACGTCTGGCCATTATAAAAAACTATGTTTTTAATTTTATCCAATTTCTTACTATTCCTGTTATAAATTTACTATGGATACGAATGATATAACATTATCTTAAGAATATTTATATCTAATAAAAACGGAGTCAAAATATGACAAAATTGTGATTATTTTTTCGAAAATCTTGATACATATTTTTTGACATTCAAAATCTAAAATCTGTCCTTTTATTTTTCGATAATTTTTGGGGAGATTATCCAATTTCTTCGTACTTTAAAAACAAACAAAATTAGGTCAAATTATATCAGATATGTTTTCCATTAAATAAATAAAAATCCTAATGTTTTAAAGTAATTTATAATTTTATGCCGGGTCGCTTTCATTGGAGTGCTGGGCCGCATGCGGCCCACGAGCCGCTGGTTGGATAGTCCTGGTCTAGTCAATGTATTCATTGACTGCGGGGCATTAGTCGAAGAATAAATATTGTTTAAAATTTTTCCATGTGAAAGCTACATACTAATACTCAAATATTTATAAGTACAATTTTAATCTCAAAATTACCATTATGTTTTTTTAAAAAGAGCTACTTTTAAACTAATTAATTATAAATTTGCTGAGGATTGGATGGAAGCCAATCCAGTGATTTAGATCAATTTTTATCAAAATGATTTGTTGTTTTTGAGAAATTTCGAAAAAAAAGAACAAAAACCTCAGTTTTTTACATGCATGATTACAACATTTTTTCCTACCTATGTTAGCTCTCTGATGAAGTTAAAAATAAATAATGAAACAATGCTCATACATTAATTAATCATTTTATTTAATGCACCTTTTACCTAATTTCATTAGAATTTATATTCCAAATATAATTATCCTCTCTCTAAAATATGACATGATATTATCATGAACATGTATATATTCACATTATCTATCATTGTAAACTATTTTGAGATACCTCAAAGACATATTTAGCCAATGCTGGTATTAAATTGTGATCGGGAAATTTTGTTTTGATAACATGCGCGCGATACCTAGCTTCTAAAGCTTTAAATTGTTTATTTAGGCTTGCAGCTGAATGCAGAAAATCGTGAACTAATTCTCCCAATAATGCATTTTTTGATTTTTGTCTGTAAAATGGCAGGGAAGGAAAAGTTAGAAATAAATTTATTATAACTTTTTGAAATAAACTGCATAATGTATTTTTTAAAACGCTAAAAAAAAAAATTAGCCTCGTAACCACTCTATACATATGAAAATGATCTCAGATGAATAAATCGAAACCTAGTGTATTTGTGTTTATGCATATATTTGTTTCTGTTTCATAAAATATTATAAAAAGTGCATAATGTGGATTATTTCAAAAAGTTCTAATAAACTATTCAGCCATCAAGACTTTAATCAATTTAGAAAATAAATTATAGAATTTTTTTTTTCGAAACTCGCCACGATTTCGTCAAATTGATTTAGGTATTTTTGATTGTCAGTAAATGGTTTGTGGTAGAAAATTTAAACTTTAAAGGTTTTCAATTTTTTTTCTGTTTTTCAAAAAAAAATTTAACCCCTAATATAAATGGATAAAATAAAAAAATATAAAACTTTTAAAGACTCTTTGGGAACGGAATTCCCGCCAGGGATTGCAATCCGGAAAACCGGATCCGGCATCATTTTACGTCTATCAGAGCCGGCATGATTTTGGCGGATCCGGTAAATTAAACAAATGCATACACTCCGATTTCTTGGAAAAATACTCGCGTTGTTGCATGAGTAGGTATTTAAATGGGTTATGGAGTGTCTTTTATATAGCTAATTTCAGAATGAAAAGGCAAAATATGTTTGATGTGGCAAAATATGTTTGATCCGACCAGATCTGGCCGGATTGCAACCCTAATTCCAGCACTATGACATCCCTGGTAGCAGGTATTGTTAAAAGATATCACATGGTTAAAATTTGATTTCTGGTATTAAATAAGATGTTTGCAATTTTTTAAAAATTATCCCAAACTTTAGTTGGTTCTTGTCCATTTTAATAATAAATAAAAAATTCACAGGTTTTTGGACAATTTTTTTTATTAATGTTAAATATCAATTTTCATACGACGTTTCGTCCTTTTCAGGACTTTTTCAAATAGTTACTCAATTACTTAAAACATTAATCATTGATAAACTAGTAAAACAATCGAGACAGCATACAATGTATTCATAATATTTATCCCATAACAAGTTAGTACAACCAATTTTGATGATTTAAGGTAGTTCTTTCGCAACAATCCACACAAAAAGTTTTAGCCTCGTAACCACTCTATACATATGAACGGTGCTAAAATTTTAGGTTATGTTTTTTTAAAGTGACTGTACTTATCACACTACTATATCCTCATTATAAATGGATCGTTTCCAAGCCATTGATCTTATATCCGCCCCACTAAAAATATTCGCCCAACTATGTTTTTTTTTATTTGTTATCAAAACTACAAGGTAAATAATTTCAATTTTTTTAAGTTACTACGAATATATTATTCTAACAAATATTTTTTTCATCAAGATGGTGAAAGTCCTTCAAACAAAAAAAGAAAAAAAAAATAATGATAAAATGATAATTTTCCCACCCTTTCCCAATCTACCATAATTTCAATTATTTCATGTTTGGTGTGGTAAATCGTCTTCAAATTTTAACAGTGTGTTTATTAGGCCTTTAATGACTTATATTCCAAGTTTCGAAGACTTCTTGAATTTTTCCATTTGTGAAAGAACCACCTTAAGATAGTTCGTATTATTTTCTAGATTGGTTGTACTAACTTGTTATGGGATAAATATTATGAATACATTGTGTGTTATCTCGATTGTTTTACTATTTTATCAACGATTAATGTTTTAAGTAATTGAGTTCTTGAAAAAATCCTGAAAAGGACGAAACGTCGCATGAAAATTTGATATTTAATATTTATAAAAAATTATTTAATTATTTTAATACGAATAAAAAATTATGTTGATTAATGTCCATTATAATTAGTAGATTAAAAATTCACAGTTCATTGGATAATGTTTTTTATTGAAGCTCTTATTCAATTTTTGTACAACGTTTCGTCTCTCTCGAGACTTTTTCAAGCACTCTATTGGTTAGAGCAACATTGGTTGAGATAACAATAAAAATAATTGAGACATAGTAGAATTTTTTTCTTTCTAGATTGATACAATAAAATAAGTCTAGATCAGCGGTTCCCAACCTTTTTTTGACCAGGGACCAGTTTGATTTCGTTATTATTAGCAGGGACCACAAGGTTAAAAAATAAACTCTAACAATCTAAAAATAATCTTTAATCGAAACGTTTAACATAATCATAAAATTCAAAAGTAACATTAATTAACAGTGTTATAGTTATTGAAAACATATAATTTTTAGTAAATAATTCAGTTTGCATCAATGAGATTTTTGAGTATTCGGAATTTGGACATATATTTTCATTTGAAATGAACTATTTCTAAGTTTTAAAATTATATTTCCCTTCTTTATTATATATTTATATTCGAAATGGGTATTTGTGGGTTTTAAAATTAAATTTGATGATTTTCCTCGATTTCCATGGAATCCCCTCATCAAATTCTGACTTGGTGACAATCAGACCACCTCGAGAGAATATCCAACGCTCGCTATTTGTTATGCGCGGACCATATATTAGTTCTTACGGACCACAGGTTGGGAACCACTGGTCTAGATGAAAGTCTCAAGAGAGACGAAACGTTGTACAAAAATTGAATAAGACCTTCAATAAAAAAACATTGTCCAATGAACTGTGAATTTTTAATCTATTAATAAAAAAATTGTCCAAAAACCTGTGAATATTTTATTTACTATCTCTAACTTGACGCCACATTTATATCCAAAATGATCAAAGAAACAATATCTTTGAGAATCTTGAGTTATAGCTTGAAGGTAGTCGAGCATGATAAAAATCATTTTTCTAGTAATTAAGTAAAAGCTCGTTTATTTGAAAGAGTCGTTGAGGATTGGAGTATAAAGTGATAGGGGGGGGCATTGAACGTAAGGGCGTTCGGGGTTTATTTTTATTCTTCTGCTGGCAAACAGGAGAGACACATTACCAGCCTGTTTACTCTGAACACGATTTCCGCATTTGTTTGATTGCTATGAATCTCTATCTCCCTTTGAATAGGTCTCGCTGGTCCCTTGGCTACACTGGCCGCTCACTTAGCCTTATATATTAATTAATTAAAAGTAGCCATTAAAGCATTTTAATCAATATTGGCTAGGTGAAGCAGATGTCATGGGAACCGACCCTATGGAGTGTCACCCCCCGTACGCCGTTATTTAATGAAATAGAACTGTTCTTTTTTTATAAGGTTCGACCACTTAAAAAATGTATTATTCCCCGAATAATAGGAAAATCTATTTTTGATATAGAACTAGCAAATTAATTAATTAGAACAGGGCTGTCCAACCTGTGGCACCCATAAACTTCCTTAAGATTTATATGTAGAGTGTAGAGATATATTTATTCCCTTTTTCGAAATATGAATGTACATTTATTTGTACAATACGTGAAGCTTTTTTCAAGAATAAAATTCAGTAAATGCAAAATTATAAACTCAACTATCTATATATATAAAATTCTTTGCCCGATACACTCACTCACTCACTCACTCATCATCAAAACAGCCAGAACCACTGGACATAGAAACATGAAAGTTGGAGAGGATATTACATATATGACATAGGGGCTCACTAAGAAAGGATTTTTCGAAATTCTACCCCTAAGGGGGTCAAAGGGGACAAAGTGTGTTTTCACTGATTATGCGATATCTCTTAAGGACGATAAAATATCTACTTGCTTTTTACTTATAAAAATACTAAATTAAAATATCTAAAACTAAAATTCAGGATTTTTGAAATTCGACCCCTAAAGGGGTCAAAAAGGGCAAAATATCTTTGCAATGTGTTTACACTAATTATGCATTTTCAATTAAGAACGATAAGATATCTACTTGATTTTTACTTAATAAAATTCTAAATACAAATATCTAAAAAGTAATTTCAGGATTTTTTGAAATTCGACTCCCAACTATCCAAAATATGAGTGGGGGCAAAAATTAATACTCTCTCCTACTTTGATCAAATTTTGTAGAGTTATTCTTTATTACTTTAAGAAACTATTCCTGTAAAAATCAACTATCAAAATTGACTGTATGGGGGCGAAAGGGCGAAAGGAGAGGGGGGCAATATATAGAAATTTTTAGCTTTTTTGTACATTTACTCTTTAGAAAACTGAGAGTTATTTATTTGCAAATATCTAAATATATATCTAACTATTTGCAAATATATAAAAAGTAATTTCAACCTCCCAAAATGTGAGTTGGGGCAAAAAATTAATACTCTCTCCGATATAGATCAAATTTTGTAATGTTAGTTTTTAAGACTATATAAAATGTATGCTGTAAAAATCAATAGCCAAAATGAGTGCATGGGGGCAAAATATTACAAATATATATTATAGACTTAATAATCACATGCCGAGACGCAGCCCGCCAGGGCCACCTGCCCGGAGGGCCGAGCTGTAGAGGGCGTGCCGAAGGCACGCCTGGAGCAGCTCGTTATATATAAGATAAAAAAATAATGAGGTTTCGAAAATTTAAAAATTCATCTTCTCGTATTTTCATTTTCTAAAATATTTTTCATCCCTTTGGGAATTCAACCCGAATGCCAAAAGAGTGCAATCCGGGCACTCATACCAATCGGGCAGTTTGAAAAAGTTTAATTATTAATCTGCTTTATTTCTTGATATTTTTGTACTATTTTTTTTAAAATAAAGACTTCGAAATTATTGGATTAAAATGTTTCACCAAGTACGAACACCAAATTCCTTAAAAACTATTAAAGACTTCGAGGTAAATTTTAAAAAAGTTTCCACAAAGCGTTCAAGAGAAGGTTTTTTGATTTTTTTTTTTGTTCATAAATTCTTCAAAATTGGACCAAATTAGATCATTTTTTTTTTCAAAATTATTGTTTTTCTATGTACTTTTCATATGAAAAAATTAATAAAAAGGTTGTTAGATTTGATTTTTGTTTAAAAATTTAAATAATTGGTCTATTTATCTAGAAATTATCAGTTAAAAAACAAAAACTGTTTTCTTAAACGGTTTCTCGGAAAAATTTGAAAATTTACCTCGAAGCCTTCTTTATGTTATGTAGTACAAAAAAAAGCAAATCAAAAAGTACAATTTTTCAAACTCTCTGATTTTAGTATGAATTATCATATTACCTATATATTTAATTTCAAAGTAGCCCTGCGGGTTGGGTGTAGAATAGACCCGCAGTACTCCTGCTTGTCGTAAGAGGCGACTAATAGGGAAAGGATTGATGGGATTCTTCAGCCTTGATCGGCTACCCGTCTAGGGGAAAACCCCCTAAATAAATTAGGAGTGAAGCCGGGTTTAGGGGCTTGAGGGCCAAACTTGACCCTCCTGAGGCAGCTTTTGCATTTTAGCTGACTCCAGACGTGTTGTTCACCTTCCCTCTGGACCCATCAGTTCGAACGAGGGGGGGGGGGGTATCGGAATTGGCTAGCTTTTACTATAGATAGATAGACCCAAGGCAGAGGTGTTTGGTAATGAGTACCTTAGGTGCTAGCTGCACGGTGGCAAGCTCTTAAATCCTCTAAAATTGTCCGCCAAAAAGGCCATTATAATTTCGAAGGTTCGACCTTTATTTATCATTGGTCTTTTTAATTAGAAATATATTGTCTGTTTTTTCTCAAGCGAAAACAAAAAATTTATTTATAGAATCGATCTTCATCATGAAAAAAATTTCACGATAATCCTAACATACAGCCAAATCATATATTTTGATTAAAATGTTTTGAGAATTTCAATTTTTGAAAATTTTCAAAAATCGAACGGAACTACTATTCCTGATTTGAAAATACAAGAACAATGCTGAAATTAATAGGTTTAAAATTTTGTTTTTATTGTTATCTATATAAATAAAAAAATGTACTGTTACGCTTAAGTGATACTTTGAAGGATCTCCGAAAGTTCTTCACCGATTTCTTGAAATTTCCACACAACATTCCATTCAAATACACGAGTGTTTTATATATATCTACATAAATAAAAATGTACTGTTACGCTCAAGTGATACGTTGAAGGATCTCCGAAAGTTCTTCACCGATTTCTTTGAAATTTTCACACAACATTCCATTCAAATACACGAGTGTTTTATATATATATATATATATATAAATAAAAATGTACTGTTACGCTTAAGTGATACGTTGAAGGATCTGCGAAAGTTCTTCACCGATTTCTTTGAAATTTTCACACAACATTCCATTCAAATACACGAGTGTTTTTATATATAGTTTAATAGTTATATTAAATAAATATTACACCTGTGGCATGTAAAAATATTTTTTTCGAGGAAACAACGCCAGCGTCTCTCTGGGGGGGGGGGGGGGGTGGTAAAAGCAAGCAAACAATATGGCCGATAATAGCTTTTTGGAAATCTTTCAACTGTCAATATTATTTTTGTTTAAGGGAACAATTTTGACAAGTAATATATAATTCATTTACTGTTTTAATACCTATTGAATATAGTTTCGATACGTCCAGTGATCTAGGCGTGAAGCATAAGAGTTAGTCACAGCAACGCGTGGTCGGGTCAGCTATTATCTATATAAATTTTAACTATAAAACAAGACGCTCCCCGCCAGGGCCTAGGTGACGCAGGTCCGAAGGCCCGGGCGTCAGATAGTATTAAATAAAACAAAGTTAGACATTGTGAATTCTATCCTCTCTCATTAAGCATAATAGTCAGCGAATGTCTCTCATTTTTTTAATTATAATTGAATTCAAAATAGATCTGATCATATCATACACGAACGAAAGGAAATTCCTAATCAGTTCTATGTGTAGAACGTTTTTTCCCAAAAGATAAAAATAAAAATAAGCAAAAAAAAAAAGTAAAAATCTATTTCAAATGAACAACTCAATTTACAATAAAAAAGTCATGCTAAAGGGTTGAAATAAAAACCCAATCGGAATATAGATCTGGTTATCTTGAACCCCATAAACAAATAAATTTACAAACACGGTCATTTATTATTTTAGTTATTAATTAAATTTTAATTACACTTGCATGAAGTTTTAATTTTAGAATGTGGCGGGATGGGATTTGAAATGAAGGGTGGGGGGTTAAAAAAGTAAAACAAAGAAAAATTTGCTTGGGAGGGGGGATAGAAGAAGCAAGCTTTACATGAATGTTAAATAAAACGTACATGAGCCGAGAATATCAATGATTTCCGTCTATTTTTTATTCAATTACATTAGTATTATCGATCATTTTTATTTAATTATTTATTTTAGTTTACAAGATCGTTTGAAATTATATAAATAAATGAATATGTAATTTCGAAAAGGGCATATGCCTGAAAATTGAAAATGTTCGGGAATGAAAAAAAAACTAATTATTTTCTAAAGTAGGTAGTGTAAAATTTACAATATTTCTTTTTGAGTTACTTTTTGAGGTCAATTAGCAATAAAAAATATATATTTGACAGTCTAGTTAATTAGTTATTCATGAATTTAAAAATAAAAAGTTATTTGCAGCCAAAAGAATAGAACAAAAACACTAGTGTAGAATTCCAGCTCTATTTTTTGAAATCGCTTTTGTGTTAAATAAATGTTTTTATAATGAGAAAAAATTTATCTCAATATTCTTTTTATTAATTTTCATTCGAAATTAACCTCATTATTAACAATTTTTTTTATTAAAAAAATTAGTATGCAAAAGTTGTCACTCTGCAGAAATACAAAAGATTTTTTCGAACCAGTTAGATAAGCTGTCTCGAACCTCCTTAAAGGAGACTAAAGGAGGTTTCTTATAGTAGACTCTTTTGAACCGTGAAGAAGGAGGGAAGATCCTATGAAAATGACGTTCTAATAAATAGTTTTATTGGATTATTGAATTTTCATTATCCTTGTGCTGCCTTTCTATTATCAATTCACTATCGAGCTCTACAAGTCCTTCATAGAAAATACGTTAATATATTTCGTCAGCTTAGAGTGTAAACCTTCTAACTCCATTTTTTATCATATATGACATATTAATACCGTTAGAAATAAAAAGAGAAGCAGCATCCTCCAAGTAAAATTGCTACTTAAAATTACGATCGTAAGTTTTTTTTTGGGTTTTTCGGCTCTTCTAGCCATCAGCCAATTTACGATACTGATATTAAATTAAGACTTCTATGCAGGCATCAGATTTTTAGCCGGTTTCCTCGAGTCGGATTCGAACCCGGATCCACTTGTTTAGCAGGCTGGTACGCTAACCCCTCGGCTAACCCGAGCCCCACGATCGTAAGTTGTAGAAAAAAATGTGAAATATAGTTTCTTTCCATAACAACAATATCAAATTTTGTTTGTTTTTTCTCTGCTCTGTAAAATTTGCTTGTTGTGAGTTAGCAGATTTACACTCTAAGGCGACGATTTATCATTGTAGATAAATGTTCTACACTCTTTCTCAATCTCTAGTACATTATTTTATTTGTTTCAATTACCATCTCAGTTGAATTTATCCTCACGTCTTTAAGCGCCTCTTTTATTTTGCGCCCAAGGGCCTCTCCTTTCTTGCCACACCCTTGTTATGTCTTACCTTCTTCTTGCTAGAGGGCAATAATCTTATGATCCTTGTTATTCACAAAATTTACATACTCATTGGCATGCTCTTGGTTTTAACTTGAGAGTTTATTAAATTTAAAAACCCATGATCATTACTCGAAACGTGAGGATTCCTCCCCTACACATTCTTTGTACATTCCTAATACTCCCTCCTTTAATATCTCGCATTTGTAGATATTCTCTCGTTGTATCTTGAAATTTGTCTCTTATTTAGATTGGCGGGGGCGTGAATAATAGGTAGGCGGGTAACGTTCATGTCTCATTGCAGTTACTTGTAATTTTCCCTTAAATATTCAATATAAAACGCCCACGGTTCTCGGTTGTTCTCTCATCAGGTAGCTTCAACGACTCTTGTTTCACTTGGTTTATTCATGGTTCATTTATATATTGATTAAAATCTAAATATTAATTAAACCCGCTTTCTTTTAAGTGATTTGCACTGAAGAGATGAAAACACGTGGCTTAGTTAATATTTTCAAACTTAACTGTTTTTAATTTGGACCATTTATTAGTAACTAGCTTCAAGGCCCGCCCCTGGACCCCCACGTGGCTGTTTTATTGATGTTTTATACACGTGTAAAGAACAGTTTCATATATGAACTCTTGTCAATTAATTGTAATAGATTGATGAAGGGGACAAAGTATATCTCTTTATGAATGAATTTAAAAAAATTATTTTTCCAGCAGAAGACAATATTTTATTGTCCCCTTCTGCTACTCAATTATTCGGCAAAAAGAACCTTTCAACTTAAATTAAAATAAAGTTTTTTTCTTGTAAAAATTCAATAAATAATGTAAAAATCGTCATTTGGAGAGAATTATCCAATTAAAAAATTAAAAATAATAAACTTTTAAAGTTTATTATTAGATTATAGAAAATTTAGGTTTAATTAGGCTCAAAATAGGTTTTTAATAATTTCAATAGGCTGAAATTTCCTAGATTTCAAAACAATATAACAATGGGTTTTCAAATGATTTTGTTTTCTTTACAGAAATCTACGGGCTAATTTAATTTTGGTTTTAATCTTTAAAATATATTTTTAAAGAAATTCCAAAAGCTAATTAATTCCTTTCAGTTAGTTTAGTTAGTATAGTTTCAATAATCCTTTATAATTAACTTTGAAATAAATAAATAACATTGAAGTGAATGAATGAGCTCGAATACAAAAGCCAAAAGGCTTAGTTCTTTTGAAATGGCTGAGGGTCTTAAATACAATAGAAAAAAGATGAGGTGAGATTCCCAAGGGTATTTTTAAGAAAAATAATTTTTAAATAACATATTTTATTTTAAACTAAATATTTTTCATCTATATATATATAATCAAAAGCTTGGGTGAAACTTTTTTATTTTTTTCTACCCTATTAAAGACGGTTTTCAGAATTTTTTAAAAAAATTTTCACCCAACCCAAAAGAAGTTAGGAATTTTTGAAAAAATAGCTTTTTCAAATAACCATAACTTTATAGTTTATAGTTTTCTTAAATCTTTGTTGCAGTATTAAATTCTTCTTCAACGATAATGTGGTTAGAGCTATTGAGAATGAATGACACTCAAAATTCTGACAAACAGGGCCGCCAAAACATGTTTTTAGTTTGCTAGTTTAGTTCTTTTATTGTTTGGCAAGCTATGTTGGCTAACCTGAATTTTTTTTTAGTTTTTCCTGAATTTTCCAATTTTTCTGGCAACTTTTCAAAAAATTAGCCAAATCGGTCCAGGCATTTGAGAGATCAGCGCTTACAAAGAAACAGAAATTCATTTTTATTTTATATAGATGAAGGTGTTGAAGATTTTATTTTTGTGATTAATTTTATTAAGTTAGTTCTATAGCGACAGTAGTTTCAAAAAGTTAATGCTAGAGCAGGGCTGTCCAACCCGTGGCCGCATGAGGCCCGACATAAAATTATAAACTTCCTTAAAACATTAAGATTTTTATGTTACTGGAAAACATCTGATACAATTTGACCTGATAATTTTTTTATTTTTTCTAAAATAAGAAGAAATTGGAAAATGAAAATTGCCCCACAAGTTTTCGAAGAATAAAAGGCAGATTTTCAATTTTAAATGTGAAAAAATATATCAATATTTCCGAAAAATAATCACACTTTTGGCATATTTTGAACCATTTTTATAGATTTAACGTGGGAACTTTCTGATTGAATATATGGAAATGAAAGAAAAATGTTATAATGTCTCTTTATAAAAATTTTATAAAAATATTTAAAAATTATTCTTAGTCTCATATTTCAATTTTTTTTTTTTTTTTTTCAGTAATTAAAACTATTTAATGGTAAATGATTTAAAAACAGAATCCTGAAGGAAAACAACTCAAAGATTATTATACTAAGACATTTTTGCTCTTTATCATGGTGGATATCATTATTATATATTATTAACTATCTTTTTTGATTAACAAATAATATAAATTGAATTAGTATGTTTTATATAATGCCCGAGACATTTGTTTTTTTCTTCAAATGCGACCCGAGGAAACCAAAGGGTTGGCCACCCCTGTGCTAGATTTGATATAGTACAGACAATAAGGATTCATAATTCATAAGCTCAAAACTTTTTGTTGTTTATGTACCACTATTAGCCAATCCCGTACAACTAACTGCTCGTTTGAAAAATCTGGCAACACTGTCCGAGCTTGTATATATTTTATCATAGAAATGTCAGATAAAGTACAGATTTATAAAACAAAAAGTTTTTAATAAGCGATTGAAAACAAGGACTAAAAAGATGATCAAGGGTGCTAAGATAATTGAATAATTCCATTGAGTATATATAATAGACCGCGATATTAATTTTCTGCAAGGTATTGTGAATATATTTTTTGCTTGGAAGTTAAATGAAACGAGTCACTAGTTTTAAATAATAGCTTGTCGTATTGTGCAAGCGAACTTTTATTTGGGGAAAAAAATAAAATTGACTTCAAAAAATTAAATGCAACAAATAAAATAATAATAACTTAAAAATAAAATAAAACACACTAAAAGGTATAAAATAATTATCCAATTTAGTTACAACCAAACGACGAAATATTAACATGAAATTACTTTTTGAAGTCGGTGCCAAACATATACATTTTATAAATCGAACTCGACGGATCATACCTAGTACCTTTAGCGGGTAATCTCGCTTATATAGTTTGTTTGGCACCGACTTGAAAAAGTAATTTCATGTAAATATTTCGACGTTTAGTTGTAACTAAATTAGATAATTATTTTATACCTTTTAGTGTATTTTATTTGATTTTTAAGTTATTATTATTTTATTTGTTGCATTTAATTTTTTGAAGTCGGCTTTATTTTTACTTTACCATACAGAGTATGGTGGTATACACAGTATTGTAATCGTGCATATTCTTTTTTTCGAAATATCTAAAAAACGACTGAAACAATTTTGATTAAAAAAATTGAGCAAAACCATGACATTTCGATCTACAAAAAAGCTTTAATAAGTGAACATCGAAAAAATTGTATTTTTTGAGATAATAATTGTTTTGTCAAAATGTCTGTTAGTCTGTCTGTTAGTTAGTCTGTGCGTTACCAAATTTTTGTGGACGAGCTAGCTCAAAAACTAGTGTGAATATCGACGATTTCATACGTTTTGGTCCATTGAGATTAAGAGCTGATTAGATTTTGGTGCATATCGACCCAAAATTAAGGGGGGTGGAGGGGGGGGGTTAAAATTAAAAATCTAGGCCATTTGAGCAAACTCAACCAAATTTTGTATACATAATCAGTGGACCTCCAGAAGTCTAAAAATGCAAAAACGAGCCCACAAAATGGGGGGAGGGGGTGATGTAAGGTCAAAAAATGAAAATCTTGGCCATTTACCAAACTCCACCAAATTTTGCATACATAATCAGTGGGATCCCAGAAGTATAAAAATGCAAAAACTAACCCCCCCTACATGATTATAAATAATTTTAGGGGCCAGGTTGTATGGTAAAATCAAGTGGATGGCCACATCAGAACACATCAGCTTATTTTATATAAAAATTATTTTTATTTTTCTTTTTAGTGATGTTCTTAATAGTTGACTTAATATAATACCTTGCATGCATCTAATAAGAGAAAGCGTCAGGCGAATGAATCAGAAAATGATATTAAACCAATTATTTTACATGAATTGATGTATACATTGTATTTGAGCTTCGACTCCGGAGATTACTTCTCCACCATCGAGTGTCCTTGATCATCTTTTTAGTCCTTGTTTTTAATAAGAATTAGCCAATCCCGTACAACTAACTGCTCGTTTGAAAAATCTGGCAACACTGTCCGAGCTTGTATATATTTTATCATAGAAATGTCAGATAAAGTTCATTATAAAGGGAGATTTTTAAAACAAAAAGTTTTTAATAAGCGATTGAAAGCTGTTGCGGCAATGGCTGAAGCAAAAAAACGTCAAAAAAATGTACTAAAGTGGGTTAAATAAATGCGTTGTTGCCAGCTTGTTTTTAGTGTAAGTTTCATCATAAATTTTTCATTATTTATTAAGTATTATCTCAGAAATTGTATTGTAACTATAAATTAAAATTTTCTTTACAAATTATTGGTTATTGTTTAATGTTGGTTGAGTTATTTATAATAATTGTAAGAAGAGTTTCTTAATTATAATTATAATATATGTATGTAAATTTTCCGGTATCACGTATAGTGTAATGTATAAGAGTCTGAAAAACTCTATCTTTGGAATTTATTATCTCCGGAACTATTATAGATTTTTCATAAATTTCGTTTTGCACCAATCGATGCAGAAGTATTTAAATATTAATCTGTCTAAATTTCAAAAATATCCTGAGAAAATGCATTTGCTGATACTACTACCTTAATTCTTAGCGAAATGACACATAATTAATTATAATTATTTATTGAACACAAATAAATAATACAATAATACATTTTGGTCAACCTAAATTCGGAGTGGGTCCTCATACTTGAGAACGATCCCAAAATAAGTCGATCGAAACGTCATAGTTTTATTGTATTATTTATTCGTGTTCAATAAATAATTATATGTGTGATTTCACTAAGAATTCAAATCTTAATTGGACCATATATAGCAAAAATTTGAATATAGTTAAAACTTTTTCAAGATTTGTTACGCTCTATAAAATTTTTATAAATTTTATTAAATTGTAAACCAGACATAATTGAAATAATTAAAATAATATCAATTAATTTTAATATTAATTATTAAAAAATAAATCACGTGTTAAAATTTAATAAACGATGCCAATTAGTTCAGATGTTTACCACTAGTTGGCGTAAAAGTCTAGATGAACGATCCCTATACTTGATACTTAAGCACTCTTGAAAACTTTTTAAAAATAATTAATATCTCTTAACCTATCAATTTCACCATATTTATTTATAAAGATTTTTGAATCCATAGGTAAAATCTTTAAATTATATAAAGAAATATGCAAGGAAATTTTGTTACATAAGCACCCGTCAACGAAATTCAAGCATCCAGGAGGCCATCAAGCACAAGTTACAGTCTTCCCACTAGGGCAGTCCTTATTTTTTGGGTATTTTCGAATTTTTATGCTGCCAAAGTCTCATATGGTTCAAAATAAATAAAAAAATTTCTCCCAACTTTCAAGCCTATATCTCAATTTTAACCCTACCCAACAGCAATGTAAGTTTCCCCATCTTAAATCACATGGGGTTTTCGGCATTGAACTATCAATTTTTTATTCTGGTCAAAGAAATGGTTTAAAAAATTTGAAACTCTATAGACTTTAAATTGAAAGTTTTTATGCCGATCGTTATAAATAAATAAAATTTATAATTCCAGCAGAAGACACACTCTTTTATTGTCTCCTTCAATCTATAGACTTTATTCTTATAATTGTAGCTATCCTTCAGAATTTTTACAGATTTATATCTATCATAATTTTAGAGTTACAGCTATATAAAATACTGCAATATTTTAGAGTTAGTAAGTTATAGACTCCAAAATTATAATAGCTAAAAATCTTTAAAAATTCTGAGGGATAGCTACTATTATAAGAATAAAGTCTACAGAGTTTCAAATTTTTTGAACCATTACTTTGGCTGAAATAAAAAATTAATCGTTCAATGCCAAAAACCCCATATTATTTAGATGGAAAACTTACATTGCTGTGGGGCACATGTTAAAATTAAGATAAAGACTTAAAAACTTGGGGGATATTTTTTTTTTATTTATTTCGAACCATAAGAGCCTCTGGCAGCAAGCTTACAAATTCGAAAATACCCAAAATAAGGACCACGCTAATGTACACTGTAGACAAAAATCTTGTTAGAATTTTATCTGTTTATATTTATTTTGATCAAACAGAGGATACACCTTTTGATTTGTTTTTATATTTGTTATTTTTTTTCCTTTAATCTTTGCGAGCGTCATTTCTGGTTGCCTACCCTAAGAGACGCAGGCGCTCCCATCAAACGGTCTAAGCGCTCGCTCTATTCTTCCTGAAATCGGACATTAATTCGATTTTTCTAGTCATATTATACATTTAATAATGTCATAAAATATACTTTAAAAACTTATTTTACACAAAAAACTTTATCTGGCCTCCGAATGTAGAGTGTAAACCTGCTAAATCCATTTTTATCATATATGACATATTAATACCGTTCGAAAGAAAAAGAGATGGAGCATCGTCCAAGTAAAACTGCTACTTAAAATTACGATCGTGAGTTGTAGAAAAAAACAAATGTGAAAAATAGTTTCTTTCTATAACAACAATATTAATAATCTTTAAAGAATTTGGTGTCGGTTCTAGTTGAAACATTTTAATAGATAATAAGTAAAAATATATTTTTCTACGTGGGTTTCACAAATAAAACAAATATATGTTTTGAGTTTTTATCTCGATATATATTTCGGGTTATGAGCCCATCATCAGGAGTTACAAAAGAAAACTAAATATAAAATTGGAAACATATGTGTAAGTGAAGTTCATTTGGGAAGAAAGTACATGGTGGGGGGATAGAATGCGGTATTGAGTATTGTATTTATAGACAAATGAACAAAGGGGGTTTAACTAGGGCTTAGAATTATACCTGGACTTAGAAATAAAGCTCTAATGGTTTAAAAAATTTGAAACTCTATAGACTTTAAATTGAAAGTTTTAATGCCGATCGTTATAAATAAATAAAATTTATAATTCCAGCTGAAGACACACTCTTTTATTGTCTCCTTCAATCTATAGACTTTATCCTTATAATTGTAGCTACCCTTCAGAATTTTTACAGATTTATATCTATCATAATTTTAGAGTTACAGCTATATAAAATACTGCAATATCTTAGAGTTAGTAAGTTATAGACTCCAAAATTATAATAGCTAAAAATCTTTAAAAATTCTGAGGAATAGCTACTATTATAAGAATAAAGTCTACAGAGTTTCACATTTTTTGAACCATTACTTTGGCTGAAATAAAAAATTAATCGTTCAATGCCAAAAAGATGGGAAACTTACATTGCTGTGGGGCACAGGTTAAAATTGAGATAAAGACTTAAAAACCTGGGGGATATAAATAAAAACTCAATCTATTATTAAAAAAAATAAAGTTGTTAATTTTATTAAATAAATGTAGTTATCGAGTTTCGGATAAATATATTACCAATCGAGAGTAAAATATGGTTATAAAATACCAAAGTTGGGTCGACATCTTTTTTCTCTGCATAAGTCTAGGTAGACAGGGTATCAATAGGTAATTATTGGATAAAAAATGTTTCACCAAGTACCAACACCAAATTCCTTAAAAACTATTAATAGCTAACTTCGAATTAGTATTTTGTAGTTATAGAATTTCCTTTAATTATTATTTATTTATTAACTTTATTTTTTATTAAAAATAGCTATACAAGGAAATTGGATGTCGACCCTATCAAGTTTTGTTTATTAATACATTATATTATCAAAATATTAATTTCATTAATCAACTCGATAGGTGAAGGTATACCTAAGTCGGGATCTTAAAATATAAATTTTGTTTGTTTTTTCTCTGCCCTGTAAAATTTCCTTGTTTGCAGGTTTACACTCTAAGGCGATGATTTATAATTCAGGCGAGTCCAATACTAGTCAAAACTTCTAATTTTTATAATTATACGAAGGAGAGGAACAGGTCATCACGCGGAATATTTAAGTCACGCCATATTTTTTTAAAGAAATCTTTACGTTATCTTAAAATTCTTGGATTTTTTTTCGTAAAAAAATCCACCTGATTTTGAAATAGATTGACTTGATTATGTTGCACGTAAAAACCCATTAGAGTGTTTATCTTAATGGCAAACATTCAATTTGAATGAATGAGCGCAACAAGACAAAGACTTATGGCCTATTGAACGGTGGATCCTTAATGCTTGAATCTCGTGCAGTCCGTTTGCCTCTTTATCCGCCCATTTCACCACACACGTTTCGACCATTAATTTCTTGGATGATTAACGTGCCCGAGGGGGTGAGCCGAGGCCGGAAGAAACCACAGACAAACAGGGGGTGTACTCTATAGTATGTACCAACGAAATAGACAGAGACAATATCAGCGCCAAGCCAAATTGCAGATAATTACACCATCATCTATCTAAAGGGATCTTAGGCACAATAAATATTGACAATCCGGTTAAGAATAAACAAATGGATCATCATCTATTAGCTCATAAAGTTAATCGTTTGATAAATATAATAGATCTAGAAAAATTTAATTTTTTAATATTATATCGATAGTTTATTTAAATATCGAATGAGAAGTTTGTGTTTAGAAAAATAAGTAAGTTAGTATAGCTGTTGCAGTAAAAACGGGTTCTTATTGTACTAGTTAAAACGCCTTTCACTGAATAAACAACTGTGGCAACTAGAATTTACTGATGAATGAGTTAACATTTGGAGAGCCCTTTAGGTCAGAATTGACATTTGCATCGTGAAAGTAAGAGGAAGAATAGGAAATGTTAGGGCTTGGGTCTAAGTCGAAGGTACTTCTTAAACAACTGAAAGTTAAATAATTCCGACAAGTCAATAATCTCCTCCAAAGGCTTAATTTTTACGCGAAATAGACGATTTTCCAAGATTCAACACCCTTATGCGCTTAAATTAGATACTAAGCGAACAAGCATATTCGCGTTTGTCCCTATGACTTCTAGAGACTGGAACTCTCTTCCTCTTCTCAGCAACATATAACCTTCAGTTTTTCAAGACCCGCATACACAGATACCTTAAACTCCGACCCAATCCCTAAATCTCTTCTTATTTTCACGATACAAGGGTACACCACGGACTACAGAGATTGACCTTTTTGGTTCAACTTCTTCTTGTATCAATATTATTATAAAAAAAAATTGAGCAGAAGAAAGACTGAGTCTCTAAAAGTCAATGGGATAAGCGAGTTGACAAATTAGTCCAAGAGCTGGTAACACATTTTTGACTACGGATTTGACCCAACTAGAAATAATGCGTAAGAGTACCGTCTATGATAGTTGTACAGGGAATGGCCAGTCTGGCTGGCCTAAGCAGGTGGACCAGGTACTGCGCATGGTGTGAGTGCGGTAAAAAATACATATGTGTTAAAAAATATGTTTGACCCACAATGAATGAATGGCCATTCCCTGTACAACTATCATAGACGGTACTCTTACGCATTATTTCTAGTTGGGTCAAATCCGTAGTCAAAAATGTGTCACCAGCTCTTGGACTAAATGTGTTAGTTCAATTCTTATCCAAAATAAAAACCAAGTGTTGTCGAGCTTTCGCGAATTCTGTGTTTCTTACAAATGAGGCTTTTAGGGATATATTTTTGATTGTAGCTTGTCAGAACAAACCCTATATATAGTAGTATCTCTATTACAGGGAAAGGATGACGCTATTCTACGATTAGCTAAGCGAATCGAGAGAAGGGCCAAATTTTATTTATCTCATACTTTTCACTTAGGTATGTAGTTCTAAATTCCTTCTTTTTAGTTTCTGACATAATTTTTGATTTGTTTTTATTGTTTTATTTTTAGTTTAAGCATATTATTGCGTGAAGTAATGTATCCCATTATCGGAATTGTATTATTGTATTGACATTTTCTTTTGTATTATTGTTGTTTTTGTTGATGTTATTGTTTAGAGATATAACCACGTGTATAACATATCTTGTTCAAAAAGATACCAATTGTAAACCAAATGTTTCTTCTGTATTTTCTGCTCTAAGACGAGACGCCTCAGGCATCATTAAGTGAATAAAATAAATAATTCACTAAAAAATTATAATCCGTAATTATCTAAAAAAAACATTACCATCAGCTCTGATTTCCATTCTTGAGCTTGAAATATCTAAGTGTTAAATGATTTTCAGAAAACGATGCGATTGTGCTTAAGCTGATTCTGCTAAAACTACGTTAAATTCCCTCAAAGGTACAATTAGCTGAAGATGACTCCATTAATGAATAAAACGAAGGAGAAGATTTTAAAAAGAAGGGCATTTTGTGAAATAGGTCTACAGAGGAAACCACTCAATAAAAACGCGCTAAGAGCTTCTTCTTATGGATAGTGTGGAAACGTGCTCAAATTACAAAATGCACGTTTGCGAAAAAATACAAGTATATTATACCTATATAATGTACATAAATTATTTAGCTTCATGTGTACTCAGTGTTTGAATTTATATGACTTCGGTCACTTGATAAATTATTTCGAGTTATCTTATAATAGTTATATATAATAGTCCAAATTAATTTGCAGCAACGCAAACGTAATGCTGCCGACGGTATATTTGCGGTAAATTTGAAATATAATTGTAATTTGAAATGAAAGACTCCAATTGATTTTAAATTAAGAAACATTAAATATATTGATAATTATTCCTGCCCCCCCCCCTCACCATCCAAAAATTAAATATTCAATTCGCTTTTCTTTTGCGCACAGAAGAAGAAATTAATCACATCTTATTTGGTTTATATTTTATTTGTTTATTTTTTAATAATTTGCCACTTTTTTATAATTTTTTAAAAATCTAAATTTTGTTATTCTTATTTTTTGATTTTTACAAAATTGAACGACTTAAGACACGTATGCCCGTGTTTCTCATGGCAATACTGGAGGGAGCAGCCTGTCATACAAACAACACCTGATCTCTTTTAAATATTTGGAGCCTTATATCGATTATCGATCCCAAATTAAAAAAAAATGATATAATATAATTCTCCTCCTCACACGATCCCACTTATTTAAATAAATCTATTTCCACACAAAAAATATCACAATGCTGTAGATTATAGAAAAAAAAATACTTCCAGATTCATATCTAGAGTCTCATTTCTGTAGCTGTGTCAGGACGAAAATGAGGGGAAACTTTTAAGAGACTATGTATTTTCGGGAGTTTACAGGTATACATTTGGAGTGTGGTTTTTTAAGAGGAATACAATTTTTGGACCGAGACGCCGCCCGCCAGGGCACCAGCCCGGAGGGCCGAGCTTCGAGGGCGTGCCGAAGGCACGCTCGAAAAGCTCGTTTAATAGGTTTATTCCAAATATTTTGAGGGCTTGCAGCACCACTTCATCCGTATATACTCTAAAATTGATAATAGTTTTAGTGAATGAAAAAGATCATTCAATGACATTTACTGATGTTGAATAATAATAACAAGGAATCCATCCATCATATTGAGTGAGTTTCGAAATTTGGATGTTGGTGTTCGCCAAAAGATGCAAATTCAAAATTGCACTATATTCAAAAAGGGTAGCGCCCAAAATCTCGACTAACCAAAAATATTAACCTAATTAAAACAAAAAGTACATATCAAATATCGAAATAATAAATAAATAAAATACATTTTATCAATCTTTTTAATACCTATTTAAAAAAATACATTTAACATGATTAACCTAATAAATACAAAGAGTACATAATTGAAATATGGTGAACCCATTCAAAAATCATATTACATCTCATATTGTTGGTGAAATTAACATTAACTTCCAAATTTGTAAAACCTTAATCAACCATCGGTCCAAAAATAGACATCACCAATCAACTTCATAACTTCCTAAGTGTCGAAACGTCGTACATTCTGATGAGCTTATCTCGTTAAAAATGTCCATACTAGGTGATTCAACCTTAATCTTCAAGTCGAACTTCCTCACATAAAATCAATCAGCTGTTTAGATAGTACTGGTACGATTTTTAAAACCATACATCAGTACGATTTCGGGTACTCAGCAGATATGTTGAAAATTCGTTATATTTAATTTCAAAGTAAATTTTAATCTAATTTAAAAATTTTTACATGTACATAAGAAAAGTAGGGTTATTTTAATGTAAAAATTAAATAAAATTTATCTGTTATTAGAAGAGCCAATGCAACTACAATATGATTAAAATTTTATAGTAGACTTATCTATTTTTTTCAATTCGTTCAAAGAGATTCTGTATATTACTTTTTTATACTATTTAATAATACAATAGAATAAGTTTAAATACATTTTAAATAGTAAAAGTTGTCGATATGTACCGTGAACAATTGATCCTAAGCGAAATTTGAATGGGTTACAATTTTAGTGACAGGTACGATTTTACCAGCTTCCCCTTAGATAGATATGTTTATTTCGAAGGGTGTACAGCGATTGGAATTATTTGGAAATACTTTGGAATTCATTAGATAATCTATTGTCATCTACTTGGAAATGAAAGTGGAAGTGGAAGTAGGTGTACACGATTTTAGGTCGCGGTTCACCCTTTGGTTTATTTGCATCAAGCCAAGAACAATTGATTTCTCTTGATTTTTTGTTTAAATTTATGATGTTTTTTTTTGTTTTACAACAAACTGATTATAAAAGAACCAATAATTTAAAAATTATTATAACCATTAAAGATTTATTTATGAAAGTTGATTGCTGCACACGACAATTTTTTTTTTAATAACAATTCCAAAAGACAGCAATAATAGTGAGTAATCGCATTTGTTCGAATTTGCTGATTATTACAAACAAAAAAACTTATGAGTGATTCGGTGGTTCCGTCGTTGCTCAGGGTGTTTTTTTGCTTCAACAACAAAAGAATTTAATATATTATCTATTTTCCACGAACGGTTGACATTCGTGAGGGGTGTGGAGGAAAAAGTGGATGAAAGAATTAAAGGAGAAGAAGCCTTGGTGCTTTTTGCCCTTGCTAAAAAAACGCCTCTCCACTTCGTTTATCATCATAACGGAATTTGTAAGAAATATTATGAAATTGACAAAGATATGAAAAATATTATTAAGTCGCTGTTTTTCCCCCTTTCGGTGCTACGAAGGGTGAACAAAAAATGAAATACAGGCCAAGAAGAGGGAAAATATGTTTGGAAGAATACTGTAATATATCCAGTCACATATAATTTATTAACTAAAACGAAGGTATAATCAAGTTGCCATATCAGTGAAGAAGATTCCTTATATTGCCTTAAGGGAGTTGACCCTTTAAACCATAGTACCTGGAGGCACCGAGCGATGCTCCTTAACTTCTTCCTTCAGATAAAATCTTTATTTTAATATTATTTTTAATTTAAAATTCTGATAAAAAGGTCGATTTTTATTTGAGAGCCGTTTTCAAATTAAAAAATACAAATATATCTATATAGTATTCGACCACTGTACCCCCCACCTCCACCCTGATCGACCCCACCTCCGAAACCTCGCCCTACTCCCGGATCCCCCACCACTGGCCCCCACCTTCTGCACCCCCACATCCACCACATCCACACCCGCTCCGCACCAAGGTCGCTTTCTCATCCTCAAAACTTGTTAATAGAGTTTTTTCATCAAAATCGTTAGAGCCGTTTTTAAAATAAAATATACTTATATATATATATATATATACCTGGAAGACCGAGCTTTGTTCGGGCTTAGTTAATGCTTGACAACAACACACCACAATCACAAAGTTCTTCAAGGCCTTTGAGAACAAAGATTTAAACCAACTGATTGTCTGCCTGGGTACAAAAGAAAAGAGGAACCCTTTTTAAATCCCTAAGATAAGATTGGCATTTGTCTACCTGAGAATAATTAATTTTATTACGAAAAAACCCATCAAAAACAATTTTGTCGAAGATGAGACCGTGACAGATCGAATTGTCAACTCCAAAAACCCATAGCCCGTGAATTTCATCAAAATCGGTAGAGTCGTTTTCAAAATAGAACCAAGATACAAATATATATATATAAATAAATATACAATTTTTGCTCGTTTAATAAGAGTAAATATGGGCAACCCCCGGCCCTCCACCAGCTTCAATCTGGCCCGCGAGAGATTTAGAAATTTCAACTATCGTGCAAAAAAAAATTAAAGATTTAGCACACATAGTTTATTTGTAATTACTTTGTATTTGTCAACCAACCTAAAACTGTATTCTTCAAATCATAAAGACTAAAATTTTATAGTTTTAATGACTGATTACGATATATTATTATTTTTGAGTGGTATTCGTAATTTTAATGCACGTGAACGAGACCCCCAAGCTGGAGAAGATTTTTATTCCGAAAATGAATCACTCCATTGCTTAAGGAATTTGGTTAGTGGGGTTTATGCAGTGGAAAGCCACAGATCGAGCCAGTTATTTATTTTTACTTTACCATACAGGGTATGGTCAAGTATTATAATCGTGCATGAAAAAAGTGGTTTTTTACTTCTTTTTTCAAAATATCTCAAAAACGGCTGAAACTATTTTGATTAAAAAATTGATCAAAACCATGACATTTCGGTCTACATAAAAGGTCTTATAAGTGAACATCGAAAAAATTATATTTTTCGAGATAATAATTGTATTGTCAAAATGTCTGTTAGTCTGTCTGTTAGTCTGTGCGTTACCAAATTTTTGTGGACGAGCTAGCTAAAAAACTAGTGTGAATATCGAAACCAAATTTCACACGTAGTTTTGGTCCATTGAGATTAAGAGCTGATTAGATTTTGCTGCATATCGACCCAAAATTAAGAGGGATGGAGGGGGGGGGGTAAAAATTGAAAATCTTGCCCATTTTCCAAACTAAACTACATTTTGTATACATAATCAGTGGGACCCCAGAAGTTTAAAAATGCAAATTATAACCGCCCAAAATGGGAGAGGGGGGGGGGGTGTATGGTCAAAAAATGAAAATGTACGCTCTTGTACCAAACTCAACCAAATTTTGTATATGTAATCAGTGGGCCCCAGGAGTCTAAAATTGCAAAAACTAACCCCCTCCCCTACATGATTATAAATAATTTTATTAAATATTAAATATAAGTGATGGGCCAGGTTGTATGGTAAAGTCAAGTGGATGGCCACATCAGAACACGTCAGCTTATTATATGAGGTGTTGATGAAGTATTTGTAGTCACAGAGGAATTACTGGCTTTACGGCCGCTACAAGGGACTACTACTAGAAAATATATTTTTACTGTACTACTAGTGATATTGACCCCAATATTGATCATCTTGTTTTTCAGCTTCAAACTCAAGTCTCTTATTAATTTTCATTTGATTTTTCCATCTTTGCTTTTTATATTTGATTATGCTAAGTATTATAATTAATAAATAAAAAAATGTGTGCATTTTTATTGGTATTTTATTCCTACTACCTACAAGGGCGGATCCACGGGAGGCCGGAGGGGGCGACCGCCCCCCCCCCCATACAGGCCCGTGCCTGGCGGGAGTGCAACACGTGCGTCGCACGCAGAGGCCAAAAAACGGCGGCCAAATCGACAGGGAATTTATAACAATTTTTTTATTTATTTTTTATTTTAATGAACTTAAAATATGAGATATGAAATTTGTAAAAAAATTTAAAAAAAAATTTATTTTTTTAAAATTGAAAATAAAGTTCTATGTGTGTGTGTGGCGTCTCCAACCCCCCCCCCCCCACCCCGCTTAGACAATTCGACTTATTTTGATCGAATTATATATAAAAAAAATAATTAATGACAATGAAAATCGGTTGAAATTTTAGTTACTCTCCTTTTAAGTATTGACGGAACTATGTACGAAAATTTAAAGTGATTAGTGCGCTGATTCGACAATAAAAATTAATAAAGTCAAGAAAAATGATTTCTTTCGAAAACACCTCAAATTCACTGTTGAAACTTGGCAACATGTTTAGATAAACTTTTTCCGTCAGTCTTTTATTTTTCCAGACAAAATTTTTTCCTACGTTCATTATGATTGTAGAAGAATAAAACTCTCTCGAATAACATATAATAAATAAATATGGTAGTATATTTATATTCAAATGTATGTCTGTCTGAGGTGGATTATAATAAATAAATATGGTAGTATATTTATATTCAAATGTATGTCTGTCTGAGGTGGATTGCCCTGATCTTCTAGCACAGATAGATTTCCGGGTCCCGCGTCCGGCGTCCAGGTTGTCTCACGTATTTGCCCAATCTAAGTGTCATACAAACGCGGGTCGGAGAGCTCCGTTGGTCAGATTGTGCAGCGACTTTAATCATAATTTTTGTGGCTGTGATTTTTATAATACAAGCGTGCGGGCTTTCAAGAACGAAATTAGATTGATTTTTGCATGATTCACATTTGAGTGTTTTGATTTGCTTCGGCTGATCATTGTTACGTAAAGTTTACTCTCCTGGTCTGTTGTGTGGCGGATGTAACTCGCCTGATCTGGTTTGATTCATTCAGCTTTGACATTTTGACTACTTTGATTTTACTTGTATATTTGTTTAATTTATTTAAATGTTAGACTGCGTTGATTTTATTTATTTATTTAATTTATTTTTGTTTTAGCATTCATGACTTTTCATTTTGGGTGGGTTAATTTATTATTTTATTCAGTTTTTTTTTATTTTAAATTTTTGACTATACTGATGTAATTTGGTTGTTTTGGGTTTGTTTTGGTTTTTAATTTTTAATTATTTATTTATGACTGTTCAATTTTAAACTTAACTGACTTAATTTATTTAATTTATTTGATTTTTAGCTTTTTGACTCATATGATTTAATTTATTTACTTTTTGATTTTAATTTTGGTGACTATGGAGGTAGACTTTGATTTATTTGACTTTTTGGCTGTTTGAGTCATTTTGGGTTGGGTGAGAGTGGGCCACTGGGGGGCCGGGTGAGCCGGCGAGCCTTTTGGTTTGTTTGAGAGAGGCTCTGTTCTGAGTTAAGTTATTATTGTTGTTTCGTCTTTTGTAAATTTGATTTAAATGTAATTGTCCATTTCCATGTGATTCCTTCTATTAGGCTTGAAAATGGATAAGAATCACTCAACATGCTAAAATTTGTGTTTCGGGCTCTGTCCCTAGATTCCAACTTTGTTTTATGCTGTATCTCTCAGTGAGAAAATGTGTAATAAGTCATAGTTTTTTTATTTTTTCTGATCTATATTATGTTTGTTTTGTATTGTTTTTTTTTGTGAACTATGACTGTTGTTTTCTCCAAATAAATAAATAAATAAATAAATAAATATCCATTGCGCATGCGCTGTACCGCGGCGCTGTGAAGTGTTTCTTTTACTTTAGTGCGTATACACAGACACGGCTTTTGCATATGTGTACGTGTCTAACCTAACTCCACACGGACAGTCACTCACAAAAGTTTCTGTTTTGAGGCGTGGAAAAATAAAGGCCGTTCGTCGGTAGTGGTACGTCTCAAATTTTTGCTAGTATGTGTACGGTCTCAACTCCCTTAAGAAACATTTGATTTAATAATATTATTACTATTATTTTATAAACATTCTTAAAGTCTATTTATTAAATCAACTGGTGGGACCATTTCTTTTGCGACATGATTAATTTACTTTCCTCCCTTGATTTCAATCGGAATTTTTAGTAAGTGAAGAAGTTATGATATTTGATAAGCGTACCGATTATATAAAGAGGTACACCCGATTGTTCGATTTCAACCAAAAGCTTGCTGTACTCCTTTCAGCCTAATCGACATGACTAATTTACTTCCCTCCCTTGATTCCAATCGGGGGAGGCAAAGAGGCAAAACTTGAAGACAATTACTTTATTAAATTTTTATTTAAATATTGAATTTATTGAGTTAAGTAGAATCACACTAATGCAGTAGGGCTTAAATACAAAAACACATACGGTACATTAAATATACTTTAGTGAGGCCAAAAGTCAGGGCTATTACAAATTTTTTATTTGATCCCAGAGGGATAATGTCCTCCTCCGCGGCATCACCCCTCTTGTGATTTTATTAGAAATTTAAACCATTTCTATCGACAATTTGAATTCTAATATTTTAAGTCTTTTCTATATATTATTTTAATAGCTGTTATTTGAATACTGCTTTAAATTTAGTTTTTTAGCTAGAGAAAGTCTCATAATTCGTAAAACCTCAAGCAGCAAAAAACAAATTTTTAAAAATTAATTTTGATATTTAATGTGTTGATCTTTTTTGGCAACCCTTTCGTTCTATTATATGTGAATTAATTTGCAGCAGCGAAAGTCTCCTTTGCAAAATTGATTGCCCTATTTGGTACACCAACTGTTCTAGACAGTTACAACTCGCATACTCCTACTCATACTGGGCCTTCCCTTTTCCATCCCCTAACAAACATGTCAACATTCTAAAATGCAAACTTTATATTTCATAACCGCAATGTTAGCAGACATTTAGATTGTTTAGAAATATGTGCATTTTTTGTTTGTATGACAAATTAACTGAATTTTATATTAGGTACTTTATCTTTAAAAAAATGACAGTGAAATCCGATGGAAAGTCTTTATTTAATTAGGATTAATTAAAAAATATGTGTGAACCTCATCCACTTAAGCTCACGGGGAAGTGAAACTTCTTTAGCCATAGATTATTTCCTCTCTATTGGGTCATTTCCCCTTTATTGTAACAAAAAAAAATCAAACAGATAAGTCGCTAAATAAGTTTCACTTCAAAAAAATTTTTTTTTATATATTTTCTAATAAAGTACTATATCTGATCCAACAAATGTTGTCTTATTAATTTTGGTGCTTATGGTAAAATAGAGAGCTCTGGAAAATTAATTTTGATTTAAAGTCTAATTGTTATTCTGGAAATTGCAGTAATTTAATTGTTTTCTGGATAGCTATAGAAACGAATGTGCTGAAATTTGGCACACTAGTATGTATTAATAAACTACACATTTCATAATTGTAAGTAATTATAACAAAATCGTTATTTAAACAAATACTCTGAATGAGTGTACCGATTATATAAATATATATATAAGAGGTCTGAAAACGTCTAAAAAGAACCCTTCTTTATTTTCTCTCATTCTCATTCTAACAAAAATCAATTCATTTATATTTATTTTAGGGGCTGTGAATAAAATTGAAAAATTAAATTGATTTTAAATTGATGATACTAAATCAGTCCGGTCCGCGAAAGTGAGAAAATAATGTGCACAAAATTTCATCTCAATCAGACAAATGGTGTCGGAGTCCATTAACGTCAAACAGACAGACCAACAAACATCCAAATTTATATATATAGATATGTATATGAACTGAAGGGCTTTGTGCAATTAAGTTTAAAAATAATAATAGCAAGTATTCGAAAATCATCTTATTATCTTTTATTCACTGTATCGTAAACATGATGGTCAACGTTTTAAGAAAAGAAAGACATTAATTAATTAATATATATATAATATGCCAGATTAATTTGCAGCAACGCTGACGTGATGCTGCCAACAGGGAGCGCTGATGCCGTCGGTATATTTGCGGCAAATTTGAAATATTATTGTAATTTGGACTCGAATTTTGAAATGAAAGACTTCAATTGATTTTAAATTAAGAAACATTAAATATATTGATAATTATTCCTCCTCCCCGCCGCCCTCACCACTCAAAAATTAAATATTCAATTTGCTTTTCTTTGCGCACAGAAGAATAAATTAATCACATCTTATTTGATTTATATTTTATATATTATTTGTTTATTTATTAATAATTTGCCACTTTTTTATAATTTTTTAAAAATCTAAATTTTGTTATTGTTATTTTTTGATTTTTACAAAATTGAACGACTTAAGACACGCATGCCAGAGTTTCTCATGGCAATACTGGAGGGAGCAGCCTGTCATACAAACAACACCTGATCTATTTTAAATATTTGGAGCCTTATATCGATTATCGACCCCAAATTTTAAAAAAATGTTATAATATTATTCTCCTCCTCACACGATCCCGCTTATTTAAATAAATCTACATATTTCCACACAAAAAATATCACAATGCTGTAGATTATAGAAAAAAAAATACTTCCAGATTCATATCTAGAGTCTCATTTCTGTAGCTGTGTCAGGACGAAAATGAGGGGAAACTTTTAAGAGACTATGTATTTTCGGGAGTTTACAGGTATAGATTTGAAGTGTGGTTTTTTAAGAGGAATACAATTTTTGGACAGAGACGCCGCCCGCCAGGGCACCAGCCCGGAGGGCTGAGCTTCGAGGGCGTGCCGAATGCACACACGAAAAGCTTGTGCAATATAATGATTAATCTATTAATAATTTTTATTTTGTTCAGGGAGAATGTGTATAGGTTCTAGATGAAACATATTTAATAAAATAAAAATAAAAAAATATAAATTTCCAGGTATGATTCACAAATAAAGGACAGATTGCTTAAGAGCAAGATTAATATAAAATGTTTCGGATTACGAGCCCATCTTCAAGAGTTCACATAGAAAATAATTTCTATCAATTTTGACTTTTTAAAGGAGAATAAAAAGATTCCAGGTCTTTAAATAAAATTAGGTAGATGCTAACAGATATGAAAATTTCATAAAAATTCAATTTCCATTTTTATCTGATGTTGTGTTCAAAATTTTTGTGAAAAAATATAAAAGAGCGTGTAAAGTTACAAGTACCTAAAGTGGGAGAGAGATAGAGAGATGTCAAGAGCTTCAATGGGAGTATTTTGAGAAGCAAGAAAAGTAACAATTTGAAATGCAAATTTTTATTTTATGTGTAACATTGGCAAAGATGACTTTGCCAGAGATACTAGTATAAAACTCCCCTGGGAGACGACCTTTTTCCGCTATTCTTTTGACACAAGAAGACAAGGCGAAAATGACACCTCTAGGGTCCAAAGTCAAGCCAATGAATTCCTAACTAATCGTATCTCATTCACTCACTTCTCAGGTGAATTTAAAAATATTAATATTAGTAAAAATATAAATGTGTATTGAAATTTTTAAAGCATTTTTTTCTACACATTTTCTATGTATATGAGCCTGTTAAAGCCGAAGTGGTGAAGTCACATTAATATCATTTTGGGATAAACAATCTTTTTGTATACTTGTTATAAGAAATTCCATTGTCTGAATATAATATTACTTTTGCTGCTCTCTGTACACATAATACATTTATGGACTACATTCAGATTTTTCAAAAAATGGACTTAGACCACTTTGGCTTTTACAGGCTCATATATTTCAAAAAAACCCAATTGTATTTCAGAATATTCTCAATTGAATATTAAAAAAAAATGTGTGAGCCTAATCCACATAAACTCACGGGAGAAGTGAAACTTTAATTTTAAAACCTACAAATTGTTCATGACAAATACAATTGGGAAATTTAAATTATTATTTTAAAATCCACTAATTGTTCATGACAAATAAAATTAGGAAATTTAAATTATTAATTTAAAATCAGAGCTCGTCTCTTATTTCCACTCTATTGAATCATTTCCCCTTTATTGTAACTAAAAAACTCTAAGAGATATGTCGCTAAAGAAGTTTCAATTGAAAAAAGTCATAATTGTATTTTAGAAATCACTATTCAATTTCCGAAAACCTCAAATGTGTTTCAGAAAATGTCAATTGTTTAGTTAATTTGTTGTTTATATGGGCTTGTCTCTTATTTCCCCTTTATTGTATCTAAAAAATTTAAACAGATACGTCGCTAAATAAGTTTAACTTCAAAAAAATCATAATTGTATTTTAGAAATCACTATTCAATTTCAGAAAACCTCAATTGTGTTTCAGAAAATGTCAATTGTTTAGTTAATTTGTTGTTTATATGGGCTTGTCTCTATTTCCCTTTATTGTATCTAAAAAATTTAAACAGATACGTCGCTAAATAAGTTTAACTTCAAAGAAATCATAATTGTATTTTAGAAATCACTATTCAATTTCAGAAAACCTCAATTGTGTTTCAGAAAATGTCAATTTTTTAGTTAATTTGTTGTTTATATGGGCTTGTCTCTTATTTCCTCTCTATTGAGTCATTTCCCCTTTATTGTATCTAAAAAATTTAAACAGATACGTCGCTAAAGAAGTTTCACTTCAAACAAATCATAATTGTATTTTAGAAATCACTATTCAATTTCAGAAAACCTCAATTGTGTTTCAGAAAATGTCAATTGTTTAGATAATTTGTTGTTTATATATGTTTATTTTCTGAAATACAATTAATATTTTCTAATAATCAATTGAAACGTTTAACAGTAAAATTTTTGAGAGAAGTATATTGAAAAGTTTCATCAACAACCAGAAGTTAAAGTACGTTCAGAAAATACTTTCAATCTTTTTCTTTTTCTTAAATAGAAAGAAAAAAGAAAAAGATTAAAAGTATTTTCTGAACGTACTTTAACTTCTGGTTGTTGATGAAACTTTCTGAATATACTCTTCTCTCTCAAAAATTTTACTTGTTAAACGTTTTTACAAATTTGTATTCAGTTTTTATTTGAACTCCTGAAGGTGGGCTAATAACCCGAAATATATATCGAGTGAATCAAACTCAAATAAACATACATTTGTTTTAATATTTCCTTTTTGTGAAACCTAACCTAGAAAATTCTCCTCATAAGTTATTTATAATGTTTCACCTAGAACCGATACCAAAATCCTTAAAAATTATTGTTTCTAGCAAAGATTAAGCGTAACTCTCCCCTTATTTTAGGAATTTCTAATCAATTCCAATCAAATCCACTAAAATTAGGAAAGCTATAAATATGTCAACAGCATATAGGGTCTAATTTAGAACAAACTGTTTAACTATGGTGATCGTTTGGGAACATTACAGAACGGTTGGCCCTAAAAAGACGTACCTTAAAGATACCCCCAATAAATAAGAAAAAAACAAACACCCTCTGACAATAAACACAAATTGAATTTCCATTTTAATTTGAATATTTCGCATAGTATCCAGGGAAATTCTCGCCTTTATTTGTTTGCTTTAGCAAACTCCATTAGAATTAAAATTAAGTTACAAAATTTGATTAATGTATTCTACCAAGTGTAGTGTTGTGTGTATGAGTAGGGTATATGAAATTGGTAAATATAAATACATATATATAGATACAAAATAACTGCTTACTCATGTTACATTTGCCATATCTGTAAATAAATTCATTTAATATGGAATATTTATACTCTAATTTGTATAATATTTTGGGGATGTCCAATGTACCCTGGAGAGGTCCAATCAATCTTGTTAACATGATGTATCCTTTAATAAAGCGGGAATGAGGGCTGATTTTATTTTCATAGAATCGATCGAGAAGCAGGTTGTCAATGAAAATATAGTCAGGCAGGTCCATGTTTCCACCCCATTTAGTATGTCTGCACAGCAAACTCTAATCCACAAGGTTAAAAATAAAATCCATTCATCAAAAGAATGAAATGGATTAGATTAGATAGTCATTTTTGACAACGAATTGTCTGTCATTTCAAATTAAAGCGAAATTTTCATTATATTATACGATATCTTGAATTAGAGGTTTCAGGCAATTTATTACTCAGTAGACTGGGTGAGTCAGAGTATTGAATTGAATCGACAATTTTTATTTGGTTAATCGTGTTTAAAAATGCAAGCTGAAACCTGCAGAAAAATAATTTCCAGCTTGTAAATTTGTAGTGATGTTGGAAATGGTTTCAAAAATAGATTTTAATCCACGTTAAACGTTTCGTTGTTTAATTACAACTTCCTCAGAGACTTAGATTTGTCATGATTTTAGGTCATTGATATTATTTAATAAATTTAAATTCGCTATTTTATAAAAGGTCCAGTTTATAAAAAACTTGTTAGATTATAGGACAAAGAAGCGTTTGATAACGGAAAAAATAATTGGTTGTATTAGGAATATGAAGATTGTTTTAGAAATAACGAATTTAAGTTTATTAAATAATATACTAAAAATAAAATAAAATTTATAATTCCAACAGAAGACACACTCTTTTATTGTCTCTTCAAAATAATATACCAATGACCTGAAAACATAAAAAATCTATGTTGTTGAGGAAGTTGTAATTAAAGAAGAAAACGTTCAATGGAGATTAAAATCTGCTTTTTGAAACCATTCTCACCATCTCTACGAATTTACAAGTTGAAATTGATTTTCCTGCAGGTTTCAGCATGGATTTTAAACAAGAATAAATAATATAATAAAAATTGTCGAATCAATACAGAGAGGTTCTCATCCCACAGGTAAGCCAGATTGCTGTTACTGGCACTCGGGATTCCCGAAGGGGTGTAAAACAACCCCCTCTGATATATATTAGGTTGATGCATAATTATGGAACGTTTTTTAAAAATATTTTTATTCAGCAAAAACAATAATAAAAAACATGTTTAAATGATTATTCGGGAACGTATTCACCATCTACTTCAATAACTGCTTCCCATTTGCTTGGCAGTCGGTCGATTCTACGGGCGAAGAAGTCACGATTCTTGAAGGCAATCTACGCTTTGACATCGGCCACCAAGTCATCCAAATCGTCGTAGGTCTTAGTCTTTTGCCAGTTTTTCAAAGAGCGGTTGATGTGATAGTCCGTTGGTGCTTCGGTCGGTGAGTACAGGGGATGTGGGAGTAGATCCCAGTCCTTATTGGCGATGAATTCGACGACCCGGGGCTCAACATGTGGACGTGCGTTATCGTGATGGAACACGATGTGGTTCTTTTTGCGCGGTCTTTTCGCCTTGTTGTTGTCGGAGAGTTCGTGGGAGACCCATCCAGCCAATTTCCATACATTGCCAAGCTTTTTGAGGCGTCAAACGATCGTTGATTGGTCGAGATTGAAGTCTGCAGCCAGCATTCGTGTTGTAAGGCTTTCATCCTCTTCCACGGCTGTCAGAAGTGCCTGATCATCAAAATCCGACGGCCGACCTCTTCCTTCTTTATCCTCCAAACTAGTGTCACCTGATTTGAAACGAGCAAACCACTTCCGTACTGCACTCAGTACTCTGCACATCAGTAATTTATCCTTCGCCAAAAAGTTCGTTGAGATCGGGAAATAACTGTGCTGCCTTCCATCCTTTCTCGTAGTGGTAGAGCATAATATGACGAATATGAATATGATTTTCGACACGCATTTTTATTAACTATAAATAGAGAAGATTGTTTAAAAAAAAAATAAACAAAACGCCATTTTTGGCTAAAGAAAAACGCGCCAATACAAACGTTCCATAATTATGCATCAACCTAATAATTAAAAATATTCAATTCCATCAAATTTAATAGATGACACCATATTATGATTTTCCAAGTAACTTTTAAACGTTAGTTTTAATTTTTTCTTGAAGCAATTTCAGCCTCGAAAGTTAAATAATGTAATCAATAATTTCTTATTAATTCTACATATTTAGAAAATTATTTTATTTTTTTTTGAAAAGGAAAAATTAATTGAGCACCCTACCCGACAGGATTCGAACCCGTGTCTCTCTCTCCTTTAGCCGAAGAGCGCCTTTACCAACTAGGCCACGGATCAAATTGCTTTAAGAAAAAATTAAAACCAACGTTTAATAGTTAATTTGTCTATAACTGAAATTTGTTAATTTATTATTATTAGATTAAAAATTCACAGTTCTTTTGACAATGTTTTTTATTGAAGCTCTTCTACAATTCTTGTACAACGTTTCGTCTCTCTCGAGACCCTTTCAAGCACTGCAAATAAGGACAAAGATCTATTAGGTGAAAGTCTTTTACAATTATATAGGTTATACAACCCAAAATGTATCACAAATTAACTAAATATATACAATCAAAAATACAAATATTACAAAAACAACATTTTTATTACATACGACTCACCTCACTTGGTTAGAGCAACATTGGGGCTATTCAGTTGCTACGTTCATGTGTTAGAGGAGTGGTAGTGTTTATATCTGTGATCTATCAAATCCATCCAGACTTATTTTATTGTATCAATCTAGAAAGAAAAAATTCTACTATGTCTCAGTTATTTTTATTTTTATTTCAACCAATGTTGCTCTAACCAATTGAGGTGAGTCTTATGTAATAATAATGTTGTTTTTGTAATATTTGTATTTTTGATTGTATATATTTAGTTAATTTGTGATACATTTTGGGTTGTATAACCTATATAATTGTAAAAGACTTTCACCTAATAGATCTTTGTCCTTATTTCCAGTGCTTGAAAAAGTCTCGAGAGAGACGAAACCTTGTACAAAAATTGAATAAGAGCTTCAATAAAAAACATTGTCCAAAGAACTGTGAATTTTTAATCTACTAATTATAATGGACATTAATCAACATAATTTAGTATTATTATCAGTTTACCAAGCCAGCAGGACCTAAGTGTTTCCGGGAGTGAAGTAACGGGGAACAGCTAGTATATATTATATATATTTCATTAAAAACAAAAAAGTGTGAAGTACTTTTATTAGTCATTTGACATGGAGTCTATTTTATTTGGGAATTTGCATTCTACATTGCCTTTCAAAGGATGTAATTGGATGAATGACAAGAGGCGTTATTTCTGGCCGGCGATTTCGGTTTTGGTTAAAAGCCCAATCTATGGGTCCAATAGTGGAAAATTGAAACCGGCGATCGCACCCCCTGCCCCGAATATCCAAACCACCCCAGCCCATCTAAACCACCTCCACCTCCACCAATACCGCCTCCCCACCCTTGCCTCTGCGTATAAATGGGAAATATAATCTCGCAATTTGACAAGCCAGACAACTTTTAGTGATAGATAAAATTAATTTGACAATAATACAACGATCAAATGTCAAGAACGGCTAAATTTTATGTTGTGTATGAGAGATGGCCTAGTATATTGAAGTTAGCGGGGCTGAAAATAGAGCTAGAAATCTATCATGGTATCAATTAAAAGGTCACGTGATGGGAAAAGTATCAATAAAACAACACATTAGGTAATTGAGATTTGATATCAAGATAGCGAAATGTTAAGCGCACCAATTTCGACAATAATCAATTCTGGTTGCAATAAGCCCTCTGACTTGATCGGATTCTACACACTAAATATCTCCCAACATATATATTCATTTCTGACACAAACCAAAAAATAGTAAAGTGAAACCACTCAAATCCGAACCCCGGAAAAGAGAAACTTATATATTTGGTCATAAAACAATTATGTATATATTCTACATTATAAACTTATTTTACATAATTAATTGAAAAATTAACAAAGACGTACAGTTAGCATATCTAACAAAGTGTAAATGTGTCTACATACTTATGTCATTCAGAATTGAAAAATGGAAAAAGTTGGTTATTGAAATTCTTTAGGTTAATCACTTTGCAAAAACAATGAAATCATCATCATTGAGTATACAGTCATAAGACTGGTTTGATGCAACAATCCGTCTCCACTCGACTCTGCCCCCGCCAGCTGTTTGACCCCTCTAAATGTCTGGCATCCCATATCCCCAATTATTTGGTTGAAATATTCTAATTTGGGTCTTCCCCTTCCCCTTTTCTTTCCCACCTCCCCCTCCAAGATATCCCTAAGCAGTCCCCCATGTCTCAGTGTGTGCCCCATCATCTGACCTCTTCTCTTCTTCAGACTCTTCCACAGTTCTTCTTTCTCCGATTCTTCCAAGAACTTCTTCATTTGTAATTTTATCCATCCATTTGATATTCATCATTCTTCTGTAGCACCACATTTCGAAAGCCTCTAATCTCTTTCTCTCCGCTTTTCTAATTGTCCAGGTTTCACACCCGTACATGGCTATGCTCCTACATATGTCTTCAATAGCAACTTCCTGTTTTCTAAGCTGATTGAGGAGGAGCATAGTTGTTTTTGTTTTTGTTTTTGTTGAATGAAATAATAATAGAAATACACAAATTATCTCTTAATCTTTCACTTGATATCAGTTATCTTCAATTGTCGAAGCTTCTTTCGGCTAATCCGAACAAATTGAAATCGGGACAGGCTACTGCCCCAATTAGTTCGAATTTGAGGGATTTCACTGTGTTTAAAAAAATAAATATATTAAGAAAAAAATTGACAACATTTTTACTCTCTATAAGTAAGATTTAGTTTCACATAAGGATGTCCTATAATTCAATTAAACTGGGACACAAACCTATTTAATATGGAATAGACTAAGTAAGGAATTATTGAATTAAATCGCTTGTAATTAGTAAAACAAGCTACAAAAAATAAATAGAGATTATTTATTTTAACATGTGAATGTCATTAACAAACTTTACAAACCTTTATAATTCGAGATCTGGTTCACGTTTCTCTTAAATATTTCTTAAGCTTATCATTCCTCTTTACTTCTAGAATAAAAAACAGTCAATCTTGAATAATAATACGTAGGTATTTCACCTTGCATTCTTTTATAAAAAATAAGATAAATATTAATCCCCTGTAGGGTAGGCAACCATGAGTGAAGGAGAGAAACCGCGCCCGAAGCCTTTACGTATACGAAGTGGGTAGCGATTTGAAAATAAATTCTACTTCTACTGAAAATAATTCATGCAGAAATGAATTTTCAATCAAATGAAATCATCTATGAAAGATGTATTAAAAAAAACTTTTAATAAACATGCTTCTAATTCAAAAGTTTCTATAATGTAGAAATAAATTCTTCAGTATAGGCACCCCTAAATTTCCTTACTCACGTGATTAAAAATAAAAATAGAGGCTTTTATTTTGATTAAATTTTAAGTTAAAAGCGCCCCTCATCTAATAAGCTGGAAATTTTTCGAGTACTAAAGAAATACAGTGAAACCCCTCAAATCCGAACGCCGGAAATCCGAAATCCCGGGAAATCCGAACGAGTTTTTTTTGACAAATTCAAGTTTGTGTAGGTGTTTTCTCGAAGGCCAAACTTCTTCCAAGATCTCCGCAGTAAGTTCACACTTGTATTTTGCCACGATTCTGCAACCCAGTAAATAAAGTCTTTTATTGTAACTTTTTTCAGTTCCTCAAGGATAGAAAGAGAACCATTTTCTTCAATAAGATATCCAAACCACCAGCTTTCGGCTAATCCGAACAGGCTACGGCCCCAATTAGTTCGGATTTGAAGGGTTTCACTGTATGTGTGAGACTCATCCACAAGCTCACGGGAGAAGTGATACTTGTTTAGTCGTAGATGTTATTTGTCTATAACGGCCAAAAAGTTTATCCCCATTAAAAAATCACACTCCAGAGACATACCTAAGCTTAAAAAAGTTATATACAAATAACTTCCACGGTTAAATAATTTAAATTTACTAATTATAATAAATTTTATTACCCATGAACTATAAGTGGATTTTAAAATAATAATTAAATTTTCTTAATATTAATACATTTCATTTGTCATGAACTATTAGTGGGTTTTAAAATAATTATTTCCCCTTTATTGTAACAAAAAGAAGTTTCACTTCAAAAATAATTTTTTGCATTTTACTGAAATTTGAAATACTTATAAGTGTGATTAGAAGTTGTTTTACGTTATCTGCCTGTCTGAATTCATTCATTTTTTTAATATTTTTAAAAATGTTCACTCGTAAAACGTGAAGAAAACTAATTTTCAGCCATGATTTTATTTTTGTCTGTCTTTGCTTGGATTTCAATACTAAAAGCGCCAGCCGATTTATAATAAGTATAGAAGATAGATGTAGATCAGCGGTCGGAGAACCGGGCTAAATTACCCCAAATGGGGTAACAATGAAACTATCGGTGGTAATAAGGACATTTTTAAAATTTTCTATTTCATAAACTATTATAGTATTTTTGACTTTGATACTAGAGGACTGTATTCAAATTGCGCTCACGTCAAAAAGTCCTAATTTTGAAGTCATTTTAGCGAAAATGAAACATCATTTTTCTAAAACGTCAAAGCATTTGAATTATTTTAATGTTTACAATTTTTATTTACTTACAAATAGTTTTCATGTAAATTCCAATTTCTCTAAAAAATTTACCCTCTTGCCTAGAATCGAACCGACGAACTCTTGAACTATGGGCATCAGCTCTAACCACTAGACCAATGTCACATTAATATTTATATCTTGATTTCTTTTACTAATACTATATATTTTTGATTTAGACTTTGTGTCTAGATATTGTATTCATTTGAACTCGAATGAAAATGAAAAAACACCAATAGATTTTAAATTAAGAAACATTAAATATATATTAATTAACGAGGCAAATTTGAAATATAATTCTCAGCTCGGATTTTAAACTGATGGCTCCAATCGATTTTCATTAACCAGGCAAATTTGAAATATATATATTCGAATTTTGAAATGAAAGACTCCAATTCATTTTAAATTAAGAAACATTAAATATATTGATAATTGTTCCTCCCCCCCCCCCGCCACTCAAAAATTAAAGATGCGAAACTTTTAAGAGACGATGTATTTTCGGTAGTTTGCGGGTACACATTTGGAGTGTGGTTTTTTAAGAGGAATAAAATTTTTGGACCGAGACGCTGCCCGCCAGGGCATCAGCCCGGAGGGCCGAGCTTCGAGGGCGTGCCTTAGGCACGCCCTCGAAGCTCGTTAATCAATAATATACATTTATCTTGTTTTTTTTGCTTTTCAGAATCTAGGGGTAAAAGCGATTTACGCAAAAAATATTTTGGAGTAATGGCTAAAAAGTTCCCTGACCCCTGGTATAAATTGATTGATATTTCATATTTTGAGATCAAAAATAGTAATCCCTTGATAATTCATTTGCTTTCAGAGAGAATCCTCCAGTTGGTGCAATACATAGTCAATTGATCCTTACAATCCCTATGACAGGTGAGCTTCTAGTTTAATTACCTACATTAATTTTTTCACTCTCTGTCGTTAAAAAAACGTTATTATTTATATAAAAGTATTTATAAAAATATAGTGTTAGACAAATAAATTTTTTTAAACGTTAGTTTTAATTTTTAATCAATAATTTCTTATGTTAATTCTACATTTAGAAAATTATTTTATGATTAGGAAAAAATGAATTTAGCACCCGACAGGATTCGAACCCGTGTCTCTCTCCTTTAGACGAAGAGCGCCTTGGGCTAAAGCAAGGGGTGAACTGCGACCTAATATGCTGTACACCTACTTCCACTTGTACTTCCAAATATTTCCAAATAATTCCAAATATTTCCAAGCACTTCCAAATATTTCGAAGTACTTCCAAATATTTCCAAGTACTTTCAAATATTTCCAAGTACTTCCAAAATACTTCCAAAGGGGTGTACACCTACTTCCAATCGCAGATCACCCCTCGGGCTAGCGGAATGAGGCACGGGTTCGAATCCTGTCGGGTGCCCAATTCATTTTTTTCCTTTTCAAAAAATAATAAAATAATTTTCTAAATGTAGAATTAACATAAAAAATTATTGATTACATTATTTAACTTTCGCGGTTCAAATTGCTTTAAAAATATAGTGTATTTTTTTTCTTTTTAAATGCCGGAATACATTTGAATATTCATTTGAATTGTACACCTTCAGGGTACATAAACGAACTAATATTATAATATCTATTAGTATACTATATACATATATCACTTGATTCTGAATCGGATGCATGTTGATGATATTCAAATTTCCATGAATATAAAATATGACCTCTATATATTATAAAAAAATATATTATTAATACACACACTGTTAAAGGAGCATGGTTGGTTGAGATATAACGTTTGTACTTTTCAAGCCTAGAACTCACCTGGTCTTGGAAAAAGTTTTCCACTTTTTTCTGCAATTTGTATTTAAAATTATGTTAGAAAAAATGCTTATAAAGTCATAGAGAGTTATGGTGCCAAAATTGTTTTATCTCCACTGCGGAGAAGCAATTAGATTTTGAACTCTAAAATTAGAAATTTTAATTAAAAAATGGAACAAATATTTTCTGAATTATTTTATTGAAATTTTCAATTGATCAATGATATGATTTTTTTATATACGCTTATAACTTTTTAAAAAATATACCGATTTTTTTTTCAAATTGAAAATTTGTAATAGGCCAGTCAAATTAGACAAATCGGTGTAAAAAAATCCTAGAGTTTTGAAAATATTCTTAAACGGTTCCGTTAGACTTAGACTTTTTTAAATAAAACTCTTAGATTTATAGATATTCAGCATTTTCCGGATAGGATATGATTCGAATCCTCAAAAGAGTCATGCTTGATGCAAATAAACATACACTTATACATACATATATAAATTTTTGTGGACGAGCTAGCTCAAAAACTAGTGTGAATATCAAAACCAAATTTCACCTGTAGTTTAGGTGCATTGAGATTAAGAGCTGATTAGATTTTAGTGCATAACGACCCAAAATTAAGGGGGGAGGGGTAGGCTTAAAAATTAAAATTAAAATATTTTCAAAATAAAAAAAAAAAAAAAACAAGAAAAATGAACCTATAATAACGAAAATATTGAATACTATAATAGATAGTTACAATAGTTAAAATGATATATAGCCCAGTAAATAGAGGGGGTTCAGCTTACATTAATTGCGTGAAAATATTTTTTCTAGGATCGTTTGGTATGGTGTGTATATACCAAATCTAAGTTTGCGACCTCGAAAGTCTGGGGGACAACTTTTGGCCGCCGAAAAACCTCGAAATTTTCGGACTTTTTCCAGTTATTCGCTTATAACACGAAAACAGTTCATATTTTATAAATAAGCGCTCTATAGTAATTTAAAGAGGACAAATTTTCGCGTTGATTACAAAAAAGATATGCAAAATTGATCAAGTAGTTCGATTTTTAATGGGGATCAAAAAAATCCCCAGGACCACTTTTGAATATCCCTAAAACTCGCACTTTTTTCGATTTTTTTCCATTTTGACCATGAAGGAGCACGTTATCAACAAAGATGAATTTATACATCTTTAAGCTAGATTAAATTTGCTACAATCTAAACAAAATTGGATAATCTAAGAGTTTTATCAAAAAGTGGTTCAAGAAAACGTCCAAGTAAACAAAATCTCCTAGAGAATGAGACAGAAATCAAGTTTGTAGAATGAGTAGTTTTCATTTTCTGAAGGAAAAACTGCAATTTTTTTGCAAAAAATTGCAGTTTTTCAAAACTTCATCGACCAAAAGGGCGTCGGTCTATTGCCTATTTGTGAATTTCCAAGTCGATGAATTATTTTTGATGAATTATCGTCGATGAATTTTCCGGATCCCGAAAGTTATTTCTAGATTTTATTTGTAGTTTTTTCCTCACTAATTTAATTTTTATGTTAGTTTGTTATTATTAATGCAAATTGAATGAAAGTCGTGTGGGCTGCAAAAGACATGCTAAACTTTTTAAGATGTCAATTAAATATTTCTGAAGAAGTGTTTTAGATACTTTATTCCCTAAGTGTTTTTGAGTGGAATGAATAGACGAAGCAGAAGTTATTTTTTGTTCGCTCTAATAGTTTCAAGTCTTGGGGTGAACCGCGACCTAAAATCGTGTACACCTACTTCCACTTACATTTTCATTTCCAAGTAGAAGACAATAGACTATCTAATGAATTCCAAAGTAATTCCAAATAGTTCCAAAGACGGTGTGTACAATTCCATTCCGGTCCACCCCTCGCTATAAAGTAACTATATAGTGCCTATATAGTTACTATGTAGTTTGAAACATTGAGCTACTAGGGAAGTCTAACGGAAGGGTTTAAGACTATTTCCGGTACCGCGACATTTCAGCCCCCGACATAATATCTTCTGACAAAATATTCCCCAGTATAAGGGTGAATGCAAAAGAGATTAAGTGAGAAGCTTATAATCATAGTTTTGAATAATATAAACAGACTTTCATATTTTGGCGGCTAATTAGCCGTTTGAAAGTGCTGCTGTCTGTCGAGTTTAGGAAAAAATGGGAGCCCCAAACACACCCCGCCCGACGATTGGCTGGTTCGGTTTTCAATGTGTGTTTGATTAGAAAAAAAAATGGGAACCCGAAACACACCCCGCCCGGACTAAACTTTCGGAGGTTCGGTTAATATATATTAACCGAACCGGAGTCGATTTGCATTACTCATAAGATTCACGAGGGGAAGGGTTATTTTGACATGAGATATTTTGTCTGAAGGATATTTTGTCGGGGGCTGAAATGTCGCGGAATCACTATTTCCAAAACTCTAGGATTTTTTCCACCCATTGCCCTTATTTTGTCTAATTTGACTGGGCTATAAAATACTATAGAAAGTTATTTCTAGATTTTTTTTTCACTAATTTAATTTTTATGTTAGTTTGTTAATATTAATGCAAATTGAGTGAAAGTCGTGTGGGGTGTAAAAGACATGCTAAACTTTTTAAGATGTCAATTAAATATTTCTGAAGAAGTGTTTTAGATACTTTATTCCCTAAGTGTTTTTGAGTGGAATGAATAGACGAAGCAGAAGTTATTTTTTGTTCGCTCTAATAGTTTCAAGTCTTGTCTCATCTACTTTGGAAAAGTTTGACTGTTGTTGTCTCCTCTCTAATGGCTTACACCCCCTGTCTCTTATAATCCATATCCAATGCATCTATAAGCTGCAAACGTGATATTCAGAGGATTTAAATAATTCATGTAATATGCTCGGAAAGGTTAATTTGCGATGCATGCAAGTGGTAAAAGCTTCACGGCTGTAGTTTAGGGTGATGGCCGGTTTGTGGTGGATGTTTGCAACTTTGCGCCAACAGTTAAAGGTTTACGAGGCAACTCCTTTGAGTAGGTCGGAAGGAAGAGGGTTGACGAGGCCCTTCCTTGCCAAGCCCTTCATTCAAAAGTTGTTTAAGATGCAGCGCAGAGACAAACTCACCTTCCAGCCAATTCCAGTTTTATCATCCCATTTAATGGTTTTTATAACCTCCTCTTTCCATATACAGATAAAATAGGCGAGAAAGAAATGGAGAAAGACGATACTTTCTCTATGCCAAGCAATTTTTATAAAATCTCACTATACGATTTACGGAGGTCTTTTCGCTCCAGTTGAGTCAAAAGAAATGTAGTATCTAATATTTAATAAAATAAGTTAAAATACAAATGAAAAATAAATAGTATGAAAGCCGTAAATGTTTGAAATAAAAACAATTATAAAAAAAAATCAACTGGTGTGTTCACCACACGACTTTCGCATTTTCGATTATACTATATATGTTTGTCTAGATTAATTTGTAACAACGCTAAGAGAAATTTCTCTAAAAAATCTCCCTCTTGCCTAGAATCGAACCTAGGAACTCTTTTTTTTTTTTTTTTAAAGTTTTATTTATAATTTTAATATTTACAGATTCAACATTGTAAATCAATACATTACAAGTACAACAGATATACATGATTATATGAAATTTACAAATGTTTTTTAATTGTTCCTTATAAATAGTTTCCTGCCCAATGAGCTTACACTACTAATATATTTTAATTTTGTTCTTAATATTTTCTTTAATGTTTAATATTTAATAATGTTTACAATATTAGGTTTAACCACTAGACTAATCTGACATTAATATTTATACCATGATTTCAGTTACTAAAACTATAAATTTTTGATTTAGACTTTGTGTCGAGATAATATTGTATTCATTTGAACTCGAATGAAAATTAAAAAACACCAATTGATTTTAAATTAAAAAACATTAAATATATATTAATTAACGAGGCAAATTTGAAATATAATTGTCATCTAGGATTTTAAACTGACAGCTCCAATTGATTTTCATTAACCAGGCAAATTTGAAATATAATTTTAATTTGCACTCGAATTTTGAAATGAAAGACTCCAATTCATTTTAAATTAAGAAACATTAAATATATATTAATTAACGAGGCAAATTTGAAATATAATTGTCAGCTAGGATTTTAAACTGACAGCTCCAATTGATTTTCATTAACCAGGCAAATTTGAAATATAATTTTAATTTGCACTCGAATTTTGAAATGAAAGACTCCAGTTCATTTTAAATTAAGAAACATTAAATATATTTTTTGTAATTAATTAAATTAATTGAACCGCGTAAATATGAATAATTTCCATGATTCAGCCTGCGAATTTTTTGCAGTTCATAAATCATTTCATTATTTTTGTTTTGAAAAGAAAAAATGAAATTTAAATTTAAATTTTAAATTTAAATATATTAATAATTATTCTTCCCCCCCCCCCCCCCCAGGCCACTCAAAAATTAAAGAGGCGAAACTTTTAAGAGACGATGTATTTTCGGTAGTTTACGGGTATACATTTGGAGTGTGGTTTTTTAAGAGGAATACAATTTTTGGACCGAGACGCTGCCCGCCAGGGCACCAGCCCCGAGGGCCGAGCTTCGAGGGCGTGCCGAAGGTACGCACGAAAAGCTCGTACTATATATAAGAGCCTAGATTAATTTGTAAAAACGCTGAGAGAATTTTCTTTAAAAAAATTACTAGAATTGAACCGACGAACTCTTGAACTAAGGGCATCAGCTCTAGCCATTACACCAATGCAACATTAATATTTATATCTTGATTTCTGTTACTAAAACTATATATTTTTGATATAGACTTTTTGTCGAGATAATATTGTATTCATTTGAACTCGAATGAAAATGAAAAAACACCAATAGATTTTAAATTAAGAAACATTAAATGTATATTAATTAACGAGGCAAATTTGAAGTATAATTGTCAGCTCGGATTTTAAGCTGATGGCTCCAATCGATTTTCATTAACCAGGCAAATTTGAAATATAGTTGTAATTTGGACACGAATTTTGAAATGAAAGACTCCAATTCATTTTAAATTAAGAAACATTAAATATATTGATATTTAATCATTGGCCCCCCCCCACCCTTCGCCACTCAAAAATTAAAGAGGCGAAACTTTTAAGAAACGATGTATTTTCGGTAGTTTACGGATATACATTTGGAGTGTGGTTTTTTAAGAGAAATACAATTTTTGGACCGAGACGCTGCCCTCAGGGCCACCAGCCCTGAGGGCCGAACTTCGAGGGCGTGCCGAAGGCACTCTCGAAAAGTTCGTTTGAAATAATCACGACAATACTAATTTACACCCCCTTCCTTTATTTCGTTTTTTTCTCAAAAACGGCTATAACGATTTTTTTAAAAATTAGTGAATTTATCAAGTGTCATGAGTTAATAGTTGTGTCAAATTTTTAATCCGATTGAATTAAAGGAATGGGTTGTAAACTAGGAGTGTCGTAAAATAAATATTTTAATCGTTCATGTCTTCGGAAAGTCGCAGAGCCTTGAAATTTGAAACTTAAGCTATCTAGAGGCTACAAGAAGTATAGCAAGATTTTGGCTAAAATAGAAAGACCGGAAGTTGATGTTTACGTACCTAAGAATGTACCCCCCTGCGTTTCGCAACCATAAGTCTCAGAGATATGAAATTCCAAACTTGATATATAGGCTAGAATGAATGAGTACATCAAGCTTTTGGTTGAAATCGGAAGGCCGGAAGTGGACATCTACATTAAAGATTTTTCGTTTTTTTGTTTTCTCACAAACGGCTCTAACGTTATTTTTAAATTAGTGTATTTATCAAGTGTCATGAGTTATTAGTTGTGTCAAATTTTTGATCTGATTGAAATAAAGGAAGGGGGTGTAAATTAGGAGTGTCATCTCTGAGATACAAGTTCTCAAAGAGTCAGGACCCAGACAGGGCATCACAATACTTCCACATTATATTCTATGAATATAAATGTGAAAGTAAAAAATAATTAAATACAAAAGTTAGTTTGATTTATTCAAATCAGCTTATAGTAACTATTGTATGATTTGGAAACGTTGTATTTCAATATGTGATTTTTTAAAGTAAATATCTCAGTAAATTCGACGGCCAATGATATATTTTATTTCAAAAAAGAAACCAGCATGTTTCAAAAATCTAATTTTTAGTTTGTCTTTTTTTAACTTTATCTAATAAACTAATAGTAATATAAGTCAAGAGAAAGTGTCAAGATCTTAATTTTCCATAAGCCTGAGAAAATGTTTACATTTTAAAAATTATTATTTTCAAAAATTTCCACCGTAATGTGTGATTGAAAAATTATTGCACTCTGAGACCCCTATGGACCGGGGGTAGAATAGGTCCATAGTATCCTCTGCTTGTCTTAAAAGGCGACTAAAAGAGGTTGGACGTGAGTCTTAACAAGCTCACTCCGTAAAAAATCTCCCAATCACGGAAGCAAGCATTTGCTTCCATTCAATAGGGAGAAGAATATTATATAGTAAGACATCTAGATAAAACAAAAATAATAAATTAAGATTCTAAAGAAAAAAAAGATAGAACTATTCTTCTTTGTGGAAGCTTCTCATATAAGAAACTTGGATTATATGTTTACTTGGCTGCTCCGCAGCCAAGTAAACATTACACGTTACGCGTTACGCTCGATCTGAGTGCAGCAAAACCGCCTGGTTTTTACTGGGAGTCACCTCTCCCTATGTAAGTTCTTTGACTTCTTATTAATAAAAATTTGGAACTCATATATATATTTCATTCATACATTGGATGCAAACTGCACATCTGATGCAATGTTTGATTAGTTCATAAAAATTTATTCAGGAATTACATTAAAATCCTAATCAGGATTCAAAACAATAGAATTTTTGGCATATTTTAAATAAAATAGAATCGGAATTAATTCTGAAATAACAGAGAAAATTTTTTTTGATTAATTTCGTTGACAATCATCAACTAATAAACATATCAATTAAACAATAAAATGTCAATTTAAAAGTTCAAATTGCAACAATGGACATATTTGAATTCAAATTTATCTTATTTTAATTCAATTTTGAATAAAGATTTTAATTCTATTTCATATTGTCATTTGCTTGGTTTCATTCTTAAAGGCATTTATTTAATGATTTCTTATCAAGCGTAGAGGTCGCTCCTAATTAATTGGTTGGGCGGCCCTGGGAAACGCCATTCATAAAGCCTAATTTTCAGGCGCTGCCGGCGTCTATTCCTTAGCTAATTACATTAGGCCACTTCTAGATCAATCAAAAAAGTTAAGCAATTGTAATCAGTTCAGAGACCAACTCCTAATCGGTTACCGCTCTATGGAAAGTTTCGAAAAATTTATTATTAATATTTTTTATTTTTTTATTTTTTTTTATAAATAATTAATTCATTATCAATCATCAATTAATTAATAAATAATCATTGAAAATGTCAATGAATATAGTATATTTATAAATAAATTCCGAGTAATTATTTTTTTTAATTAAATAACCTTTCAGCCCTGGAAGCAAGCATTTGCTTCCATTCAACAGGGAGAAGAATATTAAGAAAACTAGATAAAACAAAAATAATCAATTAAGATTCTAAAGAAAAAAAAAGAAGCACTTTTCTTTTTTGTGAATCTTTTCGTATAAGACTTTGGATTATATGTTTACGCTCGATCTGAGTGCAGCAAAACCGCCTGGTTTTCATTAGGAGTTGCCTCTCCCTAAGTAAGGTTTTTCACTTCTTACTAATAAAAATTTGCAACTCATATATATATTTCATTCATGCATGGGATGTAAACCCCACCTCTGATTCAATTTTCATTCATCAGTTCATAAACATTTATTCAGGAATTACATTAAAATCCTAATCAGAATTCAATATAATAGAATTTTTGGCAGATTTTAAATAAGATAGAATCGGAATTGATTCTAAAATAACAGAGAAAAATTTTTTTGATTAACTTCGTTGACAATCATCAACTAATTAATAAACATTTCAATTAAACAATAAACTGTCAATTTAAAATTTTAAAATCCAACAATGGACATATTTGAATTCAAATTTATCATATTTTAACTGAATTTTGAATAAAAATTTTAATTCAATTTCATATTTCAATTTGCTTGGTGTCATTTTTAAAGGCATTATTTCTTATCAAGGGATGCTTGTCCGAGATCATTTAAAATCCCTATTTTCCAAGGCTTCTCTCTGCGAGTTCGATATCTCAGCGAGTCAAGTGAGCATTACTAGAGTAATTAAATACAGATTAATTTTCAATTTATTTATTCAGACTCATTCTGGTTCGATCCCAAGCTATGCATAATATCTATATATATATATGTATATTTTTTCCAAATTATTTTAAAAGATTGATTTGTTAATTATTAATTCGAATCCATTATCTACCACAAGTATTTCGATTTTTCAAATAAATTTTAATTTTAATTGAAAATACTTAATTTATATATTTTGACTGCTGAGAAGAGAACCGTTCAGACATATTCTATACGTATATTACCTAAACGTAATGTGATTGCCTGCGACGTCTGCAACCATATGTACTCTCATTTATTTGTGCAATTTGTATTTTCGAATTTCTACGTTAAAGTAAACCATGAGAATAATTTTTAAAAAGACACTTCTCTTCTCTTTTTGTCTCCTGTTTATTTCCGGACTGCCTTCAATCCAATCTTGAGATAGAAATTGAATATTTTTACATAGTTAACGTATATATAATATTGAATATTTCTTTTTTTCTTTTTTGTGAATTATTATAATGAGAATTTTTCTCACAAACATAAATGGCTGGTAGTATAAATATATTTTTTAATCCCTTAGAGCGAGATTTGATATGACAGTCAGCAGAGCCTCCGTGAATTAAATAAATCGAAAAAAGCGACGGATATTACTTGACGCTTGGCTTGATATTTATTCCACTGACCTAGTTATAATAAAAGGTGCAAAAGAGATAGAAAGAAACTTCTTCAAATAGTCGATTTGGTAATTCAGTTAAAGATAGCCATTGGCAAACTGGATGTGCCCTGGAACGTTTCTCTGACGCAAACTGCATTGCGGCGGGTGCATCATTCTTTTTTTCTATACATTCATTATACCACGATGCACTTGTAAAATATTAAACAACAATTATTGATAAATTTATATATGTACTTATCTTTAAAAGCATTTATTTTAAAATCTAACTTAAAAGAAAATGACAAAGGAAATCAAGGAGGCTGTCCTCTGCTTGACTCAAATATATATATATATCGTTACCATAATGCGCAAAGATAGTAACTCCACTTTTTATAAATTCCCATTTTTTTTTTTTACTTTACCATACAGGGTATGGTCAAGTATTGTAATTGTGCATGAAAAAAGTGTTTTTTTTTACTTCTTTTTTTTCGAAATACCTCAAAAACGGCTGAAACTATTTTGATAAAAAAAAATTGGGCGAAACCATGGCATTTCGGTCTACAAAAAAGCCCTAATAAGTGAACATCAAAAAAATTATATTTTTCGAGATATTTAATAACTGTTTTGTCAAAATTTCTGTTAGTTAGTCTGTGCTTTACCAAATTTTTCTGGACAAGCTTACTCAAAAACTAGTGTGAATATCAAAACAAAATTTCACATGTAGTTTTGGTGCATTGAGATTAAGAGCTGATTAGATTTTGGTGAAATATACTATAAAATGAACCTATAATAACGAAAATATTTTTTTTCTCGGGCCAAAATTAGGGGGAGGGGGGGGGGGGATAAAAAAATCTAGGCCATTTGAGCAAAGTCAACCAAATTTTGTATACATAATCAATGGGCCCTTAGAAGCCTAAAAATGCAAAAACTAACCCCCAACATGCGGAGGGGGGGGGGAGGAAATGAAAGTCTAGGCACTTGTACAAAACTCAACCAAATTTTGTATACATAATCAGTGGGCAGCCAGTAGACTAAAAATCCAAAAAAAACCTACATGATTATAAATAATTTTATTAAATTTTATTTATTTTCTTAGAAAGACGGACTGGTAAGCGAAATAAGTAGGTTATAATGAAAGGTAGTCCTATTTTAATTTTATTCAATTTCCGACGTTTCGGAGACTTTTTTCTCTGCTTCTTCAGGGTATTGAATAGAATAGAAGGAGAGAAAAAAAGTCTCCTAAACGTCAGAAATTGAATAAAATTAAAATAATTTATGAACTGTCTTTCATTATAACCTACTTAATTTTATTAAATATTAAATATAAGAAAGGGGTCAGGGTGTATGGTAAAGTCAAGTGGATGGCCACACCAGAACGTGCCAATTTATTCTGTTTTGAAAATACTAAATGAATTTTTGGCCCCAAAAAATGATTAATCCAATATTCTGGAGTAATAAAAATATGATAATTCCAATAAATATTACTTTATATATGTATTTGTTACTTCCCTTCGGTATGCGAAATCAACTGGCTCTTGTTTTATTAAATTTATAGAATCTGGGCATAAATAAATCTATTATTATCCAAATCAAAGGCGTATTTTGTTTTTAAATTAGCCCAAAGTACCATTTTCATTAATCAATTTTATTGGATGCTACCTCCACCCCCCTTCTCACTCACCCCTTTATACAACCCCTGTTTTAAATATTAAATATTCTCTTGCGTGCATAAAATATATAATTTTTTTCTTTATGTTCTATCGAATTTTCCGGATCAATTAACATGAATAAAAATTTGAATATAAATAAAATGTCAGCAAGAAAATTGAAATTTGCAATATTATCATCATCATCCGAAAACTGTCTCTCTTGTTTGATTATAATAAATTCCCACATTTTTCTAGCCGAATTATTATACATGTCGTTCGCTCTATTTTATGAATATACATTTCATACGGTAAACATTTTTTATTTCTTATTTTATTTTTGAATAAAATATGTATAGATTATTAGATGATAATTTGTGAACATTATTTTTTTACTAGGGACTTTGTATAAATAGAACAAACAAAAAATATTCATTGTTTTAAAGGGTTTATTATGATTAAAAAACCATGATTGTATAATATGATATAATTTTTTAATAATATTAAGTGATAATGGTTTTTATGAATACATTTTAGTTTAAACTTTAAATTAAATGGGTTATTTGATGGATTTTTTTCTGGGGCTAAAAATAAAGTAAGTTTTCTCTCTAGTCTAGAGCCTAGAGCAGGGGTGTTCAACATTTTGGCTTAGACAGGCCACATTTGAAGAAAAAAATATAATAATAAAATAATATAAAATATATTAATTATATCAATTTTGTTGATCGAAAAAGATAGTTGATAATATTAAAAATAAAAAAATATTGAGATTGTTATAATAATCAAATACAAATCTTTTATACAACAATCTTTAAACGCTTAATCAAACCCAAAAATTTCGGGAGAATTTCTCCTTTTCTCAATGGAAAATTTTCAACTAAGCTTAGCTAATAAATATGTGTTTATTAATTGAAATTTTATTATTTCATCGGTCCATTTTATAATTATATTTTTTTACTCTTCAATCAAATATAAAAAAATAATCATGAAAAATATTACAGTCATGCAAAAAATGTATATATAATCAGGAAATGTTTTCAGATAAAAAGCTAAAATTCGGTGCATTGTAAGATATTTGAGTACCATTTTCAGCACATTAACTAAAATCTTTTAAGATTGGTATTTTTTTACTTTCATAAAAAGTTTTCAAGTAAAAAGCTAAAATTTGGTGCATTGTAAAATATTTGCGTACCATTTGCAGCTCATTAACTAAAACCTTTTAAGATTGATATTTTGTACTTTCATAAAACGTTTTCAGGTAAAAGCAACTGAAAATAATAGCGCTCTTTTCAGAAAAATCATTCTTTTTAATTGCCCCTTGAAACTATGCAACAATTTTATTTCATTTTAAAAACCAATATACTTTGCAAAACAAAAAAAATGTTTTTTATAGAAATATTTGAAATAACTGATAATAATTTGAAAATCTAATTTAATACTACAATTTATGACTTTAATTGAGTCAATGGGTTCCGTAGTCTTTACCTTAGAACCCTTTGAAGCTTGCCAGACCGATTATAATACTTTCTCCATGCTTCGCATTGGATAAAGTAAAAATATTTATTGATTGTTTTTAAAATATTAAAAAAGATACCAATCTTTTAGAAAACAATCTTAAAATAGTTTATTTTAAACCCAAAAGATTGTTTTCTAAAAGATTTATATATTTTTTTTAATATTTTAAAAACAATCAATAAATAATTTTTCTTCACTTACATATTTGTATATTATCTTGTGAATTTGAAGCCGATGGGTTTGTTTTTTAATTTTAGTAAAACGTATATTTTTGTAAAACCTACCTAGTATTTTATATTTTAAATTTTAAAAAGTTTCTTAAATTTTTCAAAACTTTCTTTACTTTATTTAAAATGTTTCACTAAGAACCCACATCATTGTCACTTAACAAAACGGATTAGATCAACAAATATGGGTCCTTTAAAATTCAGACTAAAATTGGATATAAATTGAACTTTTAAAAGACTTCAGTATATAAAATAAATACAATTCTCTTATTAAGAGGAAACTGAAAACGTTTATTTAAAACCCAACATTTTCGGGAGAAATTAATTACATATGTGTGATTTAATTAAAAATTCAAATTTCAATCAATTTTAATATATTAATCAATTATATACAAGGGTGTCCATCCCCTCTAGCTTCATGACTCCCCCTGTCCCCACAGTTCCATGAAAAGTACCCCTTTGCTGTTATTGAATTCGCACAAAAATTTTCGATTAAGGTAGTTCTTTCACAAATGCAAAAATTCAAGAAGTCTTCGAAACTTGGAATATAAGTCATTAAAAGCATAATAAACACACTGTTAAAATTTAAAAATGATTTACCACACCATACATGAAATAATTGCAATTAAAAATGAAATTTTTTACATATGGTAGATTGTGAAAGGGTGGAAAAAATATCATTATTTTATTTTTTTCATTGAAGTACTTTCACCATCTTGATGAAAAACTAATATTTATTAGAATAATATATTCGGAGTAACTTAAAAAAAAAAAAATGAAATTATTTACCTCTTAGTTTTGATAAAAAATAAAAAAAAAAATAACATACCTATATTGGCGATTATTTTTAGTGGAGGGGATATGAGGACAGTCGCTTGGAAAAGATCCATTCATATAGAGGATATAGTAGTGTGAAAAGTACAGTCACGTTAAAAAAACATAACCTAAAATTTTAGCACCGTTCATATGTATAGAGTGGTTACAGGGTAAAACTTTTTGTATAAATTGTCGCGAAAAATCTACCTTAATTTAAGAAATATACGTATATCCAAGAACAATGAAAATTGGCATGTTTTTTTAATTCTAGAATTGACTGGAACTAAATTGAATCATAAAATCTCTATTATAATATTCGCTTATCAATTAGTCATTCACTATTGAATCTGGCTTACAATTAATGTTCATGTTATCTGTTAATTTTCAATTAAATCAATACTATCAAAGGAGACAGAGATTGGCATCACTGGCTGCGGATAGTTATTGCCCCTGTGATCCCTGTGTTGTCGTGGGGGGCAAGTTTAGCCATGGGGGTCGGGGGGTTAAGGCGACCATTAATTGGCTCTCAAACTAAAGCTCATTATCAAGACAAATCTGCATCCATCAGAGGCCTAGTCAACAATAGAGCAATCACATCAAGAACACTACCTGCTATATCGGTAACATTATTGAAAGCCAGTAATTAAACTCCTCCTCCTTTGACGTAACAACAAGCCAACTTCAAAAATATCATTTAGAAGGAACTTAATTAAGTGTCCGGTTAAAATCAATATCAATCTTGTTAAAGAGTGGATAATATTAAGATGTAAAGTAGTGTAACAACGAATGTTCGATTTCCCAGATTCTCGAATGATAATGCGAATATCGGCTTTTTAAATATTACTTAGTAATTAAATTGTCACTATTGTATTTTTTATCTTCTTTCAGTGCCATATTAGGTCTTCCTGACGTTTCGGCACCTCTCCACACATACCTGTGCTGAGTCTGTTTAACTGTTTTAAACAGATATACGGGACCTACTTTTTAACACCGGTTCCGAACGGCTAATTTGAATAGGCTAACTAGGCAATTATACTCTTCGTAGTTTGCCATTACTTTCCAAGAGGAGGCGATTGCAAATATCTGCCGAGACTCAGTCTCGAACCAGCATACTTCAGGCCAGCAGCCCGACACACTGACCACCATAGTCATCTACGTATTTTTTTAGTCCATTTCAATTCAGGAAGAAAAGTTAAATGGTTGTGTTGAGATTGATAAAACTAGAAGCAAATTTTAAAATGAAATTATAATAAGTTATAAGTTCTTTTAGCGCGCCTTGCACACTTTTTATTTTACTTGGTAGTAAATGGAATTGATCCGTCACGCATCACGCATCACGCGTCACTATTTGGTTCTGTATCTAGCCACAGATGGCGCTGCAGTATTAACTCCAAGCTCAAATTAATATCTTATATTTGAATTTTTGCGCTCATGTATATTTTTATTTTTCTGGGCAGTACTTAAATGAGATTGAGCCATCACAATTACTTATTTTCAATTTAAGAAAAAATGTTGAATAGTTTTGTTAGAAATAATATAACTAGAATCAAATTAAAACGAAACATTATATTATGAAAAAGTTTATTTTTTATGAAACTTAGAAAAGTTAAAATTTTCGTTTACTTTCGTAAGATATTGTTAATTTCATATAGAAGTACTAGATGTTATGTACAATATAGTAAATTAGATACAGAGAGATAAATAATAATTTTTTAAATTATTATTGGAGTGTCGGCTACGAGGCCATTGACGCAGATAAATAATAATATAAATTCTATCACTTTGTGTTCTCAATAAATTTAGCTTAAATTGAAAGTTTTTGCCGAGAGTAGCAGAATTTTTATATATTGAAGGAGACAATAAAAGAGTGTGTCTTCTGCTGGAATTATAAATTTTATTTATTTATAACGAGACTATAGTTTCGAGGGCAAAGACACACACTCTTTTATTGTCTCCTTCAATAAATTTAGCATTTAAAGTAGTTTAGTATTACGGGACCGTCTAAATGCCAGCCCGAAAAGGAACTATACGAACCCAACCGAGCCAAACTGAATATATATTAACCGAACCGGAGTCGTTAGCACATATTCGGTTCTATTACGTGGTTTGATTTAATAAAAATATTGTAAATAATATTAATAATATTTATTATATTATTATAATATTGATAATTACATTAATATTGATCTACTGCACTTTTAATTAAAAACCGATTAGACGGAATCAAATTATATTTTAAAATCCCCGGGTCAATATTCGTTGAGTGCTGCTCCTAGGAGCGCTCGAATAACTAAAATAGGGGAGGGAGAGGTGAGCATAGTGGGGGAACCCTTTTGACAACGAAATTGGCACTTAAAAAAGGAGACCCACAGCTTTGCTTTTATCGAGTTATTTTTAACCGACTTCAAAAAAGGAGGAGGTTCTCTATTCGACTGATTTTTTGTGTCTATGTTACCTCATATCTCCGCCAATTGTGAACCAATTTTATAATTTTTTACTTTATCCAATGCAAAGCATGGGTAAAGTATTGTAATCGCTCTCGGGGCAAGCGTGGCTTCAAAGGGTCCTCAGGTAAAGACTACGGAACCCATGGACTCCATCAAAGTCACAAATTGTAGTATTCAATTAGGTTGAATTTTAGCACGTGACGGTTTTGCCAAAAATTACATGAGGTCTCGTCGAGAGGCCAAAAAGTGCGATTTTTTCATTTAGTGCGTGCGGATGGATGGATGGATGGATGTATGGATGTATTGATGTATGGATGTATGGATGTATGTTATCGTTTTTTTGGCCCACGATTTTTTCCACGCCGTTGCACCGATTGAAATTAAATTGAAAACCTAGCATTCTTTTAACAAAATGAAGCGCTGATTAGTTTTTGGTACATATCGGCCCACAAACATTAGTACTTTATTTAGTACTTTTTTAGTTTTTTCTAAATATCTTGAAAATGACTTAACCAATTTTTATCAAATTTAATATCCTAATTAAGTACCTCGGGGACCACAAAAAAGGTTAAATAAAGTTTTTAGTAAAATTATATTTTAAAGTACTTTACTCTAAAATAAAATAGTACTTTTTTAATTTTTTATTTTAAATTCTTTAAAATTTATTCATTTGATCGTTTTAAGATAGCTCATTTAACCTAACTTAAGTAAGAATGGTTAGGCTTCTCGCTGTGAAATGGTAAAAATTTGGGAGGAAATTTTATAAGTAACCATAGCAACTGCGTTGTTTTCTTATCCGTTACCTTTGTTTAAGACATAGAGAAATCGACTTTAAACCAAAAATAGCGATTGATTCTCATCTAATACTTAAGGAATAACCATTCTATATTGGATTTTTGACGTTTCAGTTTTTATTGGTAACCATTGCTGAAGACATAGAGAAATCGACTTTAAACCAAAAATAGCGATTGATTCTCATCTAATACTTGAGGAATAACCATTCTATATTGGATTTTTGACGTTTAGGTTTTAATTGGTAACCATTGCTGAAGACATGGAGGAATTGACTTTTTTTAAACTTGACCATTTTTATAAACGCTGATTTAGAGAAAAGAAAAAATATTATTGCAGTTAATTATTATGATATCTTTGTGAACAGTTTGTTCCAGAGATTCGGAGTCGGTAAAAAATATTCGACTCCGACTACGACTCCTGATCATTTTAGTAGGCCGACTCCGACTCCAGAAAAATTAAATACTAATTCTAGCTGGTAACTCAAAATAAATAAATTATAACAAAACTTACCTCTGCTAATTATTCAGTCGTGTTTAGTGCATAACATTCAACTATCCCTTAAATCAGGGGTGTCCAACCCGCGGCACAGCGCTAAGATGAATGCGGCCCCACACAAAATCTAAAACTTCTTAAAAAATTTGAAATCTTTCGATATATTATTATATTAAATTATTTATTTATTCTAATTAGGTTGCCATGCCAACAACAATGTATTTATTATTAATGAGATAGAAAATAAACAAACATGTTTTTCGTTCTAAACGTAAGTTTTGCTCGGCGCGACTAACACGATGATCGTTCAACAATAATCATTTAGCATTATTTCTTTGTATTTCTTATGGAGCTGTTTTCCTGCCGATAGACTCGTTAACGACCATCATTGGTCTAGAATAGTCATTCAGGAAAAGGGTGAATATAATCGTCAGTCGCTAAGGTTTATTTGTTGAGAGAAGACCTATATATAATGGCTCTTATATTTTTCTAAGCATTTTTTGCCATATTCTGATGTAGCTTCGTCGCATCAGAATTCTTTAATGCATCATTTTTAAGGAGTTAGGGGTTGGTTCTAGGTGAAACATTTTAATATAATAATAAAACTTGAGTAAGATACGAGGTAGGTTTCACAAAAAAGAAATAAAACAAAATTGAGTTTTGAATTTGATATAATTCGGGGGTTATCCCATCATCAGGAGTCCAAGAAAACTGATTATATATTGGAAAAATAGTTTTACAAGTAACAATTTTTTTTATAATTTTTTGAAATGTATGTGGTGAGGGGAAAGTAGGGGAAAGAGGAGTAGTTGTTCTAAGAATTAAAATTTTCTATTGAGATTTGAACCGGCTGAAGGGAAGCTATACCTGCTATTGTAATAACAAATGGGAAATTACCTGAAAGGTTACAACTGGAAAGGTACCTGAGAGAGTACAATTACCCTAATATATTCAATGTGCGAACAAGGGAAGGAATGTTTAGATAATTTATTATAATATATAATTAAAAATTGTATTTTTATACACTTCCAATTGATTATTTAAAATATTTTAATTATTAGAGAGGGCTATTTTAATTTCAGTGATTTCTAAGAGATCCAATTTAAGGCCTTCTCTTTCGAAATGAATGGGGGGGATAGGGTTATTATTAGAGGTTGAATGGTTGGATTGATGTAAGTGAATTGCGAAGGCTGAGGTCTACCTAGCTCGCATCTTACTCAAATTTTATTATTATATTAAAATGTTTCACCTAGAACCAACAAATAACTCGTTAAAATTTTTTAATATAAGAGTTCATATTGCCAATAGAAGTAGACTTAGGTATTTTATATTCAATTTGGGGAAAGTCAGTCATTCTATTGCCCTTCAAATTTTTAAGATAGTTAAAAATTGTCTTCAAAATTCAAAACACTCAACTACTTTTATTTAAATTATTATATTCGGTGATGGATTAGTAAAATATGGGGCCCTAGAGGGAAAGATTTTATCTTGGGCTCTGCTTCCCCCATTTTATTTAAAGAAAAATAAAAATTATATAAATAGGTATTATTGAAATTTCGATATACAGAAATATCATAGTGGTGTATTTGGTTCCGCAAAATCTCAGACTAATTGGAAGTCCGACTAATCGGACCTAGATTGGTCAACTTTAATGCTAGCAAAACACAATGCTGCCTAATTTTTAGGCGCGCAGATAGGAACCTTTCCGGACATTTCCTTTATCCGAGCTCATTGAATTCCGTAATAAAATATCAATGTTAGGTGTCACCTTAGGTTTTGACCTCTCTTGGAATGACCATATTATCTCAGTAGCAAAAGCTGCAGCATGTAAGCTTGGCTTTCTTTTCCGAACCAAACGATTTTTCACCCCCACTCAACTCCTTATATTATACAAGGCTCAAATTCGCCCCTGTCTTGAATATTGCTCGCATTTGTGGAGAGGAGCCTCCAAGTATTCTCTTAATACCTTAGATGCAATACAGAGGCGAGTTATCAGACTGATAGGCAATCAAACATTAACTGACACTCTCGACTCCCTAGCCCATCGTAGATCTGTCTCCGCCCTTTTCCCTTTTTTATAGATATTACCATGGCTTTTGTTCTGACGAAATAAAATCGATAATCCCACCAAAGGCTTCATTTGCGCAAAATACACGATTTTCTAAAATTTAACACCCCTACGCGCTTAAACTAGATACTAATCGAACAAACGCATTCGCCAATTCATTTATCCCTATGACATCTAGGAGACTTTCGGGAATCTTCTTCCCCCGACCGTCTTTTCCAGCTACTGTAACCTTCAATCTTTCAAGACCAGCATCCACAGATACCTTCGACTGCTACCCAATCCCTAAATCTCCTTATCTTCACGTTACAAGTGTCCACCACGGACTTCAGAGGTTGTACCTTCTTGGTGCAAATTCTTCTTGTTTCAATATCATTATAAAAAAAAAAAAGATAGAGATAAAAAAATGAAAATTGGTTTAAAGTAACTTAAAATTTTTAAACTATATAATCTACCCCATCTTCTTGGAAACTAATATAATACGCCCTTGCTTTATTATTTTATTTCACTTACGCCAGACTTTTTCTCTTACGAGATGCATGCACAGTATTATATTGTCACTATTAATAACATCAGTAAAAAGAGAAAAATAAAATAATTTTAATAAAAAAAATAATAAAACCGACTCTGAAAAATATAAAAAAAATATTTATAAGATTGGATCTGAGAATTTTATTTATATTAATTTATTTATTTATTTTTCGAGGATCTTAATTCCTCTTTAGAATAGGTGTTGATTTTCTTTTGTTTGCAAAAAATAATAACACAGTTATATTTTTTTTATTTATTTTATTTTATTGTTATATCAAAGGACGTTTTGACATATACATTCATGTCATCATCAGCCTAAAAATAAAATCCCTATTCTAAAAAAGAGAATTAAGATCCTCGAAAAATAAATAAATAAATTAATAAAAAATAATAAATCTCAAAATAAAATAAAATAAAAAAGATATAAAATAATAATCTAATTTAGTTAAACGACGAAATATTTATATAAAAATCAATTTTTGAAGTCGGTGCTAAACAAACTATATAAGCGAGCGTACCTCCCAAAACGTACTAATTAAAATCCGTCGAGTTAGATTCATAAAATGTATATGTTTGGCACCGACTTCAAAAGTAATTTCATGTTAATATTTCGTCGTTTAGTTGTAATTAAAATGAGATTATTATTTTTATACCTTTCAGTGTATTTTATTTTATTTTTGAGTTTTATTATTTTATTTGTTACATTTAATTTTTTCTGAAGTCGCTTTTAATTTTTATATAAAAATCATTTTTCTCTGACTCCTAATAACCGGAAATATATCGAAATCTAAACTCACTTTTGGTTTTATTTTATTTTATGCGAAACCTACTTCGCAATTTTAACCAATTTTTATTATTATCTAAAAATGTTTCACCCAAACCACCACCTATCTCCTTAAAAGTTATCAAAAAAAGAAACACTTTTTTCATGCAAGATTACAATACTTTCACCATACTGGTAAAGTAAAAATGCTTTTAAAAAAAATAATATACAACTTAAATATTTCAATTTTTGACTAATGTATTTTTTATTTTAAAGATTTAACAATAATTAAGATTGATCAAGAAAAGTTGTCTCTTCATCTTCCAATTCGGCGACCACCATTCCTGGTCGTAGAATCAAATGATCGATCAGCTGAGAGCACGCATTACAAGCCACTCGTAATTTCTTTCAATTGCTGCTCGAATATGCTGGGCGTATATTCTTGATTCCTGCAATTCCAATTTGAGTCGAGATAACTCCGCATTGGCCATTTGTAATTCTTCATCTTTACCTAAGAGGTGCTTTTAAATTAGATTGTACCTGTTAGTGAATTTACATTTGCGCTTCAAATTCACGAATTGTGTCTATAAGCTGAATTCGAGCCTGTTGAGCAAAGTTTGCTTTTTATTTCTGCTCATCGGTTAGGAGGATTAAATATTCAGATGGCTTACAGACATATTAGCAAACGTGGTTATTGTGGGAGGAAAAAAAGGTGTCATTTGTGGGAATCTCATTATGTAATTCTTCATCTTTACTCTTAAGAGCTGCTTTTAATATAGATTGTGCCTGTTAGTGTATTTCCATTTGCGCTTCTAATTCACGAATTGTGACTATCAGCTGAATTCGAGCCTGTTGAGCCAGGTTTGCTTCTTTAGTTTGCTTATCGGTTAGGAGGATTGAATATTCATCTGGCTTACGGACATAATAGCAAACGTGGTTACGGGAGGAAAAAAATTGCATTTGTGGGAAACTCATTATAATTCTTCATCTTTACCATAAAAGAGCTGCTTTTAATATAGATTGTACCTGTTAGTGAATTTCCATTTGAGCTTCAAATTAAGGAATCGTGTCTCTCAGCTAAATTCGAGCCTGTTGAGCTAAGTTTGCTTCTCTTTAGTTTGCTTATCGGTTAGTAGGATTAAATATTCAGCTGGTTGGCGGACATAAGAGCAAACGTGGTTACGGGAGGATAAAAAGTGGTGTCATTTGTGGGAAGCTCATTATAATTCTTCATCTTTACTCTTATGAGCTGCTTTTAATATAGATTGCGCCTGTTAGTGAATTTCCATTTGCTCTTCAAATTCACGAATTGTGTCTCTCAGCTGAATTCGAGCCTGTTGAGCCAAGTTTGCTTCTTTAGTTTGCTTATCGGTTAGGAGCATTAAATATTCAGCTGGCTTACAGACATAATAGCAAACGTGGTTACGGGAGGATAAAAAAGGGTGTCATTTGTGGGAAGCTCATTATAATTCTTCATCTTTACTCTTAAGAGCCGTTTTTAATACAGATTGTGCCTGTTAGTGAATTTCCATTTGAGCTTCAAATTCAGGAATCGTGTCTCTCAGCTAAATTCGAGCCTGTTGAGCCAAGTTTGCTTCTTTAGTTTATTTATCGGTTAGTAGGATTAAATATTCAGCTGGCTTACGGACATAAGAGCAAACGTGGTTACGGAGGATAAAAAAGCGGGTGTCATTTGTGGGAAGCTCATTATAATTCTTCATCTTTACTCTTAAGAGCTGCTTTTAACATAGATTGTGGCTGTTAGTGAATTTCCATTTGCTCTTCAATTTCACGTGAATTGTGTCTCTCTCAGCTGAATTCGAGCTTGTTGAGCCAAGTTTGTTTCTTTAGTTTGCTTATCGGTTAGTAGGATTAAATATTCAGCTGGCTTACAGACATAATAGCAAACGTGTTTACGGGAGGATAAAAAAAGGGTGTCATTTGTGGGAAGCTCATTATAATTCTTCATGTTTACTCTTAAGAGCTGCTTTTAATATTGTGCCTGTTAGTGAATTTCCATTTGAGCTTCAAATTTGTGAATCGTGTTCCTCAGCTAAATTCGAGCCTGTTGAGCCACGTTTGCTTCTTTAGTTTGCTTATCGGTTAGTAGGATTAAATATTCAACTGGCTTACGGACATAAGAGCAAAACGTGGTTACGGGAGGATAAAAAAGGGTGTCATTTGTGGAACTCATTATAATTATTCATCCTTACTCTTAATAGCTGCTTTTACTATAGATTGTGCCTGTTAGTGAATTTCCATATGTGCTTCAAATTCACGAATTGTGTCTCTCAGCTGAATTCGAGCCTTTGAGCCAAGTTTGCTTCTTTAGTTTGCTGTGGCTAATGTTGTTTTAATTTTTGTTCTACTTTTTTAAAACCTTCCAATAATTTCCTTTAATAATATTTTGACTTCGTATGTGATATTTTCTTGGTCTAATTGTTTCAATTCTATTGACAGTTGTTCATGCTAGAAAAAATAAAAAAATGAAATTAAAACATAATATTCAATAATTAGGGGTACAAAATGAGGCACTATATTAAGAAATACATACTCTATGATACAACCTCACATAAATCGATTTTTAATGTATGGTCGGTTTGTTCGTGCATTATTCTATCGTTCAATATTATATTGAATAATATTTTTTTTTCTTCGTTAATCTAAAAATATCAAAAAATGATTATATACAATTCGAAATAAAAGTATTTATAAAAATAAAAAAATCGCATTTTCAAAATACATACTTGTTCTAATTCGTCGCTTATTTCGCTTATGCGAAATTCATTGTTCTCATAATATAGGTATTCGTCTTCTGAACTTTGCTAAAGAAAGAAAAAATAATTAATTACCTATTTATTTTCAATGAGCCATAAATCAATAATTTATTATAATAAAGTAACTGAAATTTAAAAATTTTAAAATTTTGGTCGGTTTGCCATATATAAATACATATTTGTGAAATTTACCCAGAATTTTATATTTTTTAAATTTTATGGGTGAGGTTGAGTATCGTACACGGGTCTAGGCTTTCACAAAGGGTAGAACTTTCATTTTCGACCCCTCCTCCCCATTTTGGGTTGTTAGATTTTGCATTTCTAGCCTTCTGTGGACCCACAGATTATGTATATAAAATTTGGTTGAGTTTTGTCCAAAGGGCTAGAATTTTTTTTTGCCCCCCCCCCCCCCCCCCGCAGAACCACTTACCATAGTATCTGATAAATTTATTATGTCTCATGACTGTTTTCTAATGATGATCTATTTTCATATATTTTAATTCTTTCAAAAAGTCTTCATCACTGTCTTTTCGTCAAAATTTAAAATTTTTAAATTTAAATTTTCACAATTTATATTTTCCTTTTCAAATTTTTCATTCTGAAAAATCAAATTCATATACTTTATTTACAGATATGTATTAATGTAATTTAAAATATATACGGTACAATATAGTTATATTAGAAAAAATTAAGTTGAATATTATTTTTAATATGAAACAATTGTTTCAACAAGGCATGAATTTTTATTATTTCATGCATTTTAGAGAATTTACCCTGCTTATATTTTTAATGAAAATTATTTTATTTTACATACCTAATTAATATTTTAAATAAAATAGGCATCTTTTGGGGATTATCATTCTGAGTGTACCTAATTTATTTCAAGAAAAAATAAATAATCATTTTCATGTCATTTACAAGAAATTTTTTGAAACAAATTTTGTTCCCTCAAATTTTTTTATAAAATAATTTTAAAATTTAACTTAGTCACTTTTTTATATTTTTAGCCAAAATCTCTATAATTTCTCTCTGATTTTATAATTATTGGTTTAATAGTCAAGCAGAGCAATTGCTAACATATATAGGTACTACAGACATTTTCTTAAAAGGACTTTTTAAATTTTTAAAAATTAAAGATATATAAAAATTTCAGTTTTAAAATTTTTTAATAAAAATGAGGTTTGTGATTAAAAATACTTTAAACTGTAATTTGGGAAAGATATTATCTAGTTAATATGAATAATTCAATAACCATTTGAAAAAGATACCAGCCAAAATGGCTTGGAGTGAAACTTGACAAGAAATTTTAATTTATTTTCTATTATTCCTTCTTCAGTGAATTTATCCAACTTTTACCTACTTTGTAAATCAAATTTCTTCTCTTTTATTAATAGCTATTAACAGGGGTGTAGTGGAGGGTATACGTCGGTATACGGCGTATACCCTATGATTTGATCTGAACAAATAGACTATTCTATTTGAAAATTATAATAAAAAACATTTTATTTAATCCATATATATATAAAAGCGAAATACCATTCACTCACTCACACAACACGAAAACTCCTAAACTACTAGACCTAGGGGCTTGAAATTTAGTATATTGGTACTTTATACGCCATAGATGTCAACTAAGAAGGGATTTTACGAAAATCCACCTAGATCTGTGATTGGCTGATTCTGTTGCCATGTTTTTGTTTACTCAAATTCTGTTTTTTTTTTTTTATATATATATATAAATTAAAACCACGAAGAATAACCATTCTACATTGGATTTTTGGTTTTTCGGCAATTATTGGTAACCATTGATAAAGACATGGAGGTATGGAGTCAAAAAATGAAAATTCTAGCCCTTTGGACCAAACTAATGAATTCTATAACCTTTTTGTCTCTCCTATGACCAAGTAAGGCGTATGTTTTTTACAAATGTTAAAAAAAATATGAGAAAATAAAATTAAAATTCGGATTAAAGACTGTTTACCATTTGTTTTTGTGCTATATTTTAAATGTTCTATCAGTTTCAATTTATAGAACTTTGATTGTCTTATAAATATTTAAATATGAAAATTCACGAAACTTATGACAATAAAAAAAAAAAAAAAAAAAAAAAAATACTTTATGATCTAGTAAATTTTTCCGAACTACTAAATATATTAATTGTGTAACTGATTACTTTCTTCAAATAGCTATTATTCCCCCCATGGTGTAATTATCTTTAGTTTAGGAAACATGGTCATGAAACGGATAACTGTAAAATTTGTTCCGAATCCTGATAAAGGGTTCTCTATTTCGGCGTCCAAAATATCCCTCCGCGTTTCAAATAGATTTTCTAATTTTCAAAATTTGAGAGAAGGGGATTTGGGTTGCCAAATCATTCCGTGATTTTACGTTTTCGCGATGATAGAAGCCTGTCTTCTGAGCTTGAATATTTTGACGACTGGGGCGAATATAAAATTCACAAAATATCATGCTTAAATAAATTTTAAAAAGGCCTATTTAATAAAACTATACTTGATGAGGTGCCAAAATGTCCTATTTTTTTTCGACTTTGACTATTGAACGAACTGTAGAGATCAACAAACTCTGCCTACATATTAAATTTCAATAATACTTTTAAGTTTAGGGGTACAGAGGCAATGAATTCTCATCAAAGTATTCCGATTTAGACTTTTGAGTTATGGAATCCTAATAGTAACAAAATTAAATGGTCGATGTCACATTATTATATAATTACCTCATTATCTCTCCTTTCTTTCTTTTTTCTTTTACATAAACAATTGTCTGAAATATTAAAAATTATTAGTAAAATCAATTAGAAATTAATAATTTATTAATTTAATGTAAATTCATACCCATTTTCTGCTTTTCTTTTGGTTTTTTTTTTGAATTTATTTCTCTCTCGTTTTTTTTTTGTTCCTACGTTTTTAGCCTTAGAACTGTGGCAACCTATTCATTGTTGGAATTAATTATATAGACTTCAAGTAAACATGCCGTTGCTAGGATTCGATACAAGAGTGGGCTAGAGATATCATCACATACTATTAAATGGCATTTGTGCCTGTATCTGTTTATTTATATATATATTCCGTCCCCCCAGGCTTGTCTGTATGTCTGTCCCCCTAGAAATATTCAATCAAATAACTCCTAAACTTTTGTCTCTACGACAAATTCCATTAGATTCAAAATTGTAGAGGATGTAATTTTTGATATTTTTGTTTAAAAAATTTGGAAAATAACCACCCAAATTGAGGTGGGTCAAAAATGAAAATTCTAGTTGAAAATTCATGTTGAAAAAAAAAATTTCCAAAACTTTTTATTTAGAGGACATAATAAATTGCATATTTGCACTTCAACATAAAAATTCTTGATTAATATTTCCTTAAATACATATGTACTTAGATTGTTTCTTTCTAAATTTGAGAGGAAGCAACATTTTTTGTTCTTTTTAAAAATATTTTACCAATGAAAAAGAGAGAAATTCAATCGCAAGATTCTAAAGGTCTTAGCACAGACTCTTTCCTGTGCCTACTTGGTTAGCACTAAGAGACGAAATAATGTTTATATCTTATTATCTTGACTTGACCCGAAATATATACCTATTGATTCTTGCTCATAAGCAATATATCTTTACTTTACCATACAGGGTATGGTCAAGTATTGTAATCGTGCATAAAAAAAAGCGGTTTTTTTTCCTTCTTTTTTTTCGAAATATTTCAAAAACGGCTGAAAGTATTGAGCAAAACCATGGCATTTCCTTTTAAAAAAGCTCTAATAAGTGAACATCGAAAAATTTATATTTTTTGAGAAAATAATTGTTTTGTCAAAATGTCTGTTAGTCTGTCTGTTAGTTAGTCTGTGCGTTACCAAATATTTGTGGACGAGCTAGCTCAAAAACTAGTGTGAATAACGAAACCAAATTTCACACTTAGTTTTGGTCCATAGAGATTAAGAGCTGATTAGATTTTGCTGCATATCGAGGGGGGTGGAGGGGGGTTAAAAATTAAAAATCTAGCCTATTTGAGCAAACTCAACCAAATTTTGTAAACATAATCAGTGGGACCCCAGAAGTCTAAGCATGAAAAAACTAGCCCCCCCTTCCCTACATGAATATAAATAATTATATTAAAATTGGATGTTGATGAAGGCAGTATACAGTGGTTGTAAAAAAAATAAGACTGGTTTTATTATCTTACATTTATTCGTTAAACCGACGTTGATTTGAACTACTTTCATTGACTTTTCGTTACCCTGAAGAAGGAGAGAATAAATCTCCGAAACGTCGGTTTAAGGAATAAATGTAAGATAATAAATCCATTATAGTCTCATTTTTTTTACAACCACTGTGTACTGCCTTCATCAACATCCAATTTCATATTTATACCAGTCCGTCTCCTAAAGAAAAACGCTATCAATTTTATTAAATATTAAATATAAGTGAGGGGCCAGGTTGTATGGTAAAGTCAAGTGGATGGCCACATCAGAACACGTCAGCTTATTTTATTTGTGAAAGCCACCTATTAATCCATTTTTAATTTTAATAAATAGTTTTCACCTTGAACCTAAACCACTTTCCCTAAGTAAAATTGGTTCTTTCTTTAAAAAAAATTCAATTTTATAATATATCCATATAAAATATGATCTCAAAGTATTTAATACCTATTACCTATTGATTTTAATAAAAATAATTTTTTTTATTAATTTTTATCACTAATAATAATAAATATATAATATTATATAAAACAATTTATTTTTATCCCACTATAAAATAAAATAACAAACTAATTTGAAAAATATAAAATTCGGTTGATTAAAAAAATTGCATTTTGTCCAATAATGCACAAATGATCAGGCACATTTCTTAATTAAATTCTTGTTTATTAGGAAAAATAACTTAAAATAATATAATAAGTATCTTTAATCAATAGTTAGTAAAAAAAGGTGTCTACTTTTAATTAACAAAAAAATAAATATTCAAATAACTTTTAAGTTTGTTTTTTATTAAAATTAAGTAATTTCAATACATAGAAAATAATTTATTTGAAAACATTTTAATATATAAAATATTACAAAATTATAATTTTTCTTTTTACTTTATCCAATGCAAAGCATGGGTAAAGTATTGTAATCGCTCTCGGGGCAAGCGTGGCTTCAAAGGGTCCTCAGGTAAAGACTACGGAACCCATGGACTCAATCAAAGTCACAAATTGTAGTATTCAATTAGGTTGAATTTTAGCACGTGACGGTTTTGCCAAAAATTACAAGGGGTCTCGTCGAGAGGCCAAAAAGTGCGATTTTTTCATTTAGTGCGTGCGGATGGATGGATGGATGGATGGATGGATGGATGGATGTATGGATGTATGTTATCGTTTTTTTGGCCCACGATTTTTTCCACACCGTTGCACCGATTGAAATGAAATTGAAAACCTAGCATTCTTTTAACAAAATGAAGCGTTGATTAGTTTTTGGTACATATCGGCCCACAAACATTAGTACTTTATTTAAGTACTTTTTTAGTTTTTTCTAAATATCTTGAAAATGACTTAACCAATTTTGATGAAATTTAATATCCTAATTAAGTACTTGGCGACCACAAAAAAGGTTAAATAAAGTTTTTAGTAAAATTATATTTTAAAGTACTTTACTCTAGAACATATTAATATTTCAAATGAATTTGGATAAAGTTTAGCAACGATCCGTTGCAGTTTATTTTTTCATTGGTATTAGACCTTTTTTGTCAGGGTTGTTCAGGCCTAACTTCTTTGTTTATGAACCGATTTCGATGATTCTTTTTTTATTGGAAAGGGGCCATCTTAGGGATGGTGCCATATTAATTTGGTCAAGTTCTGATGATATGATCACTATTAATAACGTCACTAAAAAGAGAAAAAAAAATTAAGAAAAAAATAAAACCGACTTTAAAAAAATTAAATGCAACAAATAAAATACACTAAAAGTTATAAAATAATTATTATCTTATTTAGTTACAACTAAACGACGAAATTTTAACTTGAAGTTACTTTTTGAAGTCGGTGCCAAACATATATAACTTACCTTTTATGAATCGCACTCGACGGATCTTACTTAGTACGTTTGGCGGGTTCGCTCGCTTTTAGGTATAGTTTGTTTGGCACCGACTTCAAAAAGTAATTTCATGTTAATATTTCGTCGTTTAGTTGTAACTAAATAAGATAATAATTATTTTATACCTTTTAGTGTATTTTATTTGTTGCATTTAATTTTTTTGAAGTCGGTTTTATTTTTTTCTTAAAAATTATTTTTCTATATTTTATTCTATTTTTATTAAAAGGAGGGAAATAGGATTTTTATTTTTTTAAATATTTAAAATCTTTTGTTAAAGGATACGTTCAGAAAGGAATGCACCCTCTCAGGAGAACAATAGTCCTTTTATTAAGAGTGTGGTTGGAAGGACTGGTTAAGAGTGAACCAATTTTGGTTTTTCTATATAGCTCATAATTCATTGCTGGACTATCAATCTGCAGACACGTGGTCAAATATTTTCATTCTCCAAAAACCAAAAGTAAGTACCATGCTCTCTAATTATTTTTATTTATCAGTTAAAGGATAGCTTTAATTGAAAAGTTTTTATTTTTCCCAGAGTTGTTGAATAATAATAAAGAAACAAAGAGGTTATCCTCTGCTTGATGTAAATAAACATGCACATAAATAAATATCAAATGTATATAAGATTATTTATAAATAATATACCGGGTGAGTTTTTTATTTTGAGACAGTCTTATAACTAATTAGGAATTAGGAAATTTAAATTATTATTTTAAAACCAACTAATAGTTTGTAACAAATGAAATTTATTAAAATTAGGTAATTTAAATTATTATTTTAAAACCCACTAATAGTTTGTAACAAATTAAATTAATTAAAATTAGGAAATTTAAATTATTATTTTAAAACCCACCAATAGTTTATAACAAATGAAATTTATTAAAATTAAGAAATTTAAATTATTATTTTAAAATCCACTAATAGTTTGTGACAAATGAAATTGATTAAAATTAGGAAATTTAAATGATTATTTTAAAACCCAGTATTGAAAATTATTTATCATATTATATCTTGTTATATTAAACGAGGAATTCTTGTATACCTAACAGTGAATTATATGAAAAAAAGTTTCAAATAAAAGTTTATTTATATCAGGGGGTAAAGTAAACTACGCTATTGTTTATCGACCTAGAACAAGCTTTCAAGGGTATTTCGACGTCAGATTATAATTTAAATACTTGAGCATCGATTGGTGGCAAAACGAAATTTATGGACAATATAGTTCTGGAGATATTAAATTAAGATAGAGTTTTTCAGAATCTCTTATACATTGCACTCTACGGGATATCGGAAAGTTTACGTACACATTTAATTATAATTAAGAAACTCTTCTTACTATTGTTATGAAAAACTAAATCAACATTAAACAATAACTAATACATTTTTTAACAAAATTTTAATTTATAGTTACAACACAGTTTCTGAGATATTAATTAATAAATAATGAAAAATGTATAATGAAAAATTTACACTAAAAACAAGCTGGAAACAACGCATTTATTTAACCTAAAAGTAGTAATTTTTTGACGTTTTTGTCGCTTCAGCTTTATGTGAACTTTCTATGATAAAATATATACAAACTCGGATAGTTTTGTCAGATTTGTCAAAGGAGCACGGGATTGGCTAGTAGTGGTACATAAACAGCAAAAAGTTTTGAGCTTATGAATTATGAATCCTTATTGTCTCTTCTATATACTCTAATGCATTAACTTTTTAAGTAGTATTGTCGTGTAAAAACTGCCTTAAATGTAATATCTATTGAATCAAATTAATCTCATTTACGATTGAAATTCTTATGGATTGACATCGTATTAGTTGGATGGAAGTTCAGAAACAAAATGATTACACCAGCATTGCCGAGGTTAGGGAATTTCCCTAGGGTGGCAGCCAAAGTGCCGTCGCCAGGGTTGAGCGAGGTGTGGCGACCGCCCAACCATCCAAAACTGCAATTGCAAAAATCGGAGTTTTTCTTTAATAAAATGAAAACTACTGATCCTAGGAACTTGATTTATTTCTCATTCTGTAGGAAATCTTATTGAATTGAACGTTTACTTAGACCACATTTTTTATAAAACTCTTAGATTTATAGATATCCATCATTTCGTCATTTTCCATGAAGATTTTTAGGATTCGGATCATATCCTGTCAGGAAAATGAAAAATATCTATAAATCTAAGAGTTATAACAAAAAAGTGGTCCAAGTAAACGTTCAAGTCAAAGTAATTTTCTAGAAAATGAGATAGAAATCAAGTTTCTAGGATGAGTAGTTTTCAGTTTATGAAGGACAAACTGAGATTTTTTGCGGCATGGGTTACCATTATCCAATTAAAATGAAACTTTGTTTAGATTGTAGCAAATTTAATCTAGCTTAAAGATGTATAAAGTCATCTTTGTTGAAAACGTGCTCATTCATGGTCAAAATGGGAAAAAATCGAAAAAAGTGCGAATTTTAGGGATATTCAAAAGTGGTACTAGGGTTTTTTTGATCCCCATTAAAAAACGAACCACTCAATCAATTTTGCATTTCTTTTTTTTAATCGACGCGAAAATGTGTCCTCTTTAAATTACTATAGATCGGCTATTTATAAAATATGAATTGTTTTTGTGTTATAAGTGAAAACCTGGAAAAAGTCCGAAAATTTCGAGGTTTTTCGGCGGCCAAAAATTGTCCCTAAGACTTTCGAGGTCGCAAACTTAGATTTGGTATATACACACCATACCAAACGATCCTAGAAAAAATCTTTTCCCGCAATTAATGTACGCTGAACCCCTTCTTTTTACTGGGCTATATATCCTTTTAACTATTGTAACTATATTATAGTATTCAATATTTACGTTATTATAGGTTCATTTTTCTTGTTTTTTTTTATTTTGAAAATATTATAATTTTCATTTTTAACCCTTCCCCTCCCCCCTTAATTTTGGGTTGATATGCACCAAAATCTAATCAGCTCTTAATCTTAATGCACCTAAACTACAGGTGAAATTTGGTTTTGATATTCACACTAGTTTTTGAGCTAGATCGTCCACAAAAATTTATATATGTATGTATAAGTGTATGTTTATTTGCATCAAGCAGAGGACAACCTGTTTGTCTCTATTATTTATCGCAATATTACTATTATTGCTAATACAATTTCAACCTCAAATTTTTTTTCGATTGATACATGAAATTTTTTTCCATTTATTTGTTGAAATACTATATATTCAAGGAAATACATTTTTTTTTTCAAATTTGTTATGACTCTCTACTGATTTTAATGATTTTGTAATTTATTTGAAGAGAAACGCATTTTGCTATAAAAATTGAATTTAATATAAACGTTTATTTCACATTTTTTGTTAAATGAGATTGATGTGGGTTCTTGGTGAAACATTAAATAAAGTAAAGAAAATTTAAAAGAAACATTTTAGAAACTTGTTAAAATTTAAAATATAAAATACTAGGTAGGTTTCACATAAATTTATTTATCTGAACCCTACCTATTTTTAAATTTTAAAAAGTTTTGAAAAAATGTTTTCAAATTTTTTTTTTACTTTCTTTATTTAACAAATACAAAGTCATATATCTACCAAATTTAAGCTCATGAATTGAGAATTTTTACACTTTTTCTTGATCTTACACACTGATTAGTTTTGACACTATTTCTTTAATCCAGTAGGTTTTTTTTATATTAAATTTTATCAGAATTTCGATTAGTAGTGTAAGCAGCGAAAGTATATTAAAATCTATTTCTTTTTCATTACATAAATAAATTGAAGAATAATACATAATTTGTATTTTTTGATTTCAAAAAGGACATTCTTCTATATGTTTCAGATCACATAATGCCCCTTCTACAAAATAAATTGAATGATCGGGACCTGGATAGGATGTTCCAAGTTCTTCTGGAGGGACTGGAAGAAAACGCTGGATTGGATGTGAAGAAGAAAATTGTAAATTCTATCCTCCCTGTGCATAAATACAAATTGCTGGATAGGTTCCTCTCAGAAGAAAGGCTTAGCGAAGAAATCCTATTGAATTGTCTGCCTATTTTCCTTGACGAGAATACAAAATATTTCAACTTTGAACGACGTACATATAATCAAACAACTATCAAGACTATTTTGGAAATAATTCCGAGATACTCTCCGAATATCGAAACAATCGATTTTCGAGGGTTATCGATCCAAGATGAAAACAAAATGAACTTTAAAACCTTTCTGAAACAAACCACAAGCTTGAAATATCTCCGGGTAAATTGTCTTCGTAATTACTCTCTAATATATCAACTTTTACTCGAAGAGGATTTTGACTTGCATGATAAGGATGTTCAAATTGGACTCTTGAAAATTGATTATATAGACGCAATGGGATTGACTGAATCAGAGTGTGCCAAACTTTTAAACCTTCTACCTAATTTGAAAAGTTTAGGCATATCTCAACCATTAGGACCACTGGTATCCAGTATTAGTGATGATGATGATCTTGTCAAAAAATTATTTAACCTAATCGAATTTTATTATATAGAAACAAGATTAAGTACTTTAGAAAGATTAATTAAATTTTGTCCAAAAACAAACAAGATTTATCTATGGCATCCACAACAAAATGTGATCGAAAATCTACAGAAATTTCCATTACTCACGGAAATACAAATAGATTATGTGAATCCCAATGCTTTTGGTGATATAATTAATTTACTAAAAGAAATTGGGAAACAAATTAAAATTTTGATTTTAATTACCCCTGTCCAGTTCGAACCTGATAGAAATATTATCCATCAGTTCTGCCCTGAATTAATTACATTACGAATTATTCCTAAAAATCAGTGATATATTAAAATTAATCAAATTATGTTCAACTATTAAGATGACTTCAAAATCTCTCCTAACCAAAAAATTATTTTCTTATAAGGAGGGGGGGGGGGGGGGGGGCCCCTTACTTTACTGAATAATTTATTTTTGTTATTCTTAATATTAATTCCACTTTAACTCATTCATTTGTAATCAATTTGTGATCAATAAAATAATTTTATTTCATGTATTTTTCTGTTACTTTTTATTTTAGAATTTCAATTATTTCTTCTTTGGATATACTTGTAGTATTTCTTTTCAATAATTATCAAGATTTTTTTTTAATATTAGATATAAATATATGAATAAGATAATAAAAATTTCTAAAGTTTTGTTTTTACTTTGAGTTAAAATTTTTATTCTTAATTAATAATAGCCAAGCCAAATAATAATATTAGACTTCCGCTGAACAAGCTGGAAATAATTTTAATCTACGTTATAGGCTTCCCAAATATGTAAACACTAAAATTTTTAACATTTAGGGAAAGCGATGTACGTTTATAAAACATATTTAAAATTATAAGGGTTTAGAATTGGTGGTGTTTCACATACAAAAATTAAAAATGGGTTAAAAATCCGAAATATAGAGTATTTAATAAGCCCAAATTTTACTTCAATTTTTATTTGTGAAACACAACCAATTCCAATCCCTTATGATTATAACTGAAATATTTTGATGTCTGCTATTTGGTATCATGAATAAAACACTGCTTAAGCCATTACAATTTTAATGTTGATAAATAATTTTCAAACATGATTTTTTTCTGATGTTAGATAGTTTGTTTAAATTTCGTTACTCAAGAACGGAAGCTTGTTCAAAATTTGTTCTAGAATCATTTTGTAACTATATTATTTTAAAATGAAGTTAAAGGAGGCAATAAAAGAGTGTCTTCTTATGGAAAAATTTAAATTCATTTATAAAAAGATATAGTTTCGAGAACTTTGTAAAAGTGTAAAAATATTTATGTCAAATTTGATTAATAAAAACAGTTTACCAAAAATAGTACTGAGATCTAATGTGCTGCAAAGTTCAAAATCATAAATTTATTAAATGAGTCGAGAATATCAATTAAAACGCATGTTTTCATTTTACATGCCCATCTATATTAATTCATTTCACATTTTTAATTGAAATTATTTTCCTAAAATTTGAGGATTATCTCTATTATCTTAAAATCTATTATCTTAAAAAAAATGCTACCTGCTTTTGTGAAGAAGTGTTCTTTGTTTGTTGGCCTGACCATTTTAACCCTTTTCATTATTGCTTGACCCTTTTAGGAGCTTTGAATAAAAGTGAAAAATGAAATTTATTTTAAATTGATGATACTATATCAGGTGCATCCGAGGGAGTGTGATAAATATGTGTTCAAAATTTCATCTCAATCGGATAAATAGTGTCGAAGTCCATTAAAGCCAACCAACCCAGATTGATTTTTATATATATAGATAGAAGATAGATAGATAAGAAAATATAATTTCGCCCTCTTATATCGAAAAAAATTATATTTTCCACCCTGTCTCGAGAGGGAAAATTTTACATAGGGTATCTCCTTATGAGATATTTTTGAATTTTGTTGGAAAATTAAAAGTTTAATTCCCGTGAAATTATACTTAATTACAATCGAAAAATGGAAATATTTTGGCACCAGAACGCATCAATTCCGTTCTTGTGTAATCATGGGAGCATATTCTTACACACACACAAATAAACAAATAATTCACAAAGACATATAATCAAAAAAAAATCCTGATTAAAAATATTTTTTTTTTTACACGTTCCACTCATTTCTAAAACCTAAATAAATAAATCTATAATATAGATTATATTATAATAAAATGAATTTCTGTTTCTTTGTAAGCGCAGACTTCTGAATGTTTGGACCGATTTGGCTAATTTTTTTTTAAATCTTGTAAAAGTTGCCCGGAAAATTGGAAAATTCAGGAAAACTAAAAAAAAATTCAGGTTAGCCAACATAGCTTGCCAAACAATAAAAGAACTAAACTAGCAAAAACAAGTGTTGGCAGCCCTGTTTGTTCGATTTTTGGAGTGTCATTCATTCTCAATAGTTCTAACCACATTATCGTTGAAGAAGAATTTAATACTGCAACAAAGATTTAAAACTATCTATTTTTTTAAAGTACATTTAAAAACCAAAAATTAAAAAAAAATCGTCATGATAACTAAATTTTTGAAAAGTTATGGTTATTTAAAAAGCTATTTTTTTTTCAAAAATTCCTAACTTTTGGGTTGGGTGAAAAATTTGAAAAAAATTTTGGAAACCGTCTTTAATAGGTAGAAAAAAATAAAAGTTTCTGCCAAGCTTTTTGATTATATAGCTATATAGATGAAAAATATTTAATTTAAAATAAAATATGTTATTTAAAAATCATTTTTATTAAAAATACCCTTTGGAAATCTCACCTCATATTTTTCTATTGCATTTAAGACCTTCAGCTATTTCAAAAGAATTAAGCCTTTTGGCTTTTGTATTCATTTCAATATTATTTATTTATTTCAAAGTTATTATAGGATTATTGAAACTATACTAACTAAACTAACTGAACGGAATTAATTAGCTTTTGGAATTTCTTTTAAAAATATATTTTAAAGATTAAAACCAAAATTCAATTAGCCCGTAGAATTCTTTAAATAAAACAAAATCATTTGAAAACCCATTGTTATATTGTTTTGAAATCTAGAAAATTTCAGCCTATTGAAATTATTAAAAACCTATTTTGAACCTAATTAAACCTAAATTTTCTATAATCTAATAATAAACTTTAAAAGTTTATTATTTTTAATTTTTTAATTCGGATAATTCTCCCCAAATGACGATTTTTACCCTTATTTATTGAATTTTTACAAGACAAAAAACTTTATTTTATTTTAAGTTGAAAGGTTTTTTTGCCGAATAATTGAGTAGCAGAAGGGGACAATAAAAATATTGCCTTCTGCTGAAAAAATAAATTTTTAAATTCATTCATAAAGAGATATACTTTGTCCTCTTCATCAATCTATTATATTTTTTTTTTTACTTAGAGAAAGTGGTGTAGGTTTTAGGTGAAACATGATATTAATTAATAAAGTAAAGGGTCTGTAGTTTCACTGTGAAACTACACACCCTTTACTTTATTAATCTATTACAATTGATTCACAAGTGTTGATATATGAAAGTGTTCTTTACACGTGTATAAAACATCAATAAAACAGCCACGTGGGGGTCCAGGGGGCAAAGCCCCCTGGCTAGGAAAGGGCCCGCCGAAGGCGGGCGTTGAAGCTAATAGCTAAATAAAATCAACGACCCCCTGCCTTTCTGCTGGATTTGCTTTCTAACGTTACAAATAATTTTATATATAAATTAGAATGTAGTTAAAAAAATAGTAAGTAAATGAAATCGAAATACTTTTGGCATGTTAATAAATAAGGTGTGTTCTGGGAACGATTATAAGCCAGACCAGGGGAGATTTCATTGAAATAGGCAGGCCATTTACTATAAAGATAAACTGCCTCGGAATTGGATCTGTGCCTGCTGAGCCTGAGCGATTACAGCTGCTCTTTTCTTTCTCAAATGACATCTTGTTCTTCTTATACTCATTTTTTTAATCCCTTTAGTCTATTTTTTATTGTTTTTCTAGAGACAAGTTGAAAAGTTAAAACAAAAAAAAATATAGAAATAATTATTAATAGAATTTTCATACATAAATAGATTGGGTTGTTTTTCATCAATGTGGAGGAAAAAGTGAAAACTTTTTCAAGAATCGGTACCCTTGCCAACTAGAGCCGCAATGGTAATATACTTAAATATGATAAACTATTAGAAATTTATTTTTTATTTTAATTATCTCGAGAAAAAGATGACATTTTCTACATTTTGGAACAGTAGCCGAAAAATCATATTCACTCTCTATAATAAAAAAAACTATATCTAAAATAGTTCCTTTATTAGTTTTTTTTAATTAGAGCACCTTATAATTTTGTAAATCAAAGGTAAAATTATATATACATATTTAGTTTATGACTAATGGATATCTGAATGTTTTGATCAAACCAAGATGGCGGACTGTATGTGAAGACGTAGGCAGTTTACACTTTTTTAGCCAAAACAAAACAAGATTTAAACCTATGAGTGTAATATTTAGAGCGATATATATGTAAGATGAATTCATCTCCCAGGGTAGCCAATTTACCCAGACATATAATTTAAAATAATTCCTTCTCTGATAGATGACTACCTCTTGTGAATTTCACGTTATATGAATGTTTCTATCTAATAATTCGAAATTTGGCATACATGGTATTAAAAGCTTCCCATTAAGACTAAATTTCATCTTTATTTGCACATTAATAATTGGCCAGTCTTAGATAAATTTTTCTAAATTTTTAAATTTAATTTTTCTGCTAAGTTTTACTGCTAATGCTGTTAATATTAAGCAACCCCTCACCCTTACTATCTTCGATCTCAATATGTTGTGGGTGTTCTTAATATTAATATTAATTTTTTTTTTTTGTATTATCAATTGTATGTACTAAAATTGTTTATTTGATTTTTTCTTCAGGTTAGATTTTTATATTGTTTATATTGTTTTTTTTATTTTATTTTTATATTGTTTATATTGTTTTTCTTTTATCGTTGACAAACTTAAAATTAATTGACACGATTTTGTTTTAGCAGAGTTGTTGATTATTAGATAAAAATACTTGGTAGGTTTCACATTTAGATATAAAAAAATAAAACGAATTTATTTTTGGAGAATCTTTAATCTCGATATATATATTTCGGGTGATTAAAGAATCTCCAAAAATAAATTCGTTTTATTTTTTTATATCTTAATGTGAAACCTACCAAGTATTTTTATCTAATAATTTTAAAAAATGTTTAACCAAGTACCAACACCAAATTCCTTAAAAGAGTTGTTGATTCATAAAGAGAAATCAATGAGCTTGTCTTTTGTGATTTCTCATGAACTTAAAATTACTTATTTTCTGTCGTTTATGGTATATTGTAGAATTTACATTATAATGCTTTTATTTGACTGTTTCCTAATTAATTTTTTTTGTTTATCAGATGTCTTCTAACTTACGTTTTTAGCTATATAACGATTTGATATTTTGACCCCAGAAGGGGGTTTGGGGGGCGCACGAATGAAATTTATCAAATAACTCCTAAACTATTAACTCTACCGCAAATTTTTCATGAGCAAACTTGTAGGGGATGTGATTTCTGCCAACTTTTGTTTAAAAATATTCCCCAAAAAACCACCCAAAAAAGAGGGGGTGGGGGGTGGGGGGCAAAATATGAAAATTCTTGCTCTTTGACCAAACTCATCCAAATTTTGTATACATAATCTGTAGACAACCTCTTTGTTTCTCTTTGTGAATAAACAACTCCGCTACTCTCAGCAAAACAAAAACTGTTCAATTAAACATAATCTGTGGGTCACTAGAAGGCTAGAAATGAAAAATCTGGGCACGGGGGGAGGGGGAACGGGGGGTATTTGCAGGGTGGAGTGGAGGGTTTAGGTGAGGGTCCAGAGGCGTAGTGGGGTGGGTGCGGGGTGGAGGTCACTCGGTGGGGTGGTGCAGTGAGGAGTGAGGGTTCAGGTGAAGATCCAGAGGCTTAGTCGGATGGTGCGGGGTGTGGGAGGTGCTGGGTGGGATATGAGGGTGGGGTACGTGGGTTGGGGGTCCAGGGGGCGTGCCTCCTGGCTAGTAAGAGAGCCGCCGAAGGCGGGCCTTGCAGCTAGTTATGTTAATAAAAAACGTATCAAGTTAAAAACTTTTGAACTTTCTGAGGCTTTTATTGCACGTTTTGAGATTTTTATTGCACACTTGAAAGATTTTTACTGCACGAAAATCCGGTCTTTAGTCATACTCATACCTCGTATCGAGCGGCGACGTCAGGCGTCGCTTTTCTATTCAAATCGATTTTAAGTATCCAAAATGGAAATTGAATTAAATGAAAATCCATCTTTTCTCCCGTCGCTTCTCATTCAATCTTGTCTTTTCTATCTTTCCATTGAGAGACATTTTTTGTGGCCTTTGTTAACAAAAGACCATATCGGGTTTCTTGGCCGTTTGGCGCCTCGCCATCGCCACTTCTCTTCCGGTTCTCTCGGCCACTGAATCATGAGGCTCTTCCGGTCACAGGGGAGATGAAAGATCACTGCGCTTAATAAAATTGAAACTTTGTCTTGCGCGCCTAACATCAATTGATCAAAACTTTGCTAATTAATTATGACAAATAAATTAAATGGAATCTGCTCGCTTGTCAATAGGCCAGTGAAATTATTTTCCCATTCATTTTTCAAATTAAAGATTCTTAATTAAAATATTTAAGGAGGTCCTTTCGCTCCAGTTGAGTCAAAAGAAGTGTAGTATCTAATATTTAATAAAATAAGTTAAAATACAAATGAAAAATAATAGAATTAAAAAATAAAAAGTATGTAAGCCGTAAATGTTTGAAATAAAAATAATGATAAAAAAAAAAATCAAAAGTTAGCTTGATTTATTCAAATCAGCTGATAATAAGTCTTGTATGATTTGGCAATGCGTTGTATTAATACTGTTTATGTTTACAATACAAACATATGTGATTTTTTAAAGTAAATTCGTCGGCCAATCATATATTTTTAACCGACTTCAAAAAAGGAGGAGGTTCTCTATTCGACTGAATTTTTTTTTTGTGTCTATGTTACATCATATCTCCGCCAATTGTGAACTGATTTTGAGAACAATTTTGCATTGGGTTCAGTCTAGCTTCCGATTGGTCCCGTTTTTTTTCATTGGTATTAGACCTTTTTTGTTAGGTTTGTTCAGGCCTAACTTCTTTGTTTATGAACCGATTTCGATGATTCTTTTTTTATCCGAAAGGGGGTATCTTAAAGATGGTGCCATATTAATTTGGTCAAGTTCTGATGATATGATCACTATTAATAACATCACTAAAAAGAGAAAAAAAAATTAAATACAACAAATAAAATACACTAAAAAGTATAAAATAATTATTATCTTATTTAGTTACAACTAGACGACGAAATATTAACATGAAATTACTTTTTGAAGTCGGTGACAAACATATACATTTTATGAATCGCACTTGACGGATCTTACTTAGTAGGTATAGTTTGTTTGGCACCGACTTCAAAAAGTAATTTCATGTTAATATTTCGACGTTTAGTTGTAACTAAATAAGATAATTATTTTATACCTTTTAGCGGATTTTATTTTATTTTTAAGTTATTATTATTTTATTTGTTGCATTTAAGTTTTTTGAAGTCGGTTTTATTTTTTTTTATAAAAAATATTTTATTACAAAAAAGAAACCTACATGTTTCAAAAAGCTAATTTTTAGGGTTTTTTTTAACTTTATCTATTCAACTAATAGTAGTATAATTCAAAAGAAAGTGTCAAGATCTTAATTTTCCATAAAACTCTGAGAAATTGTTTATATTAATAAATAAATAAATAAATAAATCTTTATTTCTCGACCTGCTTAGAGGCACAAGTCCTCGGTGGCTAGGTCCTCCAAACATCAATACAATCTAGCTACAATACATTAATAAACATCAATACAAATTAATTACAACAATTTAACAAATAATAAACAAGTAAAAAAAAAAAAAAAAAAGAAGAAAAAAAAAAAAAAAAAAAAATAGAAATGTATGCTCATTAACAAATAACATGACCATAGATTTCCATCAAAAGACAAAAAGTAATTTAAAAATTCCGCGCAAAAACCCGATACCAGGAGCAAGCGACGCATTAGCCATCCCGGCATTTGACATAAGCTGTTAAGGAAACCTGGTCAAAACCTTAACAAGGATGTTATCAGCTCTCTCTACCTCAGGTAATCTCTGCTTGTGAGAACTAAATAAAATTTTGCACAACTCTAGGACATTAGGACTTGACAAAATTTATAATTGATTTAATCATAGGGGGCAGAGGACTATAATCCCAAGTAGTAACAGACAGACTGTTCCACAAATCAATGCCAGATCCTACAAATGAATATAAACCGATATTTTTCAAGAATCTTGGCTTACGAATCTTTTTTCTATGATCAGCTTTACCTAAATAACTTGATTCCTGAAATCTATTCGTTATTTCCTCCCAACTCCTAAAACCCTTATAGGCTTTGAAAATCACTTTCAATTTAGCCCATTCCCTTCTCTCCAATAAACTAGACCATCCTAATTCATTAATCATTGAAGTGACACTACTAAACCTATCAAATTTACCAAAAACAAACCTAGCCGCCCTCCTTTGTACCATATCAATTTTTCTCTCTAATCGTTGTGGATGTTTGTCCCAAACCACAGAACAATACTCTAAATTAGGTCTTACATAAGTTAAATAAACTTTTGACTTAACTTCTCTAGATGTACCCTTCAAAATTCAAATTTGCTAGCTAATGTGTGATTGAAACTTCACCAAAGCATAAATAGAGACTTAAACTATCATAAAAAATTAAATAATAATTATAATCTATTATTTTTCCTTTAACAGCAGGCGAAAGGACCTCCTTAATTATTCAATTCCATTTATTTTAAACCTTATCCCGACTTTCTGCCAATATTAAAAAAAGTAATGCACTCTGAGACCCCTATGAATCGGGGGTAGAATAGGTCCATAGTATCCTCTGCTTGTCGTAAAAGGCGACTAAAAGAGGTTGGACGTGAGACTTAACAAGCTCACTCCGTAAAAAAATCTCCCAATCATGGAAGCAAGCATTTGCTTCCATTCAACAGGGAGAAGAATATTATATAGTAAGACACCTAGAAAAAACAAAAATAATAAATTAAGATTCTAAAGAAAAAAAAGAAGAACTATTCTTCTTTGTGAAGCTTCTCATATAAGAAACTTGGATTATATGTTTACTTGCCTGCTCCGCAGCCAAGTAAACATTACACTTTACGCTCGATCTGAGTGCAGCAAAACCGCCTGGTTTTTACTGGGAGTCACCTCTCCCTAAGTAAGTTCTTTGACTTCTTATTAATAAAAATTTGGAACTCATATATATATTTCATTCATACATTGGATGCAAACTGCACATCTGATGCAAAGTTTGATCAGTTCATAAAAATTTATTCAGGAATTACATTAAATTCCTAATCAGAATTCAAAAGAATAGAATTTTCGGCATATTTTAAATAAAATAGAATCGGAATTAATTCTAAAATAACAAAGAAAATTTTTTTTGATTAATTTCGTTTACAATCATCAACTAATAAACATATCAATTAAACAATAAAATGTCAATTTAAAAGTTCAAATTGCAACAATGGACATATTTGAATTCAAATTTCTCATATTTTAACTCAATAATGAATAAAAATTCTATTTCAAATTGCAATTTGCTTGGTTTCATTCTTAAAGGCATTTATTTAATGATTTCTTATCAAGCGTAGAGGTCGCTCCTAATTAATTGGTTGGGCGGCCCTGGAAAACGCCATTCATAAAGCCTAATTTTCAGGCGCTGCCGGCGTCTATTCCTTAGCTAATTGCATTAGGCCACTTATAGATCAATCAAAAAAGTTAAGCAATTGTAATCAGTTCAGAGACCAACTCCTAATCGGTTACCGATCTATGGAAAGTTTCGAAAAATTTATTATTAATATTTTTTATTTTTTTATTTTTTTTATAAATAATTAATTAATTATCAATCATCAATTAATTAATAAATAATCTTTGCAAATGTTAATAAATATTTATTGTTATTTATTTATTTATTTATTTAACGGGCAGTCACACCCTTTTTCACAAGTACATGTATATAAACAGTAAAGTATGAAAAAAATAACATAAAAATAAAGTATAAATGACAAATACAATAGGAAAAGATAGATGATAACATAAACATATTATAATTAGAAAACAAAGTCCAATGATAAATGAATAGGAAAAAAAAGTTTATAGATTATTAGTTAAATATCAAAAAACACAAATTGACTTAATACAAATTATATAAATTTAATTTATAAAATTCAGAACAAGATTATAAATCTAATATAAGTAAATATAATGGGTTTTTTAATTGATTGATAATTAACTACGCAATGAGATAATTAGAAAAAAAAAAAAAATTGAAAATAATATTTAATCTATTCATCAGTTCGAAATAGATTCCGGTTCAGTGATGAATGTTTTTATAAATTGTTGCTATATACATGTGATTGTAATGAATTGTGTATTGTGTCTGTATTGAAGATTTGGGAATGAATGTTTCATGTGAAATGACAAATTCCGGTTCTTGAACGAGATCCCGTATGGAAATAAATACATTTTCGAAATATGTTTTATATATATTTTTTGAAAATATATTAAAAATATAAAATTTTTGTGTTAAATTTATATAAAATTTATACTAGAGTGACATAAAAATAATTATATTTTAAGAACATATAGAAAACATAAACTTTATATATTTTTAATACAAAAATTTTATATTTTTTATATATTTTTAAAAAATATATAAAAAACATATTTCGAAAATATATTTATTTCCATACGGGATGTATGTATGATTTCAAACTATTGTATATTTAATTGTGTTATATAATTCTCTATAAAAAGAAAAAAATGTAAATAAAATGTTTTATTTCAATTTTAGAACTACTAAGGATGGTCAACCAGTGGTGACCGAAACTGTATAGTTTATCAATTAAATAAATCAAATAGTTATTGAAATTATTGTTTTATTATATTTGTGACAAAAACAACCATTCAATTTAACAAGAAAATTTAAATCAAGTCACTTAAGTTCTGGAATAATTTTTAATAAGTAAATATAAATATAAAAAATGATAAATAAATTTAATACAATTTATATAAATTTAAATTATAAATTCAGAACACAACATAAATCTAATAATTATAATTATATAGTACCTGGAGCCACCGAGCGATGCTCGGTAACTTTTTGCTTCAGTTAAAATCTAAGTATTAATATTATTATTATTATTTTTTTTTTTTAATGATATTGATGTGAGAAGGAGATACACCAGAAGGTGGATCCCCTAAAGGCCAGTATGGCCTGGCCCCTCCATCGTGAAAAGAACAGAGCAGAAGGAAAAGAAGCCGGGATCACGAGCCAATCTCAGAAACTTAGATACAATTCAATATCCAATTTTCTAAGGTTTTAGGGGCTTCGAGCAGTGGTAAATTCTCCGCGCGATAAATTCGGTTAAATTTATCACCCACTTAATTTTTATTAACAGACCCTATACTTACAGAAAAAATGTCTGGGTATAGCCGGGAATCGAACCCGAGACCTCCGGGTTGTCAGTCAGTTACTCTGACCATTAGACCACGGAGGCGGACGATATTATTTTTAATTTAAAAACCCCCACCTCGCCCCCAGGGCCCTCCACATGCACCACCCACCACTGCACCTATATCTATCAATAATTACTTTAATTAGGAAAAAATCAATTAAGATCAATTCTGATGAGGTCCAGACCTAGCCAGATTGCTTTCTCATCCTCAAAACTTGTTAATAGAGCTTGTTTCAAAATTGGTAGAGCCGTTTTTAAAAAAGAAAAAATATACAAATATATATACAAAAAAAATACAATTTTAGAGTAGATTTGTTTATGTTTATTTGCATCAAGTAGTGTACACAACAACTCATTATTATCTCGGCAAAACAAAATCTTTTCAACTATATTATATATTAATTTCGCATATTAATATACATATTAAATAACGAGCTTTTCGTGCGTGCCTTCGGCACGCCCTCGAAGCTCGGCCCTCCGGGCTGGTGCCCTGGCGGGCAGCGTCTCGGTCCAAAAATTTCATTCCTCTTAAAAAACCACACTCCAAATGTATACCCGTAAACTACCGAAAATACATCGTCTCTTAAAAGTTTCGCATCTTTAATTTTTGAGTGGCGAGGGGGGGGGGGGGGGGGGAGGAACAATTATTAATATATTTAATGTTTCTTAATTTAAAATGAATTGGAGTCTTTCATTTCAAAATTCGAATTTATATATTTCAAATTTGTCTGGTTAATGAAAATCGATTGGAGCCATCAGTTTTAATAATATTTCAAATTTGCCTCTTTAATTAATATATATTTAATGTTTCTTAATTTAAAATCTATTGGTGTTTTTTCATTTTCATTCGAGTTCAAATGAATACAATATTATCTAGGCACAAAGTCTAAATCAAAAATATATAGTTTTAGTAAAAGAAATCAAGATATATATATTAATGTGACATTGGTCTAGTGGTTAGAGCTGATGCCCATAGTTCAAGAGTTCGTCGGTTCGATTCTAGGTAAGAGGGTAATTTTTTTAGAGAAATTTCTCTAAGCGTTGTTACAAATTAATCTAGATAAATATATATAGTATAAATAATGAAAATTGAAAGTTTTTGCCTTAAATTGAATGTTTTTGCCGAGAGTAGCAGATGAGAGAAACACACTCTTTTATTGTCTCCTTCAATAAATAATCAGTTCAATTGGCAAAATATTAAACTATGAACAAATTTTCATTTACCCCTTTGTAAAAATAAATTATAAATCAGATGGAAAATGAATATCAATCGAAAAAGCATGAGAGTAGCAAAAAGTGACAGCTTCGGGAAAAAAAATAAAATAAAACAAAAAAGAAAACACTGTCAGGTCTGAAGTGGTTATATACCCCAATTGGATCGATTATAGATCAAAGGTTGGTTTTTGGGGGGGACCAAGCAAGCGTCGCTCGCATGTACGTAGCATTTTGATGATCTGTCACGTGCACTGTGCTAGTCACTCACACAGACACAAACACACACACCTTGCTTTCTCACCTGTCTATCCAACCACGTCATTCAAATGGCAAATGTCATTTAAATAAATCATCAGGGAAGCCAATCAAATGTCACAGGGCAGTTCATCAATCGCAAAAAAAAAACTATTCTGAAAATACTCTCTCTCTCTTATAAAACAACTAAATATATAAAATAAATTTTGTTTTAATTAAAGCACATTTAATTATTATTTCATTTAAAATGGACAGTGAGCTGGAAACCTTTCCAAAATGAATTAATTTCAATAAAAGAACAAACAAGGGTTACATTTTAATTAAGCACCCAAGTCCATAAAAAAATGAAAGATTTTTTCTAACTACAAAATTATCCTATTAAAAATGTATATTCTGTTATGAAACAAACATCGAAAAAAAATTCTAAAAACTTAACAATTATACTTTCATTCAAAAGAGTTTAATTAAAATGTACGTTATTTATTTACATGATAAATATCGGCGGCCAAAAGTACAGGGTGGGGCATAAAGATCTACCACATTTTGAAGAGGTATAAAAAAATGAAAAAAGTTAGCTAGCAAAAAAAAGTGAATATATTTTTGAAAATAACATAAGATAATTTTTTTTAAATGTGATTTAAACATTATCAGACCAAAAAAAGGAGGGGTGTCAAAAATGAAAATTCTAGCCCTTTAGAAAAACTAAACCAAATTTTGTATACATATTCTGTGGCCTCAAAAAGGCTATAAATGCAAAAAACTAATCATCCAAAATGGAGGGAGGGTCAAAAATGAAAATTCTAACGCTTTTGACCAAACTCAACCAAAATTTGCATACATAATCTGAGGACCCCCAGAAAGAAGGCTAGAAATGCAAAAACTAACCACCCTAAATAGGGTGAGTGTCAAAATTCTAGGAATTTCGACCAAACTATGTATACAAAATTTGGTTAGTTTTTGCATTTCTAGCTTTCTGGGGGTCCACAGAATATGTATACAAAATTTGGTTGAGTTTTGTCAAAAGGGCTAGAATTTTCATTTTTGACCCTTCCCTCCCTATTTTGGTTGGTTAGTTTTTTCATTTATAGACTTTTTGGGGCCTACAGAATATGTATACAAAATTTGGTTGAGTTTGGACGAAAGGGCTAGAATTTTCATTTTTGACCTCCCCCCCCCCCCCCTTTTTTTTTGTGTGATAATGTTTAAAACAGATTAAAAAAAATTATTTTATGTTCTTTTCAAAAATATATTCAGTTTTTTTCTAGTTAAATTTTTTTTTTATTCCTCTTCAAAATGTGATAGATCTTTATGGCCACCCTGTATAAAATTATCAACAAGAATAAATCTCTGTTCCTAACAAAAATTGGAGAAAAAAGTGAAGACTTTTTTAAGACTCAGTAGGCTCTCAAGCTAGAGAAATAGTGAACTACTAAGTTTGTTAGATCTTGCCTTTATCATAACAACGTTTGAAATATCAACAAAACCATATAAAAAATGATTTTCTCAACATTTTTGAACTGCAAGTTCTTTATTTAGATAGTCCGAAGAATAGGTACTAATTTGCTTTCTGATTTGGAAATATAAACATAAACATTTTGACACCAAAAATAACTTTATATAACTTTTTGTTCTTAAAGTGTTTCGGGACTGTATATAATTTTTTAAGAACATTTTAAAAAAATTTTTATCGAATCATTGATGTATTAAATATTTATTCCCGAAATTTGAAGTTGATCGTCTATCCCATTACCGAGAAATAAATTATTGAAAATTGTCCTTTTACCATGGAAGTAAATGGACCGAGTTTATAAAAGGGCTATAACTTCTATACAAATTATACCATTTTTAACAAATTTATACAGATCAGAACTTTTATTAATCGAATGATACATTTTTCAATAGATTTGGCAGTCTAGTTAATTAGTTATTCATAAATGTAAAAATAAAAAGTATTTGCAGCCAACAGAATATAACAAAACACTAGTGTAGAATTCCAACTCTATTTCTTGAAATCGTTTTTGTGTTAAATAAATGTTTTTATAATGAGAAAAAATTTATCTCAATATTCTTTTGATTAATATTATCAAAACAAAGATTTTTATTCGAAATTAACCTTATTATTAACAATTTTTTTATTAAAAAATTTATTAGGCAGATGTTGTCACTCTGCAGAAATACAAAAGATTTTTTCGAAGATCAACCAGATAGATAAGCTGTCCCGAACTAGCTTAAACTACCGTGGGTTCAGAATCCATACACACAAATAGACAGTAACTTTTACAATTTTTTACTGCTAATTCTTTGAACTAGAACTTGACATAGTATTAATAATAATAGTAGTAATATTTCAGGTCATTAGCTAGTACTGTTTGATTTCTTTTAATATGGATCTCTTCCTTACCTGAGGTGAACAATTAATTTCATTTTCGCACAAAGTATAAATGTTTAATTTGATTTCAGGACAAATTTATTATTTAATACGAAAGGTAGAGCCATAGCCCACTTGCTAAGGGGCGCGAGAACCCCACAATGTGTCAGATTTAATTAAAATTTCAAGTCATTTCAGAAGATCTGCCTTTTTATGAGTAGCCCAGAAGCTCATCCGATTCCAAGCCCACTGTTAGAAAATGTATATATTTTTCTTAATTATTAACCAACAAATTAGGTTTATTATTTTTGTATAAAACTCTTGGCTCGGGTTTTCTTCAGTAGAGCCTTCTTTTTATTTTTTCTTAAATTGTTTTCTAATGAATTTGGTATTTAAAAATCATAATTTTTTTGTTTATAGACTTAATCGGATTGGCCTGTGAACGAATCATGCATAGACGTATAGATATATTATACCTATACTTAAATTTGTATATGCTATTCCTATGAAATATTTTAAAACATTTAGATTATTCCTAAAGACGAATTCTAGCCTTGTACGCCTGAATTTAGGCAATCATTTCTTCACCTCTTCTTGAAAGCTGCGTAAGATTTAGGGTCTACCGTATAAAGTACTCCCCCAATTTATTTATTCATTAAAAGGACTTTAGTCCGTCTAATAATAATAAATAAATAAATAAATCCCTGTTCCTCAAAGATAAACAGATAGATTATTATTATTATTTTTTAAATTTTATAATACTTAATTTAATAATATTTCGTAAATTTTTTAATGAAAGAGTCGAAACATCATAAAAAACTAGAACCTTCTAGATAGTTCTCTAATTTTACATAATGCAATAATAACCGAAACGTCAAAAATCCAATTTGGAATGGTTATTTCTTAAATAATAGATGAAAATAAATCGCTATTTTTGAATTTAATTAGATTCCTCTATGTCTTCAGCAAAGGTAACGGATAAGAAAACAACCGAGTTGCTATGGTTACTTATAAAATTTCTCTCCAAATTTTTAGCATTTCACAGAGAGAAGCATATCCATTCTTACTTAAGCAAGGCTAAATGAGCTATATTAAAACTTTCAAATGAATAAATTTTAAAGAATTTAAAAAATTAAAAAAGTACTCCTGAATATAGGCCTCTTCCATCAAATGGAAGGGGGTTGGCATTAAGTCACCACGCTTGCCAGACGGATTGGTGACTAGGAATCAGATTATAGCCGGTCAAATATCAATGCAGGGACTCGGACTCGAACCCGGGACTCCTGCTTAGAAGGCTAGTGTCTTAAGCTCTCGGCTAATTCGATTCCCTTCCATTCTTACTTAAGCAAGGTTAAATGAGCTATATTAAACCGATCAAATGAATAAATTTTAAAGAATTAAAAAAAAAAAAAAATAAAGTAGAGTAAAGTATTTTAAAATATAATTTTACTAAAAACTTTATTTAATCTTTTTTATGGTCCCCAAGGTACTTCTTTTTCTTCTTCTTATTGATAGACCTGTGGTCTGTTTATCCTAACTCGTCCTGCCAGCGTTTTTTAGGTCGACCTCTACTTCTTTTTCCCTTCTGTCATGTTCGTTAAAATTTTCTTGAGAATTCGGTCTTCGCTTATTCTTTCCAGGTGTGCGTACCAATTCTCTTGACTCAGTCATCGATCTTTTGTATTTCACATTTTTCTCTGATGTCTTCAGTGGGTTCCCAGTGAGGTTAGCTCCCTGCTAGGGTGAAATCCCATTTGCTCACAGAACTAACGACAAGCCCAAGGTACTTAATTAGGATATTCAATTTCATCAAAATTGGTTATGTCATTTTCAAAATATTAATTTAGAAAAAACTAAAAAAGTACTGGAATAAAGTACTAATGTTTGTGGATCGATATGAGCCAAAAACTAATCAAGCGCTTCATTTTGTCAAAGTAATTGTAGGCTTTCAATTTCATTTCAATCGGTGCAACGGTGTGGAAAAAATCGTGGACGAATAAAACGATAACAGCCATACATTCATGCAGACACTAAATGAAAAAATCGCACTTTTGGGCCTCTGGACGACACCCCATGTAATTTTTGGTAAAACCGTCACGTGCTAAAATTCAACCTAATTGAATACTACAATTTGTGACTTTAATTGAGACCATGGGTTCCGTGGTCTTTACCTGAGGACTCTTTGAAGTCGGGCTTGCCGCGAGACCGATTTCAATACTTTCCCCATGCTTCGCATTGGATAAAGTAAAAAAAAAAAAAAAATATATAAATGAGTCAACCATTTGATCACGGCTTCTGCATTAGAATTTAGAACGTCGTGCTTTAAAGATAGAATCTTAATAATTTTCTTTCCCGTGTTTTTTGTTAAAATCTTAATGACTATCAAACACTTATATTCTAAAAATATATTACCTACATAATTATTATTATATAATAAAAATATATAAAATTATTAAAATTGTTATCTTTAGAAAATCAAATACACGACCGAGTTAATTTTTAAGTAATAAGAAAATTGGAGCAACTTATTTCTCCTACTCCTTTTGGGAATGAATAAATAATCATTTTATTAAAAAAATTACGTACTATTTTTTTATTATATAACTAATTAATTAATTTATCATTATCAGGAAATTTACTAATATAAATTAATTCGCTTAAGCCCCTGTTTATGGGCAACCAGAAGTACATGATTTTTCCGCTAGAATCTTTCCTATCGAACAATATTAATATCAATTAATATAATATAATATGAGAACCTATCAAATAATAAAATATTTAATTATCATATTAAAATAAAGACAATTTTAAATAATATTTCTTGATTTAAACTATCTTTCTAAATTTACCAAACACCTGACCACTGATATATTTAAATAAATAAATAAATAACAACTAAATAAACTAATAAAAAAATTACAAAAAATGATTAATAATTTAAAATACATCGAATTCGAGGCCCTAAGATCCACCATCTAATGTCTTTTTTTTTAAATTTTTACAAATTTTTCTCGAGTCTTTATTTTAGTAAGGGGAAACAATTGAGAAAACCCCTAATACTTTTTTATTTTTTATATAAAAAATCAAAATGAATGATGATGAAGTTAATTAATTTGATATAAATTTAATTAATTTTATTTCCATTATTAAATACAAATAAGAAATAGAAATAGATAATGTATGTATTAATCGGAATATTGGATTTGAGAAAAAATTCAATTTCGAATTTTTTTCACATCACAACGTTTCAGAATAAAAAAAACAACATTTTTTAAAAAAACTTTCTCTGAATATATCTGTATAAGTAACTTCAAGATATTTGACACCCTTAAACTTTAAAAATCCCGATTTTTTCCATAATTTTTACATTATCAATAAATATATGATTTTCCAGCCCTCTATTATAGCTTGCCCAGAATTTAGATTTGATTATTATTCGCTGTTTTTCTTTTTTATATATTTATATAAATTTAAATAAATACAAATCGTTTATAAAAAACAAACTGAAAACGTTTATTTGAAATCGAGACATTTCAGGAGAATTCTCCCTTTATCAATAAATATTTTAAGAAAAAAAAATAGTTGGGCTTTAAGAAAGGAACTGTACTAGATGAAGGAGGAGGTATCAGCCAAAGATGGAATCACTGGGTTCAATAAAACACCTTTAATAAGACGTTTCGGCCTGAATTTTATTTGGCCATCTTCAGTCAATTAGGAGTTACTAGTATACACAAAATGCGGTACACATATGTGATCGAACCAAGTTTCTAGTCTATTACAGTTTCATCACAGCCACGAACTCTAACAATATTTAAGAAGGAATATAAAGCAATTATAAACAAATATATATTTTTAAAATATTATATATAAATTAAATTAAATTAGGGAACGAAGAAAAGATTTTTATATTATAGACAAAAGCATCAGCCGGGATTTTTCTCTATAATATAAAAATCTTTTCTTCGTTCGTTAATTTAATTTAATTAATAATTGTCTTTCGACGAGGCCTCGTTGTGATTGCGCCCCGGGGCAAAAAGAAAACATTATTTTCGACCCCTGGGTTTGTGATCGATTGGGAGGCGTTTAAGAATAGATTATATATAAGGATCCAGATTGTCTTAGAGATGGAATTATCTTGAATAAAATTATATACATTTTTAAGAAAAAATATTTTTCTCGAAATTTTTTATAAATATTAAATTTGAACTTTCAGCTGGGAAGTTCTACCTCATGCGGGTTACTCACTAGACTTTGCTCCTTCCGATTTCCACTTGTTTGCATCGATGGGTCACGCACTTGCTCTACTTGGTTCATAAGAAGATCTGAAAAAATGGCCCCATGAATGGTTCGCAGGTTCGCAGCAAAAGGGAAGATTTTTACTGGTGTGGTATTCACAAATTGCCAGAAAGATGGGAAAAATGTACAAAAAGCGATGGAGCATACTTTGAATAAAACACTTTTTATCATTCTTCCGAATTTAACATGTTGTTTTAGAAAAAAAATCCGCATTCCATACTTGTACACCTGGTAGATGCTTTTCAATTGTTAATTTAAAACAAAACTTACTCTTAAACTTATGTTTAACGCGAATGTATTTAGTCACTTTCTCAATTTACATTACTTTTGTGATTAACTATATGGCCCATCACCCTTAAGCTTTATTCTTTACCAGGTCTGGATTTGAGAATAAAACCCTATGTGTATCTACGCCAATCTAATTTATTACAATTTAATATCTATATAAATCTGCTAGTATGAATATTTTATATAGGTAAATTTTATTTCCGAAAAACTTTTCCCGTTTAAAGTTACTCACTCCCTTAATTCGATTTTGGTTAAATTCTATAAAAATACACCCTTTTATAAATCCCTACTAAATTTTAGAGACTATATTTTTCAAGAATAGAGTTTATTAAAATTAGTTTTTTTTCTTTTCTGATCGTGAATATTTATAGACTTCTAAGTAGGTTATGAAAACCATCATAAACTTTAGTTTTTCTCATTTTTTCACCCATATTACTCCTTCTGTCTCTTTCTCTTTTAGTTTTAGATTTTTGTTGCTTCTATAAAACATTGTTTAACATTAATAAAATAGTAACTTTTTAATAAAACTATTTTATTAGTATTTTTTTATTTTTTGCTTTCAAAACTTATCCTTTGATAAAATATAGGTAAAATGTTAAAGCGTTGTCAAAAGCAAAATCGAAAATTCACTTTGATATAACTTGTTAGATAAATATTGAAGAATTAAATTTTTCTTTTTATTAATATTTAGCTTATTTCTTTTTCGAATTTGTAGAAAATAATTTGCGTCTTTTTCCCCCATTAATGGAGGATTAATTTGGCTTTTTCTAGATTCTCTAATCCTTTGACTCAACTAATAGTGTCGACCTTCACCTATGGAATTTCCTAATGAAATTAATATTTTGATAATATAATATATTAATAAACAAAACTTGATAGGGCCGACATCCAATTTCCTTGAGATTTATTTATTTTTATTTCTTCTTTTAAGTGCCATATCAGGTCTCTCTGACGTTTCGGCTCCTCTTCATATATACCTGTGCTGAGTTTGTTTAGCTGTTTTCACACAGATATACGGGACCTACTTTTTAACGTCGGTTTCGAACGGCTAGTTTGGAGAGGTTACTAAGCAATCATACTCTTGGTAGGTTGCCATTGCTTTCCAAGAGGAGGCGGCTGCAAATATCTGATATGCCGAGACTCAGTCTCGAACCAGCGTATTTCAGCCCAGCGGCCCGACACTCTAACCACTCACTGACCCACAGTCGCCTCTATTTTTATTTATTTATTTTAATTATCTATATTTTCATATATAACAATAAACGAAACTCTAAAACTACAAAATACTAATTTAAAGTTACCTGTTGATACCCGTCTACCTGGAATTATGCAAGGACCTATTCACAATATTCATCCTATAATAAGTTAACAAGCAATTTTCAAAAAACAATCTTAAATCATAGAGAAAATTTATTTTTATTATTTCTCAGAAATTTTGTCTATGACTTTTGGTTGTTAACTTATTATAGGATGAATATTATGAATACACTATTTTTTTTTCCTTTATTTGAGGTCGTTTTTTTTTATAATTATTTTGTTTTTTCTCATAAATAAATGCATCCGCCACTGCTCTCGATTTCGGGCATTAATTTTAAAGAATAGGATAGAAAAAAACATAGATTTTTGAATTTATTATTAAAAACAAATTCCTTTTATTTATTTAGTAAACCTTGATGATCAATATTTCAGTCAAGTTTTTTTTTTACAACAGACTTCACGATCCTCTTGTTTTCTGTTATAAAATGAATTCATTGGAGTTGGCATTTTTTTTTTAGATCAATTCTTAAAAGGCCGAAAAAATAATACTTGTCTATAGATTTTGATTTAAGTGCCGCTGACTGCTTGTCTGCCATATCTTATTATTCTTGATATTTTCGGGTATAAGCAGGCGTGATGTGAGCGTCGACCGGAACCGGAAACGGTCCGTCTCGCCGTCCTCCATTATGCGAGAAGGCGTTGCCACATTCACGTTCGTTCATTCGTTGGGCTCTGGGTTTTCTTCTTCTTCTTGAAGATTTTAGGTGGGCTTGAGGCTTGGCGGGCGGAGGAAGAGATTTATATCTATCTACCCAGGCGATATACGTTGCTTGCTAGTACCATTTAAAATATTTCTCTCTAGACAACCTGCGAACCTCCGCGGCTGGATATATAACTTATTTTTTATTTTTTATTTCACTTTGGAAATTGCCTTTAAAATATTCAATAAAACAAAGGGTTAGAACAGGAGTGTCTTAGCTTAATACATACGAGGAGATGCACTTTTCAATTTGATATTAACATATAATATTTATATATTCCGGGGGTGTCTGTTTATTTTTTGTTATATAGGAAAGTTAGTGTTAACGGTAAATCACTCGTATCCATAATAAGCATTAATTAACAGGAATAGCAGGGAATTGGACAAAAATAAAAAACAGAGTTTTTATTGAATGGGCCAGACGTTTCGTCGATTAATTTCAACTTCCTCAGTGGCTAGAATGACAAAATAGGAAATCAGAAAAAAACTTATTATACTTATTATAACGTTTCATCGATTAATTTCGACTTCCTCAGTGGCTAGAATGACAAAATAGGAAATCAGAAAAAAACTTATTATAATAATAATAAGTTTTTTTCTGATTTCCTATTTTGTCATTCTAGCCACTGAGGAAGTCGAAATTAATCGACGAAACGTCTGGCCCATTCAATAAACACTCTGTTTTTTATTTTTGTCCAATTCCCTGCTATTCCTGTTAATTAGTTAGTGTTAACATTTTCATTTGATTATAGATTTTTCTCTGTTATAGGTATAGAAAAAAGTACAAATCGACGCCTTAGAGTCTAAACCTGCTAAATCCATTTTCTTATCATATATGACATATATATATATATATTCTAGTTAGTAAGAAAATAAATGACGAGGTGTTTTATAAATTTATTCAAGGTAATTATATTATATTTGTCTCGGTTGATTTTGATTATTGTAAATAATTAATTTGTATTTATTTTTTGTATAGAGCCTGATGAAGCCATAATAAATTGAGAAACGTCGCAGTTGATCGCATGTTTTAACACTGTGCTTATAATTGTTCATTTTTCCTCTGATTTGTCACATCTAATAATAATAATGGAACTGAATAACAATAATGATAAAATCTTAGCTTTTTTAAATCATCCGAACCGATATTTTGCAAATTTTTATTACCAATGAGAAGTAACTAGTTAAATAAATACTAACACTGCTAAATTTCATTCTTTACTTTACCATACAGGATATGGTCAAGTATTGTAATCGAGCATGAAAAAAGTGTTTTTTTTTGCTTTTTTTTCAAAATATCTCAAAAACGGCTGAGACTATTTTGGTTAAAAAAAATTGGGCGAAACCATGGCATTTCGGTCTACAAAAAAGCTCTAATAAGTAAACATCGAAAAAATTATATTTTTCCAGATAATAATTGTTTTGTCAAAATGTCTGTTAGTCTGTCTGTTAGCTAGTCTGTTCGTTACCAAATTTTTGTGGACGTGCTGGCTCAAAAACTAGTGTGAATATCGAAACCAAATTTCACACGTAGTTTTAGTCCATTGATATTAAGAGCTGATTAGATTTTGGTGCATATCGACACAAAATTGGTGGAGGGGGAGTTAAAAATTAAAAATCTAGGCCGTTTTAGTAAACTCAACCAAATTTTGTATACATAATCAGTGGACCCCCAGAATTCTAAAAATGCAAAAACTAACCGCCCAAAATGGGGGGGGGGGGGGCGTGTAGGGCCCAAAAATGAAAATCTTGGACATTTACCAAATTCAAACAAATTTTGTATACATAATCAGTGGGAAACCAGAAGTATAAAACCCCTACATGATTATAAATAATTTTAGGGGCCAGGTTGTATGGTAAAGTCAAGTGGATGGCCACATCAGAACACGTCAGCTTATTTTTTTTTCATTTTCTTAGCCATGGAATATAAGTAGAAAGCCTATCAATAGAAATCCTATTAGCAAGCTACGTAGGTTGCATAAGTACAAGGGGTTCCCATGAAGTCTAAATCATCGATTATCCATTGTATTCACTTAAAAATGCAATTTTTTTGATTATTCATGCTGAAATGTAGACGAAAGACTAGTTCGAGCATGTTTTTTGTCTGTCTTACCTACCGAATGGTTACCCTATTGTAATCACTCCGAGCTAAAGATTTGAGTTAATTTAACTCTATTTGTTATTTTTTACTTTACCATACAGGGTATGGTCAAGTATTGTAATCATACATGAAAAAAGTGGTTTCCTTCTTTTTTTCGAAATATCTAAAAATGGCTGAAACTATTTTGATTTAAAAAATTGAGCGAAACCATGGGGTTTGGGTCTACAAAAAAGTCCTAATAAGTGAACATCGAAAAAATTATATTTTTCGAGATAATAATTGTTTTGTCAAAATGTCTGTTAGTTAGTTAGTTAGTTAGTTAGTTTGGTTGTCTGTTAGTCTGTTCGTTACCAAATTTTTGTGGACGAGCTAGCTCAAAAACTAGTGTGAATATCGAAAACAAATTTCACACGTAGTTTTGGTCCATTGAGATTAAGAGCTGATTAGATTTTGGTGCATATCGACCCAAAATTAAGGGGTGTTAAAAATTAAAAATATAGGCCATTTGAGCAAACTTCAACCAAATTTTATATACATAATCAGTGGGACCCCAGAAGTCTAGAAATGCAAAAACTAACCGCTCAAAATGTGGAGGGGGAGGGTGTAGTGTCAAAAAATGAAAATCTTTGTCATTTACCTAACTCAACCAAATTTTGTATACATAATCAGTGGGCCCCCAGGAGTCTAAAAATGCAAAAACTAACCCCCCTACCCTACATCATTATAAATAATTTTATTAAATAATAAATATATAAATATAGGGTCCAGGTTGTATGGTAAAGTCAAGTGGATGGCCCCATCAGAACACGTCAGCTTATTTTAAATATAATATCTTTATAAGATATACATTTGGCAACATTATTATATTTCTTAGACTCGATTGGGGTGTTTTAAATATATATTTTATATAAGATAGATATTATGAATATATTGTTTCTTGTCTCAATTATTTTACTATTGTATCAACGATTAATGTTTTGAGTAATTGAGTATTTGATAAAATCTTGAAAATGACAAAACAAATATACAGGGAGTCCCAAAAGTCAAGGATCAAACGTGAACACGAGATAGGTGAGTTCAGGATTGTCCAAAATAATTTTTTTTTTTAAATAAAACTCTCTTAGTTTTCGAGTTATGGGCAAAAAAATATTTTTGTCAGATTCATGTGTCAAAAAATTTTAATCAGTAAACTTTGACTCTTCATATCTTAAAAAAAACTGTGTCAAACAATAATGGCAAATTATCTAAAAAAATTAACGCATTTAATCAAGATTTCAAAATGGTATAAAACATTCCACTTTTTTAAAAAACAAAAAATAATATTTGCATTTTTATGCGAAAGAAACTAATTTCAAAACACACTTCGTAATTGATGGGTAAAGGGTAGAATTTAACATGAAAACTAATTTAATATATTAAAATATTTTTATTCAATTAAAGATTTTTGAAAAAAATCTTAAATAGTTGAATAAAATATTTATTTATTTATTTATTCAATTAAAGTAAATGTTCAAAATGTCCGCCACGAGCACGAATGCACATTTTACATCGTCTAAGAAAGGACCGCCTCACGAGTAAATGAAAAAGTTTATTCAAAGCGAATAGATAACCTAGCCCAACTTAAACAAAGAATCTCTGAAGCAAAAGAAGAAATAAATTGTCGAAGAAATGCAAGACTCGTGTGAGGCGGTCCTTTCTTAGATGATACAAAATGTGCATTCGTGCTCGTGGCGGACATTTTGAACATTTACTTTAATTGAATAAATAAATATTTTATTCAACTATTTAAGATTTTTTTCAAAAATCTTTAATTGAATAAAAATATTTTAATAAATTAAATTAGTTTTCATAAAGATGTTTCACCTTGCACCAACACCACAATCTCTACTAATTATTAGTTTTCATGTTAAATTCTACCTACCCTTTAGCCAATTACGAATTGTGTTTTGAAATTAGTTTCTTTCGTATAAAAATGCAAATATTATTTTTTGTTTTTTAAAAAAGTGGAATGTTTTATACCATTTTGAAATCTTGATTAAATGCGTTAATTTTTTAGATAATTTGCCATTATTTTTTGACACAGTTTTTTTTTTAAGATATGAAGAGTCAAAGTTTACTGATTAAAATCTTTTGACACATGAATCTGACAAAAATATTTTTTTTTCTCAAAAAGTATAATACTCTTAGTTATTTTCTGTTTTGTGATCGATAGCAGTATTATTCAGGATTCCGTAACAAAAATTAGAATTATAAAATATGAAAATTCGTAGCCACAGCATTCAAATATTTAGAGCAGGGTAGCGATTTTTACCGTTTTCAAAAAAATGCCCATAACTCGAAAACTAAGAGAGTTTTATTTAAAAAAAAATTTTTATTTTGGACAATCATGAACTCACCTATCTCGTGTTCACGTTTGATCCTTGACTTTTGGGACACCCTGTATAAATTCGGATATTATTTTCACTTAATATGAATAAAGTTTAAGGAAAGCGGTTTGTGGTTTGTAGTGAAACGTATTAAACACAAGAATTATTTAACGGATTATAGTGGTGTTTCACAAAGTCGAAATAAAATTAAAAAATTAAAAAATCTTTTAAATTATTTTGGAGATTTTTTTATTTATCTCTATACATATTTCGGGCTATGAACCCTTCATCAGGAGGTTTAACAGAAAACTGAATATAAAATTTTTACATTGTATTGATATTATAGTCTGGTGGTTAATATTTTAGTACAGGGCGAGTGGAGGGTGAGCCAATGGGTGTTGAAAGAATTTATGTGGTTGAATTTAAAGGTACTTGGAGGTGAGAAACTGGGTATTGAACAAATTATCTGGCCAAAGTCACGTACATTTCAGATAGGATGTCTATTTTCGAAATTTATTTGTAAAGGATTCTAGGAATACCATTAAAGGAATTTGTGTAAAGGTTTTCGACTATATAAATTTAGACAAAAGAAGAAGATATAGAAAGTTAATTCAAAGGTGAGAAAAGAGGAACAAATGTTTAGTAAAGAATGAATTTCGGTTAAATTTGGTTTATTAATAGATCAATTATTGTTGATTTAGTGGTTTCTAATTGGTTATTGAGAATGGGTTCATTGAGGGCGATTTCTTTCTTGATTTCAATGGATTCTAATAAATATAATTTGCGTCCTTTTGGGGAGAAATGTAGAATAAGGGGGCTTTTTTTAGTTGGGCAATGATTGCTATCAAAGAGATGTTCAGCAAATGCTGAAACGTAATTTAGTGAAATTTTATATTCAGTTTTCTGTTAAACCTCCTGATGAAGGGTTCATAGCTCGAAATATGTATAGAGATAAAAAAATCTCCAAAATAATTTAAAAGATTTTTTAATTTTTTAATTTTATTTCCACTTTGTGAAACACCACTATAATCCGTTAAATAATTCCTATACTTAATATTAGACAAAAATCACCTGCTTTCGATTCTCTATCGAATCAAATACAGGAAAATATACGATTAATTAATGTCTATAATATCCAAAAGTTTGAAAGCACTGATCTAAAAGATTTTCTAAGCTGCATATGCGGAATTATAATTTCTGTAAATTTTACAAGGGCAGATCGAATCATAAGATTCCTATACTTTCAAGATTTTTTCGGGTATATAAATTTTTATATCCGCATTCTCCACCGAAATTGATTTTTTTTTGGCTCCAGGTGTGACATTTGATATTTTTATGAAATCCCTTGACTATCCAACTTTAAGCCTATGATTCATTGATAACTTATCTATTCGAGTTTATGAACAAGATCAATATTGGCACTTTGTATCCAAATTGCCATCCAGCTGCCTGCCAAGCCACCTTTGGCTTTTACTTTCTTTGCTGACTCTTTTCTCATGCAGCCTTCAAGAAAATGATTGCAATATTAAAGTTTAAACGCGAGTGCGAATAAAACGCAAGCACTTTTGATGGTCCCCGTGCCAAAGGGCGTGCGATAAGAGGGCTTCCTAAGGCGGAGGTTATGTTTGACAAACACTTAGGCCCATCTCAAACACTCGACATTGCATTTCATGGATTTTCACGCGCGTTTTTTCCCTTTACTTCTATTTTCCTTTTCTTTTCTGCGCTTTATTTTGAATAGGACAAACAGAAACTACACCTAGACTTTCAAATAAATAAATAAATAACTGAGAACATTATTAATAGAGGCCGGATTTTTATGCATTAAAAACTGCCAAAATATGCAGTTAAAAATGCTGAAATATGCAAGTAATATGAAGAATACGGTGAAATATGCAAATATATGCAGTAAAAAAATTAATGCACAAAAAATTAAAATTAATGACAAAAAGAGTATAATTTGAAGGAGTGCTATGAAAGAAATAAACTGATAAAGTAAGCAATACACACCAAGTAGTGTTAGTGAAGGAGCCGAGTTTTAGCCAGTCGAAATTTTATATGCTAGCAAGGCTCGAACCCGGGCCCGCCCGTTTGAACATCCTCATCAACTAATAAAATGATACAAATACATTTTTTTTCCTTTACTTCTATTTTCCTTTTCTTTTCTGCGCTTTATTTTGAATAGGACAAATAGAAACTACACCTAGACAATTGACTCTTTCAAATAAATCAATAAATAACTGAGAACATTATTAATAGAGACCGGATTTTTATGTAGTAAAAACTGCCAAAATATGCTATAAAATATGCAGTTAAAAATGCTGATATATGAAAGTAATATGCAGAATACGGTGAAATATGCAAATATATGCAGTAAAAAATAACAAAATAAATTTTTTTAATGACAAAAAGAGTATAATTTGAAGGAGTGCTATGAAAGAAATAAACTGATAAAGTAAGCTATACACACCAAATAGTGTTAGTGAAGGAGCCGAGTTTTAGAGAGTCGAAATTTTATATGCTATCAAGGCTCGAACCCGGGCCTCCCGCTTGAACATCCTCATCAACTAATAAAATGATACAAATATATTTTTTTCATTCTTTCTTAGAAAATTTACTTTTAAAAAATCTGTATTTTGGGCGAAATAAAAAAAAATCCTTCAAATATGCAATTTTATGCAACATTCTTAAAATATGCAGTTTTATGCAATATTACTCAAATATGCAAAAATATGAAGTATAAAATTTAACCCACAGTATTCCTAGATGCATGAATCGTATAGATAATTATCGACCAATTATAATTGATCCCCAGGGTCATATATGGCGGCAAACAAAATATGCGATTGCATAGGAATCCGAGGAAAAAGTAAACACCGTGTTAAATTATACGACCAATTGCAATGTTTTGCTAATTTATTGTGGCTTCATCAGGCTCCAAAAAATAAAAAAAAAAAAAAAAAAAAATGGAATGGAGGTAGTGAGAGAAACAGGTGATTGGCAATTGAAAATAAAATAAAATGGAAAGTTTTTGAAAATAGCCTAATAGTCTAAGATCCCGACTTAGGTCGACCTTCACTTATCGAGTTTCCTGATGAAATTAATATTTTGATAATATAATGTATTAATAAACAAAAACTTGATAGGGTCGACATCCAATTTCTCTCCATAACTAATTTTAATAAAAAAATTAAAGTTGTTAATTTTATTACATAAATGTAGTTATCGAGTTTCCGGATAAATATATTACCAATCGAGAGAAACATATGTATATAAAATGCCAAAGTTGGGTAGCTATCTTTTTTCTAGACAGGGTATCAATAGGTAACTTCGAATTAGTATTTTGATGTTATAGAGTTTTCTTTATTGTTATATATGAAAATATAGATAATTTTATTGCGAATTAATTAATTTTATTTTTTAAGAAAATATCTATGCAGGCAAATTGAATGTCGACCCTATCAAGTTTTTTTATTAATACATTATATTATTAAAATATTAATTTCATCAGAAAACTCGATAGGTGAAGGTCGACCTAAGTCGGGATCTTGTTCTGTATAATGAGATGTTGATTTCAATTTGATATATTCTGCTGAATCCATATAAACGAGTTTAATTTTAGATGTTAATTTTAGATTAAATATTATAATGTATTGATAAGAGATATTTTTATATTTTTAAATCTTTTTTAAATCAGTCGTAGCTGTACGGTTGGTCTGTCTGGTTCCATTGCTACTCTAAACAATCAATGGTGTTGTAAAAATGAATGTATTCATATTGTTATGTATATGTATTGTAATTAGCAAGAAAAAATTTAAAGACCAAGTATTTTAAAAATTTGATCAAGGTAATTATATTATATTATGTCTGGGTTGATGTTAATGATTGTGAGTGATTCATTTGTATTTATTTTTTGTATTGAGCCTGGTGAAGACACAATAAACTGGCGAAACGTTGCAATTGGTCGTATGATTTAACATTAATTGTTTCCTTTTTTCCTCTGATTTGTTACATCTAATACTGATAAAAATAAGTGAAATTAAAAAAAAATATATTCATTGGTAAATTTAGAAATTAAAATAATAAAAATTATTCAAAAAACCGAATGAAACGAAACGATGATTCGTGACATGAAACTCGATTCTGTTGCAGCTTAAAGAAAATTTTTCATTTTACCTACTCTTAGAGCAGTCAGATTTTTTTTGCTAAACATTCGATGAAAATTTTTTTGGCGGGAGACGAAGTACACTCCTGTTTGGTCCTAGGTGCCGGATATAAATTTTAAAATTTTTAAGAAAATAATATTATTAACCCTTATTTCGATTCTTCTACAACCCCTGCGCATTACCGGCTTCATAGCCAGCTCAAAATATGTCCTTGATATAAATATAATCATTGATGAATTCAGAGAATTAAAAATTGTTCAAAAAACCGAATGAAACGAAACGATGAATCGTGACATGAAACTCGATTCTGTTGCAGCTTAAAGAGATTTTTCATTTCACCTACTCTTAGAGCAGTCAGATTTTTTGTTGCTAAAAATTCGATGAAAATTATTTTGTCGGGAGACGAAAGTACAATTTTGGTATCCTTATCTAACAAAACTTAGTGTTGCTCTTGTGCTTTTTGAATTTTGAATGTCATTAAAGTAAAAGAATTACCAACTTCGTGGTGTCGATTTAGATGTCGCTTGCCCACGCATCCTAAAATTTCACTCTCATTAGTATTCCTTAACTCGCCAAAAGAAGTATAGCTTCAAAAAATCGAATAATTTCCGTGAAATCAATTCATTCGGGTCAGTTATTCATTTGTTGTAAAATTAATTTTCTTCTCTCTTGCGAATTCAATTCCACATCTTTCATGGTCAACAATTAGAAAACTATAAAATGGAAATTGAAATTCATTTCACTAATTAGATTTTATTTTCATATTCGAATAATTTCACCCGCCGAGGCAGAAAGTATAAGAAATCTTTAAATTTCACCAATTGCAATCCAAACGAACTTAATTAGCTTATATGTCGCCTTATCAACGGTAATAGGAATCGTTCTGTTGCTGCATTTGAATAGCAATTTAAACTGAATAGCAAGTTTCGGGTTTAGTTGCGTTGTTTTCATTGAATATGGTGCCGAGGACTTGTGGTTTGTGGTTTTGTCGCTTCGTTCTTTTATGCCACCGACAATGAAAGATGAAGGCTGACATTTGCGCTCGGAAAAAGCATTTCATTCAATTAATTATACGGGCCTTATTTCATTTCAACTTTTCAAATTAGTTTATAACCTTAGTTTTGAAAATTATTTTACGAAATTAATAATTTTAGAAACACTAAGAAAGTTTCGGTAGAGGGAGACAGACATCTCTGGTGTCGCTGTTAAGTTTCTCTCTCTGTAAACCACAAGAAAATAACAACAGCCAACAAAGTCCTATTAGCCGAATGCGCAATTAACGAGAAGGAATCGTCATAAAGGGATAATGATAATTAATAGTTCACTCGCGTTATCAGATATACTAACTAATTTTCAGTTTTTACTTTACCAAACAGGGTATGGTCAAGCATTGTAATCGTGCATGAAAAAAGTGGTTTTCCCCTTCTTTTTTTCAAAATATCTAAAAAACGGCTTAAACTATTTCGATTAAAAAAATTGAGCGAAACTATCGCATTTCCCTCTACACAAAAGCTCTAATAAGTAATCATTGAAAAAATTATATTTTTTGAGATAATAATTGTTTTGTCAAAATGTCTGTTAGTTAGTCTGTCTGGTTGTCTGGTTGTTAGTTAGTGTCTATGCGTTACCAAAAATTTTGTGGACGAGCTATCTCAAAAACTAGTGTGAATATCGAAACCAAATTTCACACGTAGTTTTGGTCCATTGAGATTAAGAGCTGATTAGATTTTGGTGCATATCGACCCAAAATTAAGGGGGGTGGAGGGGAAGTTAAAAATTAAAAATAGTAAATCTCAACCAAATTTTAAATACATAATCAGTGGACCCCCAGAAGTTAGAAAAATGCAAAAAATAACCGACCAAAATGAAGGGGGGGGGGGGGTGTAGGGTCAAAAAATGAAAATCTTGGCCATTTACCAAACTCAACCAAATTTTGTATACATAATCACTGGGACCCCAGAAGTATAAAAATTCAAAAACTAACCCCCCCTACATGATTATAAATAATTTTAGGGGCCAGGTTGTATGGTAAAGTCAAATGTATGGCCACATCAGAACACGTCAGCTTATTTATGTATCAATATACATTAAATCTCTCAGACCATTATTTACTGAGATAGAGACGTTTAATGATTTTAAAGACAAAAAATTAGAGAAATTTTTAAAACATCTTATAAATTCGATTGTTTTAAGGCTCTCAGACCATTATTTACGGAGACACAGACGTTTAAAGATTTTAAAGACAAAAATCTTATATATTATTTACAGAGATAGAGATTTTAAAGATTTTAAAGACAATATGATAATGATGAATGAATAATGATATTTCAGAAATTTTAAAAAATCTTCTAAATTCGATTGTTTTAAGTCTCTCAGACCATTATTTACGTAGATAGAGGCTTATTATAATTATTTTTTTTTCTTTTTTCTACGATTCCAACTAACAGTTACAATATAGTTTCGAACTTTATGCTACTAAGGTTTGTAATGTTGGTTTTTAATATCCTTCCAATAAATCAAATCGAAAATTGATATTTTCAATATCCTGTTATCCTACCTCAGTATTAAATTCCATTGATATTCAGGTCTCCAAGAAAATACTTCTAAATTATTCAAGGACCATAATATAATTATTATTTATTTATTTATTTTCGGTGTATTCCTTTTTATTGAATTTTCAATTGGGAATTTCTCCATGAAATGACAAAGGTTTCAATCAAAGCCAATCACATACTTCGTTCAAACAAATCAACCTTTTCTATTTATTATGTATTTATAGCTATATGTATATTTATTTTTTATTTAAAGCAAATCCCATTTTAGACACAAAAAGAGCAAAAGCCCATTCAAATTCATTCTATTTCTATTTTCGAATCTGTCAAATGTTCCTTTCTATCGGAATTGATTGCTTTGTTGTCTGTCACAAGTAGAGACGAGCCGACAAGTTCATTAATTTAAATAGACGAATTCCATTTATTTAGATAATTTGATTTTAATAGAATTAAAATACCAAGAACAAGTTTATTTATTATAAATGAAAATTGGAGCAAAAAGTGAAAATTTAACGCTATCCGTAAAGTGATTTGATATTTTTTTCGTCAGCGAGCTGCTTAAGGTAGTTGATTCGCGACAATACTAGCAAAAAGTTAATGCTAGAGTATATAGAACAGACCTTAGACCATGACATATATAGACACGCCCTCTGCTACTCTCCACACAGAGTGAAGGGAGGCCAACATCGCCTACAGATGACGTCACGTTCTCGAATAAATATTTTGGTAATATTAATTTAATATTAATTTGCGATTTTGCGAAAATAAATAATCTAAACTACGATAAATTTATCTCAATGTATAATAATTCCTATAGTGGCCATGCTATTTCTGGGTGTTCCTACCTACAGATGACGTCACGTTCTCTAGTTGATGTTGGCCTCACCAAATCGACACCAGAGCGTGTATATATATTTCATGGTCTAAGGAACAGACAATAAGGATTCATAGTTCATAAGCACAACTTTTTGCTGTTTATGTACCAATTCTAGCCAATACCGTGCTCTTTGATAAATCTGTCACCATTGTAAGAGATTGAATATTTTTATATTAAAATGACAAATAAAATACATTTTAAAGGTCGATTTATTTCTATAAAAATCGTTTTGTTATTTTTTAACAAATGTAATCAACGCCTACGTTACACCTTATGAAAATTATAACTTTTAAAAAATCTAGCGCATGCGCGCTTTATACATCTTTCGCTGGTTAAATAAATGCGCTGTTGCCAATACATTTTTCATTATTTATTCCTTATTATGTGAATATCGATGAGGCAGTCCAAAAAAAGAAGAAGATAATTTACACTATCTTTTTATTCATAAAACCGACATTTCGGAGGCTATTCCCTCCTTCTTCAGGGTTTTGAAGAAGGAGGGAATAGTCTCCGAAACGTCGGTTTTATGAATAAAAAGATAGTGTAAATTATCTTCTTCTTTATTTGGATTGCCTCATCGATATCCACTTAATTCACTTATCAGTCCGTCTCCAAAAATTACTCCAATCTTATTCCTTATTATCTCAGAAACTGTGTTGTAAATATGAATCAAAATTGTCTTAAAATATATATTGGTTATTGTTTAATGTTGATTTAGTTTTTTATAAAAATGGTAAGAAGGGTTTAATTATAATTAAATATGTATGTAAATTTTCCGATATCCCGTATAGTGCAATGTTAAAGAGCCTGGAAATCTCGATTTTCGAAAATTAATATCTCCGGAACTATATTGTTCTTAAATTTCGTTTTGCCACCAATCGATGCAGAAGTATTTATATTTAAATAATAATCTGTCTAAATTTCAAAAAAATCCTAAGGTAACGCATTTGATGGAACAATTACCTTAAGCTAGAAAGCTGAAATTTGGTACCTAGAGGCAATATTTTAAAAGATACTTGAGTGTTCATTTTCAGCTAAATAACTTTAACTATTCAGAAGATTCGTATAAAATTTTCATATTTTGTGAATTTGTAATCTGGAAATTAGAAAGCCCAAAATCTAATCAAGTTATCCTAGGTTCGTAATCCGGACAATCACTCAAACAGACATCAAAATAATGTTTTGATATTTGTGATGAGCAAATCAAGATAAAGACCAAGACTGCAAAACAAAGACTGATTTGCTCTTGAAAATATCTTCCGGTATATGTAAATACATACCTACATACTTACTGAAATTGATATTATGTATAATATTTGTTTATATTTTTTCTTTAATAAATAATATAAAATTCTAAAAAATAAACAATTTCAATTTTTCTCTCAGATCAGGTATCTAATTGTTATTCTAGAACATTCAATCAGAAAGTTTGCAAGTAGAAAATTTATTTCTAATGAAAATTGAGTCGAAAATAGACCAAAATGATTATCTAAAATAGTATAATACCGTATAATACCGTACAATACCGTGTTGCACCGTACACTACCGTATAATGCCGTACAACATTGTATAATACCGTTCAATGCCGAACAATAGCGTATAAAACCTTGCAAATCTATGGCGTAAGATTGGCATTACACGGTATTGTACGGCATTATAGGGTATTGTACGGCATCACATGGTATTGTACGGCATTATACGGTATTGTACGGCATTGTACGGTATTGCACGACACTATACGGCGTTACACGGCAATATACGGCTTTGTACGGAATCCCACGGTATTGTACGGCAATATACGGCTTTATACGGAATCATACGGCATTGTACGGCTTTGTACGGAATCATACGGTATTGTACGGTATTGCACGGCTTTGTACGGAATCATACGGTATTGTACGGCTTTGTGCGGAATCATACGGTATTGTACGGCTTTGTACGGAATCATACGGTATTGTACGGTATTATACGGTTTTATGCCATTTTAGCCTTTTAATATTATTATTTTCTTAAAAAATTACTCTATTGCATGACACTATACGGTATTATACGGGAATAAACGGCTTTGTACGGAATCATACGGTATTGTACGGTTTTAGGCCAGAAAACTGAGAATTAAGTATTTAAACCGTGAGTTAAGTAAGAAAACAGCAAATTAAGTATGAAATCAACAAGGTAAGTATCTAAACAGCGAGCTTAATATGAAAACGGGGAGTTAAGTGTGAAAGCGAAGAGTTAATTAGAAAAACGAGGAGTTAAGTAAGAAAACTGAGAGTTAAGTAATTAAACGGTGAGTTAAGTAAGAAAACAGATAATTAAGTATGAAATCAACATGATAAGTATGTATGTATATTTTTTATTAAGTATTACATTATTTTTTACTTTTTAGAAGAATGTTTTTTAGTTTTTTTAAAATATAATTTTTTTTTTTTTTTTTTTTAATTTTATTAAACCAATTATTTTACATTAATTAATGTATACATTGTATTTTTGCTTCGATTACGGAGATTACTTCTCCACCATCGAGTGTCCTTATTCATCTTTAGTCCTTGTTTTTAATAACAGGAAAAATCTAATTAGATAAAAAACCTCTTTTCCGATAATTATTTCAATTCCATTATTCCCCAATCAAGTCGATTGGTTTTCCAATCCCTCCCCATCCATCTTTTTCAATCAATCACCCCTAAAATATAATTTATTTTTTTACTTTTAGTCATAATTATTTTTATAGAGAAAAGGTTGCGGAATTTAACAGAATGAAATGTATTTATTTTTATTATTTTTATATAATTTCATTTAAATTGGTTAGGTAAACAATTATTTTTATAGAGAAATGTTTGCGGGATTTAACAGTACAAAAGTCACATTGATAGATAGATAATATAAATGAAGATAATATAAAGCATGTAATAAATAAATCATTCTGTTAAAAAAAAATTTTCTCTATAAAAATAATTAAGACTGAAAATTAAAAAAATATATAATATTTAAAAAAATAATAAAAAACATGATTCTAAAAAGTACAAAATAATGTAATACTTAATCAAAAATCGTGGGGTACTTTGTCGAAAATAATTAAAAGTTTCTTCGAACCACACTTTTTGATTATCTATTACATTATTTTGTACTTTTTATAAGTATGTTTTTTTTATTAATTTTTATATATCATTTTTTATATAATTTCATTTAAACTGAGTAAGTAAACAATTATTTTTATAGAGAAATGTTTGCGTGTAGGGGGGTTCTTTTTGAAAAAAAAATTATTTGACATCATTTTTTCTTTACATACTATTATACAAATTAAATCATATATATTATATTACATACTATTATACAAATTAAATCATATATATTATTACATACTATTATACAAATTAAATCATATATATATATATATATATATATATATATATATATATATATATATAGTATTATTATATATATATAGTACATATTTAGAATAAATCATTTTCTTAAAGAGGAACACCGAGCAAGTAGATTGATCCGGATATTGATCAGTAAAAGAAAAATACCAGTTATTTAACTAACTATTAATGAAATATTATAATTTATAAAATATATTAATTTTAAATCTTTTTTTCAGATTTGGACAACAACTGCGTCGCCATTGACTAAATCAAACAAGAGAAATGAAATATATTTATTATGTAAAAAAAATTATGTACTTTAAATTATTGTATATAACTTGATTTGGATTTTAATAAAAAAAAAAGAATATTATTTTTTCTGTTTTTATTTGAATATTTATTATATTTATTTAAATATAATAAATATACCCCAATCTTCCTTCATATTTTTATCCTATCCCTAATTTATTTCAATCAGATTATCTTTACTTTTTTATTTGAATAATCATTTAAAAATAAATATAAAATCATTCAGATGCAAATTAACAAGTACCTATAAATTTATATAATATTAATTATTTGTAAGAGACTATAGTTTCGAGAACCTACCCTTCATGTAATATTTTAACTTTTCACTTTATAAATAATTTTAAAAAATCGGATAAATGAACCGATGAGAAATAACAGATAGAATATTATTTATTAATAAAAATAATAATGATGATGAAGGTCAAAACTTCGAAATTTTAATCTCTAACAAAAAATAATATTACGAACATGAATTTAGGGCATTTATCAAAGATTTAAATAGATATGTTTATATTGGATGTAGGAGGGTCTTGTCCCCTCAGGAGTCGAACCCAAGCACTAGTACGCAAGTACGCTAGTAATCATGATAACAAATACCAATCATTTCTAAAAAACAATCTGAAAAAGTTTATTTGAAGTCCAAACGTTTCGGGAAAAGTTCTGGCTTTATCAATGAACATTTTAACAAATTTAAAAAACTAATTTAAGAAAGGAATATAAAGGAAGTATTTTTGATATTATATTATATTCCATTCTTAAAGGAAGTATTTTTTCAAATTTGTTAAAATTTCCATTGATACAGGTAGAATTTCTCCCGAAACATTTGTAATTCAAATAAAAGAGAGGCAACCATAAAGTCGAAATTCCTTCCGTAATAATATACTTATAAGAATAAAAAAATATGTTTACTATCTTAAATCAAGTCCGAATTTTTTTTGAATGATCGATTATATAGCCTGAGGTACAAAAGGGTTAAATATTTCGGGGGCAAAAGTATTAAAAATTATGAGACTTTATAAAAATTCTGCTACTCTCGGCAAAAAAGAACTTTCAATTAGATCATAATTTGAATATCACTGAAAAAAGAAATATTAAAAAAAGACGAAATTCAAAAAGGCCAATCAATATATATTATCAAAGATGTTAATGATATTGTTGAATTAATTAAAATGAATTCAAATATTTTGTTGAAGCATTATATTCATGTTGGTTGTAGAAAGAATTAATTTTGATAATAAATAACGATTCTTTGGTGATATATTTTTGGCTTTTTATTATAAGAAAGAAAAAAGTCTGACTCACCTCCAGAGATCGAGCTCCATCGATGACAAGTCTCCAAATTGGTGTCTCCTCTCGACGATATCTTATGAAAATGGACAAAAGGGAAATTAAAACTGATTGATTTCACCATTAGTAATTTTTAAAACTTTAAAGCGAAATAAAATGGTAAATATTTAAAATAAAATAAAAAAAAATAGACACATTCTTTCGGTATACAGGAGAAAATCTATCAAAAAATACGACCAGTTTATCAATGTCAAGTAAAAATTTTTGTTCCAACAGCGCCATGGCCATTCGATTATATAGCCTGAGGTCGAAAGGGGTTAAATATTTCTGGCTAAAAGTATTAAAAATTTTGAGAAAAATGTAATATGAATTATTCAAGTGTAGATATTTTAATAATTAAAGTCTAATCAAGATTCTATTGGGGTGTCAAACAAACCAATAGACACATTCAATCACTAATCAGGTGAAAATTTATCAAAAAATACGAACACTTTATAAAATTCAAGTCTGAATTTTTCAAAAAAAATAAACTCATTTTATATAGTGGATTTTATATAGATTTAAATGAGTATAATTACAATGGAATATCTAAAAAAAATGACTATTTCAAGCCTCTCTAAAAAGCGACATTGATACAAAGGGGGGACCCTTATCAACATGAGTAAGAATTTATACAAAAAATAAAATATTAATTTAGAAAAAAATAAAATCATTTTAAATAGAAGATTTTTTATAGATTTAGAAGACTATAATTTCGAAGGAATATCTCAAAAAAAAAAAAAAAACTTTTTTCAGACTCTCTAAAAAGCGTCATTGATACAAAGGGGGGACCCTTATCAACATGAGTAAGAATTTATACAAAAAATAAAATATTAATTTTCAAAAAAATAAACGCATTTTAAAAAGTAGATTTTATATAGATTTAAATGAGTATAATTTTGATGGAATATCTCGAAAAAAATCACTTTTTTAAGCCTCTCTAAAAAGCGACATTGATACAAAGGGGGGAGAATTATCAACATGAGTAAAAATTTATACAAAAAATAAAATCATTTTAAATAGTAGATTTTATATATATTTAAATGAGTATAATTTCGATGGAATATATCAAAAAAATCACTTTTTTAAGCCTCTCTTAAAAGCGACATTGATACAAAGGGGGGACACTTATCAACATGAGTAAGAATTTATACAAAAAAAAAAATATTAATTTTCAAATAACTAAACGCATTTTAAATAGTAGATTAAATATATAATTTTGATGGAATATCTCGAAAAAAATCACTTTTTTCAGGCTCTCATTATAAGTTTTTAAATAAATGTGGACTTACATTTCTGGTCTAAAATGTACGATAGTAGAGATGGCTTAATAGTGTAGATTCAAACAGCAGATGATCTGTAGACCTAGAAAATAAAATTTAGTCAGAATTAGTCAAATAAAACACAAACGACAGCACATTTGTAAAATTAAATTGGAAGAAAAAGTGAAACTTTTTCAATACTCGGTACGATGTTTCGATGAAATAATAAATTTATTAAATGGTTATAAATGATTGGAATTAGTGGTGTTTCACAAAATAAATATTAAATTATAGTTTGAGTTTAATGGATAAGCTATAGTTTATACAAAAGATGACAGTCAGATCGGAAAAAACCCCGAAAAGAGTATCGATTAAACACAAACTTTATTTCAATTTTCATTTTATGAAAAACCACTAATTCAAAGCATTTAAAATTTTTTAAATATGTTTCACTATAAACCTACAACTCTATCCCTTAATGTTATTATTAATTGAATTTCCAAAACACACCTGATTACTAGTTTATTATTTTTTGCATTTGTTTAATCGGAAGATCGAAAAAATTTGATTAAAAAGCGACATTGATACAAAGGGGGGACCCTTATCAACATGATTAAGAATTTATTCAAAAAATAAAATATTAATTTTCAAAAAACTAAACGCATTTTAAATAGTAGATTTTATATAGATTTAAATGAGTATAATTTCGATGGAATATCTCGAAAAAAATCACTTTTTTAAGCCTCTCTAAAAAGCGACATTGATACAAAATGGGAACCCTTTTCAACTTGAATGAGAATTTATAAAAAAAAAATATTAATTTTCAAAAAACTAAACGCATTTTAAATAGTAGATTTTATATAGATTTACATGAGTATAATTTCGATATCTTGAAAAAAATCACTTTTTTAACCCTCTTTAAAAACCGACATTGGTAATTAAGTAGTGGTTTTAATTAGTATTCCATATAGAGATGAATGGATATAAATGTCATTCAAAATAATTCCTTTTTTCACCCTTCAAAAAAGAAGAAATGTACGTAAGGGTCCCCCTTATCAACACTTTAAAGAATTTGAAGGAAAAATAAAATTTAATTTACTTGAAAATTTTACTATTATTTTAATTAATATTTCATATAGAGATGAATGGATATAAATTTCATTGAAATATCGATAAAATAATTTATTTTTTCACCATTCAAAAAAGGGGAAATGTAGTGTACTTATAAGAACGAATTCTATCAACAAACTAACCGATTATTTCATTTTCATCCGACTTTACTGTGAATCGACCTTTTGAAAATGGAAAAGCTTAATTTATTTTTGACAAAAGTAATGTCAATATATAAAATCATGACTTGAATGTAATTCTATTTATTCAGAGGCAATAATTAGAATATTAAAATTTAATTAGGAATCAATAGGGGTGGCAAACAAACAAACAGACATATTCTTCCGTTAATAAAAATAAATTTTATCAAATTACTCATCAAACTTCACTTTCGTGTTGTGATACGACTGGGCTTTGACCAAGGTGTTCTGAATTTATTTATAATATTCCTGAGGCCGGAAAGGCTTAAATTTTTTATGGACAAAACCTAATGAAAATATTCAATTTAATGTAATTTTTAATAATCAGTGGACATAATTAGTCAATTAAATTTTTATTAAGATTCAGTAAGGGTGCTAAACAAATAAATAGATACATTATTCCGCTAATAAAAAGAAATCGTAACAAAAAACTCACCGAAATGATCTCTGTCAAGCCTGTAAGACGCCCAAGCTTCGACCTAGCTGCTCTAAATTTATATTCCTGAAACCAGAAAGGCTGAAATTATTTTTGGGAAATCTATTGTAAATATTCAATGTACATAATGAAATGGTACATAATCATTGGCTATAATTATTCACATAAAGTTTAAATAAGTATCAATAGGGGTATTAAACAAACAAATAGACACAATCTTCAAACTAATAAGAAGAAATTCTACCAAAGAACTTACATAGATAATCCCTTTCAATACTGGGAGTTGCCTAGGGTTTGACTTGGGTACAATTATATCCCTGAGACCCGAAAGGCTTAACTTATATGTAATAAATGGTAAAATTATTTAAAATTTTGAATATAATGTTATTATAATTATTCAAGAAGATATTTTATAGTATTAAAATTAATTTAACATTCGATTATGGATACATTCAAATAAACAGAAAATTTCAAAAAATTCATCAAACTCTTCGTGTCTGTGAAATGACTGAGATTTGAGCTAGGTGTTCTGAATTTATACCCATGGAGGCCGAAATAAAAAATGTATTTTTTGAAAAACTAGTGAAAATTATTTTTATCATTTCCGTCCATAATTTGTATTAATTTGAAAGTTTATATTAGGAAAATAAGGACAAGTTTTTATGTGGGACTTTTATATTTATCAACCAACGTTTCCTCGAAATTGCCGGGATGAAGGGTTGTTTATTAGTGAGGGGGTGGACTCAGTTGAGTGGGTGGATGAATGTGGAGAGGGTCATATTGTAATACACCCAGTCTATGTTTCTTCCGCCATTGCCTGAAACAAACTGGTCCCTATCTATCCCCCCTTATATACCTTTTTACCACTGTCCCTATTCCCCCTCCCCTTATTTTCTTCTCACTGTCCCTATCTACCCCCCTTAAGTACCTCTCGAGATCCATTAGGGGAATCTATTTTTAGCTTATCTTCAAAGATAATCTTGCTCAAAAAATATAAAGTGAAAATTTAAAATAATAATATAAAAAATTTGCAAAAATATATGAAATTAAATGTTGAAGACAAAAATAGATTCCTAGGGTATTTTTTCAAACAAATAAAAAGAAAATTTCAAAAAACGTGTCCTGATATGACTTGGCTTTGAGCTAGGTGTTCTGAATTTATATAATTGGGGCCTGAAAGGAAAAATTTATTTTTGGACAAACTACACTACCGTACAAAAAATCGACCCACTAATAAAAACTTTATTAAATAGCAAATTATTTTAAAAATTTTTACAAATATTCATATAATTTGTTCCAATAACTCTTAAACTAACATATTCAATAAATATTGTTAATAATTTTTGAATTTTATAAAAAAAAAATAAGGGAAATTAAATTAAAAGATACAATTACAAATTATCATACTTTTTCAATATCAATTTAATTTAAATAAAGTTTTAGTAAAAGATAAAATTCCATTTTAAATTCAATAAAATGAATCATTTTGAATTAAGCATCATTGATAGAAAGATAAATTGAGCAGTTTTTTTGAAAGTGGCCTAACTCCAATTTTGAAAAAAATATGTTAATGACAGATTTAGTTAGACATAGATGTCTTCTTTTCAAATTTATAATATCATAGCCAAAGGAGTACAATATCATCATGAATTCGTTAAAATAAATACATCAAAATATAAAAATATAAATAAATATATGTATTTATAAAAATATAAATACAAATATCTCAAAATAACAAATAATGGACTTAGGTCACTTTCAAAATAAACGGCTCAATTATACAAAATGGATATTTCTGAAGTTCAAGCAGTTCAAATTGTGTGACTAATTAATCAAGGGCTAAGTCAACAAGAGGCAATTACTCTTGCAATAAGCAATAATTTCAATAATATATGGTTCCTTGTAAAAAAATTAAAAATGATTTACTATTTAATAAAGTTTTTATTGCTGGGTCGATTTTTTTGCACTTCAATGTATATTGGTTGATTTAAATGTAATTTTAAATAATTAGGGGCAATAATTTTTTTTTTTTTTTTAATGATATTGATGAGAGAAGGAGATACACCAGAAGGTGGATCCCCTAAAGGCCTGTATGGGCTGGCCCCTCCATCGTGAAAAGAACAGAGCAGAAGGAAAAGAAGCCGGGATCACGAGCAAATCTCAGAAACTTAGATACAATTCAATATCCAATTTACTAAGGTTTTAGGGGCTTCGAGCAGTGGTAAATTCTCCGCGCGATAAATTCTGTTAAATTTATCTCCCACTTAATTTTTATTACCAGACCCTATACTTACAGAAAAAATGTCTGGGAATCGAACCCGAGACCTCCGGGTTGCCAGTCAGTTACTCTGACCATTAGACCACGGAGGCGGACAAATTAGTTAACTAAAATATAATTAAGAATCGATCGGCTTTCCAAAGAAACAAGATAACACATTCTTGCCCTAATAATAAGAAATTATATAAAAAACTTAATGAAATTATCAAATTCGAGCCTGTGAGGTGACTGGAGATCGACAAAAGAGCTCAGAATTTATACTCTTTATACGCGAAAGACTTAAATTATTCTTGGGAAAACTAAATATGGGGGGGGGGGGGGGACAAACAAACAGAAAATTTCTTCTAAAAAGAAAAAATGTTTTCAAAAAATCCACCGATTAATTGATTTTCATGTTTCCGCCCTGACTTGGGATCGACCCACGAGCTCTGAATTTATACTGTTAAGTTGCGAAAGGCTTAATTTATTCTTGAGAAAACTTAAAAAAATATTGATTTTAATATAAAGCTAATTAATCAGGGGCAATTCTTAAGTTTTGTTAAGGGAGAAATGTGTGTGTTCTTGGTGAAACATTTTGAATAAAGTGAGGGAAATTTTTGAATTTTTTTTTAGAAAACTTTTTAAAATATAAAATATCATTTGTGACATTTTTTCATTATTTATTTATTAATTTATTCTTCTATTTATTTATTATTTATTGTTTATTTATTATTTATTGTTTATTTATATTGATTTATTCTTTTATTTATTTATTTATTATTTTCATTGTCTGTGATACTGTTTGATTGTTTATAAACTTAGACTGTAGACTGGCTACAATGGAATACATTTCAAGGCCATTAATAGGAGAGGAAATAAAAAAAAAAAAAAAAAAAAAAAAGTAAAAATATAAAATTCTAGGTCTACTTATATTTTATATTTTAAATTTTATAAAGTTTTCTAAAAAAAAATTCAAAAAATTTCTTTACATTAATTCATAAGTTGATGAAAGCAAAAATCACTTGGGTTGACAAATGAACAAACAGATACATTCTTCCAATAATAAGAAGAAATTTAATCAATAATCTCATGAAATTTATCCATTTTGGGCCTTTTAGATTACTGGGATTCGAACCAATTTCTCAGGATCTACACCTTTGATTATTCTTGGGAAAACTATATAAAATTTTAAATTTACTGTCATTCTAAGTGAATTATTAAGTTACTAAATTGAATTTAAAACTCATATGGGGTGCTAAATCAACAAATAGATACATAGATAAAGAATGTTATTAAATTGAAAGTTTTTGTGCCCAGAGTAGCAGAATTTTTATATATTGAAGGAGACAATAAAAGATTGTGTCTTCTGCTGGAATTATAAATTTTATTTATTTATAACGAGACTATAGTTTCGAGGGCTTTGCCCTCTTCATCAGTCTATTACAATGGATTCACAGGAATAATTTATGAATGAAAGGTTAAAATCTTTCATGTGTTTAGGTTAAGAAATTGTTCAGTGTGGGCAAGTTAAGAATTGAAATTTATACTTGTTTTATTTTTTTGGTTGTAGGTGGCGTTCATGAAGTTTTTATATTAGCGGCTATTTTTAAAATAAAGCTTTCGGGAATTTCTATTTTCCGATTTAAGAATTTTTTTGGTGAATTATTGTATGATTTTAAAATTTCTAACGATTCGAAAATACTAATTTTTACGGGATCTAATTCTGATCTAATTAACTTTATTCATCTGGAAAACAATGTTTCTCGGTTTGATTCATCTGGAAAACAATGTTTCTCGGAGATAAAATTGTTTGCATATATAAAGATAAAACAAATTTCAATAAAGAATTAGAAATAATAAAACAAATAGCTCCTAAAAACAGTTACGAGGAAACCCTTATTGACAAACTATTAAAAAAGAAAATTGAAAACTCAACTCTGAATCTGATTTATTCCCAACGGTCCGAGCCAGAATCAAAACCAAAATTAATAATCCCATACTATGGAAAAAACTTTAAAATTTAAATTCAAAACTTTAGGATATGAAACTATTTTCAAATCCTCTAGTCTAGAACATTTGGATCTGATATTAGCAATAATAAGAAAGACAAAATTCAAAAAATGGACAAAAAAGGTGTCTATTCCATAACATGTGGAGAATGTGATTCGACCTATATAGGAAAAACAGAACGAAATTTAAACACACGCATTTCGGAACACAAAAAAGTTTTTAAAGGGAGTTCGGTGCATAGTGCGTTTGCAGACCATTTAATCCTCGAGAAACATTGTTTTCCAGATGAATCAAATATTAAATTAATTAGATCAGAATTAGATCCCTTAAAAATTAGTATTTTCGAATCGTTAGAAATTTTAAAATCATACAATAATTAACCAAAAAAATTATTAAATCCGAAAATAGAAATTCCCGAAAGCTTTATTTTAAAAATAGCCGCTAAAATAAAAACTTCATGAACGCCACCTAAAGCCAAAATAATAAAACAAGTACAAATTTTAATTCTTAACTTGCCCACACTGAACAATTTCTTAACCTAACCACATGAAAGATTTTAACCTTTCATTCATAAATTAATTCCTGTGAATCCATTGTAATAGACTGATGAAGAGGGCAAAGCCCCCGAAACTACGGTCTCGTTATAAATAAATAAAATTTATAATTCCAGCAGAAGACACACTCTTTTATTGTCTCCTTCAATAAATAAAAATTCTGCTACTCTCGGCAAAAACTTTCAATTTAACAAAGTATTAATTTAAATAGATATTTATATAAAAAAAAGACCTTATAATAAAGGAAAAATTAAATATCTATTGAGAAGTCTTTTAGATTAATAATTTGTTGATCACTTTCCATTAAAAAATCTTTTAAAATTTCTTTTGTATTTTTTTAATAAATTTTAATAAAAAACTTCAAGATATTTTAAATAGAGCTCTAAGTTAGTTTTTAAAGTGAACTGGTTAACGCGATATCATCGCTTTCCTATTCTATTAAGACTAGCAAATCCTTTTTTAACCGACTTCAAAAAAGAAGGAGGTTCTCAATTCGACTGAATTGTTTTTTTGTGTCTATGTTACCTGATATCTTGGCCAATTGTTAACCGATTTTGATGATTTTTTTGCATTGGGCTCAGTCTAGGTTCCGATTGGTCCCGTTTTTTCATTGGTATAGGACTTTTTTTGTTATGTTTGTTTAGTCATAACTTCTTTGTTTATGAACCGATTTCGATGGTTATTTTTTTATTGGAAAGGGGGTACGTTAGGGGTGGTCCCATATTAATTTGGTCAAGTTCTAATGATATGATCAATGACGAATTAACGTAAATATCCAATTCTAATGAGCAAATAATCGAAATTATAATTTATAAAATCTTTTATAAAAAAATCAATCTTAAAAAGTTCATTTAAAACCCGCAAACGTTTCTAGAGAATTTCTATTTTTATGAATTTAATTTTATTATCATTTTCTGATTCATTCGCCCGACCCTTTCTCTTACGAGATGCATGCAAAATATTATTATATTAAGAATTTTGCTGAGAATATTTTGGTTCATTACTTTGCTTGAAACGTGTGCAACCAAAATTTGGCGTGATTTGGAGCAATGAACAGACAAAACCTTAATTTTATATATACCGGGTGAGTTTTTTATCTTGAGACAGTCTTACTAGTATAACTCAAAAACAGTGCTTTATATGGAAAAAAATTTCAAATAAAAGTTTATTTATATCAAGGGGGAAGCTAAACTACGCTATTGTTTATCCACCTAGAACAAGCTTTCAAGGGTATTTCGAGATCATCTGCTGTTTTTTAAATAGAAACCTTTATGTTTTTGTTCATATTCTGAATCTACAAAAAAAAACTGAATAACTTTTATTAGAATTATTTTTTTATACGACATCAAATAATAAAAACTATTAAATCAATTATATCTCAAAAAAATTCTAATAATTATTTTTAACAATTATTTAACTTAATTATCAAATAAAAATTATCAAATATTTAATTATTAAATAAATAATATAATAATAATTTTACTACACTGTTCTGAGACATTCTAAAGTGTTATCGCAAGTCTTCTGGATGAATTTCAGTTCAAATTTCGTTATTTTGGCCTGTTCTAGTTTCTTCATAGCCTTTATATTTCTTGTTTTTTTAAACAGATTTATAACACGATGAAATGAAGCTTTGGAGGGTGTATTCCTATCAGGAAAACGCTCGGCATCTATTTCAATGGAAGCCACATAACACTTCTTCCACATTCACCATAAATTAAGACCATGTTAATTCTGTCTTCAACAAAAAAATTGCTCCATTTTTATTATGATAATACAATATAACTATCTACTGGATTGACACGAGAAATAAACTTTTTTAAACTTAAGAATTTTAAATAGATCTATTAAGTAGAAAATAATCTCTTAAATCTGAGTATAACAAAGTTTTCATATCATTATAAAGACTTATTTTCATTGTTGTGACTTTTCAATTTAATAAATATTTATTTAATAAATAATTATTTAATCATTATTATTTGATAATCAAGTTGAATGATTGTTAAAAATAATTATTAAGATTTTTTTTTTTTGAGATCTAATTGATTTAAAATTTTTTTTTATTTGATGACGTATAAAAATAGTGCTAATAAAAGTTGTTCAGTTTTTTTTGTAGATTCAGAATATGTACAGAAACATATTTAAAAAACAGAAGTTGATCTCGAAATACCCTTGAAAGCTTGTTCTAGGTCGACAAACAATAGCGTACTTTAGTTTCCCCCCTGATATAAATAAACTTTTATTTGAAACTTTTTTTCATATAATGAACTGTTTTTGAGTTATAAGACTGTCTCAAGATAAAAAAACTCACCCGGTATAGACACATTAATTAATTTTCAAAGAAATTTTTGTTATCCGGGGCCTAAGTATTTTTTGCGCCCAGGGCCTTATATTGTCTTAATCCGCCACTGCATACAGATGAAGCTAATATAAAGCGTTTAAAAAGAAACGAATTTTACGAATGATACTTACTTTGAGCTTTTGGCTTCTGAAAAAATTCCGATCTTTGGCATCCATTTTCCTTAAACATGATTTTCCTCTTGTGGATATTCATCTCTCTTCTTTTCTGCCCCTTTTTGTTTTATTTCTGCTCGTAAACAGACAGGCAGACGTCACGCAGTATCGTCTGCATTAAACAGGCCACGTGTATATTGCAGATGAAATGAAAGCTGAAACAAAAATTGACACCCAACCTGCCACTCGTAAAGGATTGCTCAACGAAAGAACCCCACCTCAGAAATGCAGCCGAGTGGGTGGCAACCACCATACGAATATTTGGCCAGGTTTTACGCCCGGCAGTAAAACAATGCCTTCGTATAATTGAAAACTTCCACCAAGACACTATCCTTTTTGTATCTTTTTTCTCCTGTCTTGTTGTTTCTATGAAGTTTCTGATGAATTATGAGCCACGCCGCATTTAGCACATGAAAAATATACTTTTACAATATGCTTGTTTTAGAATGTTTACATTTTTTTTTCTTTACGAAAATATATTGCTATATAACCGGAAAATTATGAAAATACAAATCGTTGGTTATAGCGATTAATTATCATTAATATATTGTAAAAAATAATAGATATAACATAAAACAAGGGTGAAAAATTTACCGTCAAGCTTTTTCAAAAAATTAAAGGCATTTTAAAAAGTATAAATTATATAGATTTGATTGAGTATAATTTAAATGAAATATCTAAAAAAAATCACCTTTTTAAGGCTCTCTAAAAAGAGACATGGTACAAAGGGAGGACATTTATAAACTTGATTGAGAATTTAATGGAATAACTCCAAAAAACTTAGTTTTTGAAGCTTCTCCAAAAAGCGACATTGATAGTAATGGGGGACCCTTATCATCTTGATTGAGAATTTATAGAAAAAATAAAATATTAATTTTTAAAAAAATTAAACGCATTTTAAGTAGTTGAATTCATATAGATTTGAATGAGTATAATTTCAATGGAATAACTCGAAATAACTTAGTTTTTGAAGCTTTTCCAAAAAGCGACATTTATAGTAAAGCGGGACCCTTACCATCTTGATTGAGAATTTATAGAAAAAATAAAATATTAATTTTTAAAATATTAAACGCATTTTAAACAGTAAAATAAATATATATTTAAATAAGTATAATTTATATGGAATATTTCAGAAAAATCACTTTTTTAAGTCTCTCTAAAAAGCGACATTGGTACAAAGGGGGGACCCTTATCAACTTGATTAAGAATTCATAGAAAAAATAAAATATTAGTTTTCAAAAAATTAAAGGCATTTTAAACAGTAGAAATTATATAGATTTGATTGAGTATAATTTAAATGAAATATCTCAAAAAATCACATTTTTAAGGCTCTCTAAAAAGCGACATGGTACAAAAGGGGAACATTTATAAACTTGATTGAGAATTTAATGGAATAACTCGAAAAAACTTAGTTTTTGAAGCTTTTCCAAAAAGCGACATTGATAGTAATGGGGGACCCTTATCACCTTGATTAAGAATTTATAGAAAAAATAAAATATTAATTTTAAAAAAATTAAACTTATTTTAAATATTACAATTTATTTAGATTTGAATGAGTATAATTTTTAGTCAAGAATATAATACTAGGTGCAAGAATGATCTGAAGATAAATGCCAGTTGTTTGTCTGTGACATTAAAAAGTTCACTTAATAACGTCTTAAAAATTTATAATAAAGTACGTTTGGAAATTAAGAGTTTTTCTTTTGAAGAAAAAACTAAATTGCTACTTGCTAACTCTAAATCTCTATTGATTGAACGAGTTGTAGTCATAATTTATAATTTGTGAGCAAAGTTATATTTTTGTATTTGTGTGTTGTTCTTTTGTTTTTTTTTTCTTTTTAATGTTTTTTTTTTTTTTTTTTTTTTTTTTTTTTATTTACTGTGATGGATGTAATTGATGCATGATCACAATTTTATATCTATGAATGTTTGTATCTATATATATTTTTATAATAATGTACCTTTGTATGCCACAGTTCTATTTGTCGATGAAAAAAAAATCAAATGTTAATTTTTAACTTTTAATCTTTATACACTGGAAGAATTTTTTGAGTAATTTATAATTTGTAAGCTTAAGATATATTTGTATATTTAGGTGCTTTTGATCTTTGTTCTTTGATGTATTTCTAATGCATGAGAATCACAATTTTGTTTATTCTAAAAACTTTTTGTATACTGTATTTGTTTTGACTGTCTATTCAAAATAAATAAATATTATTATAAGCATCTTTTTTTTTTATTTATTTGAAACCTACCTAGAATTTTTAATTTTTTAAATTTAAAACAAAAAAAATTTCATTTTCATTATACTTTATTAAAATATGTATCATCACAAACCTACACCATTTTTCCTTAACAAAATTTGATTAGATGTTGATTTCTAGTTTCATAATTGATTGAATCATAGTAGATCGAAATGTTTAATGAGCTCCTAAACAATTTTAACTAAGAAGAAATTTTTAGCTGAAACATAAAGGATTGCAATATTTACTTTACCCTACAGGGTATGGTCAATTATTCTAATCGTGCATGAAAAAAGTGTTTTTTTCCTTCTTTTTTTCGAAATATCTCAAAAACGGCTCAAAATATTTTGATTAAAAAAATTGGCATTTTGGTCTACAAAAAAGCACTTATAAGTAAAGATCGAACTCTTTATATTTTTTGAGATAATAATTGTTTTATCAAAATCTCTGTTTGTCTATCTAGGTGTCTGTTAGATAGTATGTGCGTTACTAAATTTTTGTGGACGAGCTAGCTCAAAAACTAGTGTGTTTTTTTCGCACTTAGTTTTGGTCAATTGAGATTAAGAGCTGATTAAATTTTGGTGCATATCGACCAAATTATGGGGGGGGGGGGGATGTGGAGTTGGGGGTTATAATTGAAAAACTAGGCCGTTTGAGTAAACTCAACCAAATTTTGTATACATAATCAGTGGACCCCCAGAAGTCTAAAAATGCAAAAACTAACCTCCCAAAAAGGGGGGGGGGGGGGGGGTGTCGGGTCAAAATCTTGGCCATTTCCCAAACTGAACCAAATTTTGTATACATAATCAGTGGGATCCCAGAAGTATAAAAATGCAAAAACTAACCCCGCCCCCTACATGATTATAAATAATTTTAGGGTCCAGGTTGTAAGGTAAAGTCAAGTGGATGGCCACATCAGAACACGTCAGTTTATTTAATAAGATAATCTCATTTGAATGCACGAAGTAAATTGAAAACGATTCTAAAAATTTCTATAAATTAATAGATTTCGCATATTTCGGAGATTTCAATTTATGTTTCGCTTTTTTCAATTTTCCCATTAATCATTATTATTATTCATAATACTAGAGAAAAATCATCATATTATATTGATTTTAATTTCAAATATTATTAATAACAGTTTTATTAATAGATTCCCTCCAGACTATAGATTGTCGATTAGAATCGTTAATCAATGATAAAGCCCTCCAAATAAGAATTAAAATTCCAATAAATCATTAGATTAGTTGTTCATCAAGCGATCATTATCTCTCAAATATAAATTAACTTATTAGTGTCATAAACGATTGCATAAATCTGTTCCAGAAATTAATGCATGGATTTGCATTTTAATAATTTTATTCGAGAGATTATATTGAAAACACATTACTCTCTAGTTTACATATTGGCAGCCTTTGATACGCCACGATACCCGATAGGGGGGGTTTATTAATAAATTTTAAATTGAAAAAGAGGGCTTGAATATGAGGTCAATCCATCTGGGCTTATCTCCACTGATAATTAACATTTGCATGCATGATTAAGAACAAGAACACTAAACAAGATAGCCAGTATCCAGTGGATTAATTAAAGTGAAGATTTTGATCAGATTTTTAAAGTTTAGACTAGCTTCCAGACATTTCTTCGTGTATTCACAGTTGTTTGTTAAAGTACTCGTAATAATTTGAAAATTGTTTAATTTAATATTTCAGTCTTAAGGAATGCGTGTCGAGTTGGAGTACTTGTACTCCAGCTCGGTGGGCAATAGAAAGCCAGACATCGTGGCAAAGGATGCGGCGGGGGTGGTGTGGATTTTGGACGTCCAGATCGTCTCCGCGCTTGCAGGACTGGGTGTTGCCCACCGAAACAAAATAGAAAAATATAGGGGCAACTCCAGTCTGGTGGATAATATTGCGGAGCGATTTGGCGTCGGGGCGGGCTCGGTCAGGGTCGAGGCCATCACACTCTCGTGGAAGGGAGTGTGGTGGCATAAAGCTGTGGAGTCCCTCATCGCCCTGGGTATATCCCAAAAAACAATAAACGATTTGACATATAGGGCGATGAGGGGATCTCTCCTTAATTTTTACACTTCCGGCAGAAGAAAATGGAGAGCGGGTGGCGTATGATTATTTTTTGTGAATAAAAAAAAAAGAAATGTGAAATGTGAGCCAGGATTAATCCTGGCTCTCTCAGCCACCCGCTCTGAATCTGAATTAATTTGTTCTGAAGCCGAAAGTGTGAAAGATTTGTAAATAAATTTGTGTAATGGTCTTTTGTCTTGTAAGAGGCGGCCCGCACCTCGGAGGCCCAATAAATAAAATAAAATAGTTGTTACGACAACACTTTAGATTTTTGGTTGCAACCCTTCTTGACCAGAGAAAGGTTGACGATTTGTAGATTTATCTCGAAGAATCTTCCCCTCAGAATGGTCTTGGTAACGTAGCCCAGCGATTCAACCTGTTTCAGTCTTGATGCTGATTTGATGGTAATTGAAGTAGGAGAGATGTATTTAAAGAAAGAGTATTATTTAATATTTTTTTTTTTTATTAGTTATTTTATAAATTTACATTTCTCCATGCTGATGGCTGGAGAGCTAAAAACTCGTCTCTCAACTCCAATTGACAACTGACCACCACAACTGGGTTTCAACTTAGAACTTACTGTCCCACCCTCTGACTGACTCAAGCCTGCTTGCACGGTGGAAATTTTCAAATTACTTTTCATTGGTCAAATTCGTAATTAGCTGGGCGTATCTTAAAATTATTGAGCCCTCCCATTTCTAGAAATTTAGCCTTTGAAAATTTCCCACGCAAAAATGAAAAACCCTAATGACTTTTACAATCGACATGTGTTAAGAGTCATTTGACATTTATTAACCCAAACATATATAATAAAAACTCATTTCACATTTATGTTCAGAAATGCAATTGTAAAGGCCCTTTCCTATTGTCAAATAGTCACATTCGAAAAATAAAAAGGGAAACCGCCTAAAAATATTACCTTAAGAATAATTATATTTATATTCAAGGAAAAAATTATCGACGGGCACAACATAGTTGTTCCACCAAACGTTTTTTCTTAGGATTTTTTTCGAAATTTAGACAGATTATTATTTAAATACTTCTGCATCGATTGGTGGCGAAACGAAATTTATGAACCTTACAGTTCCGGAGATATTAAATTTCAAAAATCGAGTTTTTCAGGCTCTTTAACATTGCACTATACGGGATATCGGAAAATTTGCATACATATTTAATTATAATTAAGAAACCCTTCTTCCCATTTTTATAAAAAACTAAACCAACTTTAAACAATAACCAATACATATTTGAAGACAATTTCGATTCATAGTTACAACACAGTTTCTGAGATAATAAGAAATAAATAATGAAAAATTTACACTAAAAACAATTTGGCAACAGCGCATTTATTTAAGGGGGCAATAAATAAGTGGGGGTCAATTTGGGGGCGATAAGTATTCAAAGGGGGAAAAGTAAAATAGTACTGTACAGTAGAAGTTGCCGTGATTGATAAAAAAGCAGTTTTCAAACTTCATTTTTTTTTTTCAAATTTTAACTGTCAACTTTCTTAAATTTTCCAGATTCCAATTTAAAAATGAAAACATGAACTCCAGTTTTTTAAATTTACATCAATGATCTTATTTATTATTTAATTTCTTAGTTCTTAAAAAAAAATCTGTAAAAAATGTACATTTTTATTTTTTTTCTATTTTATTTAAGACTGACCGGATAAAACTGCTTTGGTTGTTTTTATATATGGCAATAAAATTGTTTAAAAGAATAAAACTGTTTTATTATTTACACTTTACTTCAAATTAAAATTAGACATACAATAAAAATGAAAAGGGGGCATTAGGTGTTAGTCAACCTCAGGAAAGGGGAGATGGGCCAGAAAAGGTTGGGAACCACTGTTCTAGATCATTCAATAAGAAAGTTTGCAAGTAGAAAATTCATTTATAATGAAAATGGAGTCTAAAATAGACCAAAATGATTGTTATTTTTGGAAACGATCCATTCATAAAGAGGATATAGTAGTGTGAGAAGTACATTAACGTTAAAAAAAAAATAACCTAAAATTTTACTACCGTTCATATGTATAGAGTGGTTACGAGGCTAAAACTTTTTGTGTGGATTGACGCGAAAGAACTATCTTAAAAATTATATTTTGAAAGTCACTTACTTTTTTCATTATTTTTGAATTCACAAAGTACTATTTTATGCTAGGCGGCGGAGTTAGAGGTGGGGAAGGGCCTCACAAAGGATCTCATTAGGAATGATTTTGAAATAAAAGGGAGGAGGGGTTCTTTTAATAAATATCATTTATTCAATTTTTTTTCTATACATACTATTATACAGATAAATTATTATTCAAACATATACCTACATAATATACCATATAATTTGATTATTTATACTAATACACGAGGGGTGATTCGCGATTGGAAGTAGGTGTACACCTCTATGGAAGTATTTTGGAAGTACTTGGAACTATTTGGAAGTACTTGGAAATATTTGGAAGTACATGGAAATATTTTAAAGTGCTTGGGAATATTTGGAAGTACTTGGAAATATTTGGAAGTACTTGGAAATATTTGAAAGTACTTGGAAATATTTGGAAGCACTTGGAAATATTTTGGAGTACTTGGAAATATTTTGGAGTACTTGGAAATATTTGGAAGTACAAGTGAAAGTAGGTGTACAGCATATTAGGTCGCTGTTCACCCCTCGATTTTATATATGAGTGAAAGTAAGAGAATGAATAATTTTTGTGAAATAAATCAAAGTTTATTACTTAGTATAATCTTGCTTGGTGACTCAATTTATCCTAAATCTAAAAGGATCACTGTTAAGATGAAACACAAATGATAATATATTATTCTATTGTGCCAGTTTTCTATTTGAGAGCAACATCAATTAAGAGCGCGTTCTCATGTTTACATTTCACATGAGATTTCCCAAAGACAATATCTCGGCAGGTTGCCTTTGAACTGCACCTTGGCATTTATCTTGGCTGTTTCCATTTGTCTTAATTAACAGGATCATTGGTGTTCAACATGGACAGCTTCAACTTGTAACTGAGTTTTGCCAATTTCCAATTTGACATATGCCAGTCTCGAAATAAAAGAAAAAAAGGATGTTGGCTTGGCATCCATTCAAATATTCAAATGGGGCTATTTAGAAAACTTAAATGGCCCTGTGACTGAATAATTGGATGGACGTTTTTTTTTATGATAACGTTGCGAATAGGTAAATGTCTATAATTTATTAAAAAAAGAGCTGATGATGAGATTTTTGAAATAATCAAAGGTTTGGTCAGCGTCGAGGGTATTTGTGGATTTAAAATTATTATAAACTAGCTGCAAGGCCCGCCTTCGGCGGCCCTTTTGCTAGGCAGGGGGCACACCCTCTGGACCCCCAACCCACGAACCCCACTCCCACCGACCACATCCCCCGAACCCCCACCCCACAATCCCACTACCCCTCTGGACCCTAACCTGAACCACCCAACTCCACCCTGCACCACCCCACCCCCGCACCCCACCATCCCCTGGACCCCACCCCGTGCCCTCCACCCCAGCCCCACACCACCATACCACCCCAACTCTGCACACTCCACCCACGCACCACCCCACTAAGTCACCTGAACCCTCCACACCACCCTCCCCCCCGCACTAGCACACCACACCCGCACCCAATTTTTGCATTTCTAGTCTTCTAGTGACCCACAAATTATGTATACAAAATTTGGTTAAGTTGGCTCTATGGGTAAGAATTTTCATTTTTTGACCCCCTCCCATTTTGGGTGGTTACTTTTTGAATTTCTAGTATTCTAGTGACCCACAGATTATGTATACAATCACATCCCCTACAACTTTGCTCATATAGTAAAATTTGCCGTAGGGTTAATAGCTTAGGAGTTATTTGATAATTTTTATTTGTGCGCCCCCCCCCCCAACCCCCTTTTGGGTCAAAATATCAAAACGTTATTTGGCCATAAACGTAAGTAAGAAGAAATCTGATCCAAATATGTAATTTCATAATAATCCCATCAGGCGTTTTTACGTGAATCTTGAGCAACTTTTCGCGGAAACCAGTGAAACAGAGAGACAGACAGAAATTTTGTTGAGGGTGTTTTCGTTCATAACTTTGCTTGAAACGCGTACAACCAAAATTTGGCGTGATTTGGACCAATGTACAGACAAAACCTTAATTTTATATATATAGATTTCGAAAAGCTTAACGAAGATTAATAATTTGTCCCTGTATGGTAAGAAAATTAAATTAAAATAATTAAAAAAAAAAAACAACTTCAAAAAAATTAAATGCAACAAATAAAATAATAATACGAAATCAAAAATCAAATAAAATGCACTAAAGGTATAAAATAATTATCTAATTTAGCTACAACTAAACGACGAAATTTTTCCATGAAATCACTTTTTGAAGTCGGTGCTAAACAAACTATATAAGCGAGATTATGCGATGTTGTCTTCATTACACATTCATTAACGTACTACGTAAGATCCGTCGAGTGCGATTCATAAAATGTATGATTGGCACCGACTTTAAAAAGTGATTTCATGAAAATATTTCGTCGTATAGATGTAACTAAATAAGATAATTATTTTATACCCTTTAGTGCATTTTATTTTATTTTTGAGTTCTTATTATTTTATTTGTTGCGTTTAATTTTGTTGAAGTCGGGTTTTTTTCTAAAAATTATTTTTCTTTTTCTTTTTCAAGTGATGTTTACCATGTATCGCAGGTAGATGGGTAGGTCTTTTGTTCTCACATCCGGTCCTTTTGTTATTGATAAAAGATTTTACCAATATTTGCTCAAAAGAATTGAAGATTTCCGTTAATTTGTCATTGATCATATTCAGAACTTGACCAAATTAATATGGGACCAATCGGAATGTATCCCCTTTCCAAAAAAAAATCATTGAAGTCGGTCCACATTGTAAGAAACAAATCAACGAACAAATACATACACACACAAAAGACATTCCGTTGAATTGATAACCTCCTCCTTTTTTAAAGTCGGTTAAAAAAAAATCGTAGCTGTCGAACAAATGGTTAAAATTATCTTTCCAATCTATTAATTTTAATAATAAATCGATTCTAGCTAGATTAGGGTGTTCCTTATTTTGGGTATTTTGGAATTTTTACCTGACAGAGGCTCATATGGTTAACGTTAGCAATTTGTTGAAAATTATTTTATTGATAGCTTAATATATGGTATATAAATAAATACAAATATTTTATGAAACAATCTTAAAACGTTTATTAAAAATCCACAAGTTTCATCCACCTTTATCAATAAAATTTTTAAAATTTAAAAAAATAGTTGCTTTAAGAAAGGATAATAAAGCAACTATAATCAAATAAATATTTTGAAAGAGCTAGAATATAAAATAATCAATTATAACATGGCGTTTGTTCTGTCGAGATCAAACCAATAATCCCCTCTAAAGCCTCATTTGAGCGGAATACACGATTTCGAAAATTCAACACCCATTCGCAATTAAATTAGATACTAATCGAACAAAGGATTAAGGGCTGGAACTAGCTTCCTCAGTCCGTCTTTCTGGCTAAATACATATAACCTTCAGTCTTTCAAGACCCGCACGCTAAGATACCTTCAACTCCGACCCAATTCTTGAAATTTCTTTTTCTTTTCACGATACATGGGTTCACCCCGGCCTACAGAGGTTGTACCTTTTTGGGGCAATTTCTTCGTGAATCAATATTATTTAAATCAACTGGTGTGCTCACCACACGACTTTCACATTCTCACTTATTTGAAATCATCACCACACACATAATTTACCCCCCCCCCCCCCCCCCACCTTCCTTTATTTCAATCGAATTAAAATTTATAAACGACTAATAGCTCATGAGACTTGATAAAGTACACCAATTAAAAAAAAATTGAGAAAATAAAATGTGTGTGTCAGCTCCGACGCACGACTGGAGTTTACTCATTCAGATCGACTGTCTAAATAGGCACAAAAAAGGCTTACTAGTCTAAGAAAAAGATTAATACCATATCAAATGATAAATAAACGAATCAGTGAAAATAACTAAATAAAATTTCAAATATTAATTAGATCAATAGCGCCGTCGTTATTAATTACTGTGACTAGAGGCTTATGGTAACTGAAATAAGACACATGAACGTTGGTAGATATGTGGTTCACTAATCTTACCCACAAATCAATATCCACGAATTATAAATAAAATCTATAATATAAATGTTATATAAATTTTAAATAAATATTATAATTAAATTTAAAATAAGAATTATATATAATATAATATGTATGATATATCTAAAATAATAACAATAAAGTATAAATATAACATAAGTATATAATATAAAAAATGAATAGTTATAGTGATTGTCTAATTATCTAAGTTTAACCATAATACGTTAGAGAAAGACGTATCAAATTATAGGGTTGAATTGTATATGATATGTATAAATAAAATCATCATTTAATTTTTGAGATTAATTAAATGAAAATTTCTAAATGTCAAGTAATAAAGTTTCAAATGTTTTAAAAAATAAAAAGCACTCGACAGGGATGGAACCTGTCATGTTGCATTTATAAATATATAATATAATAATAATATTTTTTCGATAAATTTTTCAATGTAAATTTTAAAATCCGCGCCTAAAAAATGTTTGAATGATATTGCCCTTTTTCACCACCAGAAGAGTGTGCGTACGAAAAACGTAACGCTGTCATTCGTTGACTGAATTTTACTACCCATAATTTTCCATACCGGGCTCCTTATATGCAAATCGATTCTTACGGAGTAAACTCCAAAAATAAAATAAAAATTTCATATAAATGTTCACTTCCGATGTTCCGATTTCAACGCATTTTTCGAAGTTAACAGCTGAATAGTTCGAATTATCAAAAAATTCGAATTATCGAGAGTTGACGTATTATGAAACATTTCTATGAAAAATATTTTCTAGTATTTAATTTAAAACAAATTAAATTTAAAATTCTTTACTGGGGATGTTTTCAAATTTCGTGAGAGACTTTTTGATACGTTTTTAAATTATTATACGAAACGTTAATTAATTCTTGGTATTTAGACAAGAGTTTAATACATCTAATTTAACTTTTGTTCTTGGGGTGTAACAAACTTATATCATTGAAAGGAAAAATAAAATTTAATCAAGTGAACCTTTTAGTTAGAATTTTGTTGTTAAATATCTCGTCTAACAAATCATGCAAATAATCGGCCATTCTTTCTTTCCCTTGGCTTTTGGTTGTTTCGCTTTGTCTAATCTAGAAATCTTATTAGCTGGTCCAAATTCATAAACTGCAGCAATTTTATTTGGAAATTGCCTTGGCTGGCGTCTCGGCCTGAGCAAGCACCGTCATGTTCCACAGTGGAAGCAGAATCAGCAGGGGTGCCCATGGGGTGTTGTATTAAATTTCCTCGGGTTTATATAAATCTTCCGCGGTTTTAATTAGGTTCTAAACGCCCACGGAAAGATTAGCTTAACGACGCCCTCGCCTTTACAAACGACATCACTTCTCGACCTTAATATGGCCCCCGGCTGAGCCTTGCAGCATAAAGCCATAACTTAGCTCAATAGATTATGCAGCCGAGCAACATGTCAACAGAAAAAATTACGACACTAATAGTTGCAACCAGCTCGGCTGGATTACAAATAGGAATTCCTCTTTATGGCTTGCTTGTGTGTTTTGCATGTTTACACCGAAAGCCAACCAGAGAGATGTATGGTTTGTACGCTCTAGGTTTTTCTATCAATCATCCTCCCAGCCCCCTTTCGATTTATATCGATGTTTATATTTTAAAAACAAATATTTAAAATTTTATGAATTTAATTAATTTTCTCAATTTCTCTCATTCATCAAGCGCGATACTCGATTCCGAGCATCGGCGATTACTATGGAGAGCTTAGACCATGAAATATATAGACACGCCCTCTGCTACTCTCTACGCAGAGTGAAGTGAGGCCAACATCGCCTACAGATGACGTCACGTTCTCGCATAAATATTTTGGTACTCTCTAAAACTGAATCAGTGGATATCCACTGAATAACAGCGACTATTCACTTATCCAAACAGTCACAATCATACCACTGCTAATCAGGGATAGTCACTGAATGTATTAGTGGATTTTTAAAATTCACTGATTAATTAGTGGCTAACCAGTCAGACAACCTCTATTTGAATCAGTGAAAATTTAAATTAATACAAGATTGATTTTTCAGTGACGTATGATCGATGGAGAAATCAGCTGAAATTCCACTGATTCATTTCAAGAGAGTAATATTAATTTAATATTAATTTGCGATTATTGGAATCCAAAATAAATAATCTAAACTACGACAAATTTATCTCAATCTATAATAATTCCTATAGTGGCGATGCTATTTCTGGGTGTTCCTACCTACAGATGACGTCACATTCTCTACTCTCTTGAAATGAATTAGTGGAATTTCAGCTGATTTCTCCAGCGATCATATACGTCACTGAAAAATCAATCATTTGTATTAATTTCAACAGATTCAACAGTGGTTTTTAATTTTCACTGATTCAAACAGAGGTTGTCTGACTGATTAGCCACTAATGAATCAGTGAATTTTAAAAATCCACTAATACATTCAGTGACTATCCACTGATTAGCAGTGGTATGATTGTGACTGTTTGGATAAGTGAATAGTCACTGTTATTCAGTGGATATCCACTGAATCAGTTTTAGAGAGTAGTTGATGTTGGCCTCACCAAATCGACACCAGGGCGTGTCTATATATTTCATGGTCCAATATGGAGAGTATCATCTCTGTTTTGTGGGGAAAATTTTCACAGAGGTGGTTTCTCATTGCCTTCCCTGGATTTACTGAGGCGCCTTGTATTTTTTACAAAGATTGCTGACCAAGGCGAGATTCGATCTCGAGTAAACCCGATCCGAAGTTAGCCACTACTCTATGGCTCATCACATTGAACTATTAGGAAGCTGAAATTTCCTGATTATTTAGAACAGGGGTCCCCAAACTACAATAAATTTCCACAGCAGAGATTTGGGGGGGGACTTAGGGTAGTAATATTGGAGTACCAATAAAGGTATTCCAGCAATAAAATCTTTACCGAGAATTATTTCATGCTAAAATCGTAATTTGTCTGGACTACAATGAAATTTGCAAAAAAAAGCGAAGATTAAAATAAAATTTCTAAAAATGAAGGGTACTTTTTTGGACAGCATTCGTGGGTGAAAAGTCACCGCTCGCCACTGGCATATATACCTATATATATATATACATAAATTTTTATTCGGTGAATATTCTTATAACTTCTATTATATTGACCATTCATTTACTATGAGGCGTATTATTAACTTTTAAAATTTTTTATTATATAAAATTAAATAATTTTACAATGAAATAAATATTATTTATGGACTAATACAGAATATATTAAATTTCACCCAATTTTTGGTTTATATTCGTAATTAAAAAGCAATAAATTAAAAGCTTAATTAAAATAAATATGTTGTTGTTATTCAAATTAAGAACAAAGGAAACAAAATTCCATTTACAATTTCAATAATTAAGCAATCAATTAAGTGGAATAAAGCAAAAATAAATAAATAAATAAAAACAACCATACTTAATGAAAACATGAATGGCAGCATGACAACCCCCCCCCCCCCCATTTGATCATCCTATTTATGAGATTGATCAAATTATTTATTTTATATTATATATTTCATTTGTTTGATTGTAATAGATACCTAATTCATTAAATAATAAATTCTTTTTATAAAAAAAATCATTTGAAATGAAATTATTTAAGGTAGTTGTTTTACCATATGGGTTTTCTTAGGATTTTTTGAAATTTAGATAGATTATTATTTAAATACTTCTGCATCGATTGGTGGCAAAACGAAATTTATGAACAAATATAGTTGCGGAGATATTAAATTTCAAAGATAGAGTTTTTCCAGACTCTTTAACATTGCACTATACAGGATATCAGAAAATTTACATACATATTTGATTATAATTAAGAAACTCTTCTTACCATTGTTATAAATAACTAAACCAACATTAAACAATAACTAATACAAATTAATTAATAAAGTAAAGGGTGTGTAGTTTCACAGTGAATGAAATAAAACTCAAAGAGGTTTATACAAACTCAATATATTTCGGATTATTAGTCCATCACCAGGAGTTTACAGCTTAAAACTAATAATAATTGAACGAGCGATCACAATTTTTAACGCACCCTTTACTTTATTAATTAATTTAATAAATTTTTTAAGAAAATTTTAAATCACAGTTACAACACAGTTTCTGAAATAATAATTAATAAATAATGAAAAATTTACACTAAAAACAAGCTGGCAAAAACGCATTTAGTTAACCTAAAAAGTGGGTTAACTTTAGTAATTTTTTTTACTTTTTTTCGCTTCAGCCATTGTCGCAACAGCTTTCAAATCGCTTATTAAGAACTTTTTGTTTTATAAATCTCCCTTTATCTGACATTTCTATGATAAAATATATACAAGATCGGACAGTATTGCCAGATTTGTCAAACGAGCATGGGATTGGCTAGTAGTGGTACATAAACAGCAAAAAGTTTTGAGCTTATGAATTATGAGTACTTATCATGGTAAGTATAATAATATCAATGGAGCTAAACTACCTGTGAAATTTGGTCTTGATATTGACATTGGTTTTTGAGCTAGCTAGTCCACAAAAATTTGGTAACGGACAGACTAACGGACAACCAGACTAACAGACATTTTGACAAATCAATTATTATCTCGAAAAACATAATTTTTTGGATGTTCACTTATTAGGGCTTTTTTGTAGAGCGAAATGCCATGGTTTCGCTCGATTTTTTAATCAAAATAGTTTCAACCGTTTTTTAGATATTTTGAAAAAAGAAAGAAAAAACACTTTTTTCATGCACGATTACATAACTTGACCATACCCTATATGGTAAAGTAAAAATCCAAAATTTGTATTATATTTTTCGTTCCACCCTATTACACATTCTTTTATCTTAAAAGGGCACCAACCAAAAACTACTGCATAGAATTAATTATAATTTTTCACACACAAGCCTTGCTATATGAGCTATCAAAGCATATAAAAATTATACGGCTAAAGTGTGAAGTTGGGCGCAAAAAAATACAATTAAATCCTCTGTCGGAAAAAAACGAAATTACTTTCCGAACAACCTTATATGTTTAGAAATACAAAATCTATCCAGAATTCTAAACATTGATGCATTTTTGCGTCCAAATCATTAAAAAAAAAATAATAATTTCCGTATTTTGCAATTCATTAAGTGTCCCGGAACAAAAAAATAAACCTTAACATGCGTTTTTAAGCTTACAGCTATAAAACGTATCCATTAATTCATTCTCATTTATTTGCCATTTGAAAACTCCATAAAATCCGCTTCTAATTTGCTTCCTTTCCTGTTGATGTGCTTCTTAAAATTGAGAAGCCGAGAAACGAAACGACTTTACATGAACGTTATTTTACATTTAAAGTATTTTTTTCATCTATTTATAGCAAGCAATTTATTTAAGATATATCACCACGTTGATTATGCTTAAATTATTATTAAAACAAAAAATCATCTATTTGCACGTTAATGAGAAATTATACGCGAATCGGAATTATTTATTTTTTGTCATCTGGTTTTAATTTGAATTTTATCTTTGATAATTAAAAAACATTCCCTTATATTTAAATGAGGAGCCAAACAGTCTGTCTACGTCAGAGCGAGCCCTCAGGCGATTTTTCAATTCAAGTTTCAAGCGATTCATCCATAATGTGCAATATGCATTTCCCTGCTAAACATTACATAAACCCGAAGGGCGATTATATTTGCACAAATTCGAATCCAAATCACGACCGTAAGGGTAAGGGAGCAGGGGATGAGGGGGTTGTAAAAAAATGCCGAATACCTAATCCCTTCATCAAATTACACTCATTTAAATAAATCGATAAGTATCTGATTTAATTTACTTCCACAGGAATAGGCTTAATCCAATGGAAGTCGAATCGTGAAAAAATCCAAAATTGCTAAAAAAGTAAAATAAAACAAAATCAATAGCAAGGACAAACGGGAGATTTCGATTCTTTTGGAATGGCAATTATTTTGAAACTAATCCGATTCATAAAGATAAGAGTAAATAAATATTATATTTAATATTGATTTACTATGAGTTAAGGATACTAGGTCACTTATTTCACATTAAATACACGTGAAATAAGTGACCTAGTATCCTTAACTCATAGTAAATCAATATTAAATATAATATTTATTTACTCTTATCTTTATTAAAGATGTTTCACCTTGCACCAGCACCACAATCCCTACTAATTATTAATCCGATTCAATTTCTTTTTAGAACAGGGCTGTCCAACCCGCGGCCGAGCACTGGGATATGCGCGGCCCGACATGAAATTATAAATATATTTTTATGTACTCACTGTAAAACTTATCTGATACAATTTGACCTGGTAATTTTTTTTTTCTAAAGTAAGAAGAAATTAGGAAATCTCCTCAAAAGTTTCGAAGAATAATAGGGAAAATTTAAAATTTTGAATGTGAAAAATATATCAAGATGTTGAAAAAAATAATGAAAATTTTGGCATATTTTGACTTCATTTTACTTTACCATACAGGATATGGGTTAAGTATTGTAATCGTACATGAAAAAAAGGTGTTTTTTTTTTTGTTTTTTTTTTATTTTATTTTTTCGAAATATCTCAAAAACGGATGAAATTATTTTGGTTAAAAAAATTGGACGAAACCATGGCATTTCGGTCTACAAAAAGCCCTAATAATTGAACATCGAAAAAATTATATTTTTCGAGATAATAACTGTTTTATCAAAATGTCTGTTAGGGTGTTAGTCTGTGCGTTACCAAATTTATTGGACGAGCTAGCTCAAAAACCACTGTGAATATCAAAACCAAATTTGATGCATTGAGATTAAGAGCTTATTAGATTTTGGTGCTTATCGACCCAAAACAAGAAAAATGAAATATACTATAAAATGAACCTATAATAACGAAAAAAAATTTCTGCCTCCAAAATTAGGAGGGGGGGGGGGGGGGCAAAAATAAAAATCTAGGCCATTTGAGCAAACTCAACCATATTTTGTATACAAAATCAGTGGGCCGCCAGATCACTAAAAATGCAAAAACAAACCGCCCGAAATGGCGGGGCCAAAAAATGAAAATCTAGTCTCTTGGACCAAATTCAACCAAATTTTGTATACATAATCAGTGGGATAACAGAAATGCAAAAACTAACCGCAAAAATGGAGGGGTGGGGATTGTAGAGTCAAAAAATGAAAATATAGGCCCTTGTACCAAACTCAACCAGAAGTGTATGGTAAAGTCAAATGGATGGCCACATCAGAACGTGTCAATTTATTTTTCTAAAGTAAGAAGAAATTAGGAAATCTCCCCAAAAGTTTCAAAGAATAAAAGGGCAGATTTTAAATTTTGAATGTGAAAAAATATATCTTGATTTTCGAAAAAATAATGACAATTTTGGCTTCATTTTTATTAGATATAAATATTTTACCTGCAAATTTTGTGATTGAATATGCATGAAACTTCAGACATTTAACTGAAAGATAAATTTAATAATGTCTCTTTACTAGAATTTTATAAAAATTATCTACTGCATTTCTAGCCTTCTGGGGGTCCACAGAATATGTATAAAAATTTGGTTGAGTTTGGTTGAAAGGACTAGTATTTTCATTTTTTACACCCCCTCCCCCTTTCGTCTGATATAATGTTTAAAAGACATTAAAAAAACATATTTTATGTTCTTTTCAAAAATTTATTCAGTTTTTCTAGTTAATTTTTTCATTTTTTTATACCTCTTCAAAATGTGGTGGATCTTTATGAGTCCCTGCTATTTAGACAACTGAAATACCAGATCAGTTCAAATTATGACTACCCTGCAAAAAACCCTCCAATTCGAGATACCAGGCGCCTTTAAGGCCTAGGCGCTGTCGTGCAAAGCATGACTTTGCACATATGGACGGCGCGATGTAAAGCAGAGGACAACGTCATTGATTTCTCTTTATGAATCAACAACTCTGCTACTCTCGGCAAAACAAAATATTTCGAAAAACGAAGTCAAAATACCAAATTCTTTCCATTGCGATTACAATATGTCCCTACGATACAGTTAAAAAAATAAACAAGAAAGAAGATAGAAAGCTTATCACTCTGCGGGTGAATAAATCCGACACGAATGATATTTAATGCAACCCTATACATATTTATTATCCCCCCTCCCTGTACTTACCCAGGGCCACCTTTTTTCCTGGTACTGCATCTGTCCCTTACTAGCGGGAAAATATCCGCAGGAGGAAAACACAAATGGGAAACGAGCAATGTCATTATGCAAAACGCAAAGGCGATTGCATAAATCATTGCATTCCAAGCCACACCGCCCGCGCTCGCAAGAAGAAAGATGATTTTTTGAAAATCGAAAGTCTACCATTTAAAATAGACATTGGGGGAGACAGAAAGAAAGAAAAGAGGAAATGAATATGCGAATGAGGGAGAATTCTCACAAGAAGAGATCAAAGGGTTTGGCTAAAATATTTTTCTTTTTTTTAACCGACTTCAAAAAAGGAGGAGGTTCTCAATTCGACTGAATTTTTTTGTGTCTCTATATTACCTCATATCTCAGCCAATTGTTGACCGATTTTGATGATTTTTTGCATTGGGTTCAGTCTAGCTTCCGATTGGTCCCGTTTTTTTTTCATTGGTATTGGACCTTTTTTGATATGTTTGTTCAGGCATAACTTCATTGTTTATGAACCGGTTTTAATGATTCTTTTTTTATTGGAAAGAGGGTACCTTAGGGGTGGTACCATATTAATTTGGTCAAATTCTGAAGATATAATCAATGACAAAATAACGTAAATCTCCAATTCTTATGACCAAATAATCGAAATTATAATAAATAAAATCTTTTATAAAAAATCAATCTTAAAACATTCATTTAAAACCCGCAAACGTTTCAAGAGAATTTCTATATTTAGGAATTGAATTTTATTATCATTTTCTGATTTATTCGCCCCACGCTTTCTCTTACGAGATGCATGCAAGGTATTAGATTAAGTCACTATTAATAACATCACTAAAAAGAGAAAAATAAAAATAATTGTTAAAGAAGGAAAAAACACTTATTCATGCACGATTACAATACTTGACCATACCCTGTATGGTAAAAGTAAAAATATTATACAAAATGATATACCTAGTGATTTTTGCAATTTGTCATAAGTTGTGCGGAAAATGTTAACCGATTTTAATTTTTTTTATGCCGTTTTCTCTTCTTATCAATAGGCAACTTTTCCGCACTAAAGCGTTTTCGAAACAAAAATTTCAGTTTTTTCGACCCATCCTACTATATACTATCACCTGATAGAGAATTGCAAAGCCAATCATTTATTTTTATTCAACCACCAGTCAAAATCATTTTCATATCAAACTGCTCTTATCTTGCGACTCTCGGTATTATATCATATTGCGAAAAAGTCGCTAAGTAGGTGCTTGAGAATGAGAAAAGAAAAAGTAGTGCTTGATTTATTTGAAGTATTAAAGCAGATCGCTTGACCCACAACGAACGCGAAGGACATTAGACGACAACGAGAACCAGCCAATTCCACGATCATAAACAAAAGAGGCACCCGAGGGTACTTTGCACTCGCCGTGCCAGTCTCTGGGGCCCGATGGTACCCCAAAATAGCCTCCTCGGCCTTTTGATTTTCTAATAAACGTTGCGAATTCCTCGCACGCCTCGCTTTGCTTCAAGCACCGTCATAACAAAGCCATTTATATTTATTGCCTTGATATCTTTTCAAATAAAATAATATTATCAATCTCATATTTCGGCTCCACTACCATATACTTGTATTGATTTTGTGCTAAAAAATGCCATCTCTCATTCTAGCCATGCCTCTGAATATACATCCTAAGAAATTGTCATTTACTAATTGTTATATTAGAAGTATTTTCTCTTGGTGAGACTGACTGGTAGAACTATAATGAAAAATTGATGGAATGCAGCCCAAGGATAATGAAAAAACACAATTCCGAATAAAATTTTAATAGGAAGTCATTTCATCATCTTAAAATACCGATGTTTCGGAGGATCTTCCCTCCTTCTTCATGGTTTAAAATAGTCAATGAAGGTAACTCACAGAAAACTTTTTCTTCTCTTCTCCAGTCAAAGCCCAAACCGGAAATAAAAAAAATATATAAATCCTGAATAAAAAAAAACTAAAAAAAAATTCCCATTTTAATCATAAAGTTGTTATTGATTTATTTTGATTAGATAATTCAAAATTTTTAAATAATATTAATTTCAAAATTTGAAAGTTTATAATAGGAAAATAAGGACAAGTTTTTATGTATGACTTTTTTATTTATCAGCCAACGTTTCGTTGACCTTGCCGACTTCTTCAGGGCTTCAAATAGTCATGCCACACAATGTAATTGCTAATATAAAAATAAAAAAAATGTTTATGTGAATGTACCAAATTCTTTTGAAATTTGTGCTTCTGCTGATCTTTAATGGTAACGAAGATAACAAGATATTTAGACGAACGTGTGGCATGACTATTTGAAGCCCTGAAAAAGTCGGCAAAGTCGACGAAACGTTGACTGATAAATAAAAAAGTCATACATCAAAACTTGTCCTCATTTTCTTATTATAAACTTTCAAATTAATACAAATTATAAACGAAAATGATAATAATACTTGGATGGGAGTACAATCTGGTCTTCAATGGTAACGAAGATAACAAGAAAATTTAGACGAAAGTGTGACATGACTATTTGAAGCCCTGAAGAAGTCGGCAAAGTCGACGAAACGTTGGCTGATAAATAAAAAAAGTCAAACATAAAAACTTGTCCTTATTTTCCTATTATAAACTTTCAAATTAATACAAATTATGAACGAAAATGATAATAATACTTGGATGGGAGTGGAGTCTGGCCCAAACCATCCCCGACCACCTACCCACCGCGAAACACGACTTATATAGCCAGGGTCCCCACCAGCCGAAAGTCAGCGGAGCAACACGAGTCCTGACGGGGAGGCGGCTCGAGTGGGGGAGATCTCCCTCCCCCCCAGGTAGCCTCTCCTGCGGGAATCGGGCCATTTGATTTACACAGCCGTTAGATGTGGAGAAGGGGCTTTCAAAGGATCTCATTAGAAATGATTTTGAAATGAAAGGGGGCGGGGGGGGGGGGTTTCTTTTAATAAATATCATATCAGTATTCAATTTTTTTTCTATACATACCATTTTACACATAAATTATTATTCAAACATATACCTATATAATATAATTTGATTATTTATACTTATACATATCATATTCATCATATTAGCATGACTATTTGAAGCCCTAAAGAAGTCGGCAAAGTCGACGAAACGTTGGCTGATAATAAAAAAGTCAAACATTGTCCTTGTTTTCTTATTATAAACTTTCAAATTAACACAAATTATGGATGGAAATGATAATAATAACTAATTTCATATAGCGTTATTTAAATAATTCTCAACTTTAAAAACGAGATAGTGATTTTATAGTCATTTTGATTTTCAATATTTAATATATTCAGGAGTTATACAATTATTAATAATAGCCAGTATTTATGGAGTGTGATTTTTTAAGGGGGATAAAATTTTTGGCCGTATTTTATTAACTCTAATTTTTTTTAAATAATCTCAGGAATTTCGTTCTATTTTATACTACAAACAATTGGATATAAAACTTGCCAAGCTATAAATTTAAAATCAAAGAACGTAACAAATTTTCTTTTAAATCAATTCAAGAACGTTGTTCATCCCTATAGCTATGATTTAAGCAACTGCTATGGAACTTGGTAGCCGTTTAGATCTCAACTCTTTTGCCGGCGAAGCCGATTGCACTGAACTTGGCCCCTTTTTCACATTTATGTTTTTGGTCAGATATCATTAATTTTTGAAAAGTTTCATCCCTTAATTTATCTAAATAATTACATTTAAACATTTATATTAATAATAATTAAAGATTTCTTATAAAATATTTGTTAAAAACCCTGTCCGTTTTTCATAAATTTCACCCCTTCATTTCGGACCCCAAAGAAGGGAAAGTTTCGGTTTTTCAATTTTCTCCTTTATTAATGTTCCAAGCTTTACCAGCATGCGAAATTTCAGAATTCTAGCTTGATTGTGTTAATTAAGCCTATACAATAAGTTTCACCCCTTCATTTTAGGTCCTGAAAAACAGAAAGTTTCGCTTTTTTGATTTTTCCCCTGGATACGGCCTTGATGTGAATAAAGATACATATAATGAAACTGTGAAAAATGTTGACTTTTCATATACCCAAGAGATGGCAGACTGTGTACTATTGAAATTTCCAAAATATAGATCCAGTTGCAAGTTTAATTAAGCTGAAGAATTAATGATCTGTGTAAATATATTTAGTGTAATTAATATTTCAATATATGTATGTGGGAAATAAGGGTAATAATTTCAAATAAAATTAAGTATCAATAATATAGCGATTTCTAAATTCTCTCACTCTATCCGCGGGGGTGTGTAAAAGTAAAACACTTAAAAAAGAAAAGGCTTCTTTTGATTAATTAATTGGTTATCTAATTAAATTATATAAATTAAAAAAAATTATCAAAATACTTGCATAACGTTAAATAACATTGGAAGACTAACAAATAAAATATTAAATCCGATTAGAAGTGTGAAGAAGATTTATGCCGAGGGGTGAACCGCGATTGGAATTATGTGGAATTATTATGGAATTCATTAGATAATGGCCCTTCATCTATTGTCTTCTACTTGGAAATCAAAGTGGAAGTGGAAGTAGGTGTACACTATATTAGATCGCGGTTCACCCCTAGATTTAGGCCTACCATACAAGGGGACTCCACATTAAAATTTATAGAAAAAGCTTTATTTTTAGTTTGTGATACTTTCTGAGATTAGCCTGTGCAAACAAACTAACAAACAATTTCTCTTAATATATGGGTTTTTAACGTCAAATTCGGACTTTTCCATATCAAATTAGGAATATTTAAAATCAAATTCAGGATGTTTCAAACCAAATTCACGATTTTAATAATTAAAATCAGACTTTTTCAAATCAAATTCAGAATTTATTAATAAACAGTTGAAAAAATAGAAAACAAGTTATAGTTAAGAAAAAGTTTTAATTTAATTTAACTTTCATGAAAAGTTTTCACCTAAAAAGCTAAAATTGGGTGCGTTCTAAGATATTTACGTATCAATTTTCAGCTCATTTTCAAGATTAGCATTTTGTAATCTCAAGAAATGTTTTCAGATAAAAAGCTCAAATTTGCTACATTGTAAGATATTTGGGAAACAATTTTCAGCTCATTAACTAAAACCTTTCAAGATTAGCATTTTGTATTCTCAAGAAACGTTTTCAGGGGGTGGTGGTGCATGGTGGAGAAGGGTGTTGAGGTGAGGGCCCAGAGGGGAAGTGGGGTATGGTGGAGGGGGTGGGGTGGAGCTCACGGGTGGGTTGGTGGGGTGGGGGTTGGGCATGGGTGCCAGGGTGCTGGGTGGGAGTGGGGCTTGGGAGTTGGGGGTCCAGGGGGCGTGCCCCCGCTAGCTAGAAGGGCCGCTGAAGGCGGGCCTTGCAGCTAGTACCCTATAATTTCTATTATAAAAAGTACACAAGCCACAGAAATAGATAAATAAATCAATAAATTTGTGGTTAGTGTACGGAGTCTTGAAATTTTCTTGAAATTATTTATTTATTTTATTAATAAAAGCTTCTATACTTACTCAAGACTGTTTATTCTAATCCAGTTTATATGCGTTGGGCACCCTCTCAAACGTCCTCTACCTTCAGAATAAGTAAATCTTCCCTTTAACATTCGCATTAAATAGTTTGTTAATTGACAGTTGACAGAGGGTTAAGTATTTAATAATTTTCTATCAGTTAAGCTTTAAGCGAAATATTATTATTATTAATAGTAATAATAATAACGCTTCCTTTTACTATCGTAACTTGAAAACAAGTGTCAGTTGCAGATAATGAAGATATATAATCTCAAGTTAATTAACTTTATATATACTAGGACAAGAAACTATATAGAGAAGTTAAGGAAATCCCTTAAGAGCATCATTAATTTTTTACTCATTCCCTTCAAAAATAAAATAAAATCTTATTCACAATGTTTGTCTGTCCGTCAGAGTATTGTAAATCATAAACTAAATAAGAAACAAACTTGAAAAAGTTATGAATTTTCATTTTTTTAAATTAAAAATTTTATTAATCGAATGATTATATTGGAGAGGGATGAATTTTTTCTAAGATATAAATTAAAAAAATATTTTTGATTATTATTATCTAAGTTTATTCTAATTGTATTATTTCTAAAAATGATGATATTTTTTTAAATAAACTGATATAGCCATACATGTGACTTTACCATCACTTGGCTTATATTTGATATTTTATGAAAATACTTATAAAATTAATAGTTTACGCGTTAAAAGATATTCCAATATTTTATGTAGAGCGAATGGACTTGAATTAATATTAAATGTCTGATGGGGCGAGACATCTCTCGATATAATAGACCAAAAGAATTATAAATGTGAAAGAAATCGATTTTATTTTATCGATTTAATCTATCTGAGGTTCAGGGTATGTCTTTTATATAAGAAAATAGCACTTTGATTAAGAATTTTGTAGTTTAAAAGAAATTGTATGAAAAGAAGTCCAATTTAAAATACACTAATAACTCTGTTGAATTATTTTTTAAATAGGAAATTAATAGATATTATGAATCAATTAATTATTAATAATATGCTTCAATTTTGAACTAAATCGGATAAGTAGTTTTTGAGAAAATGGTCAAAAACCCCAAAAAACCGCCATGAAAGCCCGTTTTAGAAACACTTTAAAAATCCACCCTTCATGTCACAAGTCAATGTTTCGTTTCATATGACTTTTTGAACTTTTTCAAAGGCTTCTCTTGCTTTCAAAAACGGCCTTTCATAGACAGTTTTCGGAGTTTTTGACCATTTTCTCAAAAAGTACTTAATTGATTTCATTCAAAATTAGATTAAATTATTAATAATTAATTGTTTTATGATATCCATTAATTTCATAATTAAAAAAATTCAAACGAGTTATTAGCGTTTTTTCAAATTGGACTTCAAATAAACTACCCTTTAAAATGCAAATTTCTTAAAAATAATTGTTTTATATAAAAGATAAATGACAACACACAAATATGAAATTTCAATAGATTTGAATAAATATCTAATGAGAAAAGAAATTAAAACTTTTTGCCATTTCTAGTTGATTCGCTCCCGGTGAGAAGAAATTGAATCTGTTCTTACAATTTCTATTAAACTACAAAATTATTAATAAAAATGCTATTTTCTTATATAATAGACATACCGTCAACCTTCAGATGGATTAAATCGAAAAAATAAGATCGATTTCTTTCTCATTTATTATACTTTTGGTTTGTTATCTCGAGAGATGTCTCGCCCCATCAGAAGAGACATTTGTTATAGATTCAAGTCTATTCGCTCTACATACAATATTGGAATATCTTTTAACGCCTAAACTATTAATTTTAGATATTTCAGTCAAATAACTTTTCTGTTGGAATTAATTTCTTCTTTAATAAAGGTCATTATATAAATTTGTGTACCTCAAAGGGTTAGGCAGTAATGGTGAAATTTATGTGAAAAGTTAGATAAATACAGTTCTAGAGGCTTTTATATTCTACATATTGAAAACCACTAATGAAGAAACATTTTGATATTTTAATTTATTAAAGGAAAGTTCAAAAATTTCTAGTTCATTCGCTCCCGGAGTGAAGAAATTGAATCTTTTCATACAATTTCTTTTAAACTACAAAATTATTAATCAAAATGCTATTTTCTTATATAATAGACATACCGTGAACCTTCAGATAGATTAAATCGATAAAATAAGATCGATTTCTTTTTCATTTATTATACTTTTTGTCTGTTATATCGAGAGATAGTTATAATTATCTCTCTATTTTGAACCTTGCACTGCATCATCAAAATCCTTTATAATTTTTTGTCTGGTCTCATTCAGTACAGTCCGCGGGTCGCGTATTGGACATCTCTGCTTTAATCCTTTAAATTTATGTTTACCTTTTATTTTATCTCAAATCAAATTTATATCATAATTCTCTATTGTTCAATAAATTCGTTTCGATTCTCGTTTCGAGTGGCGAATTAAAAGTCTAGAGATTAAAAGATTTATATATCAAAAAACACAAATAATAATTGACTAAGCAAACGTGATCATATTCTGTTCGCAGAGTTTTCGCTTAATGTAATAATAAAGTACAGCATATATGTATTTATATGTAGAGAGAAAGAGTAGATTTTTTTTGTAATTCATTTTTGTTATGCAAACAAAACACAAAACTAAATAGTGCCTATATATATATATTTACTTGAAAATACAATGCATAATAACAATGAGTCAACTTGGAGATTAGAGGTTTTATATTGACTTCTATTCCAAGTGGATTATATAAATTTTGCATTTTTATTTTATTTTTATTTTATTTTTTTAATATACCTATATAATAACTACTCTGGCGGTGTTTAGCGAACACCACATGAATGTCACTTACCCTGCATTAATAATAAACCTACATTAAAATAATAAATAAAACTATTAATTATTATTATCATTTCCGTCCATAATGTGTAATTAATTAATTCGAAAGTTTATAATGGGAATTAAGGACAAGTTTTCTTGTGTGATTTTTTTATTGTTCAACCAACGTTTCGACGACTTGTCCCACTTCTTCAGGGCTTCAAATAGTTACATCACACATTCGTCTAAAGTACATTATAGAGATAAAATGAAATAATGTACTTTAGACGAATGTGTGATGTAAATTTTGAAGCCCTGAAAAAGTCGGCAAAGTCGACGAAACGTTGGTTGAAAAATTAAAAGAATCACACAAGAAAACTTGTCCTTAATTCCCATTATAAACTTTTGAATTAATAAACATTATGGACAGAAAGGATAATAATAATTAATAGTTTTATTTATTATTTTAGTGTAGGTTTATTATTAATGCAGGGTAAGTGACATTCATGTGGTGTTCCCTAAACATTAATGTAAATAAAATAAACTTATCATCTTCAAAAATTCCAGACTCGGATACACTGTCCCCTATGTTTCCAGCCTTTCGATTGATTACTTTTAACTTTACCATATTCGAATCCGACTCGAGGCATCCAGCTAAAATCTGACCCCCGGGGGTAGAGACAAATTTTAAAAAATATATAACTAGTATCGTAATTAGGCTTATGGCTAGAAAGGCCGAAAAGCCAAAAAAAAAAAAAAAAAAAAAAAAAAAACTTTACCATATAGGGTATAATGGTCAAGTATTGTAATCGTGCTTGAAAAAAAGGTTTTTTTAGTTTTTTTTTTTAATTTCTCAAAAACTTAACTTAGCTTAAACATTTTAAACTTGGTTATCCCTATGACTTTTAGGGACTAGAAGAACTCTCTTCCCAACGCCTGTCTTTTATCTTCTATGTTTTATTTAATAAATTTTCTTAAATAAATAATATGATACGTCGTCCAATATGTATTCTGTGATGGAAATTTACCTTTTTTTTAAAAAATAAATATTGCTTGAAATGACAATTAATATGTATAAACTTTCAAAATGAGATATTTAAAGCCCAAGAAAGACAGATGTGAACATGGGCGCCGGGAGGGAGGTGCAAGGGGTCCACTTTCACCCCCTGTCATAAAAGAACATACACAGAAAAAGCCCCCCCCCCAGGACAAGAAAAAATTTAATTAAAAGTAAAAATTAACAATAAATTAACAAATGAAAATGAAAAAAATATTTGATAAATTTTAATCAATATTTTGACTATAAATTAAGTCAAAAATCACAAAATTTTTGTAAAATTCCAAAAATAAGGTTTTGAGAATTTCGAAGTTTAATAATTTAAAGACGAGACTTTGAAATATAATATTAAATTAAATTATTTATTGAATTTAACTTTAAAGGACATCATAGATATTAGAGAAATATTTTTACATTGCATATCAGAGAGGTTCGTCCCCTTAGGAATCGAACCCAAGCGCTAACTAAGCTTGCCGGGCCGTTAGCCAAACCCTTAAGACAAATCTCTCTCTGACATGCAACATATATAAGTATTATAGCTAGATTTTTCACTCCCTTCAACTCAAAGGGAATAGTGAAAATTCCTGCTAAACTGAAAAAGTTTTCAGTGACCCATGGATTTTACAGTGAAAACAAAGATTTAAGTATCTTTTTGGGTGTCTTTTTTTGAAAAAAGATCGAAATTATTTCAAAAATCAACCCAGTATATAATATTATTAAATGAATTTAACTTTAAAGGACATCATAGATATTAGAGAAATATTTTTACATTGCATATCAGAGATCAAAAAAAGACACCCAAAAAGATACTTAAATCTTTGTTTTCACTGTAAATTATTTAACTTTGAAATTGTCAAAACATTAATTTTGATATTTTCCGAAAATATTGAATAAAATATAATAGTAAACAAATTAATAATATATATTTTTTTAAAATAATTTTCTTTATAAAATAAATAAGCTGACGTGTTCTGATGTGACTTGACTTTACCATACAACCTGGCCCCTAAAATTATTTATAATCATGTAGGGGATTAGTACAAAATTTGGTTGAGTTTGGTAATTGGCCAAAATTTTCATTTTTTGACCCTATACCACCCCCCCCCCCCATTTTGAGCGGTTAGTTTTTTCATTTTTAGACTTCTGGGGGTCCACTGATTATGGATACAAAATTTGGTTGAGTTTGCTCAAACGGCCTAGATTTTTAATTTTAACCATCCCTCCAACCCCTTAAGTTTGGGTCGATATGCACCAAAATCTAATCAGCTCTTAATCTCAACGGACCAAAACTACGTGTGAAATTTGGTTTCGATATTCACACTAGTTTTTGAGTTAGCTCGTCCACAAAATTTGGTAACGCACAAACTAACAGACATTTTGACAAAACAATTATTATCTCGAAAAATATAATTTTTTCGATATTCAGTTATTAGAGCTTTTTTGTAGACCGAAATACCATGGTTTCGCTTAATTTTTTTAATCAAAATAGTTTCAGCCGTTTTTGAGATATTTCGAAAAAAGTAGGAAAACAACCACTTTTTTCATGCACGATTACAATACTTGACCATACCCTGTATGGTAAAGTAATATATATGACCCGCATGTGTTGGTTTTTATTGTGACCACACAGTCAACGCTCTTTACCAACTGACAGATCCTAATAAAGAAAAAAAATCAATTAAGAATCATTTTATTTATTATACTTCGAAAGCTTCGCATCTCTCTTGGCTTCAAATACCTCACTTTGAAAGTTTGTACATAATATATTTTTTGATTGAATTCTTGACTACATCTGATAAAGATTATTAGCAGAGCCAAGGTTTAAATAAAAATTGTTCCCCTTGATTGAATGAGCTGACATAATAGAAAGAATACAGTTTTCCCATTCAATATTCTCCTCCCTTCTCTTTGTGATGAAAGAAGACATACAGTTCTCGATTGGGCGGAGTAAAGATCTAAAGAGATATCCCCCTAAAAAGGAGGATCTCCAGACAATTAGTTCACACTCTGACTGGAGCAGAGTGACTTCACTTTGTACAAATGCCAGAGAAAAGGGAATAAAAAAAAAACGATCTGATCCTTTTATCATTTTCTGAAAGTATTAGGGAACACTTTGATGGGGTTTAAATTTAAGAAACTGTTTCAGGGTGTTTATTAGAGTGTAATTATTGTTGACTTGGAAATAATTTATCAGTCGAATGGGCATCAAAGAAATTGAAAGGAATTAATAATAAGGTATGGGCGTACAATTTTTAATAGTAAACGATTGAATAGAAATTTTATTAAAATCACACATAAGGTAAACCCCCAGTAGTGGACCATGCGCTAGTAATAGACCTTTGGGCAGAAAAGTTGATAAAATAAGAATTTATTACTTTTAGCAGCGTCAATTTTAAATGTATATTCAAGTTGTGATATCTAGCAACCAAGCTGTGCTGCTCGAATACGTGCTGTTCATCAATTTATTAAATTATTGACATTTATGTGAAGCGTTTCGTAATGTTTACTCTGGTGTGCTCTTTTCTAAACAATTTGGTTAAGGATTACTGCTGTCTCAATTGAAATATTAACCACTCACTATTTATTTAAATGTAAGTTTTTATATATTGATATTCTTGTAATAACGAGCTTCGAGGGCGTGCCGAAGGCACACCCTCGAAGCTCGGCCCTCCGATGCTGGTGCCCTGGCGGGCGGCGTCTCGGTCCAAAAATTTTATTCCTCTTAAAAAACCACACTCCAAATGTATGCCTATAAACTCCCGAAAATACATAGTCTCTTAAAAGTTTCGCCTCATTTTCGTCCTGACACAGCTACAGAAATGGGGCTCTAGATATGAATCTGGAAGTATTTTTTTGTCTATAATCTACAGCATTGTGATATTTTTTGTGTGGAAACAGATTTATTTAAATAAGTGGGATCGTGTGAGGAGGAGAATTATATTATATCATTTGGTCTGATGGAAAGCCGGGCTGGGCGCCCAAGCGGGGAGGGGCTGCTAGTTGGCGGTTGCCCCTCCAGATCCGAATGCTCGAATCCGATTCGATGCTCAGTCGAGATCGAGTTGCTTCACTTATAGCATGACTGATATATTATCAGTCATGCAAAAGCGTCGCAACGATCCGACTGAGTCATCTAGCGGCCGTGTCTTCAAGTCTCGTCGCCAGAGCGACAGCGGGCCGCTACACCACACCCTTTCTTTCCCTTTTTTTGGGGTGATTGCAATACCGACTTAGTTAATCGGGGTGGGCTCTACTCCACCTAGCCGGTGGGGCAAGAACTGCTTACTTAGCAATCACGTCGGGGTCACCAGTTTGTTAGGGCGCTCGTGCGTGCTGAGTGCTTTGTGGCGCTTTGTGCCGCGCCCCCCACAAAGTCGATGGGTCCTAACAATGTTGCGTGTGTGCAGGGCGTTGTTTGTGCCCTGATGGAAAGCCGGGCTGGGTGCCCAAGCGGGGGAGGGCTGCTAGTTGGCGGTTGGCCCCTCCAGATCCGAATGCTCGAATCCGATTCTCAGTCGAGATCGAGTTGCTTCACTTATAGCATGACTGATAAATTATCAGTCATGCAAAAGCGTCGCAACGATCCGACTGAGTCATCTAGCGGCCGTGTCTCAAGGCTCTTCGCCAGAGCGACAGCGGGCCGCTACATACACAACAAAATGATAATTAATTAATTATGTTGTTTTTAAATTATTTAATATCCTATTTTATCTCATTTACCCCACCCTAATTAATCTAGCCAAGTTAAATGTCTGGATAAAGATTAATTAATGATGGTCCACTACTAGTGCTAAGCATGGTCTATTACTAGATTTTAGATGGTCCACTACTAGCTCCAAAACATTAAGATGGTTTTATATTTTTTTTAATTAAAATGGATAACTTTATAAAAGTTTTTAATTAAGAAATATTAGCAAATAATATAAGCCTTCAAACAGCAGTTTTAGGTAAAAATGATTATAGTGAAAACAAAGGAAAATTTTTCTTAAATGGTCCACTACTGGGGCTTTTACCTTAATTATAATTATTTATTGAACACGAATAAATAATAAAATAATTCTACGACGTTTTGATCGACTTATTCTGCGATCGATCTTACGTATGAAACTGATGTGGCCATCCACATGACTTTACCATAAACGTGCCACCTCTTTTATAGTCTTATATTTAATACTAGCTGCACCACCTTCGGCAGCCCTCTTGCTACCCAGAAGACGTAGCCCCTGGACCCCCACCTCCTCGTCCCACCCTCGCATCACCACCCACACCCCGCCACGCAAAAATTGTCGGAGCGAGCAATTGACATATATACTTGTTAAATTAAATTATTAAATGATTAATTTTAATAAATTTAAATTTTATAAATATACTGCAGTACGCATTTGTCTCAATTCCGCAAGTCCGGAATAATAATAATAAGTCTTTGTAAATTGTGCCTTTTTAAAGGAACTTTTATTTTTTTAACAGAGTTTGCATTTTTAAGTTTGTTATGAAGAAAAATGATTTTAAGTTAAAGATTTATTATTTCACTATCTATATACTTCTTAATAGTATTTCAGTTTAACCCTCTACGTATCCGAAAATCATATTTGGCACTGACTTATAATATCTGGACTTATAAAGGGTCCCATATCTCAAATAGCTTAGGGCCTTATCAAGTCTAAATCTGGCCCTGCAGAGTACATACGGTTCAGACCAATTTTAGGTACTTAGGCCCAGGGACATAAAAATTTATATATTAATAAATGTTACAGCACCTATGAGTCAAGATTGACTCTTGTCTTAGAATAAATATTATAATTGGATTTATATTTATTTAGATATACAAACAGCTTGTATATAAGGAAATTATTTAAATGAATTAATTGAAAGAAGTAAAAGTAAATTTTCCTGACACTGATTTGTAGTTGATCTTAAGTTCTTTATACTTTCTCTAGTTAAGACATCCAAATTACCAAGTATAACAGTTTTAAAACTAACAAAAAGTATAATTAAAACTGCTTAAAGTTATAATCTCTATTCAATTTAATACCCCTTAATTTCTTTTGTGGTCCCCGAGGGTGGAAAAACAACGCTTGGTCCGAAAAAGTGGAGTAGATTATAAAATAGTATATTACTTTGTAATTTTAATGAAATTACAACTTTACAAGCAAACATAAGTATTTAACATTGTTGAGGAAGTCGCTCGATTTTTAAATTTAATCACAAAAATATAAGTTTTAACAGCTACTACATGGGATTAAAGAAGGATATGAGGAATGATAATTTATTTTTTAAAAGGGTCACGGATATAATAATCCATGACTATCCATTATCTATTGACATGTAAGAACGTGCAAAGATCTAAAAGACAAGTCCTGACTAGTTTTACCCCAGGAGAGAAATTATCAATTAATTGTGATTGTTCTAGAAAAGCGCAATTCCTTGTCTCCTTGTACTAGAATGATTTAACAAATAAATAATATATATATATATATACAGATATATAATTTTGATATATATGTGTATATGTTTATTTGCATCAAGCAGAGGACAACCTCTTTGTTTCTCTTTGTGAATCAACAACTCTGCTACTTTCGGCAAAAACAAAAACTTTTCAATTATATACATAATTGTTTTATGACTAAATAAATAAGTTTCTCTTATTTCGTGTTCGGATTTCACGGGGTTCGGATTTGAGCGATTTCACTGTATTTCATAAATTAATCAAATTTTGTTCTTAAAAAAATAAATATAAATTAATAAAAAAATGTTTCGGATATTATAAAGCGTTTGAAGATTTTTTTATAAGAGATATATACCTATATGTTTATTTGCATTAAGCAGAGAAAGGACAAGCTCATTTATTTCTCTTTAAGAATCAACAACTCTGCTACTCACGGCAAAAGAAAATCTTTTCAATTAAATGTTATTTTTCAGTGAATTGAGATGAGAGATGGAAGATTTCGTTAAAATGAGTAGAGCTTAGTTTTGATATTGTATTGCAAGAATTGCTCTTTCTTCTTTTGAGCAAATGCTAAAGAATGAAGCAGCAGCGCCTTGGGCTGAATGGGATGTTGAAGCTCTCATTTAATGTTTAATTGATTTCTGGGCGGCCAGCCAGCCAGTGGGGGTGGATTTCCGAGATTGCGAGTTGGCGTAGGCCATTATCAAATGGCCCAACTGCCATCTCGGTGTCGAGTTACTTTTCTCCATCCACACGGGCTGCTGTCAATGTCATTCTTGGCAAAAGTCGGAAATCCAATAGCAGGGGGGTCATATCTACTCGCTTGCTTGCTCCTCTCAACAAACTTTTGTCGGGGATTAAGAAAACGGCGGCATCTCCCCCAAGCAGACCCTCCCGTCCCCCAAACCCACCCCCCACGGGGTGAGTTAAAATTGCACCCAGCGAAACATTATTTGTTTTGAATGTATTTGGTAATAAATATTTGAGAGGTAAAATTCTTAAATCAACATTTATGACTTCAAAGAGAAGAAACTGAAATTACAATTGAGATGTTTAATTTAAAGATTTGATAAAGGGAAATCAATCAGGTTGTCCTCTACTTGATGCCAGAGCTGGTCGGTAATAGGGATGGCAAATTATTTCAATATATCGATATAGCTTTTAGCGCTATATCGATATATTTTTATTAATTATTTTTTAGATATTAACATACCAAAAACTAACCAGTAATTACATGTAATCAGATTGATGATGCCTGAAAGTAATAGTTAATCTGTAATCTAATTAAGCAAAACCCATGTAATCTGTAATTGATTACTGAGGCCCTGTAATCTGAACACCTCTCCTTGATGCAAATAAATATGGTATATATGTTGTGGCCACTTGGTGAAACAAGTCATATCGTAAAATGCCAATATACGATATTAATATATTGTAATATAAGAAAAATATTGGTGAAATATAACAATAAAATTAGAATGAAATTATTGTAATAATGCGGAATACTACTCTGCAATATTCCGGCACTATTAGATATTAACAATTTATTCTGCTTCAAGTGCCATACTCGGTTACGAGCGTCGGCGATTACAATGGAGGGTATTAATTTGAAAGTTTATAATGGGAAAATAAGGACAAATTTTTATGTGTGACTTTTTTATTTATCAGCCAGCGTTTCGTCGACTTTGCCGAGTTCAAATAGTCATGCCACATATTCGTCTAAATTTCCTTTTTATCTTCGTTAGCATTGAAAACCATCAGAAGCACATATTTCAAAAATATACATTTTTTTTCTAATGTAATTGTTAATATAAAGAATAGAAGGAAAAATTGTTAATGTGAATGTGCCAAATATTTTTTGAAATTTTTGTTTCTGATGGTCTTCAATGGTAACGAAGATAACAAGCAGGTTTAGACAAATGTGTGGAATGACTATTTGAAGCCCTGAAGAAGTCGGCAAAGTCAACGAAACGTTGACTGATGAATAAAAATCACACATGAGAACTTGTCCAGATTTTCCTCTAAAAAACTTTCAAATTAATACTAATTATGGACGAAAATGATAATGATACTTGGAGAGAGGTACAATCTGGTCCCACACCATCCCCGACCACCTACCCACCGCGAAACACGACTTATATAGCCAGAGTCCCCACCAGAGGCCAGCCGAAAGTCAGCGGAGCCGCACGAATCCTGACGGGGAGACGGGGAGACGGCTCGATTGGGGGGGGGTCCCTCCCCGCCCAGGTAGCCTCCCCTGAGGCCGGCGGAGTTAGAGGTGGGGAAGGGGCTTTCAAAGGATCTCATTAGGAATGATTTTGAAATAAAAAAGAGGGGGGGGGGTTCTTTTAATAAATATCATTTATCCAATTTTTTTTCTATACATACTATTATACAGATAAATTATTATTCAAACACATACCTACATAATATACCATATAATTTGATTATTTATACTAATACACGAGGGGTGATCCGCGATTGGAAGTAGGTGTACACCTCTTTGGAAGTATTTTGGAAGTACTTGGAAATATATGGAAGTGCTTGGAAATATTTGAAAGTAATTGAGAATATTTGGAAGTACTTGAAATATTTGGAAGTACTTGGAAATATTTGAAAGTACTTAGAAATATTTGGAAGTACAAGTGGAAGTAGGTGTACAGCATATTAGGTCGCGGTTCACCCTCGCTAATACATTTCATATTCAAAAGTTAATACATTTTTTGAAGATGAACAGTAAGCAGGAGATTGAATCCTCAAGTGATCTGTAAAAGAAATACACAAAATTAATATTTTAATATAAGTAATTCTAATTCGTCATATAAAATATTTTTCTATTTTATAAAAATATTATTTCCAATCTTATTTTTTTTCAGATGGAGAACTCATTTCGACCAGTCCACAAATTAACAAGAAGAAAAGAGAAAAATTATACTTGTAATATTTTATTTAAAATATTTTCAAATTAATTATTTTCTATTATTTGAATTTACTTAATTTTAATAAAAAAAACTAACAAACTGAAGCATTATTTGATTATTTATTTTATTAATTAAAATAGACACTTTTTTTTACTAACTTAAGATTATAAGTACTAAATATAATAAGATATATTTCCTAATAAACATGGTACATTTTTTTTATAAATTTTATTAAATCAATTATTTTACATTAATTAATGTATACATTGTATTTTAGCTTTAACTTCGGAGATTATTTCTCCACCATCGACTGTCCTTGATCATCTTTTTAGTCCTTGTTTTTAATAAGAGGGAAAACTAATTAAATAAAAACCCTCTTTTCCGATAATTATTCCAATTCCATTTTGTCTTTTCCTCCATGGTACAATTTTTTTTTTTAAACTAAACTAAGAGATGTGCATGATCATTTGTGGGATATTGTCCAAAATGAATTTTTCTTTGAAATTATTTTATTTTATTTTATAGAGGGATAAAAATAAATTGTTTTAATTGAATGTAATGGAAGGCAGCCCAGAGGTAGTGAGGAACGAAAAAATTAACACATATAAAATAAGGTGTAATTTATTGGAATCCTTCCTCCTTTCCTTTCAAACCGACGTTTCGGAGGATTTTTCCCTCCTTCTTCAGGGTTTCAAAGGGTCAATGAATAAAACAAATAAAATGTTTCATTCATTGATCCTTTGAAACCCTGAAGAAGGAGGGAAAATCCTCCGAAACGTCGGTTTCAAAGGAAAGGAGGAAAGATTCCAATAAATTACACCTTATTTTATGTGTTAATTTTTTCTTTCCTCACTAACTATGGGCTGCCTTCCATTACATTCAATTAAAATTTCTACTAGTCCGTCTCTCTCCAGAGAAAATTTCGTTGCAAATAAATTGTTTTATTTAATATTATAAAGAAAAAAATTATTTATTGATTGTAAACGTGTTCTTTATTGTTTTTTTTTAAGATTTGTATTTTTTAATATTTAATATTATATTAGGGAGAAATAAACTGCAACGGATCGTTGCTAAGCTTTATCCAAATTCATTTGAAATATTAATATGTTTATTCCTTTATTATTAGTCAGATATCACTTGCAATTTGCAATTCACCTTGACTTTAAAAATAATGATCGATTCTCATTTAATACTCGAGAAATAACCATTATATATTGGATTTTTGACGTTTCGATTATTATTAGTATCGATTGCTCAAGACATGGAGGAATCGACTTAAAATCAAAGATAGGGATCGATTCTCATCTAATACTTGGGGAATAACAATTCTAGATTAGATTTTTAACCCTTCGATTATTATTGGTAACAATTGCTGAAGACATGGAGGAATCGGCTTAAAGTCAAAAATACGATAGATTCTTATCTAATACTAGAGGAATAACCTTATTGCATTCCATTTTTGATGTTTTGACTATTAATGGCAACCTGAAAACGTGAAAGAATCGACTTAAAATCAAAAATACTAAATTCTTTTTTGGTAAACAACTCAAGCTTGAATATGTATACAATTTTTGCTCGTTTAATGAGAGTAGATAGATAATAATAGCATTGTAATTATTTTTGTTATATTTCAGGAATATTTTTCTGAAGATGAAGTGTTTCACCAAGTGACCAAGACATATCCGTATATACCATATTTATAATTCGTCTGTTCAGTGACCTGCTTATTACAACATAACGAATTTATTTAAGTCCAATCTGCTATTTGATTCCAAGAGAAATAACATAGCAAATATTTCAAATTAGAAAGACTGATTTGAAGTCTCAAGCATAAATAAATTACATATAATATACATATTTATATTTTGATATATTATATATGCCATAGCAATTAGTTAAATAAATATTCGCACTGCCAAATTTCGTTTTTTTTTCATTTCCTAGCCCTGAAATAAAAATAGAAAGATTATTATTAGAAATCCTATTAGGAAGCTACACTGGTTGCATAAGTACAAGGGGTTCCCATGAAGTCTAAATCAGGGATCCATTCATTATATTCATTCGAAAATACAATTTTTTGGATCAGGGCTGTCCAACCCGCGGCCCAGCATTACAATGAGTGTGGCCTAACATAATATCATAAATTTCCTTAAAACATTGAAATTTATATGTAGAGATATATTTATTCCCTTTTTCGAAATATGAATTTACATTTGTACAATACGTGAAGCTTTTTTCAAGAATTAAATTCACTAAAAGCAAAATTTCATTTTCTAAAATATTTATTATTTCAGTAATTTATATGCCACAGCACTAACCAAGTATATAGTTATATCATTCTAGTACAAGGAGACAAAGAATTGGGATTTTCTAGAACAATCACAATCAATTGATTTCTCTACCGGGCTAAAACTTGTCAGGACTTGTCTTTTAGAACTTTACACATTCTTCCATGTCAATAGATAATGGATAGTCAGGGGTTATTATATCCGTGACCCTTTTAAAAAATAAACAAAGAATTGGGTTTTTCTAGAACAATCGCAATTAATTGATGAATTAATTAGAAATTTCTAAGTCTTAAACGTGCAGGAAAAACTAGTCCGAGCATGTTTTTTGTCTGTCTTTCTGTCTGGATCCCCTACATACATAATGGCTAAGCTATTGTAATATAACCTGTTTTCAATGGAAGAATTGATTAATTCATTTTCTTCGTAAATTATTTACTCATAATAAAAAAATGTTGTTTTTTTATGTATTTTTTTTTATATAACTTTTTAATATGTTTTTGTAAAAAATTAAAAAGTTTTACTCTTAGCATTTAAAAATATATAGTACCTAGTTAGGATAAAAAAATACAGATGTAAAAGCTTTTCTAAAAAAAATTGTTTAAACAATAATTTAATCACACAAGATTTGAAGAAGAAACAAGAAAAAAAGAGTTAGAGAAGAAAAATTAAATATTAATGGGAAATAATAACAATTTTGAGAGCTGAACTCGAAAACAAGCAAAAAATAAAAAAATAAAATTGCAAGTTTTGTTGAAACAAAAGAAACTTGGATTAAAACAAAATGAATAAATTATTAAGAATTTTTTTTTTAATTAAATTTTCAGTCAAGTTAAAATAAGAGAAAAAAAGAGTTATCTATAAAATTTTAATTATTTTTTATAAAATATATTGTTTAGTGGTTTTTGAAAAAAAAAATTAAGAGAAACTAAACTTAGGTTATTAAGAGTATCACTGAGGGGGTGTCAATATAAACATACACCTATATATTATAACTGAATATATATATATATATATATATATAGGTACGTATTTATATATAACTAGCTGCTCAAGGGTCAGCAGGCCTTCTGCACCTAGACCCTTCTGGCGGCTTGCTCCTGCCGGGCAGCGTCTCAAGACAGCCAAAAGTTTTTTTTATATTTATTTAACGCATTGGCAAAATACGATCGCCATCTGACCAATCAGAATCGTTCTAAAAATTCAGCGCCATTGGCTATGCACTGGGCAATCATATCGTTTGGATCATACAAACATACTTACTTTTCCATTTTTAAACGACTTTAAAAAAAGAGGTGGTTATCAATTCAACGGAATGGCTTTTTTGTGTGTTTATTCATTGATTTCTCTCCTACAATGTGGACCGATTTCGATGATTTTTTTTTTATTGAAAAGGGGGTACTTTCCGATTGGTCCCATTTTAATTTGGTCAAGTTCTGAATATTTTCAATGACAAATTAACGAAATTCTTCAATTCTTTTGAGCAAATAATGGAAAAATCTTTTATAAATAAAAAAGGTCGAACGGCCGAATGTGAGAACAAAAAGCCTACCCATCTACCTGCCATGCATGGTAAACATCACTAAAAAGGGATAAATTAAAATAATTTTTAGAAAAAAAACCGACTTCAAAAAAATTAAATACAACAAAATAAAATAATAAGAACTCAAAAATAAAATAAAATGCATTAAAAGGTATGAAATAATTATCTTATTTAGTTACAACTAAACGACGAAATTTTTCCATGAAATCACTTTCTGAAGTCGATGCCAATCATAAATTTTATAAATCGCAGTCGATGGATCTTATTTAGTAAGTTTGGCGGGTAATGAAGACAACATCGCGTAAGCTCGCTTAAATAGTTTATTTAGTACCGACTTCAAAAAGTGAAATCACTGAAAAATTTCGTCGTTTAGTTGTAACTAAATTACATCATTATTTTATAGCTTTTAGTGTATTTTATTTTATTTTTGAGTTCTTATTATTTTACTTGTTGCATTTAATTTTTTTGAAGTAGGTTTTATTTTTTTTCTAAAAATTAAATATATATATATATATATATATTGGAGGATTTTTTTAAATAGAGATAATTTCGAAGTCTTAGCCTTCATCTTTACACTTTTTTAAATAAATAATTTATTTGTTAGACGAAAATTCGTTTTAATAAAAGTTAAAATTGCCGATAAAAGAAAACTTTGATTTTCTAAAAAAAATCACGGAAGACTGTCATGTACTAAATCCGATCATGAATAATTTTTATTGCATGTCAGAAGGGTCGTGTTCAGCACATCGAGAATCGAGATCGAGTGCCAAAAATAGCAATCCGGGCCAAGATTGCACCATGGTTGTTAAAAAATAATTTTTAAGAAAAAAATAAAACCGACTTCAAAAAATTAATGCAACAAATAAAATACACTAAAAGGTATAAAATAATTATTATCATATTTAGTTACAACTAAACTACGAAATATTAACATGAAATTACTTTTTGAAGTCGGTGCCAAACAAACTATACCTATAAGCGAGCGTACCCACCAAACGTACTAAGTAAGATCCGTCGAGTGCGATTCATAAATGGTATATGTTTGGCACCAACTTCAAAAAGTAATTTCATGTTAATATTTCGTAGTTTAGTTGTAACTAAATATGATAATAATTATTCTATACCTTTTAGTGTATTTTATTTGTTGCATTTAATTTTTTTGAAGTCGGTTTTATTTTTTTCTTAAAAATTATTTTTATTTTTCTCTTTTTAGTGATGTTATTAATAGTGATCATATCATCAGAACTTGACCAAATCAATATGGCACCATCCCTAAGATACCTCCTTTCCAATAAAAAAAGAATCATCGAAATCGGTCCATAAACAAAGAAGTTAGGCCTAAACAAACCTAACAAAAAAGGTCTAATACCAATAAAGAAAATGGGACCAATTGGAAGGTAGACTGAACCCAATGCAAATTTTTTTTTCAAAATCGGTTCACAATTGACGGAGATATGAGGTAACATAGACACAAAAAAAAATCGGTCGAATAGAGAACTTCCTCCTTTTTTGAAGTCGTTTAAAAATCGGCGGTAACCATCGATGTGACGATAATATCGACCTGAAAACATCGATGTATTAATATTGGGTTGGGCAATAAGTTCGTTCGGTTTTTTTCAAAACAAAAAACAAAAATTATAACAATAAATTAATCAATTATGTATTCGCCGTTACTGTTTACAACCTCCTCCCACCTCTCGACCAATTTGTTGATGCCGTTCCGCCAAAAATCGCCCGGTCTGGTGTCGAAGAAGTTGTTGAGCCAGTTTTTGAGATCCTCTTCGCCGTCGAAGGTAACACCCCTCATTTGATTCGACAAGGAGCGGAAAAGGTGATAATCTGTTGGCGCAAGGTCCGGAGAGTACGGTGGATGTTGAAGAACCTCCCATTCGAGCTCTTGGAGTGCGGTTTTGACGACTTATGCAACATGGGGTCTGGTGTTGTCGTGGAGCAAGATGACTTGGCCTTGTCGGTCAGGTCTTTTCACTCGCATAGCCTCATTTACGCGGCGTAATTGGGCAATGTAGAGCTCCTTGTTGACCGTTGCGTTCCTTTCAAGCAATTCCCCCCAGTGTATCATGCTTTCCCAGTCCCACCAAACGCAGATCATGGTCTTTTTCGGGTGGAGATCTTGCTTGACTCTCGGCGTCGGCGTGTCTCCTGGGGCCACCCACTCCTTTCTTTGTTTCATATTGACATACAGTCACCATTCCCCGTGACGATTCGGTACAAAAAGCGCTGTTTATGGCCGTGTGTTGCTCGATGGCGCGCAAGGTATTGAGCAGCGATTTGAAGACGATTTTCTTTGTTGACTTTGTTAAGCTTGTGAGGCACCCAGGCTCCGAGTTTTTCGGCAAATCCCATTGAGTGAAGATGATTGAGGTTAGTCTTATGATCGCAGTTCATTTTTTTGGCCAATTCACGACTTGTTTGGCGACCATCTTCCTTTAAAAGTGCCTTGATATGCTCCTCATCGAATTCTGCAGGTCGTCCGATGCGAGGCATGTCTCCGAGGTCAATGTCGCCGTTTTTGAACTTCGCAAACCATTTCTGTGCTGCGCGCTCACCTATGACACCTTCTCCATACACGTTGCATATGCCACGAGCGGCATGCTTTTTGACCGCAATGAAAAGCGAAGAAAAGTAGGTGTCGAAAATGCTAATTTTTGCCACCTGGGTATTCCATTGCTAAGAGTGGAAAGTAGGAAAAACTAAAAATATTCGAAAAAACAAATAGCACAATCCTGTAGAGCAGAAAAGGCACTGTCTAATGAATACAAACCCTTTACTCTACAACAAACAAATCCTTTAAATAATCCTCTTTGAAAAAAACCGAACGAACTTATTCCCCAACCTAATATATTAAATAAAAATCATGGTTTCAGAAAATTAAGCAAAATACATTAATTAAGTGAAATATTTTTATGATCAATCGATATTTTGTTGAAAGCAATATTCTGTCAATACGTTCTCAATTTCCGACTCAGTATTTATTAAAATTAATCAAAAAAAAACTCTGTAAATATTTAAAAACATCGATGTCAAGGAGAAACATCAATGTAGCAAAAACATCGGTTGTTTTCCATCGATGTAGTAAACATTGATCATGGAAATGAAAACATCGATGTTCATCCCTATTTCACAAGTCACTATATATAATATAAAATAAAACAATATATATATATATAGTTCTATATTGATTTTTTTTCTTGTGGGTAAATATTTATATTCATGAAATTCATATTAAACATACATTTATATATATATTTTTCTTTCCTTCTTTTATAGCTTTTACTAAATATTTGAATATAATTTTTTTTTTGTTTAGATTTGAATAAACAATCTCTGTTTGTTTTTTATTTATTTTCGAGTGGTTTTCAAGAACAAAAGTTAGGGAAGTTAATTTGAGGGGGATCATGTAAAATTATTACTCGGTACTCCCGGGAGGCAGGGGAAGGCTGTCTGCCGGGCGTGCCTAGTATTGAATTGACTAAAAAAATTTAAAAAAATAACATGACATGAAATTGTTTAATAAAAATGACTATAAAAGGTCTCAGTGTTAATTCTTACAGTCCTTAAACTTTTACTTGAACCATCTGATGTTAAATATTTTAGCTTGTAAATAACTAAAAATATAATTATTACGTTAGTACGATTTCGCTAAAAATTGGTGAACTTATCAATTCTCATGAGTTATTAGTCGTGTATAAATTTTAATCCGATTCAAATAGAGGAAGGGGGTGTAAATTAGTCATGTCGGAAAATAAATATTTTAAACGTTCATATCTCGTCTTCGGAAAGTCGCAGAGCCTTGAAATTTGAAACTTAAGCTATTTAGAGGCAAAAAGCTACCGAGCATCGCTCGGTGCCCCAGGCACTATCTTATCTTATTATATTAAACGAGCAATTAGAATATAGAATCGGGTTCTCAAAAACGGCTCTAACAATTTGGATGAAATTCACGGGTTACGAAGGTTTTTGGGTAGACAATTCGATCTGTTACAGTCTCATCTTCGGCTAAGTTGATTTTGATGGGTTTATTGTTAATTAAAATAATTATTCACGAGTGGTCGTTTGAATAAAAATTTATAATTTTTTTAATTTTCTTTTAATAAAATTAATTGTTTTTTCTTTAATTCTACTCATTACAAATATTACAAATATTAATGGTGCCGCTCAATGCAGCTGGGAATATTAATTTAATATTAAGAAAAATAAAAAATTAATTATCGATAAGAAAGTGGACTGTATGTAGTTTTTAATGGAATTTAATATAAATTTTTGGTTTATAAAATATGAATTTTTAAAATTGAATACAAGTGATTTTATGTTAGGATTAAATTAAAACTATATATATAAAAATAAAGAAGTTAAAGTTTCAGCTAATTGCAAAATCTATAATTGCACAAAATATAAGTAAATTATATATATAAATAAATTATATATATAAGTTATAAAGTATTTAAAAGTTAAGGCAATTGCAAATAATATAATCAAAGTAATAATATAAATTAATTCAACTTAAGATGAAGAAAATGTTCGTATACTTCCGTTTAATTTTAGTAAAGTTAAAGTTTAGTTAATTAATAAAACAAATTGCATTTTTTAGCACAAAAAAATTGCTAAACATATAATATATAGCCAGATGATCGCAGCGGGCAACACAATTTAATCTATTCTCTATTTGGTTGTAAATCAAATAAACAAATAGAAAAAAAACTATAGATCAATCTAAATTGATGAAAAAACAAATAAAAATATGCCTGCGATCTATCTGCTATTATCATGAATTTTGGGCACTCAACAATTCATATTAACGCTCTCTGCGTAGGTTTAAAAACAAATGTTGCTTATCGGTTTATCACATTAATTAATTAGTCATCTGGTTGGGTGTCTGATTGTCTGATTGTCTGATTGGGAAGAAACAAAATAAACAGATTAATAAACTCAATTAATTAAGGTAAAGCAAATGTAGAAACATAATCCAGAGATGAAGAAAAAAAAAACCTTTTACCTGATTGGGAGAGAAAACAAGATGCGATTACATTGTAAAATTCAACAGTTTTCCAGTATTCGAGGAGCTATCAAATGAGTTAAGACCATTCTTAACGACATCAGAATAAAGAAAGAGTTTAAGATAAATTTCGTGTTAAGGTTAGAAATAAAGCAATGAAAATAGAAAGAAGATAGCAATTAGTGCCTCAAAATATCGATGCATACAGCCCTATCTATTTTCCCATTTGACACGGCCGTAATTTTGAAAATGAATATTTCGCGAGGTCTATTTGCCAGCACCAATTAATATATATAACAATTTAACTAATTAAAGGTATTTTTTTATAAAATAACTAGCTGCAAGGCACGCCCCCTGGACCCCCAGCCCTCGAAATCCACCCTCACCCCATACTCCCCCCCCCCGAAACCCACCCCCGCCCCCCACACCACGACCCGCACCCCACCCACCTCGGACCCCGCACCCCATCAACCTTCAATAATAAGAAGAAGGAGGTATCATCGTTCGAATTGTCGGATTTTTTAAGATGATGAAATTGATATTCTAATAAATTATTTTATAGAAAAACTAGCTGCAAGGCCCGCCTTCGGCGGACCTCTTGCTAACCAGGGGCCAATCTCCCTACACCCCACCCCTCGAATCCCACCTTCACCCCCACTCCAACCCACCACACCCCCCGAAACCCACTAAGCACCCCCGCACCATGCCCAACCCCAACCCCCACACCACCACCCCAACACTCCATTCCACACTCTAACCCACTAACCCCCTCACCACCCCCACCCCAAAATACCTCCAGCACCCCCACCCCCGCACCATGTACCCGTCCCCAACCCCCGCCCCCACACCCCACCCCGTGCACTCCAACCCTGCGCACCACACCCTCGCCTAGCCCTCTGGACCCCACCCCCGCTATGCCCCCTGGACTCTACCCCGCACCACCTCCTGCACCCTCACCCTACTCCGCCTCACTCCCCACCCCCATTCCACCCCGCACCCACCCTCCGCATCCAGTTTTTTCATTTCTAGCCTTCTAGTGACCCACAGATTATGTATACAAAATTTGGTTTAGTTTGGCCCAAGAGAAAGAATTTTCATTTTTTGACCCTCCCCCCATTTTGGGTGGTTAGTTTTTACATTTCTAGCTCTCTACAGGCCCAGAGATTATGTATACAAAATAGTTTAGGAGTTATTTGATAATTTTCATTCGTGCACCCCCAAATCCCCTTCTGGGGTCAAAATATCAAAACGTTATATTGCTAAAAACGTAAGTTAGAAGACATCTGATGTAAATATGAAATTTCATAATAATCCCTTCAGCTGTTTTTACGTGAATCGTGAGCAACTTTTCGGAAACCACTGAAACAGACAGACAGACAGAAATTTTGTTGAGGGTGTTTTCGTTCATAACTTTGCTTGAAACGTGTGCAACCAAAATTTGGCGTGATTTGGAGCAATGTACAGACAAAACCTTAATTTTATATATATAGATTTATTAGAATATCAATTTCATTCTCTTAAAAAATCCGACAATTAGAAGGATCGTACCTCCTTCTTTAAGATTTAAAAGGGTCAACGAAAGAACCTCGGTGTATATTAATATTATTTTTAATATTGTAATTACATTCAAAACTTTGTGGCCAGTGATACGTCTTGATGATGGTCATAGCGGCTGAAACGTTGGTAAAAATATAAATTAAGTTTTATTTCAATTTTATTTTGGCTGCTATTAAAAATCGACCTTTTTAAGCTAGTTGTTTCACCATATGGATTTGCTTAGAATTTGTTTGAAATTTAGAGAGATTATTATTTAAATACTTCTGCATCGATTGGTGGCAAAACGAAATTTATGAACAATATAGTTCCGGAGATATTAAATTCCAAAGATAGAGCTTTTCAGACTCTTATACATTGCACTATACGGGATATCGGAAAGTTTACATACATATTTAATTATAATTAAGAAACTTTTCTTACCATTGTTATAAGAAACTCTTCTTATTATTTTTATAAAAATCTAAACCAACATTAAACAATAACTAATACATTTTTTATGAAAATTTACAGTAAAAACAAGCTGGCAACAACGCATGTATTTAACCTAAAAACAAGGGATTAACTTAAATACTTTTTTTACGTTTTTTTCGCTTCAGCCATTTACGCAACAGCTTTCAATCGATTACTAAGAACTTTTTGTTTTATAAATCTTCCTTTATAATGTACTTTATCTGACATTTCTGTGATAAAATATATACATTATACAAGCTCGGACAGTGTTGTCAGATTTGTCAAAAAAGCACGGGATTGGCTAGTAGTGCTACATAAATAGCAAAAAGTTTTGGGCAAATGAATTATGAAACATTATTGTCAGTTCTATATACTCTAGCATTAACTTTTTTGCTACTATTGTCGCGAAACAACTATCTAAACTGAATTTCAAATTAAAAATAATATTGCACTAATTACCCTGGCAGTCGATGGGCCATTAAACTAAAAAAATAATATTAATATATCGCTTTTAACTGAATCAAAAAAATTACCGGGCATCGCTCGGTGTTCCAAGTACTGATAGATATAATTAAAAATAAATCAATCAATTCTGCATCTCTATTGGATAAACGAGCAGTACCAGCGTCGCTGGTGGCCCTGGCGGGCAGCGTCTCGAGATGTGATCATTAGCTGTCCGTAATTATATGTTTTGAAAAAAATATTTTTTCAAATAATGAATATTGATCAAAGAAAGATTAAAAATATCAGTAAATGCTTTATAAATACTTTATTAGAGCATGCAACCATTTCTCTCGAAGTTCCCGATCCGTTGGAAACCTATTTCATTATTATATTAAGATAAGATAACAGTAGCCGGCAAAATTTCAAATGAGCCGCGAAGTAATAAATTAAGAATTAATCTCATTATCCCATTAAAACATATATTATAAATTAAATATATATATATATATATATATATATATATATATTTTAAAATTAATTTGTCTACTAAAATTTCAAGAATTTATATTTTTCTTAAATTCAAAAAAAAATTAATTTTCACGGTATGAATTATTTCCAAAAAATATATAATATATTTTAAAATTAATAAATTTGTCTACTAAAATTTCAAATGAGACACGCCGTAAATCTAATATTCTAAGCTATATATAGAGGAATATATTAATATATAGAGAGATTATAGATATATAATATAGAGAATAGAGATGTTTTATTTGAAAAATTTGACAATCTAACAACTGTCATTGAATATTATTTGCTTTTTCTCCCACATGTTTGTCCTTGCTGCGCCACGGGTATTGTCTGAAAATGGCTTTTATATATATAAACGAGCAGTACCCGGCGTGCCTACGGCACGCCCGGCACCGCTCGGCCCTCCGGGCTGGTGGCCCTGGCGGGCAGCGTCTCGAGATGTGATTATTAGCTGTCCGTAATTATATGTTTTGAAAAAAAAATTTTGAATAATGAATATTGATCAAAGAAAGATGAAAAAATATCATTAAATGCTTTATAAATACTTTATTAAAGCATGCAACCATTTCTCTCGAAGTTCCCGATCGGTTGGAAACCTATTTATTTTTTAATAATATATTTCAATATTTAAATTTATCTAAAAAGTGTCTCTAAATTAATTATATATAATAATTTTAAAATTAATTTATCTACTAAAATTTCAAATGACCCGCGCAGTAATAAATTAAGAATTAATCTCATTATCCCATTAAATCATATCTCATTAAAACTTATATTATAAATTAAATATATATAATATATATATATATATTAAAATTAATTTGTCTACTAAAATTTTAAGAATTTATATTTTTCTTAAATTAAAAAAAAAATTAATTTTCACGGTATGAATTATTTCCAAAAATTAAATATATATTAATATATAATATATTTAAAATTAATAAATTTGCCTACTAAAATTTCAAATGAGACACGCCGTAAATCTAATATTCTAAGCTATATAAAGGAATATATTAATATATAGAGATATTATAGATAGAGAATATAGAGATTTTTATTTGAAAAATTTGACAATCTAACTATTAGTTGCTTTTTCTCCCACATCGTACGCTAAGGCGCCACAGGTACTGTCTGACAATGGCTTTTATATATATATATAGATGGTTAAGTTTGATTAAAATTAATACTAAGTTTGTGAATGTTTTAAGAGAAAGAGAGAGAGAGAGAGAGAGAGAGCGAGATCAATTTTTTCCCCCCTTTACTCCGGAATTTTCTTTAAAGCATTTTATCTGTTTCTGTTTTTGATGACCACGTTCCCTTGGTTTCGTTTTCGTTTTCGTTTCGTCGACATCCCAAGCCAGCCAGCCAGCCACTTGATGTTGATAATTTGAGGATTTTAATAAAGGAAATGGCCCGGAGGCAGCAGAGCCCCCTTTCTCAACCCTTGTCGTTTCTTCTTCCGCACTTGGAACACTCGTCTTAGAACATCGGCTCGTAAATAAATTGCTTTTATTGTCTGTCTGTCTGTCTGTTTGTAGAGATAGCCTCGAGCAATTCCTTCTTCTTCTGCTTTGCCTCCTCACCTGAATTCATTTCAAAACGCTCAACCCAATAAATGCTTACATTCTAATTCAAAATATGTACACGTTAGGTACGATTAATCTGATAAATACCACTCAACACTCTCATTCCTTTTCTCTTTAGAAATTCTCTTTAACTGAATATTACTAATTTCGAAGAAAGATATTTGTAAAATCCACTTATTGCTTATTTTTTTACCGTAAATGTTAGATATTCCTTTGAATAACTAGCAATTGGAGTGGATTTCGAAGTATTTTTAGAATAAAATTCGTTATTAACTTGGTGCTTTCGGATTTATATTTAAGGTGTTAAAAAATAAGCTGTTGATCACAGCAGTACAAATTATTAAATTTTTTATTATTTAATTTCAAGTATTTCAAATAGTGATAAGCAAAGCAAGACCAAGACCTTGGTCTTGCCCACCTGGTCTTGGTCTTGGTCTTGCCCACCTGGTCTTGGTCTTGGTCTTGCTCGGGTTCTTCAGTCTTGGTCTGGTCTTGCTCGGCTGGTCTTGGTCTTGCTTATCCAACCTTTTACTTACATTTTTTTAATAATTTTTATTAGCGCCATAATCATTCAGGTTCTTTATAGGTATAATTTATGAACTTTTAATAAAATGTATCTGCATAAATAAAATGATATCTAGCATAATTCTTATTTTTTTATAGTAGGTATAGTAAAAAATATAAAAAATTAAACAGGTGAAATTAAATTTTTCAATTCCTAAGAAATATTTCACACGATATTTATTACTGAACTATTTAATCAATAATGTAAAACGATATTTATTTAACTTGTAAATTAAATAACTCAGTAGCTCTTTCTAAAAATGAACAGATTTATATTAAAAAAACAAAAATATTATGTTTGACACTTCACTTGACTGGTTAAAATGAAGTAAGTACATATATACAATAATTCTATATTGAAAAGAAAAATTTATTTATTGAAAAATACAAATCTTTTAAAAACCATAAGCATGTGCAGTAAAAAACTGTAAAATATGAATTTAAAAAGGACGAAATATGCACTAAAAGTATGCATTTTAAAAAGAAATATGAACTTAAAATATGCATTATAAACCCATAATATCTAGTGATTGATAACTTAAAATTTTAATAAAATAATTAATTTTAAATTATAAAGAATGTCTTCTATAAAAATACGTAATATTAGAGGTTGAAATTACACATAATTAATTACTAGGATTCGGATCGATATGCACTAAAAAACAGTAAAATATCCATTTAAAAAGGCCGAAATATGCACTAAAAATATGCATTTTAAAAGGAAATATGCAATTAAAATATGTATTATAAACCCATAATATCTAGTACTTGATAGCTTTAAACCGAGAAAGAGAAACGGGTAAAAGAATAATAATAAATTTATTTTAAAATTTATTTCTCTGTAAAATCAAACTCATTTCTAAGTTGCTTACAATCAATCTACATCAATTGTTCGTTAAAGTTAATTTTAACTTGGTAAATGATCTTTCCACATCACAAGACTCCGTGGGAAGGTATTTAAGAGCAGCAACTTCAGAAGGGGTAAAAGGCACGGTGTTATGATCACATAGAAATATTTGATAACGTCCTACCTCTTTTTCGCATATTTGGCAAAATATTATTTTACCATCAGTCCTGATTGATGCATCGTCCATAACCCACTGAGGAAACGTAACACTTTTAAAGGAATTATTTTTTGGCATTTTCAGTTTCAAAGAAAACAGTTTAAAATTAATGTTAACGAAAATTAATTTAAAAAATTCGGAGTTTTTTATTAGGTGTACAAATAGGTTTTGAGGGATTTACAAAAGATGGTATAAATAGCATTAAATCGCTTCGGATCATCTTCTAACTATATTTATGTTAAAAGCATCATCATTTCCCTATAAAAATCAGTATCTATCATTTCCCTGAAGTGTAAGCAACATACTTTCTTTGTACTCTTCATGTCAACCTTTGTGTCTACAAAACTCAATTTGCGGGAACCGCTACTTTTTTGTTTTTTCATTTGAAAAAAGTGCAGCTGATGGACATCGATTGCTGTGTGAAGCATATGGGGAACATGCTCCATCGATAAAAACATGCGAGTACTGGTTCCGGCGTTTTAAAAGTGGCGATTTTGACACCAGCGACAAAGTGCGCGAAGGGAGGCCAGTAAAGTTTGAAGACGCTGATTTGGAGGTGTTATTGGATCAAGATTCATGCCAAACTCAAGAGGAGCTCGCTGAAAGTAAAACTCTTAATAGTTTTTAGTCACAAAAATACAAGCTTTAATAGCTACGCATCTTATAAACATTTTAATATATTATTTGTAATACCTGATTTTAGAAAGCCCCTTTTTGCGAATAAATTGCTGCTACTGCTATTTAATTTTAAGTGAGTGAAAGTATAAATTGTATTTTTACAATCTTGCCTTTAAGCTAGTGGTTTCGCGACAAGTTAATGCTAGAGTATATAGAACAGACAATAAGGATTCATAATTCATAAGCCCAAAAGTTTTTGTTATTTATGTACCACTACTAGCCAATGCCGTGCTCGTTTGACAAATCTGGCACCATTGTAAGAGATTGAATTTTTTTATATTAAAATGACAGATAAAATACATTTTAAATTTCTATAAAAATCGTTTTCTTTTTTTTAACAAATGTAATCAACGCCTACATTGCACCTTATGAAAAGTATAATTTTGAAAAAATCTAGTGCATGCGCGCTTTATACATCTTTCGCTGGTTAAATAATGCGCTGTTGCCAAATTGTTTTTAGTGTAAATTTTTTTTATACATTTTTCATTATTTATTCATTATTATCTCAGAAACTGTATTGCAACTATGAATCAAAATTGTCTTAAAATATGTAGTGGTTATTGTTTAATGTTGGTTTAGTTTTTTATAAAAATGGTAAGAAGGGTTTCTTAATTATAATTAAATATGTATGTAAATTTTCCGATATCCCGTATAGTGCAATGGTAAAGAGCCTGAAAAACTCGATTTTTGAAATTTAATATCTCCGGAACTATATTGTTCATAAATTTCGATTTGTCAGCAATCGATGCAGAAGTATTTAAATAATAATCTATACAAATTTCAAAAAAATCCTAAGAAAACCATTTGGCGGAACAATTACCTTAATAGAGCGTTTAATACAAGAATGCAGGCTTGATGTTAATTTCGATAGATTTCCATTTTAGTGTCATCCCTTAACATAAATGCATTGGCTAGACTGAAGGGTGAAGGCAGAAGAGAGGAATCAATTTGTTTTCTCTCCCCCGACCCCCCCCCAAACATCCCCCAACCCTTCCAAATCCTCGACTCCTTCATTCCCGTTCAATATTCGAGCTACCTGTCATTGCAACAAATGTAAAAGAGATTGACATCACTTGGTTGGAGATATTAATTTGCATTGAGTTCAAAGATGCTTTCCCCTGGGATATGAGGAATGAGGGATGAGGCCCTCAGCCTCATCTTCCAGCCTCATTCCCAGCCCGATGACTTTAGCTTAGGGACTCAAATGCCAAATTAGTAATTAAAACCTTTGCATTTGCGTTTGGCATCTGAAAGCTTCCATTTCTCTCCGTTTAAACAAAAGAAACTTTTAAATGAGAAATTTAACGTGTTTCATATTTATTCAAAATAATAATAATAATAAAAATAAAGAGTTGCGAAAAAGTAGTTTAAAATTTTTTTAATAAAATTATTAAATATTTATTTCTTTTTATATATGAATTTTTAATATGTTTTTTTTTATAAACTACTATGAGTTTACTAGCTAGCCATTATAAACTTAGTCAAAGTATCTGAATTAAATATTGATTTATTTATCTAACAAACATTATATATTTTATATAGTTTATAAAAAAAAATTATTAAAAATATAAAAACAAAAAGAAATATAATTATTTTGTTAAGGGAGAATGGTGAGAGTTCTTGGTGAAACATTTTAAATAAAGTAAAGAAAATTTTGAAAAATTTTAGAATTTTTTTTTACTATAAATCAGTTTTTCATTCAGCTAAAAACAGGGGTTAATTGGAGCGGATAGATTAAGCTTTTTTTATATAAATAAAAGTAAATATTTTCATTTCTAGTAGTACTTTTCTGAGTTAATACGCCTGCCCTTACAAAAATTGCCTTTTTGGGTGATTTGACTGATATTGTCATAAATACAATTAGTTCTGGATATCTAACTAAATTTTAAATAAATATTTTCTAAAAATGCTCAACCAGTAGTAACCGAAACTGTATAGTGAATAAAGAATAATAAATAATAATAGTTTACTAAATTATTATATTGATTTCAATTTTTAATACGAGCAACCCTCGAATTTCAAGAATAGTAATTTCTATAACAGGTCATTCAATAAGTACGTAGGATAAGTAAGAAAAAAACAAAATTTTGAAAAATTCGATTATATTATTCAACATAATTTCCTCCGAGGGCGATACTAGTATAGAAATTTTCCAACTTTTCGATAACACTTGTATAGTACGATTTCTCTTTCTCGTCAAAATAGGCCTCAGTTTCAGCGATTACTTCATCATTGGACTTCTTTTGGATTCTGGTTTGTAATAGTGAAACCATGTCTCATCCATTGTCACATAACGACGATAGAATTCCATTTTAATGCGGTTTAACAGCGCCAAACACTCCTCTGAAGCATCGATTCTTTGTTGTTTTTGGTCGACTCTGAGCACACGCGGCACCCACTTTACACAGCTTTCGCATACCCAAATGTTCGTGTAAAATGGTAAAAACACTACCATCTGATATCTTTACAATGTCAGCTAGCTCGTGCACCTTCAATTTGCGATCGTTCATAACAAATTTGTGGATTTTTTTATATTTTCTAGAATAACAGACTCTTTTGGGTGTTCACTGCGCTCTGCATCATTTGTGCTTGTACGACCACGTTTAAATTCAGTAATCCACTTCTCTACCATTTATCTCGATGGAGCAGAGTTCGGATAATGTTTATCAAGCCATTGTTTGGTTTCCACTGTATTTTTTTCATCAAAAAGCAATGCTTTATTAAAACTCGAAATTCGTATTCGTATTTTTCAATAACAAAAGTTGATTCACACAAAATGCTATGAATCAATAGTCAGATTGCTGTCAAATTTATACACGTATCGTTTGAAGGTTAGTACTAAATAAAAATCATATGGAAAGATTCTAGTAACGCCATCTATGTGTCATAATACGGACTTATTGAATCACCTAATATCTGAATTGTAACTTTCTAAACTAATACTAAATTTGGTATGTACAAATAACCGGTTCACAGAGGATTACTGTAATTAACAAACATGGGCAATAGCCCTTAAGAGTAAATTGCCATATGTGTAAAAGCTGGTCAAATATAGCTCTATACGCTTTGTCCTTATTCTCTGTACCCGCAGAAGACGTCAATAAAATATAGAATTTAATCTTCAATAGACAGTATTTTCGTAAAAAAATTCCTTGCTTGAGATATTATTCATTAAAAAAAGCACGAGAAACGAAAAAGACTTGAGAAGGGAAGAAATCTCTTAATGTCCCATCACCATGTGACAAACATAAATCACAAGTAATTTAGAGAAAGTTTCAAATAGAACATTACAAACATTTTTATCAACCATATATCTTCAACAAAACAAAATAAAAAAAACTAAGCAACTTACACTCGACTTTAAAAAAAATTAAAAAAATACACCAACACATTAAATTCAAAGCGTCCTTAATCAATTATAATTTGTCTGTTTTTTTTTAACTTTTAAATTGGGATTGGTTTAAAAAAAGATTTTCCAGCTCTTGGTGCATAAGAGACCAAGAAAGCTGACATTTTGCAGGATTACTGTCCGGTAAATGATTACTTCATTAATTATTGAATAACTTATGAGGAGAATTTTCTAGGTTAGGTTTTACAAAAAGGAAATATTAAAACAAATGTATGTTTATTTGAGTTTGATTCACTCGATATATATTTCGAGTTATTAGCCCATCTTCAGGAGTTCAAATAAAAACTGAATACAAATTTGTAAAAACGTTTAACAATTAAAATTTTGAGAGATAAGAGTATATTCAGAAAGTTTCATCAACAACCAGAAGTTAAAGTACGTTCAGAAAATACTTTCAATCTTTTTCTTAAATATAAACAAAATGTTATTATTTAAAATAAAATTAAAAACAAAAATAAAAACAAAATACAAACACAAAATATGTAATCGAATTTAGGATTAGGAGCCGATTTTTAATTTATTAATTTTAGCCAAATTAGAATCAATGATTATATCTTTGTCAAAGTCCAATTGATTATTGAGAATACTGAATTTATTCAGAAGGGCCAATTTAATCAAACTCAAATAAACATACATTTGTTTTAATATTTCCTTTTTGTGAAACCTAACCTAGAAAATTCTGCTCATAAGTTATTTATAATGTTCGACACCAAAATCCTTAAAAATTATTGTATGTATACTGACTTTATATTTTCCAGAATTATCACCATTTTCAAAAAATTTTTTGAAAATCGCTACTCTGTCCTAAATATCGAGATGCTGTGGCTACAAATTTACATATTTTATTATTCTAATTTTTGTATACGCAATCCTGAATAATCCTGCTATTGACCAGAATTCAAAATAAAACAATAAGTACTATACTTTTGGAGAAAAAAAATATTTTTGGCGGATTTATGTTTTAAAAAATTTTCATCATCTAACTTTGAATCATCTTTAATGTAAAAAAAGTCTAGTAAACTACCATGGCAAGTTATTTAAAAAATTGGCCCATTTTGTCAAGATTTCAAAATGGTACAGCACTTTGTACTTACTTCTTTAGAAAAAAAATATTGATATTTTTTTGGCAAAATTAGCTAATTTAATATCATATTTTGATAGTGTTTTTTTATTTAAAATGTTAATCAATTATGTCGGATCTTAATTGAACTAATCTTTGGCTTTTATAGACATTAATGCTATAATAGCCATTAATAACCAAAGATTATCAATCAAGATGGGACATATTGATTAACATATTGATTAACATATTGAATAAAAAAACACTATCAAAATACGATACTAAATTAGCTAATTTTGCCAAAAAAAATATCTAAAGAAGGAAATACAAAGTACTGTTCATTTTGAAATCTTGACGAAATGGGCCAATTTTTTAAATAACTTGCCATGGTAGTTTACTAGACTTTTTTTAAATTCGAGATGATTCAAAGTTAGCTGATGAAAATTTTTTAAAACATAAGTCCTGCAAAAATATTTTTTTCTCCAAAAGTATAGTACTTATTGCTTTATTTTATGATTCTGAACAATAGAAGGCTTATTCAGAATTGAGTAACAAAAATTAGAATAATAAAATATGTGAATTTGTAGACACAACATTTCGATATTTAGGGCAGGGTAGCGGTTTTACCATTTTCAAAAAAATGCATATAACTCGAAAAATCAAAATAATATATAATTATGTTTTTATGGTGCAAGCAGATGACAACCTCATTTATTTCACTTATGGTAATTAAATATATATACTATATAAGGCTCTATTTCCCCCTATCAGGATGCAATGTAGTCAGATAAAATTTAATCGCATTTGATGATTTTAGTAAAGTTTTCAAATATAATTGACTCTGACAAGAAAACAATTCATTTTCCGTCCAATGGATTATTAAGAAGATCGTGGGCGTGAATTAGAATTTCATAAAACAATTTTCCTAAATTCCAAATGTATTGTTCTTTGTTCATAAATGTGAGTTGGACCCTGGGGCGGGGAATTACGTGCTCGTGCTGTAACCGCTTTTTCGACTTTCATATTTAGCCTCGTAAGTGTGTTGGTGTGTGTGTGTGTGTGTATGTGTGCACATGCAAGTACTCTCTCTCCGTGATTGAGTCATTTGACGGAGTCACGAGTCTTTCATTTGGCTGCTGTCTTCTTCTGCCTCGTGGTTGAACGGACCCTGAGGTCCAAAATGATAGCCCTAGCCTCGGCTGGATGCGATACCCGACCTCTTATTTCCTTTTTTTGATCTTCAATTAGATTCCGAGAGGAGAGCATCCCCAAATGAAAAAGAGAGAATATTGCAAAAATATATACATAAACCAAGGAGTCATTTCAATCATCCCCTTTAAAGACCAGTCGTGTTGCTTGCATTTCAGGGAATGGATTCAAGAAGCTTAAGGGAGTTCGAGACAGCTTATCTAACTGGTTGATCTTTGAAAAAAACATTTTGTAAATCCGCAGAGTGACAACGTATGCCTACTAAATTTTTTAATAAAAAAAAAATGATTAATAATGAGGTTAATTTTGAATAAAAATATTTATTTTGATAATATTAATAAAAAGAATATTAAGATAAATTTTTTCTCATTATAAAAACATTTATTTAACACAAAAACGATTTTAAGAAATAGAGATGAATGAAAAATTAATATTTGTCAGAATAATATAATCCGAGTAACATAAAAAAATTCAAATTATTTACCCCGTAGTTTTGATAAAAAAAATATTTGGGCGATTATTTTTAGAGGAGGGGATATAAGAACAGTTGCTTGGAAACGATCCATTTAAAAAGAGGATATAGTAGTGCGAGAAGTACAGTCACGTTAAAAAAACATAACCTAAAATTTTAGCACCGTTCATATGTATAGAGTGGTTACGAGGCTAAAACTTTTTGTGTGGATTGTCGCAAAAGAACTACCTTAAAGAAGTTCTTTCGCGACAATCCACACAAAAGTTTTAGCCTCGTAATCACTCTATAAATATGAACGGAACTAAAATTTTAGGTTATGTTTTTTTAACGTGACTGTCCACTCACACTACGAAATCTCTAAATGGATACACACATACTAGCCAGATAGTTTCCAAGCCATTGTGCTTATTTCCCCTCCAAAAAATAAAAATAATCGCCCAAATATGTTTTTTTTTTGTTTTTTATCAAAACTACGAGGTAAATAATTTCAATTTTTTTAAGTTACTCCGAATATATTATTCTAACAAATATTAGTTTTTCATCAAGGTGGTGAAATTCCTTCAATGAAAAAAAATAAAATAATGAGGGACCCTTTCCCTATCTATCCTATAAAAATGTCATTTTTAATTGCAATTATTTCATGTTTGGTGTGGTAAATCGTCTTCAAATTTTAGCAGTATGTGTTTTATGCTTTTAATGACATATTTCAAGGTTCAAAGACTTCTTGAATTTTTGCATTTGTGAAAGAACTACATTAAGTTTGATTCCTGAAAAGTTCTGAATGTGTGACTTAGGACATAGGTGGTTTTTGAAATTACCGATTCAAATATATTATGTATAATATGTAATTTATTTAAATTGAAAGTTTTTGGAGAGAGTAGCAGAATTTTTATATATTGAAGGAGACAATAAAAGAGTGTGTCTTCTGCTGGAATTATAAATTTTATTTATTTATAGCGAGACTATAGTTTCGAAGGCTTTGCCCTCTTCATCAGTCTATTACAATGTATTCACAGGAATTAATTTATGAATCGTCTCGTTATAAATAAATAAAATTTATAATTCCAGCAGAAGACACACTCTTTTATTGTCTCCTTCAATATGTAATTTATTTGTTAGTACTATAGTTTCGAAGGTTTTCTAACATTTCAGGCAACAAAATGGGTGTTGGCCAGTGTAATAATATTTCCTGGTCATTTACGACACCACAAATTAACTTTTATTTTCATCACTCCCTTCACAATATCTAACGCTAACTATTTCCGGATAATAATTACAACAATGATTAAGGGTTTGATATATAATGTTAATAAATTAGTATCCGAAATGGATTTAATGGAGACGTGATCGGATCAGAATTAGATAATTCCAATTATTAGTAGAGTTTCAGATAAAAAAAGAAGATATTTCCTTAAATTGACCGTCACGCTGAGAAAGTCCATTGAGAAGGGAGGCCATCTGTTTATAAATCATGGTAAATGTGTAATTATGAAACGGAAACCAAAAAAATGCCGAGTTTTGTTTGGCTGGGATCGCCCGGAGGAGATCCTCGCGTGCTTCTTGTTTGACACTCCATTGTTTTTTCTCTTTTAATCACACGCTCGCCTCCACATAATGACTGTAATCAAATTACACCCGGACATTTACTTCTAATGTCTTTATTATGTCAGACTGTCAGTGGAGCGCGAAAGAACAAAAAAATAAAGAAAAATGAGAAAGAAAGCGTGGATATGTGAAAATGAGGAGGAGCTTGTGGAAAAAAACCTGAGGCTTTTCTAGGCAAAAAAAAAAGGAAAAAGCCAACACCTAGAAATGATTCATCTCATTCATCTCTGGATCCACCTGGAGCCTAATGAGTGAGAATTTCGGGCCATCGGATCACGAAACTAATGGACCGAGAGCTACTGACCATTTTGGAAGCTGATTTCAAATTCCAAATAACATTCCCATACTGTATATAGTATGATCAGCACACACCCCGAAAGTCAAATTCTTGCTCGCCAAATCGAGACGTTTTTAGGGATAATCGACCCCTGAAGATATCAAAATTACCGAAAAAATCACCTCAATTTAGGAAGTTGGATAGAGATCAACTAACTTTTTAGTAGAATTGGCAAATTTTGAAAGTAATGAATTAATTTATTGAGAAATAATACATAAGTGATGCCTCATTATAATTGAGATTCGATTTTTCTAAGGGGGGGGGGCTTTTAAAATATTGATCCGAGCTAATTATACGTAGGTAATCAACTGTCTTTTTGAAATTAAAATGATCAAAATGTTTCTTTGATAGAGTTTATTGATATGTAGAATATTTAGATCAGTATTTATCTAACTTTCAACATAATTTTCACCATTACTGCCTAACCTTTTAAGGTACACAAATTTATATAATGACCTTTATTAAAGAAGAAATTAATTCCAACAGAAAAGATAATATGACTGAAATGTATAATATTATTAGTTTACCCGTTAAAAGATATTCCAATATTGTATGTAGAGCGAATGGACTTGAATCAGAAACAACTGTCTCTCTGATGGGGCGAAACATCTCTCGATATAACAAACCAAAAGTATAATAAATGAGAAAGAAATCGATGTTATTTTAAGAAATCGATATTTCATCTATCTGAAGGTTCACGGTATGTCTATTAAATAAGAAAATAGAATTTTGATTAATAATTTTGTAATTTAAAAGAAATTGTATGAAAGGATTCAATTTCTTCTCTCCGGGAGCGAATCAACTAGAAATGGCAAAAAGTTTTAATTTTTTTCTCATTAGATATTTATTCAAATCTATTGAAATTTCATATTTGTGTGTTGTCATTTATCTTTTATATAAAACAACTATTTTTAGGAAATTTGCATTTTAAAGGGTAGTTTATTTGAAGTCCAATTTGAAGAAACTCCAATAACTTCGTTGAAATTTTTTTTTAAATATGAAATTAATAGATATTATAAATTAATTAGTTATTGATAATTTGCTTCAATTGTGAACGAAATCGGTTAAGTAGTTTTTGAGAAAATGGTCAAAAGCCTCGTAAACCGCCATGAAAGGCCGTTTTAAAAACATTTTAAAAAGCCACTACCATGTCACAAGTCACTGTTTCGTTTCACATGACTTTTTTAACTTATTTCAAAGGCATCTATCTCTTGCTCTCAAAAAACGCCCTTTCATAGACGGGTTTCGGTGTTTTTGACCATTTTCTTGAAAAGTACTGAATTAAATTAAATTAAATTATTAATTTTTTTATTAAATCTATTAAATTCATATTTAAAAAAAAATTTCAACAGAGTTATTAGCGTTTTTTCAAAATGGACTTCAAATAAACTACTTTTTAAATGCAAATTTCCTAAAAATATTTTTTATATAAAAGATAAATGACAATAACACACACAGATATGCAATCTCAATAGATTTGAATAAATAACCAATGAGAAAAAATAAACTTTTTTTCTGGTTGATTCATTACCGGAGAGAAGAAATTGAATCTTTTCATAAAATTTCTTTTAAACTACAAAATTCTTAATCAAAATGGTATTTTCTTATATGACAGACATACTGTGAACCTTTAGATAGATGAAATCGATAAAATAAGACTCCTCTCTTTCTCATTTGTAATTCTTTTTAATTGTTTTATTAAGTCGCAAATTCGAGGTTTTTCGAGAGCCAAAAGTTGTCCCCCAGACTTTCGAGGTCGCAAACTTAGATTTGGCATACTCACACCATACCAAACGACCCTAAAAATCATTTCCCGCAATTAATATAAGCTGAAACCCTATACACTACTGGCTATATGGAAAGATAATTTTTTTGAGATCTACATTTTTCAATTTGTATTGAAATCTGTTTTTAAGAATAAAATTAATCTCATAGCATAAATAGTTAATGAGATATTGACTCAAATTTTTAAGGGAAGCAAGGAGTTTCTCCTTATAATACACAACGTTTTGATCACTATCTTTGTTATCAAGTGAGCTCATGCGCAACACTCATTAGAAATTGTTCAAAAAACAAAATGAAGGTTTCGTTTTTTTCTTTAAGCCTTTTGGAATAAAAAAGTCAAATTAAATAGTCTAATGTTAGCTTGGTAATATGTTTATAATGACATAACGAATAGGCTAGAAAGAGGATCCCTTACTACCACACTACATCCGCACTATTCTTAAGCCTCTCTTTCATTAAAGTACAACCAGGCAGCAGCCGACTTTTTTCCAAGTGTAAAAAAATTCAACTCGTAATTTCTCGTATTCCCAGATGGGGATAGATTAAAGGAACTTGGGGATGATGATGATGAGAGGGGGAGAAAAATGATTTCATGGTTATTTTCCCGCGAGTCATCAACTGATGACAGCCAGTATGTATGAGTAAGAGGTAACGAATTCGGGCTCAAATTACAAAAGAGATTTAAATGATTGGTGGAGTCAGGGTAGCCATCGAGACAGCATAATTGATGGGATCCTGGGTGGGTGCACTTTTAGTACATTTTAATCTCAATAATTGAGTTAAAAATGAATCAAAGGAGCAGCGAATTCGCCAGTGAATCTGATTTCATTTGTTTGTGTCCCCCTAGCATTTGTCCCCCCCCTTCCATTTATTCATTCAACACCAGCGAAAAAGTACACCAAAAGATTTATGTTTAATGTCATTTGTTTTTTCAGACTTTCTTCCAAAAATTAAAATTAAGTGGACTTTTTGTATTTTTACTTTATCCAATGCGAAGCATGGGAGAAAGTATTGCAATCGGTCGCGCAGCAAGCGCGACTTCAACGGGTCCTCAGGTAAAGACTACGGAACCCATGGACTCAATTAAGGTCACAATTTGAAGTATTCAATGAGATTGAATTTTAGCACGTGGCGGTTTTGCCAAAAGTTACCTGGAATCTCGTCGAGAGGCCAAAAAGTGCCATTTTTTTGGAAGTGCGTGCGGATGGATGGATGGATGGATGGATGGATGTTATCGTTTTTTTCGTCAACGATTTTTTCCACACCTTTGCACCGATTGAAATGAAATTGAAAACCTACCACCATTTTAACAAAATGAAGCGCTGATTAGTTTTTGGTACATATCGGCCCACAAACATTAGTATTATACAACATTATTTATTTCAGTACTTTTTTAGTTTTTTCTAAATATCTTTAAAATGACTTAACCAATTTTGATGAAATTTAATATCCTAATTAAGTACCTTGGGGCCGACAAAAAAGGTTAAATAAAGTTTTTAGTAAAATTATATTTTAAAGTACTTTACTCTAAAGTAAGATTTTTGAATTCTTTAAAATTTATTCATTTGATCTGTTTATGGTAATATAGGACTCATTTAACCTAACTAAGTAAGAGTGGATAGGCTTTTCTCTGTGAAATGCTAAAAATTTGGGAGGAAAGTTTATAAGTAACCATAGCAACTGCGTTCTTTTCTTATCCGTTACCTTTATAGAGGAATCGACTTAAAACCAAAAATAGCGATTGATTCTCATCTAGTACTTGAGGAATAACCATTTTATATTGGATTTTTGACGTTTCGGTTTTTATTGGTAACCATTGCTGAAGACATAGAGGAATCGACTTAAAATCAAAAATAGCGATTGATTCTCATCTAGTACTTGAGGAATAACCATTCTATATTGGATTTTTGACGTTTCGGTTTTTATTGGTAACCATTGCTGAAGACATAGAGGAATCGATTTAAAATCAAAAACAGCTATTGATTCTCATCTAGTACTTGAGGAATAACTATTCTATATTGAATTTTTGACGTTTCGGTTTTTATTGGTAACCATTGCTGAAGACATAGAGGAATCGACATAAAATCAAAAATAGCGATTGATTCTCATCTAGTACTTGAGGAATAACCATTCTATATTGGATTTTTGACATTTCGGTTATTATTAGTAACCATTGCTGTAGGCATGGAGGAATCGACTTAAAATCAAAAATAGCAATCGATTCTCATCTAATACTCGAGGAATAACAATTTTACATTAGATTTTTGACGCTTCGATTATTATTGGTAACCATTGCTGAAGACATGGAGGAATCGGCTTAAAATCAAAAATAACGATCGATTCTTATCTAATACTAGAGGAATAACCTTATTGCATTCCATTTTTGATGTTTTGACTATTAATGGCAACCTCTACTGAAAACGTGGAAGAATCGATAGTAGTACTAAAATTGGAAAAATGAAACATTTCGTAATTTTTTTTTAAACAATTTCCAGATCTTGAACGAAATTGTATGTATAAATTCAAATTTCTATATTTTTTGTATTATGTAATTGTTTAAAAAAATTTAAAAATGTTTCATTTTTCCAATTTTTAGTACTACTGAAGATGGTCAACCAGTGGTGACCGAAAGTGTTTGGTGAATCAATAAAATAAATAATTAATTTAAATTATTGTCTTTTATTAGTTTATGACTAAAAAACCCTTTCAATTTAAAAATAATTAAAAAATTAAGTCACTTAAATTCTGGAAGAATTTAATAGATGTTTGTATGTATTTTACAATATAACTATTAAAGTTAGAAAAATTGAATTAATAAGCTGACCTGTTCTGATGTGGCCATCCACTTGACTTTACCATAAAACCTGGCCCCTCACTTATATTTAATATTTAATCAAATTAATTAAAATCATTTAGGGAAGGGGGGTTAATTTTTTCATTTTCAGACTTATAGGGGGCACTGATTATGTATACGAAATTTGGTTGAGTTTGGTAGAAGAGCCTATATTTTAATTTTTTGATCCTACACCCCCCCCCCATTTTGGGGGTTAGTTTTTCCATTTTTAGATTACTGTGGGCCCACTGATTATGTATACAAAATTTAGTTGAGTTTGGTATAAGGGCCTAGATTTTCATTTTTTGACCCTCCTCCCATTTTGGGCGGTTAGTTTTTGCATTTCTAGACTTCTGGGGTCCCAGTGATTATGTATACAAAATTTGGTTGAGTTTGCTCAAATGGCCTAGATTTTTAATTTTTAACCCCCCCCTTCCACCCCTTAATTTTGGGTCGATATGCACCACGTGTGAAATTTGGTTTCGATATTCACACTAGTTTTTGAGCTAGCTCGTCCACAAAAATTTGGTTACGCATAGACTAACAGACAACCAGACAGACTAACCAACAGACATTTTGACAAAACAATTATTAACTCAAAAAATATAATTTTTTCGATGTTCACTTATTAGGACTTTTTTGTAGACCCAAATAGTCATGGTTTTGCTCAATTTTTTTAATCAAAATAGTTTCAGCCGTTTTTGAGATATTTCGAAAAAAGAAGGAAAAAAACACTTTTTTCATGCACGACCATACACGACCATACCCGGTATGGTAAAGTAAAAAGATATCTAAATCATAAAAATCTGTATTACCCGAAATAATGTGCATTTTTCCTGGCCGCCCCAGAACCCACTTCCCAAATTTTTCTGCCGGGTACCGCCCAACCGAAAAGAAAAAGCTGGAGCCGCCACTGGATATTCTGCAGTTTGTCTGGAGGTGGAAAAACCAGCCCTTAAGGAAAATAAACAAAATTATCTCAATAAATTTAATTATAGGGCAAAATCATTAATTCATTTTGTTCTGTCTTTACAATTAAAATTTACCAACGAGAACAATTTATAGGAATCAGATATCGGCAATAATTGCTCTCTAATTGGTTTAGAATAATTTAAGTTATCTAAGCGGTCTAATTAATAATATTTAGGGTAATCTTAATTCTAGTTGGCTGCCCATTAAGTGAATATCTACTGCTCTTTTAAATATCTATTACACATGCTAGCTTTCAATGTAAATATATGTTTTAGGGATTTTATTTAAAACAACTTTTTTTTTTATAATTTTTTGTTATCGGTCTCTAGGTCTCGATTGACCTTAAAGTAAAATTATTGCAATTTCCATTTTGTTGGGAGATTTGGTAGATAATGTTAAAAAAAATGAAAATTACTAGAGAGAGGGAAATGTTTAAAAATTCACCGCAACTGCCACTTTAGGGAGGAAAAATAAAAGTTTGTTGTTTTATTTTTGAACCTTAGGGTATTTATAAATGAGCGTAGACCAAAATATGAATTGCTAATCCAATAAATGATCTCTTCTTTTTCGTTATATTTATAAGGATAAATTCTAATTAACGAATGAAATTCGGTTAATTAAGTTCTTTATATAGTCGAATATAATATTAAAATCTTTTGGCAATAAATTTATTACGAATAAAGCCTAAATGAAGAGAATATTTAATCGAATTTATTTTTGGATAGATATTGTTTCTGGTTATTCAAGAATTATTAATTTGATTAAAATATATATAACCTCTTCATTAGCCTTTGTGATTTTGTAACTTATTAATATTATTAAATAATTATTCCCTTGACCTCTTGCTTTTCGGAGGTTCATCTATATAAATAAAAATGTACTGTTACGCTTAAGTGATACGATGAAGGATCTCCGAAAGTTCTTAACCGATTTCTTTGAAATTTTCACACAACATTCCATTCAAATACATGAGTGTTTTTATAGATATCACACCTGTGGCATGCAAAAAAATATTTTTTCGAGGAAACAACGCCAGCGCTTCTCTGGTGGGTAAAAGCAAACCAACAAGCTGGCCGATAATAGCTTTTTGGAAATCTTTCAACTGTCAATATTATTTTTGATTAAGGGAAGAATTTTGACAAGTAATATATAATTCATTTACTGTTTTAATATCTATTCTATAATTATTTGCATTTTCAATTTATTTTCAAAACTATTATTATTTTTTAAATATATTTAAATTATCTATATAAATTTTAACCATAAAACGAGACGCTCTCCGCCAGGGATAAGGTGACGCCGGGCCGAAGGCCCGGGAGCCAACTAGTACTAAATAAACTGCAACGGATTGTTGCTAAACTTTATCCAATGTAAGTACTATATTATTCTAGGGTAAAGTACTTTAAAATATAATTAAAAAAACTTAATATGATCTTTTTTGTGGTCCTCAGGGTACTTAATTACAATATTAAATTTCATTAAAATTGGTTTAGTCATTTCAAAATATTTAGAAAAAACTAAAAAAGTACTGAAATAAAGTACTAATGTTTGTGGGCCGATATGTTCCAAAAACTTATCAGAGCTTTATTTTGTTAAAGTAATGGTAGGTTTTAAATTTCATTTCAATTGGTTGTACGGTGTGGAAAAAATCGTGGACGAAAAAAACGAAAACATACATACATCCGAGGGGTGAACAGCGACCTAAAATCGTGTACACCTACTTCCACTTTCATTTCCAAGTGGAAAACAATAGATTATCTAATGAATTCCAAAGACGGTGTACACCTAATTCCAATCGCGGTTCACCCGTCGCATCCATCCATCCGCACGCATTTCCTGAAAAAATCGCACTTTTTGGCCTCTGGACGAGACCCCATGTATCTTTTGGCAAAACCGTCACGTGTTAAAATTCAACCTAAATTAATACTACAATTTCTGACTTTAATTAAGACGATGGGTTACGTAGTCTTTACCTGAGGGCCCTTTGAAGTTGCCCTTGCCACGAGACCGATTACAATATTTTACCCATGCTTCGCATTGGATAAAGTAAAAAATTTAAGAAACAAAGCGCCTATGATTATAATTCATTGTCCATTTGGATATCAATCTCAGATCGTGATTTCTAGGCTATTTAAGCTATAAACTTGCATTTTGGAAGATAATTAGAGCCAGAGTAAAAAAATTGCCCATGAGAATAAAAAATGCTGATGAAAATGAAATTTTCGCACCCCCAGTAAGTTGGGTAGTTTTTTAAAAATATTACTAAACATGATTGTTGTAAGTAAGATTCCGTACTAACTAGAAACTTGAAATTAAATAGTATATTCATAATCAGTAGAGATTGTGGTGTTGGTGCAAGGTGAAACATCTTTAATAAAGATAAGAGTAAATAGATATTTTATTTAATATGGATTTACTATGAGTTAAGGATACTGGGTCACTTATTTCACATTAAAATTAAAAAATTAAAAGATATAAAAATTTTTTTTCCTTTTTCAATATATATATTTCGGGCTATCAACCCATCTTCAGGAAATACAGAAGGTACCTTCTGTATTTCCTGAAGATGGGTTGATAGCGAATATATATATTGAAAAAGAAAAATTTTTATATCTTTTAATTTTTTAATTTGTAATAAGTGACTTATATCTGCTCATAGTAAATCCATATTAAATAAAATATCTATTTACTCTTATCTTTAGTATATTCATATATGATACACAAATATATCATTCATCATAGTCGATAAAAACAATTTTTTAAATCACCTCTCAAAACATTATATCAATAGTTCTCAACAGCTGGAACGCGTACCCCTTTGAGAGATGCAACAATCTGTAAAAGGTACGCGGTTAACTACCAAAAAGTATACAAAATTATATTGATACATGCAAGAAATTAATTGTGACAAAATTTCTTGATTAACATTCCATTAAAATAAAATTTATTGTTTTTAATTTAAATTACCTATTTGTAATTAAACTTTAACTAATATAACACATTTTAATAAAACTAAAGTGTTTTTGTTGGGGGTACGCCTAGTTAATTATACACAAAAAGGGGTACGTGGGTTAAAAAAGGTTGAGAGCCCCTGCATTATAGGGTCTCGGTTTACATTTTAATCGGAAACTTAAAGAGTGTTTATGTTTTCAAATGCATATAATCCATTAAAAATAGTAATGTGTGAAGGACTGAAATTAACCATATTTGCACACAGGAGTTTTTTTAAAAGGTTATGTAAAAGTTTAAGTATAGTTTACTTGTGAAACACCACTATAACCTTTAAAATAAACTCCTGTGTGTAAATATGTTTCACTATAAGGCAACATCGCTTTCCCTAAATGTTAACCATATTTAGTTGATTTTTGTACCTGTCGCGGTTCAAAAATGGCTTATTTAAAATTATATGAAAAATTTTATATAATTTTATTTAATTATAATAAATATTTATATATAATTTTGTGCGAGCTTCTAGCTTCTATAACTGAAAAAAAGTATACTTGGTAGAATTTTGAATAAGTATATATGTTGCAGTAAAAAGCCGTTTTTAGTAAGAACGGGCTCTTACTAGTTAAAACGCGTTTCACTGAATACCTTTGTGGAAACTAGAATTTACTGATGTTGGTTGAGTTTGGTTCAAAGATCTAGAATCTTCATAACTTAAGCCTTCTTTAGGCTGTTTATTTTCAAAAAATTTTAAACCAAAATGTCAAACAAAGGAATTATTATTTAACGGGTTATAGTGGTGTTTCACAAAGAGGAAATAAAATTACCCGTTAAATAATAATTCCTTTGTTTAATATGTTTCACTATAAACCAACACCGCTTTCCCTAAACTTTATTCAAAATGTCAAAAATTATAGAAAAAGTTGTAGAGTATGTAATTTTTGCCATTTTTGTTTAAAACATTTTAAAATTAAACACCCAAAATGAGGCGGAAGGTCAAAAATCCAGATTCTGGACCTTTGAACCAAAGTCAACCAACGTCAGTAAGCTCTAGTTGGCACAAAGTTATTCACTGAAACGTGTTTTAACTAGTAAGAATCCGTTCTTAAAAAACGGGTTTTTACTGAAACATATACATTAGGTAAAAAAAAAACGTTGATACGAAAATATGTGTGGATGTTGGATGCATCAAATATTAAATTAAACTATACACTAATTATTGAATTATGCATGACCCAAAACTTGGTCCTTGTCTGGTTATTTCTGCACCCAACCAGGGTCTGCGCCCTATGCCTGGCCACCGCTCTAGTTACGGCACTGATATATTACATAATACGCAGAAGAAAAATGTAAAGAAAGAAGATTGTTTTTAAACCCATACAAGCTATTTAATGCATCCATGTTGTTGTATATAATTTATGTTGATTAGAAGAAAAATGGGCAACATTAAAATGATGAATTCTCTGGGTAGAAATCAGGACATCCGTTGTCTGGGCCGTTGACATCGTTGTTACATTTTCAAAACTTAGACAAACTAAGTTGACAATCTTGGCTGATCTGTCACTGCCAAAGGATCGGGTTTCACCCTCGCAACTCGGCAGGGGTGTGTTTAGAGTAACATACACATTGATATCACACACGGGCTGAAGAAACGTCCTCATAAATGTCAGCCCATTAATATTGACTGTTTAACGCCCCTCAGCTCAAGAACTAGACCTCGGCGGGTTCCAACAGCCCATAGAAGGGCTACATCCGGGGAGGGTTGAGCTGTCGAGTCACTCGCGAATTTATTAGCTGCTAAAAATATCGAAAATTAAAATTGATAGGGACATTTCAAAAATGTCACCGAGTGATGAGCAGGGAACGATGGGATTGCTGTATCCGCTAAAACACTGGCAGATAAATATGACATGGAAAGATTTTCAAATATGATTGGGGGGATAGAATTTTAATTAAGATGCGAGGGTAAAAAAAAATAGATTTTTCTTTGATTAGATCAAAAATTTCTGATTAGGTGTAGAGCCAAAATGAAATAAAACGTTTCCGCAAGTTACATCATGGCAAATGAGTGAGTGAAATACCAATTAAAAAATCTCCCCAAATCTTAATTAGTAAGCTCATTGGATTTAAACTCTAATCATTTAATTCACGACAGAAAGAAATTATTCCGAATTCAGAAAGAAAGCAGAGGTTACCAGATTTGGCTTGACTTTAATATTATCACTGTTTTTCCTTTAAAATGCTGGCATCAGAGACATTATCTACTCTTATCAAACGAGCAAAAATTGTATATTTATTTATTTGTTTGTATATATATTTGTTTATTTGTTTATATATTTGTATCTTGGTTCTATTTTGAAAACGACGCTACCGATTTTGATGAAATTCACGGGTTAGGGGGTTTTCGGGGTGACAATTCGATCTGTCACGGTCTCATCTTCGACAAAATTGTTTTTGATGGGTTTTTTTCGTAATCAAATTAATTATTCTCAGGGTAGACAAATCCCATTCTTAGGGTTTTCAAAAAGGTCTCCCTTTTCGTTTTGTACCCAGGCACACAATGGGTTACTTTATTTCATTGTTCTAAAAGGCCTTGAAGAAGTATTGTGTTTGTGGTTTGATGTTCTCCCTAAACGTTAGAATTATTAATAAACGTTTTATAATTGTTTTTATAAAGAACCTTATTTATTTAATAGAATAAAAAATAATCAAGAATTTATTTAAAAATATCTTTCGCATAAGCAGGTCTCACTTTTCTGAGAAAATAACACAGTGGTCGAATACATTATATATATTTGTATTTTTTTTAATTTGAAAACGGCTTTCAAATAAAAATCGACCTTTTTATCAGAATTTTAAATTAAAAATGATATTAAAATAAAGCTTTTAACTGAAGAAAGAAGTTACCGAGCATCGCTCGGTGCCTCCAGGTACTATTTGTTTATACAGGGTGATTCACGGTCGATGGCATGTTAGAGTTTATGGAAAACGGAAAGCAGGATTTTTCTGAATAAAAACTAAAAAACATGCTGCTAAAAAGTACAAAATAATGTAATACTTAATCAAAAAGCGTGGGGCGCTTTGTCGAAATTAATTACAAGTTTCTGCGCCCCACACTTTTTGATTAATTATTACATTATTTTGTACTTTTTAGAAGTATGTTTTTTAGTTTTTTTTTTTTTTAATATAATTTATTTCATTTGATCATTACATAAAGAAATCTCAAATTGAAATAACACTAAAATTATATTATCTTGCATTTGTCTAATTTATTAAAAACAGTATTTCCATAATTAATATTAATAAATAATACTTTTTTAAATGATAATATATGCTTTTATGTAGTATGATGCTTTCTAAGTATGTCTTATTCTATCTTAACGTCAGGGTCGTTACTTAATGATTTTTTTTCAAAAATATTTTTTAGTTTTTGAGATTTTTCGAAAAATAGCAAAAATACTAATTTTTAAAATATAAATGAACACTAATTCTTGAAATACTGGTTGTCCCATAAATTAATCCACTTTTGAATCCATCTTGTTTTTTCTCTTTAGAAATATTAGTTTTGAGAACGTGTCTGAGAAGGGTTATCAAGAAGATGGCACCCAACCCTTTTGACACCCAATCTAGACAATACGGATTCATTTCTCTATTCCCACTAGGTATATAGTAAAAGTAACTACCAGCAAATAAGACGCGAAGGAGTCTTTTGATTTGGGGCTTTGATCTTCTGAGAACAATACGACCCCTGGATTAACCGCTGATTTCCCAGCTCTGGCCTCCTTTTAATTATTTCTTCTTTCCTGATGAGAGTTGCCCATCAAAGGAAAAGATTACGTGCGGGGTGGGCTGAAACGATGTCATTGAGGTTAGGAGGAGTTTCGCTCTTTAATATTTTCAATCAAAATTATTAAAAGTTTTTCATTAGATATCTCTGTCGTCGAATGAGACAAAAATAATGTCTCGGTAATTGATTTTTTTTTGAGCTTTGTACAAAAGTAAAAGAGAACTATTATATTTTCAAAAACAAATCACCTATGTAAATAAATGAACCACGGAAATAAAGTAATTTATTAAATAATTCTGACTTAATTATACTAATCTAGAAATTATCGTATTATTTTTAAAAAATCGATGTTTGAAAATTTAATCCACTCTAAGCTACTTAAATAGTCATCGGAGCAAATTATGGATAATGAGCTTTCTGTTAGGAAATTAAAATATCAAAATATTTTTTCATTAGTGTTTTTTAATAGGTAGAATATCTAAGGCGCTAGAGCACTATTTATCTAACTTTCCACATATATTTCACCATTACTGCCTAACCCTTTGAATTACACAAATTTATATAATGACCTTTAATAAAGAAGAAATTAATTCCAACAGAAAAGTTAATGTGACTGAAATGTCTAAAATTAATAGTTTAGGCGATAAAAGATATTCCAATATTTTATGTAGAGCGAATGGACTTGAATCAATAACAAATGTCTCTCTGACGTCCCAACCAACGCCAACTTCTCGATAAAACAGCCCAAAGAAATTAAAAATGAGAAAAAATCGATCTTATTTTATCAATTTCATCTATCTGGAGGTTCACAGAATGTCTATCATATAAGATAATAGCATATTGATTAAGAATTTTGTAGTTTAAATTAAATTGTATGAAAAGATTCAATTTCTTCTCTCCGGGAGCGAATCAACTAGAAATGGCAATAAGTTTTATTTTTTCTCATTAGATATTTATTTAAATCTATTGAAATTTCATATCTGTGTGTTATTGTCATTTATCTTTTATATGAAAAAATAATTATTAGGAAATTTGCATTTTAAAGGGTAGTTTATTTGAAGTCGAATTTGAAAAAACGCTAATAACTACGATATAAATTTTTTTTAAATATGAAATGAATAGATATTATAAAACAATTAATTATTAATGATTTAATTCAATTTTGAACGAAATCGATTCAGAACTTTTTGAGAAAATGGTCAAAAACTCCGAAAACCGCCATGAAAGGCCGTTTTAGAAACATTTTAAAAATCCAGCTCCATGTCACAAGTTAATGTTTCATTTCATATGACTTTTTAAACTTTTTTCAAAGGCAACTATTGCTTTCAAAAAACGGCCTTTCATAGACGGCTTTTGGTGTTTTTGACCATTTTCTCAAAAAGTACTGAATTGATTTCGTTCAAAATTGAAGTAAATTATTAAGAATTAATTGTTTTATAATATTTACTAATTTCATATTTTTTTAAAAATTTTAATGGAGTTATTACTGTTTTATCAAATTGTACTTCAAATAAAGTACTCTTTAAAATGTAAATTTTATAATAATAATTATTTTATATAATAGATAAATGACAATAACACACAGATATGAAATTTCAATAGATTGGATAAATATCTAATGAGAAACAAAATAAAAAAATTTCCATTACTAATTGATTCACTCCCGGGAAGAAGAAATTGAATCTTTTCATAAAATTTCATTTAAACTACAAAATTCTTAATCAAAGTGCTATTTTCTTATAATGGAATAGTACTGTGATCTTCTAGATAGATGAGATTGATAAAATAATATCACTTTCTTTCTGATTTATAATTATTTTAGTTTGTTTTATCGAGACGTTGGTTGGGACGTCCCTTGACCTTAGATAGGGACAGATTATTTATTTTGGATTCATCAATTAACTCAAATCACTTTATTTTATTGAAATCTCTTTTAACATATTAAAATTTAATTCATTTAAATGCACGATTATAAAATATAATAAATAAATAAAATATTTCAAATATCAACACCAATGAGCCTGGCTTCCACGAGAAGCTGCAGAGATCAGTGCAAAGAAGTTAAACGAAGTAATGAAATAATTTATTGTGAAATACATAATTCCTCAAAATAATGGATTTTCGATTTTTCTAGGGGGACTATGAGTTTTGTACGGGGGACACTACCCACTAGCCCCCCCCCTCCTAACTACGGTTATGATCTCAAGTGGTTTTGATATTGTTCAGCTGCCTGTTTAGGTAGCAGGCTTTATATACAGCGAGTTGAAGAAGACGATGTGTTGTCATTTCGGCGAGGAATTTCGCTCTTTAATATTTCCAATCACAATTATTAAAAGTTTTTCATTTAGATATCTCTTTGTGGTGAATGAGAGAGAAATAAAATATCTCATCAATTGATTTTCTTTTTAGTGAAAGAAGAATTTTTTTTAATTATAAATTAAATACTTTTAAATAGTATTATACAGAAAGAGAGGGGGAAAAAGGAAATTATCTTTTGTAATTACGTGTTCATAAAAGGTCTGATACGATCAAAAGTTCAATGACAGACAGCGATTCCGAAATTTCCATTTTACGATTTTTATCTTGGGATCGATTCTTTTCCAAACGGACAGTCTTCAATGATGATGAGCTCAATTGGCTCTTCTAATGAGTTTGTTAACGATTCCTTGCAGTTGAGACGAAGAACGCCTTTTTTTTATTGAATTGCTAAAAGAAATAAAATAACATAAAAGAATCTATGCAGGAGCAGGTGCGCTGTTTACTCTCTTGAAAATATTTAATTCGAAAACATAAACTTACATTTTTACAAAAAATATTAAGACTTTTCTTTTAATATTAAAATTTCATTTTATGAAAAATAAAATAAAATTGATAGGGTCATTGAATAGTTCTTTTATTAAAACATTTATAAAGAGAAACAAAGAGGTTGTCCTCGGCTTGATTCAAAATAAACATACACATATAGGTGTTGCATTTAAACCCGTTTTTAGTAACAACGGGTTCTTACTAAGACGCGTTTCACTAAATACCTTTGTAGTAACTAGAATTTATTGATGTTGGTTGAGTTTGGTCCAAAGGTCTAGAATCTTCATTTTTGACCTTCCTCCTCATTTTTTAAACGAAAATGTCAAAAATTACATCCTCATTGAAGCAAAGTTGTAGAGGATGTAATTTTTGACATTTTCGTTTAAAAAATTTTGAAAATAAACACCCAAAATGAGGCGCAAGGTCAAAAATGAAGATTCTAGTCCTTTGACCCAGACTCAACCAACATCAGTAAATTCTAAATGCCACAACGGTATTCAGTGAAACCCGTTTTAACTATTAAGAACTCGTTTTTACTAAAAATGGGGTTTTACTGCATCAAGGTTTAGCCTTCATCACCAGTCTTTTTTAATTAGAAATATTTTATCTATTCTCATGGGGTCACCAATTAGATATTGAAAATTTGCTTTCATATCACGCTACCTACTCAAAAACTCTGTGTTTGTTTATTTGTATCAAGCAGAGGACAACCTCTTTATTTCTCTTTATGATTCAAAAACTCTGCTACTCTCAACAAAACAAAATCTTTTCAATATGATATGATTTTTTTCTCTCGTGTGCCAGTGTGTCTGAATTTTGATTCCCAAGATAACTCAAGAACAGTAGATCAAAGTAGTAGAGCCCTTGTACCAAACTCAACCAAATTTTGTATAAATAATCAGTGGGCACCCAGAAGTCTAAAAATTCAAAAACTAACCGCCCAAATGGGGGGAGTGGTGTAGGGTCAAAATATGAAAATCTTGGCTCTTGTACCAAACTCAACCAAATTTTGTATACATAATCAGTAGGCCCCCAATAGTCTAAAAATGCAAAAACTAACCCCCCTACATTATTATAATTCCTTTTATTGAATATTAAATATAAGAGAGGCGCCAGGGTGTATGGTAAAATCAAGTGGATGGCCACATCAGAACGTGTCAGTTTATTTTTATATAAATATTCGTAATAAAATTATATTTAATATAAGATTGGAGTAATTTTTGGAGACGGGCTAAAAGTGAAATTGAGTGGATATCGATGAGGCAGTCCAAAAAAGGAGGAGGGAATAGCCTCCGAAACGTCGGTTTTATGTATAAAAAAAAGTGTAAATTATCCTCTTCTTTTTTTGAACTGCCTCATCGATATCCATTATATTTAATATATTATTTATTTATTTTTTTTTAAAAACTCAAAAAGAGTACTTGAATAATTTAGAATATTTCTTACTTATTTAATTATAAGAATAGAGAATTATAAAATTATCTTACCTTAACAGCAGAGGTCTCGTGCCTGGGCCTCGAATATTCTGACCCCACAGGAACACCCTTATACTCGAGCAAAGTAAAAATATATTCGCGAAATATTTCGATTTCGAGGAAATAAGGATTTGTAAAAACAGGGATTGAAATTGGTTAGGATTAGGGATAAGACAAGATTCTCATGATAAAAGAATCATGAGCTCTGGGCAGGGAGGCTAGTCCCTGAATTAGGTCTCTAGATCTTTATCTATCTTATAAGAACAAAGATGTACACACCTATACCCGTTACCCAGGTATTAATATTTTATTTCAGCAAATTAATTTCAAAAATGCAAAGAGTAATCTTGGAATGGAATCATATTTGGAATCTCTAAATTATTTTTCTTAAGAATTAACTAATGTATTTATTACTTGTTAAATTATTATACTACTAATTCTTAGAGACAATGAAGTCGAAAAGCTTCCCCCTTGTACTTTCAGTCGAATATAAATATTTCAAATTTCATATATAATATACAATTATTTGCATAAATATTGAATGAATATTAATTATTAAAATTAAACAAGTAATTTTTATTATATTTTTGTAAAATCCATTTCTTTTGATGGATGATTTCTCAAAAAAAGAAAAATTATAATTTTATATTTGAGTTTTCGAAATTGATTATTATCATTAATGGGAATGTGTAGTCTATATAAAAAAATATGCAAATATAATTATTATATATGATTATGTCTCTATAGTTAATTTATACAGAGACATAGACAGCTGTTTAGCGAGAACAGGGGGCACCACGAGTAGGCAGCTATCACCACCCCCCACATGGATAGATAAATAAAAAATAATTAAAGGGAGATTATTAAAATAATTTTGAACGGAAATTACATAAAATACTCATAGAGTGATAATTTTAAAATTTTAAATAATATTATTCTTATTTTCAAATGTATAAAAGACTCAGAAATACAATTTGAAATCTTAAAGCCGAAAATATTGAAAATTTCAAGGCTAGAAGTGTTTTGAAACAAATAGGAGACATTGTATTTGTTGCAAAATACGTCTACACTTGAGATAAGTAATTGTTAAAGGACCTTTTCTGAATCAAATAACAGTATAATGTCTCCAATACTGCAATTTGTTTCTAATCAATGTCTTAAACATTCAAAATTTTGTATAAAAATGTTGTCAAATATTTGTATTTAAGACAAAAATATAAATAATTTGTAGATCTGAGTATGATGAAAGAAAGAATTGTGAATAAGATCAGAAAGAGAAAATAATTAGATTGAAGTTTAGAGGTGAATATTTAAATAATTATTTATTATTTACTCTTAAATGTTATATTTTAAACAAAAATTGATATTGTATTATCTATCCATGTGAAATAATTTTATTAAATTGAAAATATAAAGGCGATATAGTTTCAAACCAATATCCCAAATTAAATTTAGAAAAAAGAAAAAGATTACAAAATTGCATTTAGATTATTTTTAATTTGTTGATTTATTTCTAGTTAATAATTTAATTTAAATGTTAGTATTAGTAGGACGAGCACCTACCTGAAAAAGAAAAAATATCATTAGTAAAATAATATAGTGAATTTAAATTATTTTTTATACAAATATTTGTAATAAAATTATATTTATTAAATTTTTTATTTTATTTGTTATATTTTTTTTTTTTTTGAATAACTCGTAAAAGTACTTGAAAAATTTACAGTTACTTAAATAATTATATGAATAGAGTATTATAAAGATATCTTACCTTTACAGCCAAAGTCTCGTAACTGGACCTCGAATACTCTGGCCCCACAGGAACGGAACACACTTAAGTACACTCGCGCACAAGTAAAAATATACTCGCGAAACATTTCGAAGGAATAAGGATTTGTGAAGTTGGTTAGGATTAGGGATAGTACATGATTCTCTTGATAAAAAAAATCATGAGCTCACGTGGACAGGGACGCCAGCCCGTGAAATAGGTCTATACTTAATCTAAATGTAAATATTAGTAGGACGAGCATCTACCTGAAAAAATGAAAAAAATATAGTATTAGTAAAATAATATAGTGAAATTAATGGGTTTTTTTATATATAAATATTTATGATAAAATTATATTTAATATATTATTTATTTCAATTGATATTTTTTTTTGAAAAACTCGAAATGAGTAATTGAAAAATTTAGAATAATTCTTTCTTATTTAATTATAAGAATAGAGTATTATAAAGAGATCTTACCTTTACAGCCAAAGTCTCGTGACTGGACCTCGAATATTCTGGCCCCACAGGAACGGAACACACTTACGTACACTCGCGCACAAGTAAAAATATACTCGCGAAACATTTCGAAGGAATAAGGATTTGTGAAAACATGGATTGAAGTTGGTTAGGATTAAAGATAGGACATGATTCTCTTGATAAAATAATCATGAGCTCACGTGGGCAGAGATGCAAGCCCCTGAATTAGTTCTCTACATCTTTATCTATAAAAACAAAGATGTACACACCTACCAGTTACCCAAAGATAAAGAATTTGATTTTCCAGAAAATAAGAAAATCAAATACTTAATCTAAATGTTAGTATTAGTAGACGAGCACCTACCTGAAAAAAGAAAAAATTAATATTAGTAAAATAATATAGTGAATTTAATGCATTTTTTTATATACAAATATTTATAATAAAATTATATTTAATATATTATTTATTTTATTTGATATTTTTTTTTTTTTTTTGAAAAACTTGAAAAGAGTAATTGAAAAATTTAGAATAGTTCTTACTTATTTACTTATAAGAATAGAGTATTATAAAGATATCTTACCTTTACAGCCAAAGTCTCGTGACTGGACCTCGAATACTCTGGCCCCACAGGAACGGAACACACTTACGTATACTCGCGCACAAGTAAAAATATACTCGCGAAACATTTCGAAGGAATAAGGATTTGTGAAAAACGGATTGAAGTTGGTTAGAATTAGGGATAGGACATGATTCTCTTGATAAAAGAATCATGAGCTCACGTGGGCAGGGACGCCAGCCCCTGAAATATGTCTGTACATCTTTATCTATAAAACAAAGATGTACACACCTACCCGTTACCCAAAGATAAAAAATTTGATTATCCAGAAAATAGGAAAATCAAATACTTAATCTAAATGTTAGTATTAGTAGACGAGCACCTACCTGAAAAAATGAAAAAATAATAATATTAGTAAAATAATATAGTGAATTTAATGTATTTTTTTATATATAAATATTTATAATAAAATTATATTTAATATATTATTTATTTTATTTGATATTTTATTTTTTTGAAAAACTTGAAAAGAGTAATTGAAAAATTTAGAATAGTTCTTACTTATTTAATTATAAGAATAGAGTATTATAAAGATATCTTACCTTTACAGCCAAAGTCTCGTGACTGGACCTCAAATACTCTGGCCCCACAGGAACGGAACACACTTACGTACACTCCCGCATAAGTAAAAATATACTCGCGAAACATTTCGAAGGAATAAGGATTTGTGAAAAAACGGATGAAGTTGGTTAGAATTAGAGATAGGACATGATTCCCTTGATAAAAGAATCATGAGCTCACGTGGGCAGGGACGCCAGCCCCTGAAATATGTCTGTACATCTTTATCTATAAAAAACAAAGATGTACACACCTACCCGTTACCCAAAGATAAAAAATTTGATTATCCAGAAAATAAGAAAATCAAATACTTAATCTAAATGTTAGTATTAGTAGGACGAGCACCTACCTGAAAAAAGAAAAAAATATTATTAGTAAAATAATATAGTGAATTTAATGCATTTTTTTATATATAAATATTTATAATAAAATTATATTTAATATATTATTTATTTTATTTGATATTTTTTTTTTTGAAAAACTTGAAAAGAGTAATTGAAAAATTTAGAATAGCTCTTACTTATTTACTTATAAGAATAGAATATTATAAAGATATCTTACCTTTACAGCCAAAGTCTCGTGACTGGACCTCGAATACTCTGGCCCCACAGGAACGGAACACACTTACGTACACTCCCGCATAAGTAAAAATATACTCGCGAAACATTTCGAAGGAATAAGGATTTGTGAAAACACGGATTGAAGTTTGTTAGGATTAGGGATAGGACATGATTCTCTTGATAAAAGAATCATGAGCTCACGTGGGCAGGGACGCCAGCCCCTGAAATATGTCTGTACATCTTTATCTATAAAAAAGATGTACACACCTACCCGTTACCCAAGATAAAGAATTTGATTTTCTAAAAAATAGGAAAATCAAATACTTAATCTAAATCTTAGTATTAGTAGACGAGCACCTACCTGAAAAAAGAAAAAATAATATTAGTAAAATAATATAGTGATATTAATGTATTTTTTTATATAAATATTTATAATAAAAAAATATTTAATATATTACTTGATTTATTTTATTTTATTTTATTTTTTAAATTCGAAAGAGTAATTTAAAAATTTAGAATAGTTCTTACTTATTTACTTATAAGAATAGAGTATTATAAAGATATCTTACCTTTACCGCCAAAGTCTCGTGACTGGACCTCAGGAACGGAACACACTCCCGCACAAGTAAAAATATACTCGCGAAAAATTTCGAAGGAATAAGTATGAGCGGAGTCAGCTGAGAGGGTGAATGTTGGTGGAGTGGCCATATTTCAATATTCCCAGTCGATGTTTCAACTCCCACTGTCTGCACACACTGTGCCTACCACCATCTCTCTCCCCCTTATATACCTTTCACTACCTCCCTCCCACACACACCCCCACTGTCCCTATCTAACCCCCCTGATTTATCCCTCTTTACTCTCCCTATTTCTCTTACCCTTATATACCCTCGAGAGCAATTAGTCCAAGCTATTTATAGCTTATCTTACGAGATAATCTTAATCGGCTTAGAATAGTACGTCATACTATTTTTACTTATCACTTTTAAATTAAATTTGTCTATTGTCTTTCTTTTTTATCGTTTCGGTTCCTGCTAGAGTAACGTTCTTCAATAGGTGACAGAATATACTTTTACACTCAACTTAATTCAATCTCATCTTTTGTTAACATTTCGGTTTCTCGTTTTAGTAACATATAACACCAAGTCATTTATATTTAATCTAATGAATCGGTACACACTTTTAATTTGTATAATATAATTTAATACTTTGTCCCTGATTTCGTGAGGACGTCACAGAATTGATTTTTACACTCGAGCGTAGTAGTGAATGAAAATGTTTTATTTATAAGGTGTACAAATAAGTTTCCGCCGTTTGACAAAGCTGGTCCCACCAGTAAGTTATGATTAAAATTATCAGAATTCTTAATTATCATAAGGTTGTATACTTGTTAACAAAATAACCTTGAAATCTTATTGAATTTCTATCAGTATATTATATTCTTTTGTGTGCGAAAATGTCGAGTTTTGAGCGGAATAAGCGTCATTTGCGGGAGCTTTTGATTTACTTCTTCAAATTTGAAAAAATCTGCAGCTGAGGCGCATCGATTGCTTGGAGCATATGGTGAGACTGCTTTAAGTGAGAGAGGTTGACGTGAGTGGTTTCAAAAGGTAAAGAAGGGTGAATTCGACATCGAAGATAAAGAACGTCCCGGAAGGCCGAAAGTGTACGAAGACGCGGAATTGAAAGCATTATCAGACTAAGATTCGTGCCAAACGCTAGAAGAACTTGCACATACATTAGGAGTGACTCAAAAATCAATTTCACATTGGTTGAAATCATTGGGAATGATTCTAAAACAAGGAAATTGGGTTCCATATGATTTTTCACAAAACCGAGTCAAAACCTTTTTGGAAACACTCAATTGGGAAGTTTTATCCCACCCGCTATATTCACCAGACATTACTCCTTCTGATGTCCACTTGTTTCGATCGATGGCGCATGCCCTGTCTGAGCAGAACTTCACATCATTTGAAGATACCAAAAATTGGGTCGATTCGTGGATAGCCTCAAAAGATGAAGCATTCTTCCGAAGCGGTATCCGTATGTTGCCAGAAAGATGGAAGAAAGTAGTGGCCTGCGATGGAAAATACTTTGAATGATACATGTGTAAATAATTTTTTTTCAATAAAGCCTAAAATTTTGGGGAAAAAATGCGGAAGCAAAGTTATACACCTGGTAATATATTATAATGCATTATTTTTTTTTATTTAACAGAGATTTTCTTGAATTAAATAAGAGAATCTCAAGCATTTTTTTTGTGAGCTGAATTTTAAAGTTAAATTAAGTTGGAGTTGGTGGTGTTTCACAAGGAGAAAAAATTAAAATACAAAGATTTTTTTAATTTTACTCTATAAATTTCGAGCTCTTAACTCATCGTCAGGAGAACATTGTCTGAAGATAAAATAAAATGATGAATTTATTTAATATGATCGACAGTTATTTATGAGTTAGTGTAGGTATCTTGTATTTTAATTTTTTCTCTTTGTGAAACACCACCATCTCCAACCTAATTTATTTTTAACAATGTTTCACTATTAACCAACACCGCGTTCCCTAAATTTGATTGAATTTTAAAGCTTCCTTGATTTATGAGACCCCCTGTGTAGAAATCAAAATATAGACCCTTGGACCAAACTCAACCAAATTTTGTATTCATAATCTGTGGGCCACTAGAAGGGTAGAAATGTAAAAACCTACCACCCAAAATGTGGGGGGGGGAGGTAGAAAATTCTTGCCCTTATGTATATATAATTGATAATTCTCGTAAAAATCTGGGGGTGGGGGGGGTGGCGGTCATTCTGTATTCGCCTGGGGCGCACTTTTGTCTTAACAAGAAATGTAGCTTCGTGGTTATTGATAGTTGTTTTCATATTTATTACTATATTGTAATAATTTTTTACTTTACCATACAGGGTATGGTCAAGTATTGTAATCGTGCATGAAAAAAGTGGTTTTTTCCATCTTTTTTTTTGAAATATCTCAAAAACGGCTGAAACTATTTTGATTTAAAAAATTGAGCTAAACCATGGCATTTCGCTATACAAAAAAGCTCTAATAAGTGAACATCGAAAAAATTATATTTTTTGAGATAATAATTGTTTTGTCAAAATGTCTGTTAGTCTGTTAGTTAGTCTGTGCGTTTCCAAATTTTTGTGGACGATCTAGCTCAAAAACTAGTGTGAATATCGAAACCAAATTTCACACGTAGTTTTGGTCCATTGAGATTAAGAGCTGATTAGATTTTGGTGCATATCGACCCAAAATTAAAGAGGGTGGGGTGGGGGGTTAAAAATTAAAAGTAGAAGTTTAAAAATGCAAAAACTAACAGCCCAAAATGGGGGGGGGGGGGTCAAAAAATGAAAATCTTGGCCATTTACCAAACTCAACCAAATTTTGTATACATAATCAGTGGGACACCAAAAGAATAAAAATGCAAAAACTAACCCCCCCCTACATGATTATAAATAATTTTAGGGCCATGTTGTATGGAAAAGTCAAGTGGATGGCCACATAAGAACACGTCAGCTTATTTTTCTTCACTAATGTATTGCGAACTGAGTCATTGCCGTTCAAGCCAAGTCGAAAGCCCGCTCTTTTGCTTTCGTAAAAGTTCGGAAAACTTCGTTCTTCCTCTTTTTTGAAATTTCAAATTTAAACTTGGTTAGTTTTTATTTATACACAGCTGATTAAATAAGTTAAGCTAAATATTATATTAAAAATTTTATTATGATGGAATATAACTATAATTTTCTTTTTTCAGGAACATGTTTAAAAGATACGGTGAATATAGAAGATTAACTAATTAAACTAAATAAACATAAATTTATTAGCTCGACGATCTGTTTCGACAAATATACAAGATGTCATCTTCAAGGCGGATTCTATTTTCTTTTTACATATATATTAAATCTTAATCATCTATAATTCTCTGCATTTTCGATGTTTTCAAATAGATAAATCTCAGGATGACAAGGTTAGTATAAGTTAATCCAGTTAAATTGTGTTCAAAAGGGCCCCTAGTGGGAAAGTTTTGGGGTAGTTTTGATTTCTTCCATTCTATATGATTTTTGGGGTGCTTAATACAAATCTAAGGTTTGCTTTTTTTCTAATAACTCAAAAACTAAAAATTTTTGTGAATAACATTTCTATTCAAAATAAAAGTGCATAAAATTTACTACAAATTTCCTTATTTAGGTTTTTCCTCTGACTAACCATTCGGGGTCAAGCGCTAGTTGAAAATTGACTGTCTCTGCAAAACATTGGCGTAACAATAGGGTGGCATTTCGAGCAAAATACGACAGGCCCCTGGCCTCAGAGGGGGCCTCCAGCCCAGGGGCTAACCCAGACTTTTATTTTTTGGGGGAGGGGGAGGGGGTCATGTACCGGGGACGTTATGTTTGATATAACTATCTTACAAAATGAACACCTTTTTTTGTTGTTTTTTTGTTTTGGAAACCATTTGGGGGGGTCATGACCCCCAGACAGACCCCCCTCCCCTGGGACCGGCCTTGCCCCAGCCCGGCAGTGCAGCAAGCACAGGAGGATCCTAACATTTATTATTACAAAATTCGTGTCTCGTTTGTCATGGAAATTCTCAGTTTTAGACACTAAATAGAAAAGTCATCTTCTAAAAGAGAACTTGCTGATTTTAAAAATTAAAGGCAAACAGAGATTATTTCCATGCTTTAATAAAATAATTACATTTCAAAATAATACTGTTTCTTCTTTTTAGGACTCCGGACAAACGAAAGTAACTTAAGAAATAAGATGTTGCTGAGTGCTGAGAACATAATATATCCCACTCAATATTCAAGTGAAACCTGAATGATTGGAGAGGCAGGCCTTTGTAATATGATAAAGAAGAATATTGAAGATCATTTGAGGTAAATTGAATTTCATATGAAAAACTCGATAGAATTAGAGGAAAAAGAACTTTGTGTATGAATTTAAGGAAGATAATGAGCCGTCTATAAATTACGTCACACAAATTTCAAGATTTTTAGACCCCCCTTCCCTCCCCCTGTGTCACATTTTCTGGGCCCCCTTGTATTGTTCCATCACACTATCACTTTTATACGCTATAATTCAATAATAATTGTAGAATTTTTTTATAAATTAAACTCAACTAAAAGAATTTATTTATTTATTTGAAAAAAAAATTTTTACTGTTTTTGCTAAAAATTGCTTGCTTACAATATTTTGTCTAGATTTATTTCACCAACATTTTCAGTTTGGAATAATAATAAGCTGAAATCTAAAAAAATATATTTGAAAAAAATTTTAATTTGACTTTTGTGACATCACAATTTTTAAGATAAGAAAAAACCCATAAAAAACAACTTAGCCGAAGATGAGGCCGTGACAGATCGAATCGCCAACACAAAACCTTGCTAACCCGTGAATTTAATCCAAATCGTTATATTTTTATCTTTACAGCCAAAATCTGGTGCCTGGACCTCGAATTCTCTGGGCCCACAGGAACGGAATACACTTAGGTACATTCGCGCACAGGTAAAAATATACTCGCCAAACATTTCGAAGGAACCTTAGTAGCACAATGTTTCAAACTATATATTAATTATATAGATTCTCGAAATATATATAGGCACTATGTAGTTCTATATAATTTGAAACATTGTGCTACTAGGGAATAAGGATGGGTGGAGTCAGCTGAGAGGGTGGGTGATGGTGGAGAGCCCATATTGCAATATTCGCAGTCGATTTTTCATTCGCCACTGTCCTACACACACTGTGCCTATCATCATCTCTCTCCCCTTATATACCTTTCACTATCCCCCCTCCCACACAAACCACTGTCCCTATCTAATCCCCCCTGATTTACCCCTCTTTACTCTCCCTATCTCTAAAACTCTACTGGAATCCATTGTTAGGTTTACGGCTGCAGTCGGCCTGTGTAATTTGAGTGAAATTAAAACCGGTACATTAAATGAATCACAATTATTTCTATCATTAACTGATTAAAAAACAAGTAAATGTTATGATTTTAGAGAAAATATTGATAAAAATGGTGAAAATTTAACTCAAAATAAAATTAATAATATGGACTCTTTTGAAGATATTCTAATTACTACTTCACAATTGAATGAATTGGATAATTTTTGTAATAAGATGAAAAATACAAAAGTTATTTCTTTTTTACAAAAATAGGAAATTACAGCTAAAGATGGTCGAAATTTTAACTATAGTTATTTCAATTTTCATTTACCAAGTATTAATTGGAGTCAAAGAATTCAAGAGGAAAAGAAAAGACTAAGGAATATAACAAAGGAAATTTCTTATTTGAAGTAAGTAAGTTTATATAAAATGTGAAGACACTGTTTGTAATGGTAGTTGAAATGCGGGCATTATCTCGATGTAATACTTATATTACTTTACCGTACAGATGGTCAACTAATTATAATCGGGCATGAAAAAATGGTTTTTTTCGATTAATTTTTTAGAAATATCTCAAAGACAACTGAAATTATTTTGATAAAAAAAAATTGTGCGAAACCAGGGCGTTTTGCTCTACAAAAAAGCCCTAAAGTGTGAACAGCGAAAAAATTATGTTTTTCGAGATATTAATTGTTTTGTCAAAATGTCTGTTAGTACGTAGGTATGTTATCAAATCTAGCTCAAAAACTAGTGTGAATAACAAAACAAAATAACATATGTAGATTCTTTATATTGAGATTAAGAGCTGATTAGATTTTGATTAAAAATTAAGGAAGGGCTAAAAAATTAAAATTATAAAATTTTAAAAGTAAAAAAGCCAAGTAAAATGAAATCTACTATAAAAGAGATCTAAAATAAAAAAGAAAAGGTGTGTGCCCCCCACGCTGGGGGGGGGGGGTTCAAAAATAATTTCAAATAATAAAATTTCTAATCAAAAATTGAAGAAAGCTGATATTTACTTTATATAGCTGATATTCTCCTTTATAAGAAGATATGATAAATTGCTAATCAGTCCGAAATTAGAAGAGACGAGAGGGTTCTTTCGTAAATTATTATAAAATATTTATTAAATATTAAATATAAGTGAGGGGGCAGGTGTATGGTAAAGTCATGTGAATGGCCACATCAGTTTATTTAATTTTTATTTTAAATATTTTCGATAAAAGATAAAGTTTTTATCCTGAGAGTTGGCTGTTTTGAGTATAATACGATTTCGTAATATTAATATGACTTATACTAATTAATGTATTAAAATTAATTAGAGATTGGTCGATTTGCTCTTACCTTGGAAGAATAGCTCTGCTGCGTCTGCAGGTCTGTTGAACTGGTCGACTTTCTCCACTCAAATGAATAAAATGCCGTTTTTCATTCCGATTATCTTGAATGCATTTCTCTAGGTGAGCTCGATTCTCTAAAACAAAAAATATAAATGAAAATTTTTATTTAAAAAAAAGGAAAATATGTATCAGTAAAAGATAAATGAAAATAAATTCAACATGAACTTTTAGATATCAATTTTTTATCTAATTATTATTACATAGTATTAGAACAAAAAAATCAATTTTAATTAATAGATTAATTAATCCACCATTTAAGCGTCTTGCAATTTATATTGTTCTTTGTATTTTGGAGTTATTATTTATAGGATTTTTCTTTCAATTCTACATATTTCAAGGGTAGAGGGCACGAGGTGGGGTGTGAGGTGGGTGGGGTGCGGGGTGGTAGTGAAGGGATGGTGGAGTGGGGGGTTCAGGTGAGGGTCCAGAGCGTAGTGGGGTGGTACGGGGGTGGGGGTCCGAGGAGGGTGCGGGGTGGTGGAGTGGGGGGCGGAGATTGGGTACGGGTGCAAGGTGCGGAGGGTGGGTTTTGGGGGGTGTGGTGGGTGGGAGTGGAATGAGAGGGTGGGGTTCGTGGGTTGGGAGGTCCAGGGGGCGTGCTTCCTGGCTAGCAAGAGGGCCGCCGAAGGCGGGCCTTGTAGCTAGTTATTATTAAAATTCACTATTATAGAGCTCATTACAAATATAATTGATATAAGGGCGTCGTCAGCCAATGGACCAGGTGTGTGTGTGTGGGGGGGGGGGGGGGCAAGATGATACATAGAGGATATAAATTGTAGATAAAACTTCGATTCGAATACCCTGAAAATGTGTGACAGCCTATCCATGTTGGGCGTCTCTGTCGCATCTGACCTGTCTTGGAATGAACACATCTCCTCTGTGGCGAAATCTGCAGCAAGGAAGATTGGCTTCTTATTCAGGTCCAAGCGATTTTACAAACCCCCACAACTTCTCACCATCTACAAGGCCCAAATCCGCCCCTGTCTCGGGCACGGCTCTCATCTGTGGAGAGGAGCCTCAAAATATTCTCTTGCTACCCTTGATGCAATTCAGAAACGAGCCGTCTATCGGAGAACCGATTGACGGTCTCTACCCTCACCGGCTCCCTCGACTCGCTGGCTCCTTCGAGAGAGATGTCTCCCGCCCTTTCCCTTTTCTATAGATACTATCACGGCAGGTGCTCTGATGAGATAAAATCAATAATTCCCCCCAAAGCATGCTTTGCACGCAGCTTCACGTTTTGCCGACTCCCAACACTCTTTCGCGAGGTCAAATTAGAAAAGTGCCGGACCACTTCATTCGCGAATTCATATATCCCCATGACTTCAAGGAGCTGGAACTCTCTCCCAGCCTCTATCTTTTTCCCAGCACCTATGATCTTCAAACCTTCAAAACCAGGGTGCATAGACACCTACGTCTACACCCTCTCGCGCCAGCTACTTTCCCTTCTCTCCGGTGACGCAAGGAGTTCTTTCAAGAGATCGCATAGGGGCTACATCTTTACTGGTGCACCCCTTCTTGCATTCGATTGCATTAAAAAAAAAAAAAAAAAATAAAATAAAAATAAAATTCGATTTTGTAGGTTTTTAATTGTTTACTCAAAAAAAAAATATCTTGATTAAAACATTATCTTTTTGCGTTTCTTGTGAATTTTCGACTACTTTATTATTCAAATCTTTCTAGGTTCTCAATAATAATTTTTCTATGAACACTCATCTCATTGCATGACCATTAAGGCGTCTTTCCACCATGGTACTTGCACGGTGGAACAATCAAAATCTTTTAAAAATTGCGGAATTCACCATAGAGTATAACTCTATGCACTAAACAAAGATATTCTTAAAGCAATTTGAGCCTCGAAAGTTAAATAATGTAATCTACCCGTAATTTGTTACGTGGGTTTATTAATGCTAAATCTCGGGAAGTATTTTATTGTTTTGAAATTTGTTCCCTGAACTGAAAAATGGGGGATTTTTTATTTTGTTTTCTAAAACAGGCTAAAAGGCTACTTATCTTTCTTGTCCTTGGACCAAACTCAACCAAATTTTGTATACATAGCCACTAGAAGGGTAGAAATGTGAAAACTAATCACCCAAAATGGAGGGGGTCAAAAAATTAAAATTCTTGCCCTTGGATCAAACTCAACCAAATGTTGTATACATAATCTGTGGGCCACTAGAAGGCTAGAAATGTAAAAACCTACCACCCGAAATGGGGGGGGGAGGATCAAAAAATGAAAATTCTTGCCCTTATATATGTATATGTAATTGATAATTCTAGTAAAAATCTGGGGGATCAAAAAATGAAAATTCTTGCCCTTTATGTATATGTAATTGATAATTCTAGTAAAAATCTGGGGAGATCAAAAAATGAAAATTCTTGCCCTTTATGTATATGTAATTGATAATTCTAGTAAAAATCTGGGGAGATCAAAAAATGAAAATTCTTGCCCTTTATGTATATGTAATTGATAATTCTAGTAAAAATCTGGGGAGATCAAAAAATGAAAATTCTTGCCCTTTATGTATATGTAATTGATAATTCTAGTAAAAATCTGGGGAGATCAAAAAATGAAAATTCTTGCCCTTTATGTATATGTAATTGATAATTCTAGTAAAAATCTGGGGAGATCAAAAAATGAAAATTCTTGCCCTTTATGTATATGTAATTGATAATTCTAGTAAAAATCTGGGGAGATCAAAAAATGAAAATTCTTGCCCTTATATATGTATATGTAATTGATAATTCTAGTAAAAATCTGGGGAGATCAAAAAATGAAAATTCTTGCCCTTTATGTATATGTAATTGATAATTCTAGTAAAAATCTGGGGGGGGGGCGCTCGTTCTGTATTCCCTAGGGGCGTACTTTTGTCTTAACAAAAAATGTAACTTCGTGGTTATTGATAGTTGTTTTCATATTTATTACTATATTGTAATAAATTTTTTTCTTCACTAATATATTGCGAACTGAGTCATTGCTGTTCAAGCCAAGTCGAAAGCCCGCTCTTTTGCTTTCGTAAAAGTTCGGAAAACTTCGTTCTTCCACTTTTTTGAAATTTCAAATTTCAACTTGGTTAGTTTTTATTTATACACAGCTGATTAAATAAGTTAAGCTAAATATTATATTAAGAATTTTATTATGATGGAATATAACTATAATTTTATTTTTTCAGGAACACATTTAAAAGAAATGGTGAATATAAAAGATTAACTAATTAAACTAAATAAACAAATTTATTAAGCTTTTTAAGACTAGTTTAGACAAAGTTTAGTTTACTAAGACCAGTTTCGACAAATATACAAGCTGTCATCTTCAAGGTGGATTCTATTTTCTTTTTCCAATATATTAAATCTTAATCATCTATAATTCTCTGCATTTTCGATGTTTTCAAATAGATAAAACTCAGGATGATAAGGTTAGTATAAGTTAGTCCAGTTAAATTGTGTTCTAAAGGGCCCCTAGCGGGAAAGTTTTGGGGTAGTTTTGATTTCTTCCATCCTATGATTTTTGGGGTGCTTAATACGAATCTAAGGTTTGCTTTTTTTTCTAATAACTCGAAAACTATAAACTTTTTGTAAATAACATTTCTATTCAAAATAAAAGTGCATAAAATTTACTACAAATTTCCTTATTTAGGTTTTCCTCTGACAAACCGTTCGGGCTCAAGTGCTAGTTGAAAATTGGCCTATTTTGACTGTCTCTGCAAAACATTGGCGTAACAATAGGGTGGCATTTCGAGCAAAATACCACAGGCCCCCGGCCTCAGGGGGGGCCCCCAGCCCAGGGACGAACCCAGACTTTCATTTTTTTTGGGGGGAAGGGGGTCATGTACCGGGGACGTTATGTTTGATATAACTATCATACAAAATTAACACCTTTTTTTTGTTTTGGAAACCATTTGGGGGATGACACCCAGACAGACCCCTCCCCTGGGACCGCTCTTGACCCAGCCCGAGAGGGCCCCAAGCACAAGAGGATCCTAACATTTATTATTACAAAATTCGTGTCTCTTTTATCATGGAAATTCTCAGTTTTAGACACGAAATAGAAAAGTCTTCTATAAGAGAACTTGCTGATTTTAAAAATTAAAGGCAAACAGTTATTATTTGCATGCTTTAATAAAATATATACATTTCAAAATAATACTGTATCTTCTTTATTGAAGATCATTTGGGTTAAATAGAATTTGAGATGAAAAACTCGATAGAATTAGAGGAAAAAGAACTTTGTGCATGAATTTAAGGAAGATAATGAGCCTCCAGACCCGCCCCCCTGTTTCACCTAGCACCGCCACCAAACTCTCTTAAAATTATAAAGAAATGTGTTATCTCTAAAGTATTTTGGGAGTTATAAGCTACGAAACCCTCGGCATGGCCGTATCCAAAACTTTTTCTATAGTCTTCTTCTTCTTCTGGTGCCTATCCGCTCAGCGAATGTTGGCGATCATTCTTGCTATGATTGTTTTATTGACGGCGGCCCGAAACAACTCCAAGGAAGTCTTCCCGAACCATTGCCGCAGGTTCTTTAACCATGATGTCCTTCTTCTCCCAGGTCCCCGTCTACTGGCTATTTTCCCCTGAATAATAAGCTGTAGAAATTGGTATTTAGAGTTACCTAATATATGGCCGAAGTTTGATATTATTTATTAATTCTTTATCTTTTTTCATTCTTCTTAAAACCTCTTCATTTGTAACTCTATCTATCCAACTTATTCTCAGGATTCCCCGGTATATCCACATCTCAAATGCCTGCACTCTATTACTTGTCGCTTCTGTAAGTGTCCAGGCCTCCATCCCATATAGAAGAACCGGAAACACGTAACATCTTACTAGCCGCATCTTCAAATCCATACTGAGGTTGTGGCTGCACAGCAGAGGCCTTATTCGCTGGAATGCATTACGTGTCATTTCAATTCTCTATTTGATTTCCACAGAGTGATCCCATTTATCATTTATAGTGCAACCTAGGTATTTAATTTGTTGCACTCTCTCAAGAGGGTTTCCATAGAAGAGGATGCAAATATAAAATTATAATAAATTCCTCGTAGGAAATGCCTTTTAAATTGATATTTATATATATATTACCCTTTTTAAAGGATACAGAGAGAATTTTCAATAAAAAGATCAAAATTAAAGGCAAACAGAGATTATTTGCTTGCTTTAATAAAATATATACATTTCAAAATAATACTATTATCTTCTTTTTAGGACTCCGGACAAACAAAAATAGCTTAAGAAATAGGAAGTGAAACCTGGACGATTGAAGAGGCAGGCCTTTGTAATATGATAAAGAAGAATATTGAAGTTCAATGGGGTAAATAGAATTTATATGAAAAACTCAATAGAATTAGAGGAAAAAGAACTTTGTGTATGAATTTAAAGAAGATAAGGAGCCCTCTATAAATTACGTCACACGAATTCCAAGACTTTTATACCCCCCCCCCGTGTCACATTCTGTAACATTTTCATTGAGCCCCTCTGTATTGTGACGTCACACTATCAATTTGATACGCTATAATTTAATAATTTAAGAATTTTTTTATAAATTAAACTCAACTAAAGGGGTTTATTTATTTGAAAAATAATTTAACTGTTTTTGCTAAAAATTGCTTGTTTACAATTTTTTACTTTATTTAAAATGTTTCACCAACAACCTACACCATTCTCCCTTAAGAAAATTACAATTTTTTGTCTAGATTTATTTCACCAACACATTTTCAGGTTGGAATAATAATAAGCTGAAATCAAAAAAATATATTTGAAAATTTTTTAAATTGTTTAATTTGTCTTTTGTGCAAGGGCGGATCCAGGAATTGTTTATGGGGGGGGGGGGGGGGGGGGAGAATGTATATAAGAGGTGCCCGATGTATATAAGATCTACTTTTTATCTCGAAAGTGGGTCGCGATCGAATTGTCCATGCGGGGTGGGGGGGGGGGGGGCAGACGCCCCCCCACACCACACACACACATAGAACTTTATTTTCAATTTTTAAAATTAAAAAAATAAATGTTTTTTTTTTTAATTTTTTTACAAATTTCATATCTCATATTTTAAGTTCATTAAAATAAAATAAAAGTAAAATAAAATTGTTATAAATTCCCTGTCGATTTGGCCACCGTTTTTGGCCTCTGCGTGCGACGCACGTGTTGCACTCCCGTCAGGCACGGGCCTGTATGGGGAGGCGACCGCCCCCTCCGCCCCCCCCCCACTGGATCCGCCCTTGCTTTTGTGACATCACACTTTTTAAGATCCCCGGGCCCCCCTGTCACATTTTGTCACAAATCTGAGATCCCCTCCCCCCTTACTGTGTGACGTAATTTTTTGACGGCCCCTAAGAGCTTATATAGATTTTCTACCTCACCCTCAACACATATTGGTATCTGGATTTATTTTACGTTATACTAATTAAAGACAGAATGATCACTCAAGTTTGAAAATAAAGGTAAAATAATATATAAACAAAAGGACACGAGAATCTGAGACCTTTCACGTATCCGACTTGAAGCTCTAACCAAGCGACTAAGCAATCTACAAATTCCCGAACACAAACTAATCCTAGATGTCTATTTGAAGTTTGTATGCTATTACATTTTATTAATTCTTTATTTATTTACATAGCTCTATCTGTAAAGTCTATTAATTATATTTTTAAACACCATTGGACTAATTAAATTGAAAGTTTCTTTTTGCCGAGAGTAGCAGAATTTTTATAATAGACAATAAAAGAGGATGTCTTCTGCTGGATTATAAATTTTTAATTTATTTATAACGATTAAATTAAAAATTTATAATTTCAGCAGAAGACACATTCCTCTATTGTCTCCTTCAATTGAACTAATTCAGTGATTTTCAACCTTTTTCGGTCGATCCGAGATGAAAAGCGTAGAAAATTAAAGGTAAAATGGACACAAGATGTAAAAGATAAAAGGATTTGATTTTCCAGGAAATAAGAAAATCAAATACTTCATCTAAATGTTATTATTGCTAGGACGAGCACCTACCTGAAAAAAGAAAAAAAAATTATATTAGTAAAATAATATATTAAATTAAAATATTTTTTTTTTAATAAATATTCTTAATAAAATTATATTTAATATATTATTTATTTATTTTTTATTTTTTTGAAAAACTCGAAAAAAGTACTTGAAATGTTTAGAGTATTTATTACTTTTTTAATTATAAGAATAGAGTATTATAAAGATATCTTACCTTAACATCCAACTTCTTGTCCATGGACCTGGAATACTCTGACCCCACAAGAATACACTTACACTCGAGCACAAGTAAAAATATACTCGCGAAACATTTCGATTTCGAAGGAATAAGGATTTGTGAAAACAGGGATTGAAGTTGGTTAGGATTAGGGATAGGACATGATTATCTTATTAAAATAATCATGGGTTCACTTGAGCAGGGAGACCAGGCTCTGAAGTAGGTCTGTACTTTTTTATCTATAATAACAAAGTACACACCTACCCGTTACCCAATTATTAAAAATAATATAAGGGATGATGGGTTGTTTATTAGTAAGGGGTAGAGTCAGTTGAGAGGTTGGATGAATATGGAGAGGCCATATTATAATATTCCCAGTCGATGTTTCATCCGGCACTGCCTGAAACACACTGTATCTAACACTATTTCTCTCCCCCTTATATACCTTTCACTACTATCCCTATCTCCTCCCCGCTCCCCCTTCCACACCCCCACCACTGTCCCTATCTAGCCCCCTCTCTTATACCCCTCCTTACTCTCTCTCTCTCTCTCCCCCTCCCCCTTATATACCCCTTGAAAAGTATCCAAGTCCAAGCTATTCTTAGCTTATCTTCCGATATAATCTTAATCTCCTTAGAATAGTACGTCATACTATTTTTATAGGTATATCACTTTTAATTTTTTAACAATAAAATATATAATAAATATATATTTTATTGTTAAAAATAATATTCTTCTGAGAAGGGTTAATTATGGAGAATTCGCAATGTGAAAAAAACTACGAAGGTATATTTTTTAACAAATAGTAAAAAACACATAAAAACAGTAAAAAACTATTGATTTATTAATGATGATTTGCGACCTCCTTATAGAGGCTTCGCAGCCCCCAAGGGGTCGCGACCCACAGGTTAAAAAACACTGAACTATTAATCAAAAAAATATTTTCCAATCTAAGAGTGCTATAATTAATCGAGAGTTAAACACTAACTAAAGAATAATTAATAATAATTCATTTCTTTTAGAAAAAAAGCTAAAGTAAAAATATTAATTAATTAACTATTTATCTACTTGAGTGACTTAATTTAAAAAAATATATATTATTTACTAATTCAAAATTATTTCCAGGTTCTAATTTATTGAAAGGGAAGATGAATTATAAGAATCAGACAATGAGGAGTCCTGCAACATTAACTTTCAACGACGAATCAAGTTCGAAGCGCCCGAGGAAATCAAAACATCAGCATCACAACAACGAATCAAGCAATGGATAGATCAGAACTTTTAGGTTGATGCATAAATTCGTTGTTTTATGCACCACAAAAGGCTTAAGATTTGATCTAATATAACATTTTTTTATACAAGTAATATTTACTTAGATATAGCATTTATTAGTTCACAAATTTCAAAATTTTGTCTATAAGTCGGCCTTTCGTAAACCGAATATCAAAATAAATGTGTTGTTTTATTCAGCAAAAAGGGCTTAATATTTCATCTAATAAAACATTTTTTTATTCAAGTAATATTTACTTAGATATAGCATTTATTAGTTCAGAAATTTCAAAATTTTGGTCAAGTGAATTTTTCATTCCTTTATATCTCAGTATTGATTACATTTATCTATTTTCTGTTCATAGACTAAAATGTTAAACATTTTATACGGAACAAAATGCCACATTGTTTTTGTAAATTACTTGATAAACAAGCAAGTTTATGTCGTGATTTCATTCTTGATAGATTTTCGCATTGACTTTCTCAATTAAAAAATGATTTCAGGCTATAGCCGGCCTTTCGTAAACCGAATATCAAAATAAATGTGTTGTTTTATTTCACCAAAAAAGGCTTAAGATTTCATTTAATATAACATTTTGTTTATACAAGTAATATTTATTTAGATATAGCATTTATTAGTTCACAAAATTCAAAATTTTAGTCAAGTGAATTTTTCATTCCTTTATATCTCAGTATTTATTACATTTATCTAATTTCTGTTCATATACTAAAATGTAAAATATTTTATACTGAACAAAATGACACATTGTTTTTGTAAATTACTTTATAAACAAGCGAATTTATCTCGTGATTTCATTCTCGATAGATATTTGCATAGACTTTCTCTATTAAAAATGATTTCAGGCTATAAGTCGGTCTTTCGTAAACCGAATATCAAAATAAATGTCTTATTTCACCAAAAAAAGCTTAAGATTTCATCTAATATAACATTTTGTTTATACAAGTAATATTTATTAGATATAGCATTTATTAGTTTACAAATTTTAAAATTTTGGACATGTGAATTTTTCATTCGTTTATATCTTAGTAAGTAATTATTACATTCATCAAATTTCTATTCATAGACTAAAATTTTAAACATTTTATAAAGAACATAATGACACATTGTTTTTGTAAATTACTTGATAAACAAGCGAGTTATGCAATCCATTTAGAATATGATTGTGATTGCAATGCAATATATAGAGTTTCTATTTTAAAATTTCTAATATAAAATAATTTGATAAAACTAATAATTAGGTACTTAGATATCCAGCATTTGGTGGTGAACAAATTTCCAAATGTCGTTCATGTCAATATTCAAAACCATTATAACCAAGGGCGAATCCAAGAATTTTTTATGGGGGGGGGGGGAGAATGTACCATATATAAGGTGCCCGATGTATATAAGATCTACTTTTTATCTCGAAAGTGGGTCGCGATCGAATTGTCCAAGTGGGGGGGGGGGGTCAGAGTCGTCGCCCCCCCCACACGCACACACATAGAACTTTATTTTCAATTTTAAAATTTTTTTAAAAAATAAATGTTTTTTTTTAAATTTTTTACAGATTTCATATCTCATATTTTAAGTTCATTAAAATAAAAAAATTGTTATAAATTCCCTGTCGATTTGGCCGCCGTTTTTTGGCCTCTGCGTGCGACGCACGTGCTGCACTCCCGCCAGGCACGGGCCTGTATGGGGAGGGGGGTCCCCTCCCCCCCCCCCGTGGATCCGCCCTTGATTATAACTCAATAATTATTATATTTATCAAATTGCGTTTCACATACAAAAATGTTGTGTCTTTTATAAAGAACAAAATGACACATTGTTTTAGAAATTTACTTTACAAACAACCGAGTTAAGCTGGGGTCTTTCATATTCAATTTTGTTCAAGTCAATTTTTCATTCATTTATATCTCAGTAATTATTAAATTTATAAAATTGCCTTTCATCGACAGAAATGTTGCGCCTTTTATACGGAAAAAAATGACATCTTATCTTTGAAAATCCCTTTATTAACAATCGAGTTATGCAATCCATTTAGAATATGATTGTGATTACAATGCAATATATATAGTTTCTATTTTAAAATTTCATTTCTACCTGTAACTCTGTTTTTTGTAAACCGAATATTAAAATTAAGGTGTTATTTTATTCATAATAAAAGGCTTAATATTTCATCTAATATAAAATAATTTGATAAAACTAATAATTACTTAGATATCCAGCATTTAGTGGTGAACAAATTTCTGTTCATGCCAATTTTCAAATCCGTTTTAACCCAATAATTATAAGATTTAACAAATTTCGTTTCATATATGTTGGGCCATTTATAAAGAAGAAAATGAAACATTATTTTTGTAAATTACTTGATAAACAAGCGAGTTGGTGATTTCATTCTCTATAGATTTTTACATAGATTTTATCTATTAAAAATGATTTCACCCTATAAGGGGACTGAAGCACTCCCCCTCCCCCCCCCCTCCCAGGACAAGGAAAAAATTATGAGTTAAAGCAAAAATTAACAAATGAAAACGAAAAAAATATTTGATAAAACTTTTCAATTAAAATTAAAATTAATCATGTAATTATTTTAATAGATAGGAACTAATTTTTTTAAGTATCATTAAATAAAAATTGATTTTTCCCTTCCACTGTGATGGAAATAAATAAATAATTTATTTTCCTCGCTCTCTAGTTTGATATTCAAATAAATTTTTAATTTATCGCACCACTTTGGATATTCAGAATTAATTAAATCAATCGGTTCGATTTAATCTTTGTTAATTTTCAATCATACCCTCGTAAATTTCAATTTAAAATCCTAAATTTAGCTTTAATATAAATAGTTTAACTAGTTTTCGAATAATATCTACTGAGATCTGTTTTTGACATTGAATTTAAAACGAAAAAAAGCATTAGGAATTGAGGTGAAGAAGAAGTGGAGTTTTTTTAAGGGGGCGCGCCCCTTTTCGTATTCAACTTTTAAATAATGGATCAAGAAATCCATTCAAAGTTTTTTTCTTCTGCTCGCATTTGTTTATAGCGATATACTCTTGAGTGTGTACAGCACATAGTGTTTCACCAAAAGCTTCTCTTTTCTTTACGATTCTGAAATTTTATTTATTCCCAATTGGTTTTCAAAAGTTGCAAAAAAAAGTCAAATAAAAGAAAGTCAAACGTAAAAAGCAAAGAGGTAGTAAAGGTTTTGTTTGTTGGTTGACTTTTCCTTTTTATTTAGTACCTATATAAATAAATATATAATATATATATATACGAATCTTATATACGATATACGTATTGGATATCAAAGATTACCGTCATAAATGCCAAAACAAAAATGTATAAAATGAATAGATTTGCTATCGAACAAGCTATTTACATAAATAATTATATAGATTGACGAATTAAATACGTTTTATTGTATATATACGTATATTTAGATTGATATAAAAAACACTGGGAAAAATAATGAAAGATAAATTACTTGATATTTGAATTTTATTATTATTTGTGTTATATATACAGGGTGTTGCACAGAACTCGTTCATTAAAAGTTTTCATGGAAGGAGTTGAGAGAGAATTTTGAACCCTGAATACCTCATCAATATCCACTCAATTCACTTATCAGCCCGTCTCCAAAAACTACTTCAATCTTATTTTAAATTAATATTATGTCACCTGATTTTTAAATTTCTACTTTTTTAAGACTAGCTAATAAATTTTTAAGTTTAATAAAAATTAAATAAATAAATAACTCCTGAGAATTGATTGTTCAGCCAAACAACTTTCGGACCACCTTAATAAAAATTTAATGAAACAATTTTAATTAGTACATTTTTAAAATGAATATAGGGCTTATTTTATTTAATACTTATTATAATGCTTAAAAGCGACAAATAACAGGGTATAACAAAAAATATAAATGCGAAAGTAAAAAAGCGTTCTTTGCAATTAATTTTCAAATTAATAAAAAATGTCGAACTTTCCTTGTTTCTTTCATCTGATATCCCAAAATCTTTTTCAGTAATTTTAAATAGGCACATCTTCACTTGTCGCTAATAAAGGAAAAATTACAGTGAATATAGGCTTAAATTTTTAAAATGGCGGCCCTGTCAATTTTTAATTCTTTATTTTTCAATAATTGTTACTTTTTTAAATTATCTTATATTTAATAAAATTTTAATAATTTATTTATAAACAAAATGACACCTTATTTTTGCAAATTGGTTAATTATTAACCGAGTTATGGTGGTTTTAATTATGGTTAGTTATTCTTAAGTAAATGAAAAAAAGATGGTGCTGGATTACAACCACCGATTGTTTGAATTTTCATAATTAATTTGACAATCGAATTGAACAAATCGATGTAAGATGGCAGCATTGGAAAATGAATAAAGTTCAAATTCAAATATTCAAAATTCAATGATAGCCAATTTCATCTCATCCAATTAACTATGACTAACCTATAATAATGACAATAAAAAAACATCATAACTCGATTAATTGTAAACCGATTTTCAAAATTAAGGTGTCATTTTATTCAGAATAAAATGCTTAATATTTTATTAAATAAAAGATAATTTTATAAAACTAACTATTGAGATATAAAGGATTGAATAATTGAGATGTAGCCAACATACTCAATTTTGAGATTGTAAATTCACAATAATTTTTGATTACTTTATCTATAGCGAAGCATGGATTTCAAAACGTCTATAGATAAAGTCTAGCAACTATCCGTTGCAGTTTACTGCGATTTAAATTATATTCTCACCAAAACTTTATTACGGCGGAGGGAGTTGGCCACCCCATTTTCCCCCAATCCAATTGTAGCAAATTTAATTTAGTTTAAAAATGTATAGATTGGTCTTTGTCGAAAATGTGCTCCATCATGGTCGAAATGGGAAAAATCGAAAAAAGTGCGAGTTTTTGGGTTAAAGTCCGAAAATTTCGAGGTTTTTCGGCCACCAAAAGTTGACCCCTACACTTTCGAGGTCGCAAACTTAGATTTGGCATACCCACACCATACCAAACGATTCTAGAAAAAATCTTTTCCCGCAATTAATGTAAGCTGAAACCCCCCTATATACTGGGCTATTTCGGGGTTTTCTAACAAAATGTATAAATCGACCTGAAATTTTTAAATTGCTATAACTCCAGACGATTTGAAAATAAAATCATAAATGTATATATCATTTTAAAGGAAATTGAATGCTCTACAACTTCTTTTCTGAGGACTTTTACTGTAAAACGAAAGGCTGAGGTGATAGAGACAAAAATTTGACGAAAAATATAGGAAATTTTATTTTTTTCATGCATAAACGATATTCGCGGGCGAATATCTCAAAAACCATAAGGAATAGAGAAAAATTAAATAGAAGCAATCTTGTAGTAAATATTATAAGCTTTTATTTTGCTAAGAGTAACTTTTTCTCTACGACCCACCGTTTTTGAGATATAAGCAAAAAACCAAAAAACGGGACATTTCCACCCCCTTCCACCCCTAAGCCCGGTAGCTAAGACTGGGGACTTTTAGTATTTTTACCTCCTAACTAGCCCAAACACATTCCATAAGAAAAAAATTATCTCCTCTAAAATGTTTTCTATACCCCCTTTTTGAGCGTTCTGTTGACTCGACTAATATTTATGTTTTGGAATATGCTCTTTTTAAATAAATTATTAACAACTTTTTGACACTTTCTGCTTTGCTGACATTGCTAACATCTTTCTTATTTTCTATGGAATTCCCCAAATATTTTTGCATCATTAGATTAAATGTTAAAAACTGAGATGATTTCGTATAATGCACTTGATGTCTAAAATTTAATCATTTCTGAGTTATTTTAGATTGTTTGTAAAATCTACCAATTTAGCGTTCGTCTTAAAAATTAATAATAATTAAACTATTGTTTGAAGATTTAATTTGACTAATTAGAACTCTTAATTAGACATTAAAGAATCTTATCTTAATCATAAAAATTCCAATTTTATATCCAGGGTGACCATAATAATCGTTTATTTCTGAAAATCAAAAAGATGTTAATACTCAATTTTTTCAAATAGAACATGGCATAAATTTTAGTATTTTTGAATTCTAGATAAAAATCCAATAGGAGTTTATTAAATATTCCCTATACCTAAAATGAATGTTTTTTTAAATAAAAAATATTTTAAATTTCAATCGTCCAGATCTTAATTATTTATACATACTCTTATAAATAAGGTATAATAATTAAGATTATATATATATATATGTGTGTGTATGTGATTATTTATATATGAAATATTGTTAATCATTGTTAGATTACTTATACCTACATACCTATACCTATATGAAATATTGTTAATTCTTCACCATGTATATTAATAAAAAATTTAATTATTGTTATTTAAAATTGTTAATAAGACTGGATGAATGATGATAAATAAATAAATAAATATGGTCGGAAAATATTTTTTACTTTATCCATGTCTTTTTATAGCGGAGCTCTTGAGTAAAGTATTGCTTTTCTATCGGTACTTGAAAGGGCCTTAAAGTAAAAGTAAAAGGTACAGATCCCATGGTCTCAAGGCCAAAAATATTCTACCATCATTGTTAAAGAGATGGAGGAATTGACTTGAAATCAAAATAGTCATAAGTAGAGACCGGATTCCTATGCAATTGCAATATTTTGTTTCTAGCCACATACGACCCTGGGGATCAATTATCTATACGATTCATGCATCTAGGATACTGTGGGTTAAATTTTATACTGCATATTTTTGCATATTTGAGTAATATTGCATAAAATTGCATATTTGAAGGATTTTTTGTCAAATATTGTATATTTCGCGCAAAATACAGATTTTTTAAAAGTAAATTTTCGGAGAAAGAATGAAAAAAATGAAGAAATATATATAAAACATAAATAAAATTATTCACAATTACAATCAAATTTTAATTATTTTTGAGATCCTTTGTTATTTATTTATTTTTTAACGGTCTTTGGTAACTTTGGCCATTGAGTGTTCGTGTAAATTAGTGTAGAGATCAGATTATAGCCGCCCAAATATTTGCATTATTTTTTTAGTTTATGGCGGTGTTCAAGCGATAGGCCCGGTTTCGAGCCTTGATGGCATATAAAATTTCAAACGGCTAAAACTCGGCTCTCTCACTAACACTACTAACACTTTACCGATGTGCTGTCTAAATGGACTGTGTCCCCGGTGACAATAAATAAATAAAAACAAAATATGATAGTTTTGTGCAATTTTTTACGCAATAAAAGCACATATTTTACCCTTGGTGTGTATAGCTTAGTTATCAGTTTATTTCTTTCATAGCACTCCTTCAAATTATACTCTTTTTGTCTTTAATTTTAATTTTTTAAGCTCATAAAAAAATTTATTTTGCTATTTTTTACTGCATATATTTGCTTATTTCATCGTATTCTGCATATTAATTGCATATTTCAGCATTTTTAACTTGCATATTTTGGCAGTTTTCACTGCATAAAAATCTGGTCTCTAGTCATAAGGAGAAATCAATGATGTTGTCGTCTGCTTAATGCAAATAAACAAATATGTATAGAAAAATTTGACTGTTTTATTTTTTGATAATTAATGGAATTTTTTCAAAATAATTTTACAAATTAACTCAAACAAAAAAGACAACCCAAAAAAATAAGCTGACGTGTTCTGATGTGGACATCCACTTGACTTTACTATACAACCTGGCCCCTAAAATTATTTATAATCATGTAGGGGGGGTTAGTTTTTGCATTTTTATACTTCTGGGGTCCCACTGATTATGTATACAAAATTTGGTTGAGTTTGGTAAAAGGCCAAGATTTTGATTTTTTGACTCTACACCCCCCCTCCCCATTTGGGCGGTTAGTTTTTGCATTTTTAGGCTTCTAGGGTCCTACTGATTATGTGTACAAAATGTGGTTGAGTTTGCTCAAATAGCCTAGATTTTTAATTTTTTACTCCCTATACTCCCCCTTAGTTTTGGGTCGATTTGCACCAAAATCTAATCAGCTCTTACGAAAAATCAATGGACTAAACCTACGTGTGAAATTTGGTTTCGATATTCACACTAGTTTTTGAGCTAGCTCGTCCACAAAAATTTGGTAACGCACAGACTAAGAGACTAACTAACAGACATTTTGACAAAACAATTATTATCTCAAAAAATATAATTTCTTCGATGTTCACTTATTAAAGCTTTTTTGTAGAGCGAAATGCCATGGTTTCGCTCAACTTTTTTAATCAAAATAGTTTCAGCCGTTTTTGAGATATTTCGAAAGAAAAAGAAGGAAAAAAAACACTTTTTTCATGCACGATTACAATACTTGACCATACCCTGTATGGTAAAGTAAAAAGCGAAAATTAAAATAAAATTTCAAAAAATGAAGGATACATTTTTGGACAGCATCGCCTGGTTGAAAAGTCACGGACCGCCACTTATATATACATATTTATTTTGCATCAAACAGAGGACTAGCTCATTGATTTATGTTTATGAATCAACAACTTTACTACTTTTCAATTAAATGACGTCATTTTCATAAAAGCGAACATGAGGCGAAACCAGAACGTCGTCTGCACCAAGCTTTAGCTTTCATTTTCCAGAATGATCGACCACTGTGATATTGACAAGTATTTCAATTAAAGCCCAATTCTATTAGTTAGGTGTTTGAAATTATGAAATCTGATTGGTTAATTGATTGAATATGCCATTCACAGGTGAAAAAAAGAAGGAAAAACCCCACTTTTTTCATGCACGATTACAATACTTGACCATAGCCTGTATGGTAAAGTAAAAATATATATAGTGAAATCCCGTCGTGATTGAGTAGTAAACTTATCTTTATCGTTATCTTTAGTTTGAATAGTATTACCCCGAAGAGAGCGAAAATTCAAAACTCTCATTAAATTCATATCAATCTTTTTGATAATTAATTAGATGTTTATTTCATCTACTAGAGACCTCGAAATAGGAGTGATCCAATATCAAGAACTGATTAATCCGAGGAACAAAGCTATTTCCTGCAATCCTCCACTTGTAATGATGTAGTACTAGTACTGGAAAGGTGGATTGGATGTTGTTTGCTGGGCAGATCTGGACCTGGACTTAACTAGCTAGGCATCTGGCTGATTTCCTCTTGTCGATAGTATTTCTCTATCTCACTCTCTATGCATCTATCTCTCTATCTAATAATCTATTTGTTGGACGGCAAATACGAGCTCAATATAATTTGGCATATTAACATTCCTCATTTGGTAATGCAATACGAAATTATTTCGGGATGAAGGTATTTATATTATCTAATATATGCTAGACCTTCCTTTGCTTCAGAATTAATTATTATTTAAAAATAGTTGATATTTAATATGGTACACAGATATTTAATGAGTCATTAGTATTGGTTAATTATAGCAAACATATATACTTTAAAATTAAAAATTTATTAAATAGAATTTAGTCTTAAAAGTAGTGATCAATTTTGGGAATTCCAACTAATTTCTAATCGCAGTATAGGCGGCCTCTTTCTAGCTAGAAGGCTACGCCCCCTGGACCCGCACACTCAATTCCCACACCCAGTTTTTGAATTTCTAGCCTTCTAGCGGCCCACAGATTGTGTACAAAATTTGGTTGAGTTTGCTTAAATAGCAAGAATTCACATTTTTACCCCCCCTCCATTTTGGGTAGTTAGTTTTTGCATTTCAAGCTCTCTAGAGACCCACAGATTATGTATACAAAATTTGGTTGAGTTTGCTTCAAGGGCAAGAATTTACATTTCATCACCCCCCAACCCCTTGTTTGGCTGGTGTTTTGGGAGAATTTTTTAAACAAAAGTTGTCAGAAATCAAATCCCCTATAACTTTGGTCATAACAAAATTTGCCGTAGAGCTAATAGTTTATGAGTTATTTGAGAATTTACATTAGTGCGCCTCCCCAAACCCCCTTTTGGGGTCAAAAAATCAAAACGTTTTATAGCAATGAATTTAAGTTAGAAGATATCTGATCCAAATATGAAATTCATAATAATCCCTTTAGCCTTTTTTACGTGAATCATGAGCGAGATTTGTCGATCTTTTGCCGCCTGAGCAAGAATGTAATGTTGACACTTGAAACGTTTCACCAGAATATATTCAAATAAAAGAATCAAAATTGTTACATATATCATATAAATTAATGGTTTTAAATCTATTTTAAATAAACTTGTCTTAACGATATTAATTATTTAACTTCTTTCAATGATCTCTGACGATTCTCGTGGACGCTCATTGGTATTGTTGGTATAATCGTATATTTATTTATTTATTATATTATATAATCATACATTTAAATGTATTAAATGTTAAAAGATATTTCAATAGCTTAAAGTGAATCGACTTGATTGATGAATCCATAATAAACAATGAGTCCCTATTTAATATCAAAAGACGTCCCAACCAACGCCAACTTCTCGATAAAACAGCCCAAAGTAATTAAAAATGAGAAAAAATCGATATTATTTTATGAATTTAATCTATCTTGAGGTTCATAGTAACTTTTTAATATAACAAAATAGCATTTGATTAAGAATTTTGTAGTTTAAAAGAAATTGTATGAAAAGATTCAATGTCATCTCTCCGGGAGCGATTCAACTAGAAATGGCAAACAGTTTTATTTTTTTCTCATTGGATATTTATTCAAATCTATTGAAATTTCATATCTGTATGTTATTATCATTTATCTTTTAAAGAAAAAATGTATTATTAGGAAATTTGTATTTTAAAGGGTAGTTTATTTGAAGTCCAATTTGAAAAATCGCTAATAGCTCCGCCGAAATTAAAAAAAAAATGAAATTAATAGATATTATAAAACAATTAATTATTAATGATTTAATTCAGTTTTGAACGAAATCGGTTAAGTAGTTTTTGAGAAAATGGCCAAAAACCATCGTAAACCGCCATGAAAGGCCGTTTTAGAAACATTTTAAAAAGCCACCACCATGTCACAAGTCAATGTTTTGTTTCATATAACTTTTTCAACTTTTCTCAAAGGCATCTCTTGCTTTCAAAAAATAGCCTTTCATTGACGGTCTTCTGTGTTTTTGACCATTTTCTCAAAAAGTACTGAATCGATTTCGTTCAAAACTGTACTAAATCATTAATAATTAATTGTTTTATAATTATCTATTAATTTCATTTTTTTTTTTTAAATTTCAACGGAGCTATTAGCGTTTTTTCAAATTGGACTTCAAATAAACTACCCTTTAAAATGCAAGTTTCCTAATAATAAATTTTTTCAATAAAAGATAAATGACAATAACATACAGATATGAAATTTCAATAGATTTGAAACAATATCCAATGAGAAAAAAATAAAACTTTTTGCCATTTCTAGTTGATTCGGTCCCGGAATGAAGAAATTGAATCTTTTCATACAATTCCTTTTAAACTACAAAATTCTTAAACAAAATGCTATTTTCTTATATGATAGACATTCTGTGAACCTCCAGATAGATGAAATTGATAAAATAAGATAGTTTTCCTTCACATTTATAATTCTTTTGGTCTTTTTTTATCAAAAGGCTTGATCGCAAGTCACCCGGCATCAGCGAGTCATTTGTTACGGTTTTCTAGATTTTTACCATTTTCTTAAAAACTAAGCAATCAATGTCGTTCAAAAATGAATAAAATTATTAATAATCGATTGTTTTATAATATTTTTTAATTTCATATTCCTAAAAATTATTTCAAATTAGAAATTAGCGTTTTTTCAAATTAGACTTCAAATAAATTACCATTAAAAATGGCAAAATTTCCTCATCACAATTAAATCTATTGAAATTTTATATTTATGACTGATGAGTAAAGTTTACCATTTCGAGTCGACTCGCTATCCAAGTGAGGAAACGGAATATTTTCATAACATTTCATTTAAACGACAAAATTCTTAATTGAAATGCTATTTTCTTATATTAGAATAACTACTTGTACTTTCACATAGATTCAATCGATAAAATAAGACAGTTTTTCTTACTTATTTATAAATCTTTTTGTGTGTTTTATTGCGAGGTTGACACAAAATCCTCTCGGCATAGGGAAAACGTCATTTCAACAACATTCAATATACCCCGTGAAATATCTTTTAATTATTATAATAAATAAATAAACTAATTTAAATATTATAAAAGCACAAAGTGTTATGAATTTACTATTAATTGTAATTGATTAAATAAGATCGCTTTCTTTCTTAAGATTCAAGAGAAGCTAAATTAGATAATTATTTTATAACTTTTAGTGCATTTTGTTTGATTTTTGAGTTCTTATTATTTTATTTGTTTCATTTAATTTTTTTGAAGTCGGTTTTATTTTGTTTTATAAAAAAGATGTATGGTAAAGTAATGTGGATGGCCACATCAGCTTATTTTGTATTTATTTTATTGTAATTATCATTTTTTTCTACTCCAAAATTTAGTTACGTGACTCAAAATGAGGTTGTCGCGTCCATTGGCCTAGTTAGGAGTTTTCCTAGAGGGGCAACCGGCCATCTGATTATCACTACAAGGTCAAAATGGCTCGTAATTATATAGTTTCGATTTTTCTAGGTGGGAGGGGGGGGGGTGAGATTTGTAGGGAGTATTTATCTCAATTTCCACTTAAATTTCACCATTACTTCCTAACCCTTTGTACTAAACAAATTCATTTAACGACTTTTATTAAAGTACATTTAATTCCCATGAGAAAAGATATTATGAATGAAATGTCCATTGATTTGGCCAGGAATTTTTGATTCATAAAATTTCGAATTTGGTTGATGATTCAGATTTAAAAACAAAATTCACCCTAATACTAGATACTAGGGGCCACGCTTTATCTAAAACCGCTTTTACTTTTTGTAAAATAATGTTTACTTTTCACAACAAATTTAATTAATTTTGAAATTTTAATGCCCTTTGGCTAGTAACATCAATAGCTATCGGTGCTAATTATAGATAATGAAATTTGAATTAGAAAATCAAAATATCAAAATGTTTCTTCATTAGAGTTTTTTAATATGTACAATATCTAGGGCGCTAGAGCTGAATTTTTCTAACTTTCCAGATAAATTTCACCATTACTGCCTAACCCTTTGAGGGACATAAATTTATAAAATGACCTTTATTAAAGAAGAAATTAATTCCAACAGAAAAGTTCAAATGACTGAAATGTCTAAAATTAATAGTTTAGGCGTTAAAAGATATTCCAATATTTTATGTAGAGCTTGAATCAATAACCAATGTCTCTCTGATAGGGCGAGACATCTCTCGATATAACAAACCAATTGAATTATAAATATGACAGAAATCGATCTTATTTTATCGATTTAATCTATCTGAAGGTTAACGGTATGTCTATTATATAAGAAAATAGCATTTTGATTAAGAATTTTGTACTTTAAAAGAAATTATATGAAAAGATTCAATGTCTTCTCTCGGGGAGCGATTCAACTAGAAATGGCAAAAAGTTTCAATTTTTTTCTCATTAGATATTTATTCAGCTCTATTGAAATTTCATTTCTGTGTGTAAATGTCATTTATCTTTTATAGAAAAATACTATTTTTAGGAAATTCGCATTTTCAAGGGTAGTTTATTTGAAGTCCAATTTGAAAAAACACTAATAACTCCGTTGAAATTTTTTTTAAAAATATGATATTAATATATATTATAAATCAATTAATTATTAATAATTTGCTTTGATTTTGAACGAAATCGGTTAAGTAGTTTTTGAGAAAATGGCCAAAAACCATGTAAACCGCCATGAAAGGCCGTTTTAGAAACATTTTAAAAAGCCACCACCATGTCACAAGTCAATGTTTTGTTTCATATAACTTTTTCAACTTTTCTCAAAGGCATCTCTTGCTTTCAAAAAATAGCCTTTCATTGACGGTCTTCTGTGTTTTTGACCATTTTCTCAAAAAGTACTGAATCGATTTCGTTCAAAACTGTACTAAATCATTAATAATTAATTGTTTTATAATTATCTATTAATTTCATTTTTTTTTTTAAATTTCAACGGAGCTATTAGCGTTTTTTCAAATTGGACTTCAAATAAACTACCCTTTAAAATGCAAGTTTCCTAATAATAAATTTTTTCAATAAAAGATAAATGACAATAACATACAGATATGAAATTTCAATAGATTTGAAACAATATCCAATGAGAAAAAAAATAAAACTTTTTGCCATTTCTAGTTGATTCGGTCCCGGAATGAAGAAATTGAATCTTTTCATACAATTCCTTTTAAACTACAAAATTCTTAAACAAAATGCTATTTTCTTATATGATAGACATTCTGTGAACCTCCAGATAGATGAAATTGATAAAATAAGATAGTTTTCCTTCACATTTATAATTCTTTTGGTCTTTTTTTATCAAAAGGCTTGATCGCAAGTCACCCGGCATCAGCGAGTCATTTGTTACGGTTTTCTAGATTTTTACCATTTTCTTAAAAACTAAGCAATCAATGTCGTTCAAAAATGAATAAAATTATTAATAATCGATTGTTTTATAATATTTTTTAATTTCATATTCCTAAAAATTATTTCAAATTAGAAATTAGCGTTTTTTCAAATTAGACTTCAAATAAATTACCATTAAAAATGGCAAAATTTCCTCATCACAATTAAATCTATTGAAATTTTATATTTATGACTGATGAGTAAAGTTTACCATTTCGAGTCGACTCGCTATCCAAGTGAGGAAACGGAATATTTTCATAACATTTCATTTAAACGACAAAATTCTTAATTGAAATGCTATTTTCTTATATTAGAATAACTACTTGTACTTTCACATAGATTCAATCGATAAAATAAGACAGTTTTCTTACTTATTTATAAATCTTTTTGTGTGTTTTATTGCGAGGTTGACACAAAATCCTCTCGGCATAGGGAAAACGTCATTTCAACAACATTCAATATACCCCGTGAAATATCTTTTAATTATTATAATAAATAAATAAACTAATTTAAATATTATAAAAGCACAAAGTGTTATGAATTTACTATTAATTGTAATTGATTAAATAAGATCGCTTTCTTTCTTAAGATTCAAGAGAAGCTTCTCTAAAGACAGTCGGTAGGGACATCTCATATATTGAATTTTCTAGACTAGAACTTTGATTTTTGTTTGGAATTCTTGCAATGCCTTAGCTCTTAAGAAAGGAGACCACTCTATCCGTGTTTTTTTTTCTACTAATTTTCCTTGATAAGAGTCTAATGAAAGAAGCACATTTATTAAATAATTATAATTTTTATAAAAAAAAAAAAAATAAAACCGACTTCAAAAAAATTAAATGTAACAAATAAAATACACTAAAAGGTATAAAATAATTATCTAATTTAGTTACAACTAAACGACGAAATATTTACATGAAATCACTTTTGTCGGTGGCAAAAATTTTATGAATCGAACTCGACGGATCTTAGTACGTTTGGTGTGTAATGAAGACAACATCGCGTAAGCTCGCTTATTTAATAGTTTGTTTAGCACTTCAAAAAGTGATTTCATGTTAATAAGTCGTCGTTTAGTTGTAACTAAATTAGATAATTATTTTATAACTTTTAGTGCATTTTGTTTGATTTTTGAGTTCTTATTATTTTATTTGTTTCATTTAATTTTTTTGAAGTCGGTTTTATTTTGTTTTATAAAAAAGATGTATGGTAAAGTAATGTGGATGGCCACATCAGCTTATTTTGTATTTATTTTATTGTAATTATCATTTTTTTTCTACTCCAAAATTTAGTTACGTGACTCAAAATGAGGTTGTCGCGTCCATTGGCCTAGTTAGGGAGTTTTCCTAGAGGGGCAACCGGCCATCTGATTATCACCACAAGGTCAAAATGGCTCGTAATTATATAGTTTCGATTTTTCTAGGTGGGGGGGGGGTGAGATTTGTAGGGAGTATTTATCTCAATTTCCACTTAAATTTCACCATTACTTCCTAACCCTTTGTACTAAACAAATTCATTTAACGACTTTTATTAAAGTACATTTAATTCCCATGAGAAAAGATATTATGAATGAAATGTCCATTGATTTGGCCAGGAATTTTTGATTCATAAAATTTCGAATTTGGTTGATGATTCAGATTTAAAAACAAAATTCACCCTAATACTAGATACTAGGGGCCACGCTTTATCTAAAACCGCTTTTACTTTTTGTAAAATAATGTTTACTTTTCACAACAAATTTAATTAATTTTGAAATTTTAATGCCCTTTGGCTAGTAACATCAATAGCTATCGGTGCTAATTATAGATAATGAAATTTGAATTAGAAAATCAAAATATCAAAATGTTTCTTCATTAGAGTTTTTTAATATGTACAATATCTAGGGCGCTAGAGCTGAATTTTTCTAACTTTCCAGATAAATTTCACCATTACTGCCTAACCCTTTGAGGGACATAAATTTATAAAATGACCTTTATTAAAGAAGAAATTAATTCCAACAGAAAAGTTCAAATGACTGAAATGTCTAAAATTAATAGTTTAGGCGTTAAAAGATATTCCAATATTTTATGTAGAGCTTGAATCAATAACCAATGTCTCTCTGATAGGGCGAGACATCTCTCGATATAACAAACCAATTGAATTATAAATATGACAGAAATCGATCTTATTTTATCGATTTAATCTATCTGAAGGTTAACGGTATGTCTATTATATAAGAAAATAGCATTTTGATTAAGAATTTTGTACTTTAAAAGAAATTATATGAAAAGATTCAATGTCTTCTCTCGGGGAGCGATTCAACTAGAAATGGCAAAAAGTTTCAATTTTTTTCTCATTAGATATTTATTCAGCTCTATTGAAATTTCATTTCTGTGTGTAAATGTCATTTATCTTTTATAGAAAAATACTATTTTTAGGAAATTCGCATTTTCAAGGGTAGTTTATTTGAAGTCCAATTTGAAAAAACACTAATAACTCCGTTGAAATTTTTTTTAAAAATATGATATTAATATATATTATAAATCAATTAATTATTAATAATTTGCTTTGATTTTGAACGAAATCGGTTAAGTAGTTTTTGAGAAAATGGCCAAAAACCATGTAAACCGCCATGAAAGGCCGTTTTAGAAACATTTTAAAAAGCCACCACCATGTCACAAGTCAATGTTTTGTTTCATATAACTTTTTCAACTTTTCTCAAAGGCATCTCTTGCTTTCAAAAAATAGCCTTTCATTGACGGTCTTCTGTGTTTTTGACCATTTTCTCAAAAAGTACTGAATCGATTTCGTTCAAAACTGTACTAAATCATTAATAATTAATTGTTTTATAATTATCTATTAATTTCATTTTTTTTTTAAATTTCAACGGAGCTATTAGCGTTTTTTCAAATTGGACTTCAAATAAACTACCCTTTAAAATGCAAGTTTCCTAATAATAAATTTTTTCAATAAAAGATAAATGACAATAACATACAGATATGAAATTTCAATAGATTTGAAACAATATCCAATGAGAAAAAAAATAAAACTTTTTGCCATTTCTAGTTGATTCGGTCCCGGAATGAAGAAATTGAATCTTTTCATACAATTCCTTTTAAACTACAAAATTCTTAAACAAAATGCTATTTTCTTATATGATAGACATTCTGTGAACCTCCAGATAGATGAAATTGATAAAATAAGATAGTTTTCCTTCACATTTATAATTCTTTTGGTCTTTTTTTATCAAAAGGCTTGATCGCAAGTCACCCGGCATCAGCGAGTCATTTGTTACGGTTTTCTAGATTTTTACCATTTTCTTAAAAACTAAGCAATCAATGTCGTTCAAAAATGAATAAAATTATTAATAATCGATTGTTTTATAATATTTTTTAATTTCATATTCCTAAAAATTATTTCAAATTAGAAATTAGCGTTTTTTCAAATTAGACTTCAAATAAATTACCATTAAAAATGGCAAAATTTCCTCATCACAATTAAATCTATTGAAATTTTATATTTATGACTGATGAGTAAAGTTTACCATTTCGAGTCGACTCGCTATCCAAGTGAGGAAACGGAATATTTTCATAACATTTCATTTAAACGACAAAATTCTTAATTGAAATGCTATTTTCTTATATTAGAATAACTACTTGTACTTTCACATAGATTCAATCGATAAAATAAGACAGTTTTCTTACTTATTTATAAATCTTTTTGTGTGTTTTATTGCGAGGTTGACACAAAATCCTCTCGGCATAGGGAAAACGTCATTTCAACAACATTCAATATACCCCGTGAAATATCTTTTAATTATTATAATAAATAAATAAACTAATTTAAATATTATAAAAGCACAAAGTGTTATGAATTTACTATTAATTGTAATTGATTAAATAAGATCGCTTTCTTTCTTAAGATTCAAGAGAAGCTTCTCTAAAGACAGTCGGTAGGGACATCTCATATATTGAATTTTCTAGACTAGAACTTTGATTTTTGTTTGGAATTCTTGCAATGCCTTAGCTCTTAAGAAAGGAGACCACTCTATCCGTGTTTTTTTCTACTAATTTTCCTTGATAAGAGTCTAATGAAAGAAGCACATTTATCAAATAATTATAATTTTTATAAAAAAAAAAAAATAAAACCGACTTCAAAAAAATTAAATGTAACAAATAAAATACACTAAAAGGTATAAAATAATTATCTAATTTAGTTACAACTAAACGACGAAATATTTACATGAAATCACTTTTTGTCGGTGGCAAAAATTTTATGAATCGAACTCGACGGATCTTAGTACGTTTGGTGTGTAATGAAGACAACATCGCGTAAGCTCGCTTATTTAATAGTTTGTTTAGCACTTCAAAAAGTGATTTCATGTTAATAAGTCGTCGTTTAGTTGTAACTAAATTAGATAATTATTTTATAACTTTTAGTGCATTTTGTTTGATTTTTGAGTTCTTATTATTTTATTTGTTTCATTTAATTTTTTTGAAGTCGGTTTTATTTTGTTTTATAAAAAAGATGTATGGTAAAGTAATGTGGATGGCCACATCAGCTTATTTTGTATTTATTTTATTGTAATTATCATTTTTTTTCTACTCCAAAATTTAGTTACGTGACTCAAAATGAGGTTGTCGCGTCCATTGGCCTAGTTAGGGAGTTTTCCTAGAGGGGCAACCGGCCATCTGATTATCACCACAAGGTCAAAATGGCTCGTAATTATATAGTTTCGATTTTTCTAGGTGGGGGGGGGGGGGTGAGATTTGTAGGGAGTATTTATCTCAATTTCCACTTAAATTTCACCATTACTTCCTAACCCTTTGTACTAAACAAATTCATTTAAGGACTTTTATTAAAGTACATTTAATTCCCATGAGAAAAGATATTATGAATGAAATGTCCATTGATTTGGCCAGGAATTTTTGATTCATAAAATTTCGAATTTGGTTGATGATTCAGATTTAAAAAAAAAATCACCCTAATACTAGATACTAGGGGCCACGCTTTATCTAAAACCGCTTTTACTTTTTGTAAAATAATGTTTACTTTTCACAACAAATTTAATTAATTTTGAAATTTTAATGCCCTTTGGCTAGTAACATCAATAGCTATCGGTGCTAATTATAGATAATGAAATTTGAATTAGAAAATCAAAATATCAAAATGTTTCTTCATTAGAGTTTTTTAATATGTACAATATCTAGGGCGCTAGAGCTGAATTTTTCTAACTTTCCAGATAAATTTCACCATTACTGCCTAACCCTTTGAGGGACATAAATTTATAAAATGACCTTTATTAAAGAAGAAATTAAT
>JALMQS010000225.1:5243481-5269421 GCA_024734495.1 Forficula auricularia
GTAACAATAATTAACAGTGTTATAATTATTGAAAACATATAATTTTTAGTAAATATTACAGTTTGGATCAATGAGATTTTTGATCTTGCATCTTTTGTACAAGTTCGTGAATTCTTGGGGTGATATTTTTGCTCAAAGCTACACGCATATCATCACTTAAGGCTGGTTCACACGAAACATTTTCTCTTACTTGTTCGACCTATTGCAATTTGAAGGTGGTTCAGTCAGGCTGATTTTTCGTCTGTTGGCTTCACACAGAGCTTTGGTCCAAGAGGATAAATTTTTTTAGAACATACCCTACCTTTGAATCAAGCTAGTAAGACAGTCCGGAGTGACGTCATTTCGACCCCCTCCATACTTGAAATTGCAAGTTAGCAGAGCAAGTAAGGAACATGTAGCAGAAAAATCCCCATGTGAACCGGCCTTTACTTTCAATCGATTCCTAGACTTGTTTTTTATTATCAGTAAAGCAGAAAATCCTTGTTCGCATAAATAAGTTGTTGAGAAAAGTATAAGATAACGCAAAGCGATTTCTCGAATTTCAGTGTATGAAATTGCTTTTTTACACCAAAACTACCCCCAAAGAATCAGATTTAAATGCGTCCTTACAGTTTCTATCATTTTATAATTCAAAAAATTGTTCTTGGATTTCTTCTGTAACTTCTCCAGCATTAGTGCCAAAAGGATTGCGTATCAGTTTTTGGTAAACTTCACTTTGAAAACTTTCGCGGACCATATTTTATTTCTTATGGACCACTGGTGGTCCACAGACCACTGGTTGGGAACCACTGAGCTAAACGATTTGTTGAAGACAAGTAAGAACAAAATTTGGGAGCGTATTTTATGAATGACTACAAAGCGAAAAAATTCCAATAAAATTGTTTATTTTATTTGTCTGGATTATCTTATCGTATGGGTACAATAACTCGACCACGCAAAGCTATAGAAAGTTTGTTCTGTTGCTAAAATGTTTGTTTGAAAAGGAAGAATTAAATTTTAATTAGATATAAGCTTTAGAACTTTCATATGGAAAATTCGAAAAATCTCAGTTTCCCAATAGGGAACTCTTGATTGTGTCAACGTTGTACAAAGATTCAGCTTCTTTCTAGCTCAATTTTAGAGTGAAATAATACAATTATATGCGTGTGGACCAAGTACGCACAATGATAAAAGTATAAGTAATAATACATTAGTTGATAACAAAAGAAACATATCTCAAAGAATTGAAAAAAAATTCCCTTAGAGATCCCCCCCGCTCAGGAACAGTGTGGACCTTCTATGAGTCCCCAATTACTATTTTAATTAATATAGATACATCTTTAATCTAATCGTTTTGTGGTTCAGTTTCATAAAGTTAAAAAAGGACACTTTTACAATCACACTGTTGTGCCCGTCGATAATTTTGTCGCGGACAGGAAATGCTGTTGTAAATTTTGTTTGAATTCTTAAAGGAATTCTCTTTTTTTAATTAAGGTCACTGCACTGCCAGATGTACGAAGGGCGATTGAGATCCTCTCCATCCGGACCCCAATTGCTTTTAGCACCCCCCGACCAACATCCCCTATATATCCCCTTTCCGCTCTTTTTCGCCGACCCCTGGGGTCTTCGTCAAAATTATATGGTGATAGGAAATGTGTTATAAATACCAGAGTTGACAGTTAATTATAAATCTACTTGCTCTTATGGAATATTCCCAAAAAAGGTCACGTGGTTTTCGAAGTCCCTCCCTTAAAAATGGGAGTGTTCTATGATTAAAATATACTCCTACTCATTAGGAAATTGACCAATAGGGAACTTTTCTTGTGGAAACTCCCAGAGCAGAGAGCAGAGATGAGAGACAGGCAGGTTTTGAGTCAGTCAGAAGTTGGAGTTCTAATTTGAAGCCCAGGTGGGAGTGTTGAGTTGTAAGCTGAAGCCCACTTGGGGTGGTATAAGTTGTCAATTGGAGTTAAGAGATGAATTTAAGCTCTCCAGCCATCAGCAATGGAGAAATGTATACTTATAATTAACCAATAAAAAACCAATATTAAATAATCTCTTCTTTTATATACATCCTACTCTCCTACTTCAATTGCTATCAAATCAGCATCAGGGCTTAAACAGGTCGAATCGCTTGGACACGTTACCAGACCATTCACGGGGAACTTCTTCGAGATAAATCAACAAATCGCCAACCTTTCTCTGGTCAAGAAGGGTTGCAACCAAAAACTTAAAGTGTTGTCGTAACACCTTCCCAAGAATACTAACTCAATAATACAATTTTCTCAACCAAGGTTGCTTTCTCTGTTTTTTTGAGGAACAATTTAGATCATGGATTTGTTTTCAAACGGACATTGCGGATATATAAATTCGTTGATAAATTACATTTGTTTGATAAATCAAAGGTAAGCGTCAGATTCTGCCATTTATGCCATAATTTATATTGTATTTTTATTAAAATATAAAAGAAAATAAAACCAAAAACCAAAAAAACAAAACAAAATAGAAATCTCCCAGGAAGGCAGGAAATCCGTTGACGTCCCACTTAAATTAATTATACGATATTTCGTATTAAATGGATTTTTTATTTATGGTTGCCCTGCCTGGTTGTTTGTTATTGTGTGTTTTTTAATAGGGTTTGATTTAGAGGCTATTGTGCCCGGGCGGGCGGGTGTATCAGCCAGCCCATTGTGCCGTGCAAATTAAATACGAGTAAGGAAAAAGACCCGGGCTGGTTTTCTCTCCACAGGGCCCTTCCTTGGCCGGCCGGCTTGACAGATTTGGGAAAAGCCCTTGTAATGTTTTGCCCTGTGGTCCACTTGCGATACTAATGAACGTTTGTAATCATATCGTGGAGAAAATTACAGAAACACAAGCAAACATTGTCAACGGTGGCTGCCCTTTATGGAAAACATTAAATTCTCATAGCCTCGCCATTACATCTAATAATTGCTAGCAGCAAAGTTCCCCCTTATAGAACAAAAGAGGCGATGTTTGAACTTTGATTTGAATTCCAATGAAAACGAGCGTCATTTATGAAAGATTTATATTTTAAATTAAAAAATAAAAAAGTTAACTTATGTCACACGATGGTTTTATTTATTTAACTTTAGTTTGTCCGTTTGTTTGTTTGTTTGTATGATGTTTGGGTCAAATCATATGAACTATTTTTGACCAATTTCTTGATAACACTGGCCAACAAAAATTTCTCCACATAAACCTAACAATGGATTCCAGCAGAGTTTTATACGCTGATTATCATGGAATTCCTCGATTTTTTACAACACGTCAGAGTTTTAAGATATTATCGGTCAAAATGATGAAAAAGGCCATTTTGGCCTATTTTCGAAGGTCTTAGTTTTTTAGTTATAACTCGAAACCCTATCGATAACACCTAAGAGCCAACTAACCCTACCATACAGCTTTCCAAGAATCTCACTGAAGGTCATATCCTCTAACTGTGTGATTGTGTGTGTCCTCTATAATTTGTCGAAATACTATTACACTGGTCGACAAAAATTTGTATCCATAAACCTAAGAATGGATTTCAGTTGACTGACTAATTTCAACCCCGCCTATATTTCATAGGGGAGATATTCATCTACTCGAAAGTGACAATAAGATGCATACTTATCAGGTGCCAAAATCTGAATGAACTCGGAATTGAATAAATATTTGTAAGCAGAATAAGAAAAAGATATTTGGGGTGAATCCGGTACGTCCTGTAGAGTGTACCGAATAAATTTATTTTGGTAATAGTTCATACAAGGATTATGCATTTGTATATTTACTTCATATATTCCAAAAAATGACATAATTTCCGCTGTTGTAAATATATTTATAATATCTAAATGATATATATTAACTAATATTAATTGATTCTAATTAGGTTGCCATGACAACAACAATGTATTTATTATTATTGATATAGAAAATAAACAAACATCTTTTTCTTTCTAACTAATATATGTGTACTTCTTAATTTATTTATAATATATTGAAGATTAAAAATTCATCAATTGGCGACGAGGATGGAAAATTAGGACCACGATGGATCTCCTAAATGGGATAAGGGAAGAAGATAAAAGATTAGAGTACGATCATATGGACACAGAATTCTGAATATCAGTGAAAAAGTATACAAGCAAGGAACTACACCCGGATAGGAACATTACTAAATGAAAATTCAGGAAGGAGAGGGCGGTAAGTTATAAAATATTAATGGACAATGGATTTATCCTGGATTCTCCATGTTAACCAAATTTAATTTAAGAACAAATTTCAAGGGGAAGAATTGATATATATATATATATATATATATATATATATATATATATATATATATATATATATATTAACTAATTAATTGATTCTAATTAGGTTTCCATGGCAACAACAATGTATTTATTATTATGGAGATAGAAAATAAACAAACATGTTCTTAGTTCTATAATAACTAATATATGTACAGGGTGGGGCAGAATGCAGTCCCTAGTCCCAAAAAATTACTGAAGTGCCCCCAGACCGAATATAGGGGCGAGGCAGGTGCCGTTAGGTGAGCAATATTCGTTCTCAGTAGACACCATGCTGTGGTCAGGTGAGCAACGGGGCTTTGTTGTGGAGACGTTTTTTAAAAACGGGGAAAGCGTTATTGTTTCGACGCAGAGGAGTTTTTCGTTACTGCGCATCTGAAAACCCTTGTATGCATCAAAGACCTCTTTACAACCCCAAAATAACAGTTTGATGCACTGTATCCTCTATAGGCATTTGATAGGACAGCGCAAGACGCACCGAATTGTTTAAAGTGGGGCACCTAACCTCAACGGCCTTCTCCCGCACTCGCAACCAGCGCATACAGGACTCTCGTCTCGTATGTAACCCTGAGAGAGCCACGAATGGCATCAATCAAGGTGTAAGTGTATACACAGAGGTATACGTGAAATACAGCGGGTGTGTATTCCACCCTCGCGAGTGTTGAAGCTATCAACATCTGGCGAGTTAACAACAGCTATCTAGTCGAAACCTTATGCCACCACGAGTCCAACCTCAGTCGAATGGAGCTAAGAACTTTCGTCCCTAGGGCTTTCTCCATTCCCCATGGCACCATTAGTTTTTAACAACCTTTGGTATGGTTGCTCGAGGTTTCTCTTGCACATGACTTTCCATGCTCCACCTCTTCAGTTTCGGACTCTCTTCCCACAGTCCCAGTACGTGATCGACTGTATGTGCGATTGGTTTACCTGATGCGATTGCAACATCGCATACACCTGACGAAGCGTTTGCAAATCGTCCGGGCCGGATCACACCCGCTGTGAAAACAGCTTATAGGATGTGAAGATTCAGAATCTCCAGCCCAGGTACGCGACCGGTTGTCCTTTCGTTTGGCCTACGATTCGCCACCTTTTGTGCCAATCCAGGCTATAGGCATTATTGGGTCTTATTTTTTGAATCCGAAGGATTAACTGTTACCGTGAATTCGGTTAGCTGTTGTGACTTGTTGAGGAACTTTTTTCACCCGAAAATGGAAGAGTGTGGCGAGGAACACGAGACCTTCAACAAGAGCCACGTCCCATACTGCCAGTCGTTCAGGCAAAATTTTGCAAGAGCTCTTTCCGGGGGGATGTTCCATGGACTCTCGCTCCGCTTATTTGACCCAGTGTGACTTTTTTCTGTGGGGATACGTCAAAGCTGAGATATACAAAGTTCGACCTCGAACCCTTGAATCTCTGAAGGAGGCGATTGAGAGCGTCATCGCAATTTCGCAAGATATACTGGAAAGAGTGGCCGAAAACTTCTTTAAAAGGCACAATATGTGCATTGGTCGCAAATGCCGCCACTTGGACCATATCGAGAAAAAAACCCCGCTATTATATGTACTTTTGAGCAATAAAAACCATTTTTATGTATCTTGAACCGCTTTCTTACAAGTAACTCTTCAAATTAGGAACTGTATTCTGCCCCACCCTGTACTTCATAATTTATTTATATAAAGTTATAGCACTAAATATTATCGATAAGATAAAAATTAGAATTAAATAATAGCTTCTGTAGGAAACTTGAAGTCTCTGCTATTGGATATATCGCAAGGTCGAGTTTGAAACTTGGGTTTCTAAATAATTCACTGTTAAAAGGGTTGTGCACAATATGAGTAATCAGATCTGATAGTGCCTAAGTAAGATAAATTGTCCGAGTTAGAGTTGCGTCAATAAATCTAATAGCTCAGCCAGCCCCCGTTTCAAGTTGGTTTGGTAAATAGCAATTGTCTTTCTACAACAAGGCCATAAAACGTGCAAACAAACAATAAATAAAGAAAAAACTTGATCCATCGAGCTTTTTTTTCTACTTTTACTCTTTACCATGTAACTGGAATCATTCAGAGAATCGGAAATTTGAATACAAAGCGCTTTCCACTTTTCTAACTACAAATGAATTCAAGTTATTGTTTTTTTTTTGTGTGTAATTTTATCATTTTATTCTAACTTTTTACAAAGAGCAAGTATCATATTCAATTCCATTTCCATTAAAAACTTTTTTTTATCTCTATTTGCTTCATTTAAAAATAAATTATAATTTTTGAAAAGCACTGTAGCTCATTTTCATATTAATATTAATTTTTTATTGTGTAGATTCAATTGTTTCTGAACAAAGAGTGAACTTGGAACTTAAGGTAGTTCGAGACAGCTTATCTCTCTGGTTGATCTTCGAAAAAATCTTTTGTATTTCTGCAGAGTGACAACTTCTGCGTATTAAATTTTTTAATAAAAAAATTGTTAATAATGAGGTTAATTTCAAATATAAATCTTTGTTTTGATAATATTAATAAAAAGAATATTGAGGTAAATTATTATAAAAACATTTATTTAATTGAATGTAATGGAAGACAGCCCAGAGGTAGTGAGGAAAGAAAAAATTAACACATATTAAATAAGGTGTAATTTATTGAAATCCTTCCTCCTTTCCTTTCAAACCGACATTTCGGAGGATTTTTTCCTCCTTCTTCAGGGTTACAAAGGGTCAATTCGTCGTCAATTTGTCGGTTTGAAAGGAAAGGAGGAAGGATTTCAATAAATTACACCTTATTTAATATGTGTTAATTTTTTCTTTCCTCACTACCTCTGGGCTGCCTTCCATTACATTCAATTAAAGTTTCTACCAGTCCGTCTCGCTCCAGAGAAAATTTCGTTGCAAAAACATTTATTTAACACAAAAACGATTTCAAGAAATAAAGTTGGAATTCTACACTAGTGATTTTGTTATATTCTGTTGGCTGCAAATAACTTTTTTTTTTTTTACATTTATGAATAACTAATTAACAAGACTGTCAAATCTATTGAAAAATGTATCATTCGATTCATAAAAGTTGAATTATTCATCTGTATAAATTGGTTGAAAATGATGTATAGTAGTTATAGCCCTTTTACAAGCTCGCGCCATTTATTTCCATATTAAAAGGACGATTTTCAATTATTTATTTCTCGGTAATGGGACAGACGATCAAGTTCAAATTTCGGGAATAAATATTTAATACATCAATGATTCGATGGTAAAAATTTGAGAATTTTCTTATAAGAAATCTTTCAAAGTTTTTACTTTTTCTTCAATTGCTTTGTATTTTTAATTGTGTCGAGAAATCCACTAAAATTTAGTTCACAATTAACTTTGCCGAGACAACAGTAAATAATTTTTCCCAAATAACCGGGACAAACTGACCGGGACACTTGAACCATACCTTGAAACCGAAACGTATGGTAAGCCTAAATATTTTTGTATATATATATATATATTATTCTTCTTCACTCGAAATATGTATGAAAGAACAAAATTTGTAATTTTTTTTTCTTTAAATAAATTAAACTAAATTGAAAAATGAATAAAAAAACGTTTTATTGTATTTATTGAAGTGAAACTTCTTTAGCAACGTATCTGTTTTTTTTTTGTTACAATAAAGGGGAAATGACTCAATAGAGGCGCGAAATAGTTAATGACAAATAAAATTTATAAAAATTAGGAAATTTAAATTATTTAGCCGTAGATGTTATTTGTATATAACTTTTTTAAGCTTAATTGATGAGTCTTAGGAGTGTCATTTTTTAAGGGGGATAATAGGTAACCTTTTTGGCCGTTATATACAAATATCATCTAGCTACTTGTAAAGAAGTTTCACTTCCCCCGCGAGCTTATGTGGATGAGGCTCACACGTAATTTTTTTTACTTTTAATCTAATTTTATAAAAATGAATATTTAAGTTTAGATCAATTTCAACTTAAAGACACAGTTATAAGTCTTGGAGTTAGTTTTAATCGAAGGGTGAACCGCAATTGGAATTAGGTGTACACCTGTACACGTCTTTTGAATCTTTGTAGGTGTACATCAGATAATGTCAGGTCGTCGGTGTCATCCCCTCGGTTTTGATAGTGGAAGTGCTTTTCAATTCTAATTTTAATTCTATAAATGTATATTAGAAGGTTTACCTACACCATATTAATTATAAATAAAACATTATTTAAAATAAATCGCTGAAAATTTTTGCCTATTCAACCGTATTAGTCGAAAGTTCAATTAATAAAATTAATAATTTAACTACAGTAAATATGTATTTAAAATATTTATTCATTTTTCAAATAATAATTCAACAAATATTTCATTTTCTTCTGAACTTTGTAATCTTTATTACATAAAAAAAATAATAATTAAATTAATTAATAAAAAACGGATATTTTTAATATAAAATCCCGAGTAAAAAAAAAGGCAATAAGCCAGAGATGGATGTACCAATAATTCACTTTGCCTCTGCATGCTGCGGTAGCGCCCACTCGAGAGGTAATCCACATGCAGTAAATTCGATTGCGAGAGCCCACGCAAAAACCCGGATATTTTTTTAGCAACGCAACCCCTTTATGTATACATATATTTAGATATACTAAAACAAAATTTAATTTTAAAATAATATCGGCTATTAATGGTATAACAAGCGATGGGTTCGATATTTTTTTTTTTTAATGTAATCGAATGCAAGAGATGGAGAAAGTAAATAACATTTGGATCCGTAAACCTAACAATGGATTTCAGTTTATAAGCTGATTATCACGCAATTTCACGATTTTTTACAACAGTTTAGAGTTTTGAGATATTATCGGCCAAAACGACAAAAAAGAACATTGGACGCGCCAAAAGCGGTCCTATTAAATGGCGGAGGTAGTCTGGGTGATTAGTAGTTTGACTCTTAATTAGTATCTCTATGACACCAGTCACATGATCCAAAACAATGACAATTAATATTTATTTTTTCCATTATTAAAGATGCAGCTCCTATGGATCTCGAAAGAGCCTTGCATTACCGAAGAGAAGGGAAAGTTGATTAAGTGAGAGGGTGTAGACGTAGGTGTTTATGCACTCGGGTTTTGAAGGTTTGAAAATTATAAGTGCTGGGAAAGATGGAGGCTGGGAGAGAGTTCCAGTTCCTTGAAGTCATGGGGATATATGTATTGGCGAATGAAGTGGTCCGGCACTTTTCTAATTTGACCGCGAAAGAGCGTTGGGAGTCGGCAAAACGCGTGCTACGTGCAAAGCATGCTTTTGGGGCGAACTATTGATTTTATCTCATCAGAGCACCTGCCGTGATAGTATTTATAGAAAAGTGAAAGGGCAGAGACATTTCTTCGATGAGCCAACGAGTCGAGAAAGTCGGTGAGTGTAGAATCGTCAATTAGTCTGACGGCTCGTTTCTGAATTGCATCAAGGGTAGCAAGAGAATATTTTGAGGCTCCTCTCCATAGATGAGAGCCGTATTCGAGACAGGGGCGGATTTGGGCCTTGTAGATGGTGAGAAGTTGTGTGGGTTTGTAAAATCGCTTGGACCTGAATAAGAAGCCAATCTTCATTGCTGCAGATTTCGCCACAGAGGAGATGTGTTCATTCCAAGACAGGTCAGATGCGACAGAGACGCCCAACATGGATAGGCTGTCACACATTTTCAGGGTATTCGAATCGAAGTGAATATTATAATATTAGTTGTTTTTTTTTAATACATATAAGCCAAATATGAACAACAAATCTAAATATAATTAAATCGAAGAAGCCCCTTTTTTTTTTTATTTTTTTTTACTTTACCATACAGGGTATAGTCAAGAATTGTAATCGTGCATGAAAAAAGTCTTTTTTTTTACGAAATAACTCAAAAACTATTTTGATTAAGAAAATTGGGCGAAACCATGACGCTTTAGTCTACAAAAAAGTCTCAATAAGTGAACATTGAAAAAATTGTATTTTCCGAGATATTAACGATTTTGTTAAAATGTCTGTTTGTACGTGCCTTAGCAAATTTTTGTGGACGCTTTAGCTCAAAAACTAGCTTTGAGTATCAAAATGAAATTTCACTTCAAGTTTCGGTGGAGGTTAGAATAAGAAAACCCAGAAAAATTAAATATACTATAAAATGAATTTATAATAAATAGTCTGTCTGTGGGTGTGTTCATTCGTCTTTTATGTGTTGGTGCATCCGATTGAGTTGAAACTTTGTAGAGTAGTTGTTGGCACTTGCGGAAAGGTTTCTGACATAGTATCATTAATGTAAATACAATAGGGGGGGGGGGCTCAAAAAAAGAACAATTTTGCCCTTGGAAAAAATTTATAAAAGCATATAATTAAAGTTTTGAGCATCTTTTTTTTGAAAATAGTTGTTAATTTTTTCAAAAAATTAGCTCGGGTTCAGATTACTAAGTGTGCTGGTTAATAATGTCCCTTTTTTCTAACAGATGGCATTTCGGTATTTTTCCACCAAACTCATCCAAATATTTTTTTGGTTTTATAGTGTTGGTAATCACCTTTCAAACGGCATATAGCATGTCAACATTCGGTTCATTTGTGTATGAGATATTGGCTTGTAAACATGGCGGATTTTGTGCCGAAAAAGAGCATTTGCGAGAGGTGATGTTGCACTATTTTTTAATGAAGAAATCGGCTGCGGAAACGGCTCGTATTTTCGGGGGAGTTTATGGGGACCATGATCCATCTGAAAAAATCTGCCAACGTTGGTTTGGACGGTTTCGAAGTGGTGATTTTGATGTGAACAACAAGGAGCAGCCTGGACATCCGAAAAAGTTTGAGGATGCTGACCTGGAGGACTTGCTGGCAGAAGATCCGCGCTAATCGCAAGGAATGCGCTACAGACAACAATTGATCAATTTGAATCATGCAATGATTGAAAAACGGCCGCAATGGGCTCGAAGACATGGACGTGTCATTTTGCTCCACGACAACGCTTCGTCGTAGACTGGACCCAATGCAAAAGATTTTTTCAAAATCGGTTGACAATTGGCGGAGATATGAGGTAACATAGGCACAAAAAAAAAAAAAAAATTCAGTCGAATAGAGAACCTCCTCCTTTTTTGAAGTCGGTTAAAAATAAAAAAAATCAGAAAAAAAGCAAGTTGTTGAAATAAAATGTAGGTAATTTTTCTTTTATGTGAGTTTGATAAAAAAAGAAAAAAAGAAAGAAGGGTGAATGTGGGGGATGTGAATTCATAAATAGTGAATAGAGGATTTGTATTATGCAATTAAATAAAGGGTAGCAATTATTAATCAAAAGAGAGGGAAGTGCTGGCTGGAGAGCAATGGTCGGACGAATGCATTGCGAGCGAACAAGCGAATAGTTACCATATAACATGGTGTCTTTCTTGTCAAATACAATGGGAAACTGCAAATCAAGCAAATGCTGACTGCCTTTTTGTGTCGGCCCACATTTAATCCGCCGTGCATGTTGGAATGTTCGTTCGCTCTGTGTGTGTCTCAGAAACGGAAAAGGCAATCTAAAATGAATGAAGCCCCTGAAATTAAGAACTAAAGACTCTGAATGTGCTGATATGAATGAATAGGCGACAAAAAATATATAATACAAATGAATTACGTACCTATAGATAAGTCAATGAAGATTTTATTATCAAATTATAAAAATAATTTTTAAGAAAAAAATAAAAACCGACTTCAAAAAATTAAATGCAACAAACAAAATACACCAAAAGGTATAAAATAATTATTATCCCATTTAGTTACAACTAAACGACGAAATATTAACATGAAATTACTTTTTGAAGTCGGTGCCAAACAAACTATACCTATAAGCGAGCGTACCCGCCAAACGTACTAAGTAAGATCCGTCGAGTGCGATTCATAAAAGGTATATGTTTGGCACCAACTTCAAAAAGTAATTTCATGTTAATATTTCGTCGTTTAGTTGTAACTAAATAAGATAATAATTATTTTATACCTTTTAGTGTATTTGATTTGTTGCATTTAATTTTTTGAAGTCGGTTTTTATTTTTTCTTAAAAATTATTTCTATTTTTCTCGTTTTAGTGATGTTATTAATAGTGATCATATTATCAGAACTTGACCAAATTAATATGACACCATCCCTAAGACACCCCCTTTCGGATAAAAAAAGAACCATCGAAATCGGTTCATAAACAAAGAGGTTAGTTCTAAACAAACCTAATAAAAAAGGTCTAATACCTATGAAAAAAACGAAAAAAAAATGGGACCAATCGGAAGACTAGACTGGACCCAATGCAAAATTAATTTCAAAATCGGTTGACAATTGGCGGAGATATGAGGTAACATAGGCACAAAAAAAAAAAAAAATCAGTCGAATAGAGAACCTCCTCCTTTTTTGAAGTCGGTTAAAAATAAAAGAATGATTTATCGGTGGATTTATATATGTTTATCTTTTGAGTTAAAGTACTGAGGAGCAAAATGGGATAATTCGAATATTTTTGGAACCAATTAGAAAATTAGAAAAAATTGTTATTAAAATGGAATTACAAAAAAAAAAAAATAAGCTGAAGTGTTCTGATGTGGCCATCCACTTGACTTTACCATACAACCTGGCCCCTCACTTATATTTAATATTTAATAAAATTATTTATAATCATGTACGGGAGGGTGTTATTTTTTGCATTTTAAGACTCCTGAGGGCCTCTGATTATGTATACAAAATTTGGTTGAGTTTGGTACAAGAGCCTAGATTTTCATTTTTTGACCCCCCCCCCTTCATTTTGGTAGGTTAGTTTTTGCTTTTTTAGACTTCTGGGGTCCCATTAATTATGTATACAAAATTTGGTTGAGTTTGCTCAAATGGCCTAGATTTTTATTTTTAACCCCCCTCCCTTCCCCCCCTTAATTTTGGGTCGATATGCACCAAAATCTAATCAGCTCTTAATCTCAATGGACCAAAACTACGTGTGAAATTTGGTTTCGATATTGAAACTAGTTTTTGAGCTAGCTCGTCCACAAAATTTGGTAACGCACAGACTAACTAACAGACATTCTGACAAAACAATTATTATCTCGAAAAATATAATTTTTTTGATGTTCACTTATTAGGGCTTTTTTGTAGAGCAAAATGCCATGGTTTCGCTCAATTTTTTTAATCAAAATAGTTTCAGTCGTTTTTGAGATAGGTATTTCGAAAAAAAGAAGCAAAAAAAAAACCACTTTTTTCATGCACGATTACAATACTTGATCATACCCTGTATGGTAAAGTAAAAAATGAATCGAACCCGAGTCTCTCTTCTTTAGCCGAAGAGTGCCTTTTACCAACTAGGCCACGGATGATCGTGTAAGAGAAGCTCTTTAGATTGAATGTTTTTTTTTTTTTTAATTTTATTATTTATAAATCATCTATCACATTGTGAGTTTTTGAGTAGATAACAAACGTTTCAAGAGGAAAGATTGTTCGCAATGAAAACAGTAAAAATTCTTCCCAGTTTAATCGAATTTTGTTGTCCTTTTCTTTCTCAAAGTAAAAAAGTTATAAAAAATAATCGTCTACATGTAAAATATCAGCCCGATGCCCACTCAACTTTTCTGCTTGCTATTCGTGAAAGAAAAAAAAAGAAGAAGAGATGAATAAACACTCAGCAGCCGAGAACAAACAAGAAAACTTTCTTTTTGAATGTTTTTTAAGTATTTTTGTCTTTCTCAAGTTCTAGTCATAACTCAAAAAAAAAATGAATGTAAAGGGATTTTTGCATATTATATTTATTCGTTGAAATTTGTGATTTCTGCCGAATTCACTTTTTGTAAAAATGATCTATAGATTAATAAATTAAATCGCAAAAAGGATCCAGGATTTATGTTCAAAGATGCCTTACGATATTTGAAATAACTTAATTCCTAATTCATTTTCATCCTCTCTCCATCAGTTTGCTATGTTCAGCATTAGCTATCTCCGAGGGGTGAACCGCGATTGGAATTAGATGTAGATGTCTTTGCAATTATGTTAGAATTCCTTAGATAATACCCTTTTATCTATTGTCTTCTATCTACTCCTATTAAACGAGCAAAAATTGTATATATATTTATTTGATTGTATGTTTGTATCTTAGTTCTATTTTGAAAACGGCTCTACCGATTTTGATGAAACCAACTCTATTAACAAGTTTTGAGGATGAGAAAACGATCTGGCTAGGTCTGGACCTCGATAAATTTCATCTTAATTGATCTTTTTTTAATTAAAGTAATTATTTATAGATGAAAATCTCAACAAACAAGTTTGTTTACATTTTTTTCAATTATCTTTTATTTATTAATTGGATTTTTAATTTTAAAACCCATGAATACTTTATACCAAATATTGTTATATAGAATTTGCCAATTTAATTTATTAAAATGACAGAGGAAGGAGAGAGGGAGAGGAGGTGAGATCCAATCGACTTGATTGGGGAATAATGGAATTGAAATAATTATCGGAAAAGAGGTTTTTTTATCTAATTAGATTTTTCCTCTTATTAAAAACAAGGACTAAAGATAAATAAGGACACTCGATGGTGGAGAAGCAATCTCCGGAATCGAAGCTAAAATACATGGTATACATTAATTAATGTAAAATAATTGGTTTAATAAAATTTATAAAAAAAAAAAAAAAAATTATTAATAGAGAGAGGGGGGATGGATGGATAAACCAATCGACTTGATTGGGGAATAATGGAATTGAAATAATTATCGGAAAAGAGGTTTTTTTATCTAATTAGATTTTTCCTCTTATTAAAAACAAGGACTAAATATGAATAAGGACACTCGATGGTGGAGAAGCAATCTCCGGAATCGAAGCTAAAATACAAGGTATACATTAATTAATGTAAAATAATTGGTTTAATAAAATTTATAAAAAAAAAAAAAATTTATTAAAATGACAGAGGAAGGAGAGAGGGAGAGGAGGTGAGATCCAATCGACTTGATTGGGGAATAATGGAATTGAAATAATTATCGGAAAAGAGGTTTTTTATCTAATTAGATTTTTCCTCTTATTAAAAACAAGGACTAAAGATAAATAAGGACACTCGATGGTGGAGAAGCAATCTCCGGAATCGAAGCTAAAATACATGGTATACATTAATTAATGTAAAATAATTGGTTTAATAAAATTTATAAAAAAAAAATATAAAAACATTATTAAATGATGAGTTGGAGAGGAGGGGTGAGACGGATACCAATCGACTTGATTGGGGAATAATGGAATTAAAATAATTATCGGAAAAGAGGTTTTTTTATCTAATTAGATTTTTCCTCTTATTAAAAATAAGGACTAAAGATGAATAAGGACACTCGATGGTGGAGAAGTAATCTCCGGAATCGAAGCAAAAATACAATGTATACATTAATTAATGTAAAATAATTGGTTTAATAAAATTTAAAAAAAATTATATCTGAAAATGGATTAGGAGGGTGGAATGGATGAGGAGGATAACCAATCGACTTGATTGGGGAATAATGGAATTAAATAATTATCGGAAAAGAGGTTTTTTTATCTAATTAGATTTTTCCTCTTATTAAAAACAAGGACTAAAGATGAATAAGGACACTCGATGGTGGAGAAGTAATCTCCGGAATCGAAGCAAAAATACAATGTATACATTAATTAATGTAAAATAATTGGTTTAATAAAATTTATAAAAAAAAAAAAAAAAAAAGTTTATTAAAATTCCACTCATTAAAAGACACGGACTAAAAATATTTTCGCAAGCTAGAAGATCAAGTACAGTCGATGGTGGGTAAGTAATCTCCGAAATCGAAGCCTATTTCATGCACAAATAATTGCTCCAGTATAATTATTATTTATTTAATTGATTGAAAAACTCGATAAATTGTTATTTAATTAAAAAAAATAATTATACGGAATTTATTTATACCTATATTTGTATTTTTTTAATTTGGTTACCGTGCATCGCTCGGTGGCTCCAGGTACTTATTATAAAGCTGAGCCCCCTGGACTTACTAGTGGGTTTTAAAATAACAATTTCAAAATATTAATAAATTTTATTTGTCATGAACTATTGTGGGTTTTAAAATAATATTTTAAATTTCCTAATTTTAATAAATTATATTTGTCATGAAACTAACAGATACCTTCGACCCTTGCCCAGCGCATAAAATTCCCTCTTCTTCTTCTTTTCATGATGGAGGGCCCAACCCAGGCCTTTAGGGATTACATCTTTTTGGTGTAACTCCTTCACTCTTCATTTTCATAAAAAAAAATGAAAGATTACTGGGTTTTAAAATTGAAAACAAACACGTTAGCGTCGTCGTCCAAGCCGATTATAATAAGTAGGTATAGATAGATAGATTAAAAAGAAATGTTTTTTTTTTGGTCTAAGAGAAATATGTATGTGTTTATGTGTGTTAATTGATGTAGGAGTCAAATTGAATTCGGGCCCGGGCTTCCTGATCAGTAGATAATGGCTGTACCCATTTGGCCAACCTGATACACACTTCCAAGTTAGTCTATACACGCGGTATGCTATGTGAAGCTTTGAAGTCCGAATATATCTACCGCTTTGATTTACCGATAGATGCAGTCCATTATAAAGGCATTAGTACAAGGTAGAGAACTATGAGTATAAATCTTTAGTGGGGTGCGAGCTTCATTACGCTAAGAGCCAGTTATTGTGAGTACTTATACATTTCTATAATACAAAGAAATCAGGCGGGTTATTTAATTAAATTAGCCATTAGTATTGCCAACGCTTTAGTATTGGGTTTTCTTTCTAGAAAGAGCGTACGGAATAGATGGAGAAAGTAAATAACACTGCTCAACAAAAATTTGGATCCGTAAACCTAACAATGGATTCCAGTATGGTTTTATAAGCTGATTATCAGCGCAATTTCACGATTTTTTACAACAGTTTAGAGTTTTGAGATATTATCGGCCAAAACGACAAAAAAGGACAAAAGCGGTCCTATGAAATGGCGGAGGTACTCTTGGTGATTAGTAGTTTGACTCTTAATTACTATCTCTATGACACCAGTCACATGATCCAAAACAATGACAATTAATATTTATTTTTTCCATTATTGATAATTAGTTGTTAATAAACAAGCAAACATGCAACATCGAAACGATCCAAGTTGAACCTTTCCATACATTACTCTTGAGTTAATCTCATCTCTGCAGGCTAGAAATCAGTTTACATGTTACGAAGTGATTAATCAATTAATTGTGTTCAATTTCCACGGAACGTTTCGCCTAGGAACTTACTCCAAGTGGTCAATCATCGGGTTGCACTCAAACCGCTACCATTTCGAGGAGCCAATTATTTGCTAACATCTCTTTCCAAAGGATTTCTACACGCCACAGTAGAGACATTCCGTCCAGGAACTCTGCGCATCTCTCAAAGGTCAACTATTTATCTTTTCTTCACTCACAAACAGTTTGTTTCTTATTGCTCACAAATCAGGAATCCATCTTGGATTTTTATTCATTTCAAATTAAGCTATTTCTATTAAGAGAAATACAGTTTATTTTAACAAGAGTTAAATCTAACTAACATTAAATAGTTTATCTTATTTAATAATCACCTTATTGTTCACCGGGCCCCGGTATGGACGCGCCAGACATTTTGACTTATCTTTGAGCCTCATTAGATATTAAACAGCAATATTTGAAATCAAAATATTTTGTTGACGTAATAAAAAACAGCTTCCTCTTTGATTTTCAAATTATCCCTTGTTTGTAGCTCAATTAGAACTCGTGTTATAATCACATACTACAAAAGGGCATTTGTGTCTGCCTCTGTACCTATCTATGTACCTATGTCCGTCCCCAAACAAATACAGTCGTCATGGTTACCAATTTAAATGAAATTATCTATATTCATAAAATTAAGGTTTTGTCTGTACATAGGGGTGGTGGTGTGGGTGGGGGTGCTGTTGGGTGGGTTTCGGGGGAGTGGCTTTCGAGAGGTGGGGGTCCAGGGAGCGAGCCCCCTGGCTAGCAAAAGGGCCGCCGAAGGCGGGCCTTGCAAGCTAGTTAAAATCTAAAACTACGTGATTATAAAAGATAATAAACATAGATAAAAACATCTAGTCTTAGTTTTTGAAGGGAAACTTCTTTAGCGACCTATCTGTTTGAATTTTGTTGTTACAATAAAGGGGAAATAACCTAATAGAGGGGAAATTAAAGACAATTCTTGAAATAATAACTTTGATTTTCCTAATTTTATTTGTCATAAACAATTAGTGGGTTTTAAAAGAATTATTTAAATTTTTTCTAATTTTAATAAATTTTATTTGTCATGAACTATTAGTGGATTTTAAAATTAAAATTTCACTTTCCCCGTGAGCTTATGTGGATGAGGTTCACACCTTTTTATTTTTTTAGTTATAACTCGAGTTCTAATTGAGCTACAAACAAGTGGTAATTTGAAAATCAAAGAGGAAGCTGTTTTCTATTACATCAACAAAACATTTTGATTTCAAATATTACTGTTTAATATCTAATGGAACTCGAAAATAGGTCAAAATAATATCTCAAAACTCTGACTTGTTGTAAAAAATCGGCAAATTGCATGATAATCAGCGTAGAAAAGTCTACTAGAATCCATTGTTAGGTTTAGGTATCCAAATTTTTGTTTAATTTTTGTTGAGCAGTGTTTATTAATTTTAGACGAGTTTATTTCTTACCTAAGAGGGGTATATGGTATTCTTTAAAATAAAATGTAATGGCCGGTTATGTTTAAGTGGAGGGTCGATTTTCAAGAGAAAGGTTTTATTATTAACAAACAGACAACATGTTCGGGGAGATAGGGCCCCGGGAGAGGAGGATTTGAGGATAAGTACTGCGGAATATTGAATTTCACAATTAAATTTAATCAAGTAATTCTAGAAGGATTTTAAAATCAGGTTGATTTTTTATGATCTCTCTCCGAGAGCTGTATATCTACATTATATTTCTTGTCAAGAATTTCTAATATTAATTTCCATAATAGACTTTTTGAACCGTTTCTATTCATAGTGTCGTCTCTTAAGGTAGTTGTTCCGCCAAATGCGTTTTCTTAGGATTTTTCTAAAATTTAGATAATTTATTATTTAAATACTTGTGCATCGATTGGTAGCAAAACGAAATTTATGAACAATACAGTTCCGGAGATATTTAATTTCAAAAATCGAGTTTTTCGGGCTCTTTAGCATTGCACTATACGGGATATTGGAACATTTACATACATATTCAATTATAATTAAGAAATCCTTCTTACCATTTTTATAAAAAACTAAACCAACATTAAACAATAATCAATATATATTTTAAGACAAGTTTGATTTATGGCGGTGCTGGACTGATAATACGCACTTTTACTATTTTGGGGGCAACCGGACTGGTTTGAGACCCCCCCCCCCAGAATATCTGGAGCGTGTAAGAATTTTTTGGTCGTGGGTCACCAATTTATGGCGGTGCTGGACTGATTATGAGTCAGCTAACCGTTACCCTAAGTATTTGTCAAAGATTGTCTTTTCAACTAACAGCGCGTTTCAACGGATATTCTCCGGGCTGAAAGTCTAATTAACAAGATTCAACTGGACCAAGGGTTTAGATCTTTTAATAAACACTAGAATTCTAATTGAAAAGTTTTTGTTTTGCCGAGAGTAGCAGAGTTGTTGATTCACAAAGAGAAACAAAGAGGTTGTCCTCTGCTTGATGCAAATAAACATACACACATATATATCGAGATGATATATCTGTATATATATTATTTATTTGTTTGAGACTATAGTTTCGAAGACTTGGTCTTCATCATCAGTCTTTCTTGAATTATAAATGTTTTTCATGGAGTCAATATCATATGGATATTGAAAACTTGGTGTTCTTTCGTCACTGCTGGAGGGCTAGGAACTAGAATTCTAGGTAGATCAGTTTCGACAATTTGACATAAGAATTTTCCTTTTATTTATATTAATCCTTGATTATTTATAGTCATGGAATATTTCTAGAGTTGAAAATTCCTATTGCCAAATTGCTAACCTTTATGTTTATTCAAATTATTTACAAATTACTTATTCTATTTTCTTTACATTTTGTATTTACACTTATTGTCCTTATTTGATTCTGTAATTACATATTTTGTATTTCTTAAACTTAGGAACACTTTCATAGAGCGCGGGAGGCATCTATGTGTTTGCTGGTGAACTATTTCATTAACTATATTTGAATTCAATTGGACAATGTTATGAGTACTAATTGTCTGTCCCCAACAGATTCATAGTTACAACACAGTTTCTGAGATAATAAGGAATAAATAATGAAAAATGTATTAAAAAAAATTCTAACTAAAAACATTTTGGCAACAGCGCATTTATTTAAATAGCGAAAGAGAGAGTAGAAAGTGGAAAGCGCGGGTGCGCTAGATTTTTTCAAAATTATAATTTTCATAAGATGTAACGTAGGCGTTATAAAAGTATACGTACTTTATAAAATAATAATGCATATATTTCATTATTCGTGTCCATGATTAATAATTAAAGGAATCGTAGGGAGTTGGACAAGACTTTAAATTAAATTAAATACAAGTTTTGATTAAATATGCCATACGTTTCGTTGCTGTTTTGCAACTTCTTCAGTGGCTCATTTATTAAACATATTTGTCAGGATTTTTTACTACGACAATTTAATTCATACACTAAAAGTCCCATAAGCAACGGTGTTTTTGTCACTATGACAGCGAAAAAAGTTTACCCTAACTTTTCCAGCGACAAAACTGAACCTAGCTTTATTTTTTCAATTATGTTTTATTTATTAATTGGTTTTTTAATTTTAAAACCCACTAATAGGTTAAAGCAAATATTATTATATTATATTAAAATTAGAAATTTTTTGTTTGTGAATGGGAAGACGGAGGGAGAAGAAAACCAATCGACTTGATTGGGGAATAATGGAATTGAAATAATTATCGGAAAAGAGGTTTTTTATCTAGTTAGATTTTCCTCTTATTAAAAACAAGGACTAAAGATGAATAAGGACACTCGATGGTGGAGAAGTAATCTCCGGAATCGAAGCAAAAAATACAATGTATACATTAATTAATGTAAAATAATTGGTTTAATAAAATTTATAAAAAAAAAAAAAAATTTGTTTGTTTTTAATTAACAGGTGTCTAAATCATAACAAAACAGGTATGTTTACAAATAAAGTGGTTGAAGTGGCTTTTTTATATAGCTAGGAAACAAATCTTATTTAATTTTATGTTTTTATTTCAGATCCTATTTTTTTTATTTTTATTTTCCTATTTATTTTTTTATCAAGTTGTTTATAAGAATTGTATTTTTAACAATTGTACTTTTTCTCTAAATTAAATAAACTAATTTATGTATTAATTTTGTTAATTTTGTGATTTACGTATTGATTCATTAAATTGTCTTACCGAATTACACTCAAGCTTTTTTTTTGGGTCGAAATAAACTTGATATTTTATAATTCGAGTTTTGTTGCCTTTGGGCAATTTAACTCAAAAAACTACGAGAAAAAATTACTCGTCCTACGGACTCGTAATTTTTCACAGGTAGTTTTTTCGTTTAGTTGCCAGGCAACAAAATTCTCATTAAAATGTCAAGTTTACTTCGGCAAAAAAAAAGCTCTCGTGTAATTATAAGTGAGAAAAAACATTTCAAACAGTATTCTTTTTTCTATCACAATTCATTCAATTCATCAAATAACATAAAATATAAACCTTTTAAACAAGTAATTGTTTTCTGTCAAAAAACTAAAAGAATCAAATTGAACAAAGAATTTTTTTTAATATTATTATTATTATGTACTATTAATAATAAAAAAATTTCTTTGTTCAATTTGATTCTTTTAGTTTTTTGACAGAAAACAATTACTTTGTTTAAAAGGTTTATATTTTATGTTATTTGATGAATTGAATGAATTGTGATAGAAAAAAGAATACTGTTTGAAATGTTTTTCTCGTAGTAAAAAATCCTGACAAATAAGTTTAATAAATGAGCCACTGAAGAAGTTGCAAAACAGCAACGAAACGTATGGCATATTTAATCAAAACTTGTATTTAATTTAATTTAAAGTCTTGTCCAACTCCCTACGATCCCTTTAATTAATAATGAATATTATTATTTACAATATATTATATTGCTCTTATAGTACATAAAATAAATAAATTGACTTTAATTGGAGTGGAAAAATTGAAATTTTTTCCACTTGAATAGGTATAACGTATAAACAGAAATCCTCTTGGGTGTTTCGAAGGTTTCTTTCCAAACTGTGACAGTTTTTCCATCTTTCGACGTTCGTTTTAGAAATTAAGTTTCGAGAATTTTTAATCAAACTTAAAGTATATATATATATATATAGGAAGGGAAAAGGAAAGGAAAGGGCCCTTGGTGGTTGGGTCGCGAGAGGTATCTAAGGGCTTAATTGACGGGCGTCTCGACAGCAACGGCGCCTACAAACTTTCCTATCTGCAGGGTGGTCTTTGAAGGGTGCCTTTCTATCAATTTGCCCCCAAACTCTGCTCCCTTTGAGGCTTCCCGGAGACTTTGATAAATGACGTCTCACGTGCCAACGCCTGAATACTCCAATCCTATATATGTATATTGAGAGATAGTCAAACAAGGTTCTAACCTCTTGGAAGGTGAGAGGATAGAGAGCGCCATCTTAAGTTTGCGAGAATCATCTTAGGAGAGGCCACATCTGTGTTGATCCTCATAGCTCATGATGACACGACACGCACAATCCCTAAACTTTATGTGGTTCATCAAAAAAGAAGGTGAGCTGAGAGCAGGCACCAGATGGCGAAAGCGAAAAGGCTGCTTTTATGCCATCGCTTCTGAATTGACCTCATACAAAGGGTCGTTTCCTTTAACAGGGGGGGGGGGTGTGTTTAGAAATCTTAACCCCTGAGCAGATCCCTTCGAAATTGATATAATACTTTTCAATTTCTTCTCCGCAAACTTTACTTGAAAAAAAACAACATGTTTAATGAATGAAAGAATATTGAAGCCCGTCAGCAGGCTATTAAATTTTATTTGTCATGAACTATTTACTGGGTTTTAAAATAATAATTAAAATTTACTAATTTTAATAAATTATATTTGCCATCAATTATTATTAGTGGGTTTTAAATTAATAATTTAATTTACTAATTTTAATAAATTTTATTTGTCATGAACTATTTAGTGGGGTTTAAAATTAAAAAAATCACAATTTCTTTCCATAACAACAATATTAAATTTTATTTGTTTTTTTTTCTCTGTCCTGTAGAATTTCCTTGCTGTGAGTTAGCAGGTTTACACTCTAAGGCGACGATTTATACAGGGTGTTTTAGGAGGAACAGCAAACATTTTAGGAGGTGGCAGTATAGACGAATTGCAATAAAAAATGTCATATAATATGTGTCCAATTTTTATTGAGCACTGAGATATAGCTGTTAGTATGTAACCCAATATCGGCATACTCAGCATGTGTAAATACATGAGGCATGTTTACACGCTACAGTATAGTAGAATTGGCGAACAAATCACAATGAAAACTTCAATGTAAACTAGAACACAACTTCACAATTTGAACACCAACATTCTACTGCTAACATTCGACAAATACGCCCATAGCAACCCATAACAACCGGTGAAAATTCATTGAAATCAGCGGTATTTGTGTACTTAATCAAAATTGTTGTATGGCATTTTTTATTGCAATTCGTCTATACTACCAGCTCCCACAATATTTACCATTTCCTCCTGAAACACCCTGTATAGTACATATATATGAAATATATAGACACGCTCTCTGCTACTCTCCACACAGAGTGAAGTGAGGCCAACATCGCCTACAGATGACGTCACGTTCTCGCATAAATATTTTGGTAATATTAATTTAATATTAATTTGCGATTATTGGAATCCAAAATAAATAATCTAAATTACGATAAATTTATCTCAATGTATAATAATTTCTATAGTGGGCATGCTATTTCTGGTTGTTCCTACCTACAGATGACGTCACATTCTCTAGTTCTCTAGTTGGCCTCACCAAATCGACACCAGAGCGTGTCTATATATTTCATGGTCTAAGGTATATACCAACACTAGGGTATTCTAGTACATGGTATTGGTACTCATATGTTGAGCAATAGGCGTTAAGAGCCTTCTAAGATAAAAAGAACTAATTTTTGAAAAAAATCGGAAAAAAGTGGTATATTTGACAGGCGCTAGTATCGGTTCTACTGAACCTAAATAAACATAATTGTTATCATTTTATGCATAATTTATAGAGCTTTAATTTATCTAATGAATATCTTTTTGATTTAATAATCCGTTTTTTGAGTTATTCAAGAAAAAAGAAAAAAAAAACTCCGAAATTTTCTCTTTTTGAGGCGCGTAGAAAAATTTCTAGAACACAGATTTGTGCGGAAAACTTAGAGTAGATAGTAATATTTGAGTACCAATAAAGATATTCCAGCCATAAAATCTTTACCGGGAAGTTATTACCAACTTAAGAACACAAAGTTATAAAATGTTTGTTCTGGTGGCAAAGTATTTTCAAAACAAAGAAGGGAATACATTTTAATCTTAGGATAAAGCTCTAGTTCAAAAATGCAGAAAATTGGAAAATAAATCGAATTGTTATATTGAAGGTGTTTGTAACTAAGTAGCTGATATTTGGCGTGCGAATTCGTAGTAATAAATGCTACTTTCTAGTTCAAACCGTTCGGTGCAAAAAAAATTGCCAAATCGCTCCTATATTTGTAGAAAGCGGTGCATAAAATATTTTAATTTTAATAATAAATTTAGTGTATTATTTAATGCAAAGAAAACTCTTTCATTAAATTTTTTTAATAAAAAATTATCTCGATATAATATATTTTGTGAATAAATGTAATAAAATTCACAATCAATTTAATTCTTAGTGTGAGAGGCTATGAAAAATCCGTCGCATTCATTATCCACCCCCCCCCCCCACTTGAGGGGGCGCTCTGCTCTAATTTCTTATCTCTTTTTTCTTGGAATTAAAATATGAACCCGTTCTACTTTATTCACTTTTTCTCCTTTTTTTATCTCTGGTTGACTTTGAGATATTCTCTCTATTAAATCTATTTATTTATTCATTTATTTTATTATAATGTCTCATTTTTATGGGCATATCATATATGATGCTTTTCTCCACAAATCTTTTTAAATGACTATACGAGAGAGAGAATCTCAAATCGCTGTATAACACGGTCTTTGCTTGGATGGCTCGTGCAATTTGACTCGAAACAAATGGATGTGTCTCGGGTCTGCTGCTTTGCATAATACAGATTGGTCGGCCATTGCTTTTGACGCCATTAGGAGTAGGAGTAGCGTCTGCTGGCGACACGACGCCAACGCCAAACCGTTAATGAAATATCGTCTCTTTCGCTCCAGCTAAAGATTTCAAGATTCCGTTCGTTTATTCCATTTTTCCCAATTAGTTTTAGATTTGGCGAAGAAAGACGACGATAGAAGAACATCTTTTTGTTCTTTCATCTCGATTAAACCAGATTTAAAATATCACAAGTGGCGAAAGCAAATGATAAATTGCTGAATATAATACGAAATTTCTTTAAAAGAAGACTCACTAATTTCATCTTATAGTATTTAACCAACAAGAAAGTATTTTAAGGAACTCCTTTCGCCGCCAATGTTAACACTAGTACGCCC